>OY821758.1:48345524-48945524 GCA_963682095.1 Potentilla sterilis | reverse complement strand
AGGAAATTAACATAAGGTGTAAAATACGTACCTTTCCATCGGATACATCCAAGTGAAGTGCACAGGACCGGTAAGCAACAACTGTCGAGGAAGATGGATCATGAGGTGAGGCATGATGTCGAAAAAATTTGGAGGAAATATCATCTCAAATTTACACATGATATGAACGATGTCTTGTTGCATTTCCCAGAGGTCAGATTTTCTCACTTCCCGTGTGCATACCTTCTGGAAAAATCTTGCCAACGCTACTAACGGCTCCACAACGTGACGGGGAAGGAACGGTCGAATGAAAACAGGGAAGAGACGTTGTAGCAGGATATGATTGTCATGACTTTTCAACCCGTACAGATTGTTGCATTGTCTGTTGACACACTTGGCTATATTTCCAGCAAAGCCTGATGGATACTTGGCCCGACTTATCCAATGCAAAATTTCTGATTTATGCTCAGGCTTGACGGTGTAAGGAGCTTGAGGCATTTTTCTCTTCCCTTGTTTCAACCATAGTGGTTTTCTGATATTCATGTTTTGCATATCAGTGCGAGCCTTAGGACCGTCTTTCGTCTTCCCCTCCAAGTTCAGCGTTGTGCCCACCACACTTTCAGAAACATTTTTTTCTATGTGCATAACGTCTAGGAAGTGTCGGATCAACAACTCACACCAGTACGGGAGTTCCCACAATATGCTCCTATGTGTCCAGAATTTGTACTCCTCAGGCCTTTCAGGTATTTCCGCTACAATATCGGGATGATTGCTGAGGGGCCCAAAATCGTACTCATTAAGTCTTGCTAAAATTTCTCTTCCTGTCCATCTTCTGGGAGCACGGCCGTGTTCTTCGGTTCCATCAAATGCGGCGGACTCGTAACGCCAGTGGTGATCCGCCGGAAGGAACACACGATGACCCATTCGGCATATCTTGTTGCAATGAGGGGTGCTCCCATAATCGGTGAGGCACTCTGGACAAGCCTTGTATCCCCTGACAACGCTGCCCGACAACATCCCATAAGCAGGAAAATCACTGATGGTACCAATAACCATGGCATGCATCTGGAACGTCTCCTGCTTGTACTTGTCAAAAGTGGGATGACCAACGTCCCACAATACCTTAAGCTCTTCAATCAATGGTCTCATATACACATCGAGACATTTCCCTGGGTAACCAGGCCCCGGAATCAACAACGTCAACATATTATATTCCTTCTTCATGCACATCCACGGAGGAAGGTTGTAAGGTACCAAAACCACCGGCCATATACTGTATGAAAGACTCATGGTGCCGAAAGGGTTGAACCCGTCAGTTGAGAGCCCGAGCCTGACGTTTCTGACATCTGACGCAAAATAAGGAAACTCATTGTTTATATGCTTCCAAGCCGCTCCGTCAGAGATGTGTGTCATGATATCTGCGTCTCCCGCGTCCCGCTCACCGTGCCACCTCATAGCTTTTGCGGTGGTTGCTGACATGTACAACCGCTCAAGCCTATCTCTCAACGGAAAATACCGAAGCACTTTCACAGGTTTCCTATTGCCTGCTCCCGTCAACTTATATCGGTCAGACTGACATATCGGACATGCGTCAAGGCTAGCAAGGTCATTCCCTTCTGCATCTTTACCCCAGAAGAGAACGCAGTCAAATGCGCATGCATGGATCTTAATGTAGGAAAGCCCTAGATCTTTGAGGATACTTCGGACCTGACGGTGATTGGTAGGACTACGATGACCCTCCTCCAACAACGAAGAAGTGTACTGTAGATATTCATCTACTTGCCTGATAATCGATTTTGTCTCGACTTTAATCCTCATTACCTCCATCACACTTTCAAGAACTGTCTTCTCAGAACTTGAACACACAGGGGTCTGTTGCAATGCAATCAGTTTGTTGTACTTGTCAAAGGCAGCAGTGTTGACAACTTGTGGGAACGGCTGCACCGGGTCCTGCATATATTGTTCCCCATGTACACCGCTTCCAAAAGGAAACACGTCGTTGACGAATGTCATTGTTGGATCGTTGGATGTACTACTACTGCCCGCCTCAAAATACTGCCCATGATCATGCGATCCATCTAATGATGGCTCACCGTGATATATCCAACGTGTGTACTTCGGCCAAAACCCATTGCTCTTTAGGTGCTCCCATACTGTCCTAATCGGAAATCGACACATATCACTGCGACACTTACATTTCTTGCACGGGCAATAATGGTACGGTCCTTTTGCATTTTCTTCGACGAACTGCATAAAATCCACAACTCCTGTAGTGTATCGTCGGTCATGCCTTGGAAGCGAAATCCAACTCTTATCTCGATCCATATATAGCCTGATAATAATATATATGTATAACTTTAATTAATAATAAATTAATTAACACATATATATTACAATATATATTATTATCAACATCAACTCATATATATATATATACCATTAATTAACAACCATTATTTAAGTTCATTACACTATCAACAACCATTAATTAACATATTTATATATATTTTAACACTAATTAAAATAACATCAAATTAAAACACATAATTAAACTCTAACTGAAAATCAACTCAACTACAACTCAAAATCAACATATATACATACATTCTAACACTAAAACAACAAAAAAACAAAAAATCACTTACTATATCAAAATCACTAAAACTCAAAATCAACTCAATTAAAACTCAAAATCAACATATATACACATATACGTACCTATATATAGCTCCACAATGTAAGAGAGGACGGATTTCAATAATACCCACAGATTTTTCACTCTTTCTCCCGTTTTTTTTTTAAATGAGCAGCTTCTGTCCAGATCTGAAAATATAAAGACTTATAGCCGACGAAATTGCCCACTTCGTCGGCCATTCTTCCCAAAGTTATATAGCCGACGAAAACTTTAAATCGTCGGCCATTATAGAATTATAGCCGACGAATAAAGCTATTTCGTCGGCCATGATATAGTAAAGCCGACGAAATAAAGCAATTTCGTCGGCCATAGGTTTATAGCCGACGAAAAACTTTAAATCGTCGGCCATTCTATGTGTATGGCCGACGAAATTTTTTCTTTGGCCGACGATTTTTAATTTTTACCGACGAACTAATTAATTTTCGTCGGCCATAAATGTAATATTTATTTTAAAAAAACTTATGGCCGACGAAATAATTAATTTTCGTCGGCCATTATTATTATAGCCGACGAAATGATGCATTGTTCGTCGGCTATTCTATGAAAAAAATAAAAAAATAATGATGATGTTAGTGACACTTCGGGTAGCATAAGTTCTCTTTCTCGTGCTTCGATGAAAGGAAAACAGAATGTCAAGCTCTCTGGAGTTTTTATCAAAACAGAATGATGATCAGAAGATGATCCAGGCTACTAAAATGTTCAAACCGAAAGATCATTTTTTCGCAGTTATCTTGTAACTATTCGACTTCATTAACTACTTAATCCTCACCAGATAACAGTTAATGAAGTTGAATGGTTGCAAGATAACTGCGAAAAAAGGATCTTTCGGTATGACCAATTTAGTAGCCTGGATGACCTTCTGATCATCATTCTGTTTTGATAAAAGCTCCAGAAACCGTCAGATATTCTGTTTTCCTTTTATCGAAGCACGAGAAAGAGGACTTATCCTACCCGAACTGTCACTAACATCATCATTATTTTTTTAACACTAATTAAAATAACATCAAAACCGATTACTCTTTAGGATTAAAATAACATCAAAACATATATTAAAACTCAAAATCAACTCATGCAACTAAAACCCAAAATCAACATATATACACATGTACGTACCTATATATAGCTTCACAATGTAAGAGAGGACGGATTTCAACACTATCTACTGATTTTTCACTCTTTCTCCCGTTTTTTGCAAATGAGCAGCTGCTGGCTAGATCTGAAAATATAAAGACTTATAGCCGACGAAATTGTAAAATTCGTCGGCCATACTCCAAAAGTTGTATAGCCGACGAAAATATTAATTCGTCGGCCATTATTGGAGTATAGCCGACGAAAAGAAAAATCGTCGGCCATTATTGGAGTATAGCCGACGATTTTTACTTTGTACCGACGAAATAAAAATCGTCGGCCATTCTATAGGAATGGCCGACGATTTTTTTTTTTTACCGACGAAAAAAAATTTTCGTCGGCCATTCCTGGGAATAGCCGACGAAAAATCATTTCGTCGGCCGTTGTTTTTTTTTTTCGTCGGCACAACTTATTTTTCTGGTAGTGAATCCTACGTGGCGTGCCACCTCATCAAGACACATCATCCCTATCAAAAACCTTGTTATGTCATATTAGGGTTAAAATACAATCTTGTCCTTTTAAATTCAATGGCTCTAGATTATTTTGTCATTTTTCAAAAATAAAAATAATTTTAAGAAAAGAAAAATATTTTTCAAGATATTTTTTTTATTACACTCGTTTTTTAAATTTAAACACCAAATATAATTTTTTAAATTATAATTATTCAAAAATATAAATTTAAGTGAATATACATACATATATATATATACACATGCACACACACATATACATATACACACATATACTATATAAAAAAAATAGTACTATTTCAAAAAAAAAAATTTCAACACACTATATCAATGTCTAAATAAACTTCATATATATATAAAATTCATTTAAAAAATTCGATACAAATTTATTTTATCTACTTTTATTTTTCTAAAATTCGATGGATATATATATATATATATATATATATATATATATATATAATTCTAAATCTAAATTTTGATTAAGAGTCAAAAAAGATTTAACATTGAATTTGATTCACAAAGATAGAATGTTTTAATGTCAAATATCGTAGTTGTGTCAAAAAATAAATTTCATGTAGTCAACCCAAAAAAGGTAACAAAATCATCTAAAATAAAACATAATTTGGTTGTAATTATTGCCCAATTTACAATGACTATTAATTAGGTAGTTATGAATAAATTATATTTCGTAATTATTACTTTTTTTAGTCATCGTAATTACTGCTTTATATTCTGACAATATTGATGATGTGTATTTTAAAGCCATTGGATTTGAAAGGACAAGATTGTATTTTAACTTAAATATAACATAACAAAGTTTTTGATATTAATGATGTGTCTTGATGAGGTGGCACGCCACGTAGGATTAAGGCCAAAATTCTTAGGCCTTAATAAGGCCCCAAAACATTTTTGTTAAACAAAATTGATAGCTACATGGGATGCCCGCCTAAGCAACCCACACTTATCCTCCGGACTTGTTTATAATGCAACAATGCATGGTATGTAACGAGATTGTGGACCGTTGAATTAAAGAAAACTATATTGTTTTACGTTCTTTTTAAAAATCAATGGTCTACAACCGTGTTGCATAGCATACAACATTGTACCATACAATTTTTCCTTATCCGCCATCTCGTTATGCATTTATAAATTATTGGATTTCCACGACTTCTAATTAAAAGTGTACTATATTTTGTTACACACTTATGTTTTGATCTCTTTGAGATATTTCTTACCGGCGTGTAATTATTGGGAGTATTCAGGAAAAATAAAAGCAAAAAAACAACAACCTTGTTGGTCAGCCGGCGATGAGGTCTTGTACGTACGTGTCTATTCGCCCACATGGCGATGCAATGGATTATTAATCTGGCAATGCTGGCATGGGATAACCTCATAACTTCCATGGGTGTGTGTTACATAATCTAACAAATGTTAGAAAAAAAAAAAAGGCACAATAACTAGATCCTGCGAGCTTATTTATTTGTCCCAAATTACTTGAACATATATTGGATTCCCCTAGCTAGCTCATACAGGTTGTGCGAGCTTTATTATTTATTATTTCTACGTAAACCTCCTAAATAGTTTTCACTTTGATGGTCGTTCCCACCTATACAAAAGGTCATACTCACTACTGCCTTGGCTGAAGCCATGCAGGCTATTTTTCTGAGCTACCCAGTTGCACTGCTCACATCTATCTGGGTCCCTATTAGCTCTGTATATGTCATATACTCCTGATCCATCCTGCCAGGAAAATCCGCAAAAGAACAGCGTCGTTCTCCAGAAATTGACTCTGAAACGCCATGAATAACTACCACCATCTGGTACGTATGATGTGAATGCCAAGATCATCGTCCTTAGATTTGCAGTGGACAGTGAGGGATAGCCCGTCACCCAGATTGTTGTTGTTTGTCACAGTAGTTTTGCAAGTGACCATTGCAGGTTCCACCCATAAAACTATGAACAAGACAAGGATTAAAACTTGACTGCAAAGCTGACGACCCATGGTTCACAGGGATAAGGATATGCTTTCCTATAGATTTCCTTCGCAAAAGTTAACTACCGGTACTTGATGTCTTCCTTCTTATATATACTGATATAAACTGAGAGTTATGGATAAATCGGGTTTTAACAAAGGTTAGAACTTAGAAAAGATGAGATCGTTGTTTAATGTATACAGATTTTATGCAAATGCCGCTTGATTACTAAAGGGAAGATTTTTACCACCCCCTGAACTAATACCTCTTATAACAATTACCCGTAAGTGTCTTTGCAAGACTTATATTATCAACAAATCCACCATATGCTTTTATCCCTTATAAACCTACTAAAAGATGTGAAATTAATTGTTGGAAAGTAAATCTTATTATTCCTCATGCAGCATTGTGGTACATGTTTGAAATTAAAAAGGAGGATTGTGTGTGGGATGATGAACCAGGGTCGTATATATCTGAAGAGGATGATGACTAACATGAAATAGCTTTTGATGGGCAGATGAATACACTTAATCGTACAAGAAATCATACACTATATTTACTTGTAATTCAAACCTATTTTCAAATCACTGTTCTTATTACTCACACACTTCAGCACGATTTGGCACAAACAAATCACTCATGTTCCCATTCATGCTCTCTCGTCCATGTAGATTTATCCAAGCTCCGATAAAAGCCATCGTCTTTAGCCAACCAGAACACAGTGTCTTTGCCGGAGTCTTCACCAGGCTGATAAACTTTCCAATATGCAAACTGATTCCCCCACAGTGCATCGCAGCTGTAACCAACGTTCTTCTTGATGCTCCATCGGTCCTGCGCACCAGTGTTAAGATACGCATGGTGTTCATTAGTGCTCTGATTCCCGCATCTGAGCTCCCATGGCTCTGAGTTTATAGGCAATGCATTAATGAAATTAAGCACCGGAAGTTGGCCGCCGTCGGAAAGTCTTGCTGAAGAAGAACTGATGGAAATGGTAAAGGCGACGAAGATCACACGGATCAGGATCAAGAAGTCACCATAAGCGAACATGTTTGAATTTGATGAGGTGACTGTTACCACTTCAATGTTGAGAAAATCTGTACACAACTGATTTAAAGGGGGATGAGGAACCTTTTGACGAACTTAAGTTTAGCACAAGTATTTTTTTTTGAAAGAAAAACTGAATCCACGAAGCCTTTCATGCAACCTTCACAAATTGGAAAATAAAAACATTCACATGTATCCTCTTCTGACCTAATCTCCTTCTATAAGTAATTATTCTTTAATTTGTTGTAAGAAAATGCTGGTGATCACATTGTTGGTGCTCTGTTTGGCAGAAGTTGTAGGCAATTTCAATCATATCATATCATCCATACCATCGGGACTGTAATATATGATAGGAAATCTCGAAATTTCATTAATTCGTAGGCTGAAGTTGGCACACAGAATTGGCTTGCAGTGCACCACAACTTATATTGTCTTTGATTAGGAAATCTATATTCATGATCTTATAATTCAGATGGAAGGCACCAACTACATGAACTGTAAATTTATCCTCATGCTCTTTAGATGATTGAATTCTGGTAGTGGACAAACCATGAAGGAAGAAAATGTGGATCCGATTAAATAATGTATGAGTGCATATGTCGTCGATGATAAAATTTCTACAATGATGACATTCTTAACGAATTTGAAAGATTATGCCCTTTTTCGTTAAAATGGAAAACCGATGTTAATGGAATCAATATGCTCCTTTATTCTTCACTAAATCAAGCTCCAAACCATCAAAAGATGAAAAAGAAAATTGCAAATACATATCGATCACTCGGTTTGCCAAACAGATTTTTTCACCCAAGTAGAATTATTCCAGCTAAGAAAGAACCCATGTTCATTCACCAGCCAAAACACTGCTGCTTTACCATTATCTCGCTTAGGCTGAACGGCATGCCAAGATGCGAAAAGCCTACCCCAAAATGCTCGACAGTAATACAGAGAGCTTTCCTTGGCAATCCATGTGAAGTCATCACCAACCTTCAGGTCCCGTTCACCAATGTATGTATTTCTTGACTTGCATTCGATATTCGCAGGCTCCGAGTTCTGAGGCAGGGCATTGCTGATATGAACTTTGAGTAGGAGTTTGTATTCAAGCTCTGCAGACGAGCATAACAGCGAAGTGAATGAGAACAGTGGAAAGACAAGGAACAAAATGTGGCTCCAAGAACGCATGATCCTAGAGTAGCGTTATGTGGTACACTTCACTATAGTATATAGGGATCCTAATTGTATACCCCCCCCCCCCCCCCCCCCCCCACACACACACACACACACACTCAGTTCACGTATACGGCAAGCAATCGTAGCGTAGATCGCAAGCCTAAAGAAATAAGTAAATTATATACGGTTGGCTGCTTTTGCTAAATTTCAGTTCTTTCCGGAAGGAAAATGTTTGAAAAAGAATTGGTCCCTCCAAAAGAAGCAAAGGCCTCCCCTACTTTCAATAAATAACCCATGAAAACTAAGGTCGGTATCCATTTACAAACAAGATTGATGCGTCTTAAAATCTCAAACGCAGGTTTGGGATGAGTGCTTGGTGACCATACTGGGTCTTTTTTGGGTGGAGTTCATCATACTATGGATGTTACTATCTCAGCTAGGCATGCAAAGTTGCTGGCTTTAATGTATGGAAACCTTTTTATTCAGCACTCTTTGACACCGGTGGTTATTACTTCGGATTGCCAGGATTTGATGAATGCTAGCCATTTATTCGTCGACATTAGATTCTCCTGAGTTTGATTTTGTTTAGCAGATGTTAGAAACCTACTTCCAGAAGCGCAGGAGGCTCTCGTTATTTTTGAAGGGCGTCAATAAGTTAATGATCAGGCTCACATCTTTTTTGACAGTTTGCATGTCTAAATTGTATAACTAACGAAGGCTTAAAGAACAGATTGTAAGCTACAAAGAATTATGGTTGGGCTTTTAGATTTGTGTCAAGGGGGAGACAAATTTTTTTCAAGACATCAAATAGTTTAATCCAAACTAGTTTTGGAAGAATGATAGAATAAACTTTTACGTCTAAACTCTTCTTCCTTTTAGAATGATAGAATAAATTCATGGCAGAATATCACTTTGGTCATCGAAGTATGCTTCGTTCAATACTTTGATTAATTATATAATATAGGAATTTTCTTCAGTATCCTCACGTATATGATACCCTCATTTATAATTTTGACGAGGTAAATAGTGTTTGTTTAGATAATTGTAGTTCTACTAGTTGTAATTACTTCGCCTACGACATATTTACAAGTTTATGAACAAATGGTTGTCAATGTGGTAAATTGGTTAATTATATGTAAATATATAAAATATATGTTGTAAATTTGTTATCAATACTGTAAATTTAATGTAGAAAAATGATAAATTATGTTCAATTTATGTAATAACCCGATTTTATTCGGGTTTATTATATAAATTTCTCATAATTATTGGAAGGGTGAATTATGAGAATTGGAAGTTTGTACACTTTTAGTTAGTCGTTGCGCGACGTCAGAAGTGTTTCCTAAAGTTAAAATTCGAAAAAAAAAAAAACGTTTAAGTTTCAATGGGTCAAAAGTTGACTTTTTGATCCGTCGTGAATTTTAAAAAGTTTCCTTCACGAAAATTGTAGAGCGCGACGATACGAGTTCGTAGACACGTGTTACAAGTGAAACGGACGTTGTATGAAGAAGTTACGACATGTTGAAGTTATTTACTGTTTTGAAAAAATTACTATAAAAAATCGATTTTCGGGAAAAAGTTAGAATTTCTCATTTCGTCTGTTTACTTGTTACTGTAGCTTTTTACTTTTCAATTTTTCTCTCTACCCGATTGGATTTCTTTCCCTCCGATTTCCTCCATCCGGCCACCACTGCTCGAGCGCCACCCCACAACGTGTTCGTCTCTTCCTCCTCTTCCTTTTGAGCTAAGGCGCAGCCCAGGTAGAGCTCGGTGCGCGGCACGGCGAGGCTGAGAAGATCTGCCGCCGTGCGCGACCGAGCTGCAGGCGACGTCGGAACTTGCGCCACCCACCGTTCGGTTCGTCTCCTCCGTGCGGTCCTATCTGTGCTAGTGGGTTGCGTCGTTCCAAGCCGAGGCGAGCGGATCGACGCGTCGAAGAAACGACTCCAATCGGATCTCCCCCAACCCGACCCGTACCACGTTGACCCGACCCGCCTTGACCGTTGACCAGAGTTAACCCGACCCGAAACTGCAGCGATTCTATTCGACTCGATCCTGTAGCGATTCGACTCGACCCTAAACGAATATTTACCATTTCTGGTGAATTAAGGTGAGTAAACCTCACGAGTTGATTATAGTATATGGATCGTTATATGCAAAATCGTTTTATGGAAAGATTATTTGTTTTAAATTGAATGAACTTGATCGACTACGGTTCATTGGTAAGTAAAATGGTTTAATATAAAAATAATTTTTTAAGTATTTTACAATGAATGACTATATATAGTTGGTATTAGTGGACTATTCCTGAGTGAATGTCTACGTATATATATATTTACGTGAAATATATATATTGAGAGTGCATTTGGGTGAATTTATTATGTTATGAAATTATCATAATTGTGAATATGTGAGATGCGTGACGTGTGTTTACTGTTGTCTTCGGACGGCCACAGTTGTGGCGTACTGTTGTCTTCGGAAGGCCACAGTTGTGGCGTACTTTTGTCTTCGGACGGTCACTATGTAAAGAGGCAATATATCGGGAACCAAACTTTGGTCGGGTGTTGGTTACTATCAGTTAGAGCTCTATTCTGTCTGTCGTTGCATGTCATGAGGGGTAACCAAATTGGGGTTATCTGGGTCTCATGCTTGCATGTATTGAAAGAGTAATTGTTGAATTACTTCTTTATTGGTTGATTGTTTTGTGCGAGTTTATAATTCTCGAGTTGTGGCTATTTTAGAAATGTGTTTTCCTTTTTGTTGGTAGACTATTTTGTCATGAACTTGTCTGTTTTATTCACACGAGCTTTGAAAGCTTACCGGGTTCGTTGTTTATAACCCGGTGCACCAATTGATGGTATAGGGGTTAGACATGCAGGTGGGGACCATCAGCCAGGAGGCGGCATCTGAGTCGTGCGGCTAGTAGGTGATCCATAGTCTAGCTCGTATTTATTTTTGGGTTAGAGAGTGTTAGCGTGAGACTCTATTTTACATCTATGTATTTAATAATGTAATATTTTGAGTGTTTTGATCCACGCACTTGAACTCTGTTGTTATACTTAGTTATTTGTATGATAACTTTTAAGTATTTGAGTTTAATTGTGATTAATCACGCTTACGAATTCAGATTTTTGTTATTCGAAATTTCGGGGCGTGACAAATTAGTTATGGTATACATTAAGGTACTGTAGACGACCCCTAAGAAATAACAGAATAAAAGTATGCTTCATTCGACATTTTGGTTATCTGACTACGTACCAAAAAATTCATTTTGGTCACTCAACTATATCACATATATAATTTTGGTCATCCAATTTAGTAATTTTGTTTACCTTTTTTTTTTATGAATTGACAACCCACCTAATTCAGGATATTTATGCCATTTGAAATAAAATATTATTACAGGAAAGAATTTGATTAAGGAAGAAAACTATTGGTACAAAATAGTGTTAGACATATATATATATATATATATATATATATATATATATATATATATATATATATTAAATCCCCCTTTAAAATTAAAATATAGTTAGTGAATGCTATTAATACACATATTTCTTAAACCATTCATTAATGTCACTGATTCATCCCCTGCAATTAAAAAGGAAATAAAAACTACAAAGTGTAAATTTCTGGATTATAATTACTAATTATATGAACACATGCATGGAATTGAAGCCAACAAATTTTAGGTCTCATTAAGGCATCCTATCGAACAAAATCTTCCGCTTTCTTGTTTTTGAAATGAAATCTACCACAAATTCTACCGCTTTCTAGCTATATAAAGAGCTGCCATCATTTTTATTATTATTGTATTATTCAACATATTGGTCTGAATTATTCAAGTACTAACAGAGAATTTTTCCTTCATTTCAATCCATTTCTTCGTTCTTTATTGTCTGTTCAGCATGTATCAACTTCTTCGTAAGTATGTTATCATGGTTGCTTTGTTCATTTGCTTAGGAGAGATAGAGAAAACCTTCGCTAGAAGCCAAGTCGGGATGGGAGAAAATGGTATTGTCATATTCCCATCCAAAGTTATTGTCAGCTTGGAAAATAAAATTGATGATAAAGACATCACAGTTCATTGTAAATCAAAAGATGATGACTTGGGAGAACATGTAATAAGCCCTGGGCGTACATATTTGTGGAGTTTCAGAGTGAACATTTGGAAAACTACTCTTTTCTTCTGCAGTTTAAGTTTTCAAAACGAATCCAGAACTGTATCTGAATCGTTTGACATATTTGTTGCAAAGAGAGACAAGAAAAGGTGTCGAAGACTATGCTTTTGGACTGTGACAACTTCCGGCGTTTATGGCTGGACTGAAGACTCTGGTTATAAGCAATATGACATATTCTTTCCATTTCAGTAGATATTATGCATAGATTTAGTGCAGAAAAATAAGACAGCTGCCAATCTATTTTATTAAATTTTCCATAAATTTAGTCAAACAATAAATTAATTTTCACTTTGAATAGACTAATTAAGTTGTAATTATTCTCTCTTTTTTTTCTTTTTTTTTTACAAGAAAGTGGAACTGTCCAATATAGTTTGGTATAGTGGTATAAATCTCTCCTTAAAAGTGAGAAATTGTGAGTTTGACTCGTAATAGACTTTGATGTAATTGTAGCATATGAGTTATTTAAACATAACATGCATTTTTCTATTAGATACAAGATGTAAGTCCGATAGAGTTAAAAATGACAATCCACAACATCATATGAAAGTTAGGAAACAAAAGCTAGCGTGTATGCTACTAGTTACTTGTGCTGCATGTACCTTTCACGAAAATATAAACTTATAAGTTATAACCAAAATTAGAAGAAGTGAAATTAAAAATATCTTTAGTGGGATGTTCATTTTTTTCATGTTGAGTTTGTATTACGTTTATATATTTACATTTCCTTTCTTTATAAAA
The DNA here is from genome assembly GCA_963682095.1 of Potentilla sterilis. Lineage (NCBI taxonomy): Eukaryota > Viridiplantae > Streptophyta > Magnoliopsida > Rosales > Rosaceae > Potentilla > Potentilla sterilis. The sequence continues at coordinate 48,932,140 of OY821758.1, read as the reverse complement.
TACGAAAACCTTAACGAGTCTCAAACTTATTAAACTGGGATATCGCAAGTCTGCTTTGAATTACTGGAAGTATCGTGGTTCTAAACAATAAATATTTGTTATAAGAGAAGACTAGGTTGTAGGGTTTACCAGTTTAGTAAGATTATCTCTGGATTAAGAAAGATGAATGCGACACAACAATCGACACCCAAGATTTATAGAAAGCTTTGGGAACCTTCATGACTACGTTCGGTGTTGGTCTCTATATGCTTTTCCATAACTAGTAATTGATTTGTAGTCGACGAAATTCTTATTTGATAAAAAAAAAATAAAAAAAAATTATAGAAAGCTGACCTATGAGAAATGCATGGTAACAGTACGTATACGTGGTGACTGAGAAATGATTCACTATGTGTGAACAGCATCATTCCACAACATCAACAGATAACTCATATCATTCGGAAAAAGAACATATAACTTGCTTCATTCGCTAAAGAAAATGTCAAATTTGAAATAATTTCAATGAATATCAGAGGGATCAATCATGAGAACGGTACTACAAACTATGGCTCACCGCCTCTTTTCCTCTCTGGTAAACCCTAATCTTCATGGCTTGGGCATCCATCAATGGTGCAAGACACCATCACCAAGCAAATCGTTAGCCTCTACCTCTCGCTATCGCTTTGCTGCAATCCACCAATGGAGTCTGACGGCATAACCAATCAGAATAACCTAATTAATTTGCTGCCTCTTAATTGGCATCAAGCAAACATTGTTTTGGTCGATACGTTGTTTGCTTAATTATTTGCTACGAAGAAAAATACAGCCAGAAGTCGAACACAATTAGATTTTAGACTCGTTCAGAACATACAGAAAATTGTGTTTGACTTGTGGTCTGGCAAATAGATCGAGTAGCTCTTTCCCGGTTCATTCTGGCTTCAATTTTTTTGCTCAATAGTTATGTTCGTACTCATTCCTTTAAGCTATGAGATTGTAGAAATTAACAACTGTGAAGGAAACAGATGGGAGGTAGAAAGAATGTTGAAGAGCAATATCTGTTGTTGACACGAAAACAGGGAAAACGACTGAATGATGTTTCTATATATAGTGTCCGCCAGGCATGAACTGTCTCTGTCTTAATTTGGGGAGAACAGTAGTGAGATTGAACTACCATATGTATTCAGTTTTATAGTTATCATATATTGGCCGGCCATAGGGAAATACGAAGATAGACTTCCTTTATGCATTACAGACTTTCAGTAGTGATGCACTAAGGACCAAAGCAAGCCACACAGTTTCAGACTTTCAGTAACGATCGAACCTAGCTAGCTAGCTCATTAGGGTTTCGTCACTCTTGGTCCAATGCAAGGCAGACAGTGATATGAAAATGAATGAAAATCCATTCATGCATCATAATTGTACCACGTTTCTGTTGGTATAGAAGTGAAAAGCATTTGGTGGTAAACACCTTGGATAATGCTAGTAGACTATAGCAATCATTTTGTCTGTTGAATCATTTGGACTTATCTTCTAAAGAACAGTAGTATTAAAGTTCGTTCGTTAAAAAATTGTATCTATCTTTTGCATGTTTCGAAGGTGCCTTTTGATCTAAGTCTACTCAATCCTCGGATACAAATTAGAGAACTTTCATGAGATGATCGAGCTAAGTCATTAGGGCCATAACAGAATGGAATAATCTCTATCTTGGCATGGCTCCTAGGAGATCCTGGGCATGGGTCTCAACCTAATTGTATTTTTTCTTTAAGAGTTTGGAACTAGCTGGGACGTTTGGCTCCAAACCCGGTGAAAATAATACAGACAATAGAGAGGTGTAAGAATGTACATCTACGATTCTACGTCCCCGAGTCGTTTTGGACAAGATCTTGTTTTTGTTTTGAGCAAATCTTATCTTTTAGTTTAGTAAAACACATTTGAAATTTTAACTTCGATTAATGGCTGTGTAGTAAATAATATATATTGTGCCACATGTTTCAAATATTAATTTTCAAAACCAACTGATCGATATGTGATCACTAATATAGTGGTATTTCATGATCACGTACTTCATTAGTACGATGGGTTTCCATATCCCGTATCAGTTGGCCATTTTTACACTTCGAAATAGTAAACATGTAGAGATATATATAAGCATACAAATCCTAGCTATATATAAGGATAATGGAAGGCTTTGTACGTTGACATCTCAACAGCCTCTAAGGTGATGGTCAAATTGGTTACAAGAAAGGACGTACTAATTCGAAGAATGGAACTACAGGCAACACAAACTCCTGTATATAAACAACAAAAGGCTAGGCATGCCATGCATCATGGCAATTCCTTGTGTAAAATTAAAGAACCATTTCGCATGTTTAACGTACAATATACCTATTTATATCAAAATTCCATGAGTACCAAAATATCTCTAGCTAATTAACATGAAACGATAAAATGATGCAACCTCCTATCCCTTTAACGAATGACTCCCAAATTATCTTAGAAGTTACGTTTGAGTTTAGGCATAAAATCAGTTTAACACACAACAAGAAAAAAAATTAAGAGCTAGAAATGGATCGAATAAAAACCAGTTATTTATATACGTCTTGTTCGCTAAGAATATAGTTTAGTGCTTTGTAACAAACCATATTTCAAGTAAACTTACAAGAAACACATGGGACTTCTATGAAAAACTTCTAACGAAAATTTTGAACTTCATCGATTCCATGCCAAGAGCAATATAGCTTAGTCGCTTACTACAGAGTGAAGCAGTGTTATACGAACCTTGAGTTAAACAAAATTATTGATTACTTGAGCAAAGTCGTTCAAATTATTGAATTCATGCTACTTGTTATTATACCAAAGTTACTAATGCAACCCAAGTGCGGCCTCAAATAAACGTACCTTAATTGCCATTTCAAAATTTAATTACTACCATGAAAAGTCTTTTTTCCAGTTTACTTCATCGTTGCTGAAATAAAACCCATCCTCCCTCACCAACCATGAGCACTTCCGGAAAGGACCACACCGCTGAACGTCTCTCGGAATCTTGAAGGCGTCGAACCGCCTTCGCCTTTCGTCCCATTTCATCGTGCACACAAAATGGTTACTCGAGCCCCAGAAGTTAGTCCTCAGCCTCCAACTGAAGTCATCCTTCTCCTGAAGCGCACGTCCACCGAGATCATTCTCTTCCGACGAACACCAGATGACCAGCGGCAGGGACGAGTTGTTTGTGAAACCGTTGATGACTCGAACGTCGAATTCGGTTCCCAGCAAGTTCTGGGGTTCCAAGAGAGACATGAAGATCACGAAGAATGCGAGGCCACATATGAGGAGAATGCTGTTGATGATTTTCATTTTGGGGAATTTAATAGAACCGTTACTGCCTTACTGGAGGGATGCGAAGAGAGAGCAATGTTTTAAAGCCATAATATATTGAGACCCAAAAAGAAGAGGAAAGCCATGATAGATATATAGCATGTGGCAACTTATGACAGTAGTCAAGTGCCATATATATACAGATTGGCTTCAGATTTTGGATTTGATTCGATCAAATCAAAAACAAGTTAGAAGATATACATGGATTGATAAAGTAAGAAAGGAAAGGTGGGATTTTTTTCATTTTTATATTATTTTTGAAATGGAAGGTGGGATTTTATTAGAGCATGGAAAGTTGATTAAATTTTTCCTTTAAATCTATATATTTATATATATGACAAGAGTATAAATTTTCATTTTAATTAAGAATAGACTACAGACTATTCCTTGTATACTCATTGCTAAGGCAATTATGTAATTGACGTTCTATATGCGCCGAGGGATTAAATTATGAGTTTAAGAAATATTTTGGTTACCCTAACTCATTTTTATCATTCCAAAATATGAAAATTTTTCTATATATATGCACCAAGGTATAAATGACCCAACATATAATGTAATCTCACCCTTAATATAATATTAATTTGTTTGGCATGCATATCATCAAACGACAAGTTCAACTTAGTTTAGTTGGACTGTAAAACAATAGCAATCATACTGAAGGATCAAATTGCCAATGGTTGTCATTAGTGAATCAAATATAATGATTTTAACTTGGATACTTCGTTAAACTTGGTCAAGCCAACACGATTTTCATTTAAAAGTTTATCCGTACAATCAAGTGCACAACTAAGCAAAGTTGTCATTTGATGATGAAATGAGAATGCCAAACAATAAGTGGACATGTCAATATCACATTACCTCTCCAGGTGCTCAACCAAGCGTGCTAGCTTTCTATGACAAAAGTTATCAAGATTTGTTTTTTCAGTAATCTCGAAATGTAATTCAATATTTTAATAAGCTCATTTAAGCTTGAGGGATTCGAGGACCCCCAATATCAGTAAGATTTTTAAAATAAAAACAAAGCAATAAATGGGCGAAACTGAACTATAATTGACAAATATACTAGAAGGATAGGGCCTCAATGAGGCTGAAGATTTATGGCCTCAATTTTAGCTGACATACCATGTCATCTAGACACGTCACCGATTGAAAAAATCATGTCATGTCATCCTTAAATAAAAAGACAATTATATTATTCTCAATTCTATTAAAAACTCAATCAGATCAATTTTTTAAAAATAATTTCTTACCTATTAAATAATCACATCCTCTAAATGGAAATGTGTATAATATACCACATTCATTAGTAATAATGTAGTTAACAATCATACCAAATTTTTTTTCAACAAGATTATTTAGTTACCTTACATGACTAAATTAAATTTATTTATGGGTTAGAAATACTACATATACCATATTCTTCATTAAAATTTGAAAAATAAAATAGAAAATCTCTATTGAAATTCTTTTGGACGAATTACATATATTTCTTTCTTGGATGAAAATTTCTTTTATTGAATAAATGATGAAATCGTTTATCTGGACTACTTTTATATATATATATATATATAATATATATATATATAATATATATATCATAGATGTTCATATGAACTCACATTTTTTGAATTTTTAATAATTTCTGCTTCAAAAATATTGAATTTTTAAAATATGTTTTGGAGCTTAAATTAAAGCATTATCGTGACAAAAAGAAAGAAAGAAAAACCAGAAAGACAAAATAATCTAGAACCGTTAGATTGAGAAGGACAAAATTATTATTTTAGCTAAAAATGAGATAACATGACTTTTCTAGTTGGTGATGTGTGTAGGTGACATAGTATGCCACTTAAGATTGAGGCCCAAATCATTTTCTTATACTAAAATCAAATGATATTCATACTGAAATAGTTGTAGTTTCTTAATTTTGCATGATACACCTCCCTCCTTGCTTTTTATAAAAGGAAAAGCATGGGAGAAATACTAGAATAGTAACTTGGTTCTTTTAGAAGAAATAAATGGAAATGGATTTTCTCAAGGGCACAATATAAATAGTGGTTCTTCTTGAACTTCATGTCATCCAATCCCTTGTGCTATCTTTCGATTCCTGAAGAAACAAGATGAGTCTATCCCTGAGAAATGTCCTTCATCTCTTGCTCATGCTTCTTGTTGTTCTTTCAATAATAACTAGTAGTGAGGCAGACTGGGACTGGCCCAAGCGTAAGATAGTTAGCATCAGAAACTTACTTGAAAACACTACTGAGACCTTGAGAGTCCATTGCAAATCGAAAGACGATGACCTTGGTTGGCATTCCATTGCTACCAGGGAAAATTACATATTCAAGTTCAGAACCAATATCTTTAAAACCACACTCTTCTGGTGCAGATTCGAATTCGGGGGTCTAGTTCGTTACTTCGACATTTTCAGAACTAGCAGAGACGATTGCAAGAAATGCTTCTGGGATATCACCGAGGAAGGTCCGTGTTTGTGGGGGCTTGATGGTATATGCTACCAGTGGAACATAGACTAATCGATGCGTGATGTACGTTTGGTATACAATAATTATGGATCTCTATGTTATATTCTTTAATTTCTATATATCTTTTGTAATCCTTGGTTATAAATCCTTAATGAATAATGTAACACGTCTATATGGGGAACATGTAGATCGACATGCATATGCATGGAGATGAGGGCTGAAGTTTTATATTGATCTCATTTCCTGAATTCTTAGCTATCTAGGTATATTGTTCTTCTTACGGTCATATATTTTGACAACAGTGAAATTTGCTCCATCAACCACATGAGACTTCAAATTACCAATCAAACAAAAAATATTATGCGGTAAATAACCAGATATAATAAACAACACATGATATATATAGTTTATTAGATCAGAGACCTAATTAATGAACGCACAATTGCTTCAATGTTTGTACAACATCAGAAATTCCTTAGCCTCTCTATCTCTCTCTATCGTATATTAAGCTATAAACACGTCCTTAGAAACCCTAATTAAATGAAATCAGTGAAAAGAAGGCGAAGGTTTTTGCTGTCCTAAAGGCTATGTCCTCCGCTGTGTAAGATATTGAAATTCGCTACAATAGTCAATGGCAGAGTCAGAAATTTTTATTTACTAGTGCATAAATTTTCTTAGAAATTGTTCAATTTCATTTTTATATTATAAGTCAAGGATATATATATATATATATATATTTTCAAAAATTTACAATTTGGAAAGGCTTCAAACTTGATTACATAAGTTTTTCAATAAAAACTAGAAAGGAATATAATATTACTCTCAATATTGAACAAAGAAATTAAAAATGCAATTAAATGAATTAATTGAAAGCACATGAAAAGAAAAGGAAAAGAATACCCACAAGGGTCCAGCTCAGTTGGTAAGCAGACTGAGTTACTTAAGCAAGGTCGAAGGTTCGATCCTTGTGTATGTAAAAGGCCTTGCGGGGAGGTCCAACTCTTTACGGAGTGCTCAATTGGCCCAAGGGGGGGTGTCGCTGCGTCTTTGGCGCGGCACTGCTGAGACTTCGGCACAAAAGGATCAGGTTAAACACCTGAGAGCCTGCTTGTGGACTCTTCCCAGTACCCTCTTTTAAAAAAAAAAAGAATAGGTGAAAAAAGAGTGATATTGCCGCCTTGCCGGCAAACATCGAACTCTAGACCTTAGAGAATAAAAATAAGCGACCATCTACTGCACCAAACAAGCACTCATGACAAATACTAAACGAGAAGATAATTAAATGTTACTGCGCACGGGACTCAGTAGGCACCCAAGTGGTCCGTAGCCCTGCTACTTGCGGATCTGTAGGCTACTATTGTATACCATATATATTGCTCCGTTGCGGGTAGAACTGTAGTAAGGCTGCAGATTGGAGAAGGCTGCAGTCTAGTTTAGTAAGTAGAATATATCCCACGTACCAGACTCCATGCATGCATCCTAATTAACCTTTCGGGGGAACATTAACCTTCCACGTACAACTTCCTCCAGAAAATATCACCCTTCGATCCCTCAGCTGAAGTATAGAAGCTCTCTCTTCCGAATTCTGAGTCAATCTAGCTTAGATATAACCACTTCTAGCTCACACTGTATAAGTCCGTAGTTGTCAAAGTGCCAGATCAATCTATCAACTACTCCAGTCTCCACTATTCATACTCGGTGGGATTTTCATGATACAACTAACCTCGATCTTCTTCGATTCCATGAAAATCTCTCCTAATAATTAACCGGTGTTCAGCAATTAGTAACTCCTCTGTACCTCGCATAGGCTGTCAACTATAAGGAATTGGCAGCCGATACTGTAAGGAACGTATTATTACTTGATTGGTGTTGAAATGAACAAGGAAAATCCTAGATTAATGGAGGAGATTTTCTTAGGTACCCGGATGTTTGCCATACCCCTATTTTGACGAATATTTTAGGCCATTACATCTATAATATATCCAATGGTCTAGGATATTCTAAATTTTACTCTTTTTAAATAATTTTTTTTGTTAGGGTTTTTTTTTAGGGGAATGAATAAATTCAGTGACTAAACGTCATTACAATCAGTGTTTATCAACTCCAAGACAAAAGGAGGAGGAATGAAAGAAAATTCATTACACCCTGAATTCAGAGCATCCGTAGCTAAACAATGAGCAACTTTATTAGCTTCCCGCCTGACATGCTACACCCGCACTGATGTGAACTGCTGTAACACCACTCTAAGGTCATCCAGAAGAAAACCGAGATCAGACCTGTTTCTGCTCAAACTCGTAGGCCTGATAGAAACTGGTGGATCTTGATGTGACTTCCTCCTGCGAATCCTGCTAACTAAGGGGAATACCGGGCGGGCCGGTCTTCTCCTCTCCGATGCCTAAATTAGAACCGATGGGACAAATGGATAACTTAAGCGGGAATAATAAGTAGTTGGAGAGACCAGTTACCTATTAACGAGGGTAGTTGAAGCCCTTATATAGGTGGTCGAGCGTGAGGTCTGGTCTTATTCTTCGATGTGGGACTGATTCCCTTCTGTTCGTACACAAAGGGGCAGCATTGGTGGCCTGTTCGGCAGGCTGGCGTCCCCGGCTCCCGGGCCCCTAGCCATAAGGTAGACTGCTGGGCCTCGGGTCCGGGTGATGGGAATCCTGCTCCGGGCCTCAGTCCGGCCCCTGGCGTGCTGGCGCTGCGGGTCTGTGGGCCCGTGTAGCCCCTCTGGCTACTGTCAACAAGTCTCCCATGTTCCCGGTCAAGTGCAATCTTGAATGGGGACTTAATATGTCTTGCCCTGCTGGCCCGCAGACCCGCGGGATTACCGACCCAAAGGTGCCCAGTCCCCCAAGTCCATGTTGAAGATTGGGCTTGGCCGGGCGTTCGAGCAGAAAGGCTGTTATGAATGCGCGTGGTGATGTGAGTACCTATTGATGATGACGTGCGACAGTTATGAGTATGTGTTGTAATAATAATGGTGTTGTGCCTAAGTTTCGCCATGCCATGCATGTGGAACGGGGTGAAAACCGGACAAGTGCATGGGATGATAATGAGGCGTTGAAATCCGCCATGCCATGAGTATGGAACGGGGTGAACCCGGATGAGTGCATGGATATGATAATGTGGCGTTGAAATCCGCCATGCCATGAGTATGGAACGTGATGAACCCAGATGAGTGCATGGATATGATAATGTGGCATTGAAATCCGTCATGCCATGAGTATGGAACGGGGTGAACCCGGATGAGTGCAGGATATGATAATGTGGCATTGAAATCCGCCATGCCATGCTCCGCAAAGACTCGACCGGTGGGCTGCCATGTCGGAACGAGTCCCCTAGTGAAAATTGCTACCAACTGTGGCACAAGCCGGGGAGTAGCCCGGTGGGGTGTTTAGGCCATGTCATAGCACCAATCCACACCCGATGATTCGTCCCAGCTTGTGTTGGAATAAGCGTGGGGTATTGTGCAGGGTTGCGAGCCTGCGGGAGGCCTGTTGGGTGCGAGCCAACAGGTCCACCGGTGGGGTGTTGCGGCCGTGTGTAAGCACCGGTAAACACCCGCTAGTTTTTTCTCAGCCGGAACGTTATAGGCGTGAGGCTTTGTGCAGGGTTTCTAGCCTGCGGGGAGATTTGTTCTGTGTTAGAGAAATAATATGCCCGGTGGGGTGGCGTAGAGATAAAAAGTCTCCCATGGATCCCCATGTTTTTCACAGCTTAGTGTGATGCAAGGTTTCTAGCCAGCTGGAAGAGTTTGCTTGTGTTAGAGGTAAAATCTTCCGGGTTTATAAAGCCCATGTGTTCGAAGCCTTAGTTGTTGCTGGCTTGTCTGTACGCCCAGGGAAGTGACCGAACCGATGGAATGCCCTGGAGCCGGTTGAATATTACATAACCGGTGGAATGCCTGTGAACCGGTGGAATGTTCCATAACCGATGGAAAGCCTGAACCGGTGAAATGTTCCATAACCGATGGAAAGTCTAAACCGGTGGAATGTTCCATAACCGATGGAAAGCCTGTGAACTGGTGGGGTGTTCCATAAACGTAGGAAAGTCTGAACCGGTGGAATGTTCCATAACCGATGGAAAGCCTGAACCTTGATTTGAGGTTGGCGCTTGGGGAAGTGGGGGGGCTGGACGCCTCAGTTGTTGCCCCTATCTCACTTAACTGCCGCTTGTAGGCGGGGCAAGTGGCTGACATGCATTGAAGGAGAGAGCCCATCAGTCCCATCAGTTATGATGGCGTGGGGATTTTATCGATGCTGGGACACGTGTCAGTAGGGAGCGGTCTGAGATGGAGGGCCCGGATTCGCAGGCATTTGACTTGCCCCGATTGAGTATTTTGGGGGGTTATAGGGGTGCCTAGGGCATCGGACCCGTCTATAAAAAGGCCTCTTTTGTCTTGCTTACTGTTGTTTTTGCTCTTGGCTCTGAGAGAAGAAGAGAACGTTGGAGAAGAATCCGGCGAAAGTTCTGTGAAGGTACCCTCGCGCTATCCGTACTCCAGGCGTTCTTGTGCTTACGTACGATTGCTCGGTGTTTTCCCAGGACTGACTTTCCTCGGTTGTGCATAGTAATCAGTAAGTTTCGCCTTCTTTGCTTCGTGTCTTTTTTCTTTGTTGGTTTGTGTTTTGCAGGGGGGAGGGGGGTCTCTGTTGCAACAGGTGAGTTGTTTGGAGTGGTGAATGTGCGGCAGATTTGGGGAGCAGCCGCAGAGGGTGCTGTTTTAGCTTGTCGCTGACCAGCGGTGGGGTTTTGTTTTCCTCCCCCTAGGTTAAATGGCTTATGGGAGCTCTGATGGGACTTCTGAATCGGCCGGTAGGCATCCTGTGGTGGACGATGAGGAGAGGTTGGAAGATTGGCTTGCTTCGACTTCCCCGGAGTCAGAAGCCGTTGCCTGCTCCCCGGGCGAGGTCTCATCTTCCGGGTCTCTGGGGCACGAGAGCATCCCCCACGGGGTACCCTTTCCTAGTACCTCGCCCGTGAGTTACACTATCGGGGATGGGGAAGGGGCTGTGGTGTGTGATGAACCGGAGGGTACCATGAGCCCTGCCGAGATTGCCATCTTCCGGGAGACATGGAGTGTCCCGGATGAGGTGAAATTACGGCCGCTGAACCCCGGAGAGTCGGCTTGTAACCCGGAGGGGGGTTGGGTTGCTGTTCATGGAGACCAGTTCCGTCATGGGTGGTTCTCCCTTCCGCTGCCTGACTTTGTGCAGTACATGCTCAGCGCTCTGTATGTGTCTCCTGCGCAGCTTTCCGGAAACCAGTGGAGGCAGCTACTGAGCCTTGGCTGTCTGTACGAGCTGTTCGGGATGAGCATGCCGACGATGAACGAGTTCCGGGCCTTGTATAGACTGTCCTTCTAAAAAAAAAGGGTGTCGGGGTTGTCTCACCTTTAGCGCCCGACACTTTAAGCCTATTATCTCCCACTTGCCTTACTGGCTGGACAATAGCTTGAGGAAGAAGGTGGTGATGGCAGGTGGGAAGTGGCAGAAAAGGAGGAGGATATATCGGGTTCCTGGTGCCTTCCAGCCCCTTGGTGACCAATCGTACGTACTGTCTGAGTTGGAGCGGGATAGGATTGCCACGATATTCGGGTGCTGGGACGATCTTGAGCGAAGCTCCTACAACTTCATACGGCGGGAGGTGTTAGAGTACTGCTGTCTCGGGCGGGATCTCGGTGCGTAGTGGGGTTTTAGCAGTGACGTTCCCGCTGATTGAGTTGATACTAACCCTTAGTTTAGTGTTTTGTAGGTGCATCTTCCCGGACAGTCGTGAAGCCCGGTAACACACTATCCATGGATGGTGAGGACCTTGTCTTGAGGTTGAAGGAGAAGGGGGAGGCGGTTTTGCGGACCTCGGTGGATCAGGAGACTGGCCAACTTACCGTCCATGCCGAATCGGTTGCCATGGATGTTGCGGATGACGCCTACATCCTAAGGCGTGTGAAGACTCATGCCGCGGCATCCTCTGCGGGACCCGGAACATGGACGTCCCGCCTTCTGCGCTGGTGACGCTGACCGGCCGGTCGTATGGTGGGAACTTGGCGAAACGGCTCAAATTGACAAGTGGTGGGACCAGTCCTGCTAGCGATAGAGCCGCTGCGGCTTCTAGTTCTACCGGTCCTCAGAGTGGCCCCGCTCTGGTGGAAGAACAGAGGAGGGGAGGTCCGGAGAGTTCATTCGTCCGGAACCTGGTGGAGGACGTGACCGGCCTTGGTCTGGATAGGCCTGGGGCCGCTGGAGCTGTGATGATCCGGCCTTAGGGTGGATTGTATGGACCCAGACCTAACCTGGCTAGGAAGGTAGCAGGTAGGTAGGTCACAAATCGCACATCGCCCGAGGGAGTGTGGATGCGATGCTTATATGTGCAGGGTTAGCACAATATGATGAGACGCGTTTTGGGGGCGCAGTGGCTTCGGAGGGGATAGGAACTCTGAAGTTAAGATTGCTCGTCCCGTAGCAATCCCAGGATGGGTGACCTACGGGGAAGTTGCTTGTGAGTTCCCAGAAACAAAACCGTGAGGGGTGATTCCCAAAGCGGACAGTATCTCAAAGGTGTGCCGGGCCATTACAAAATGGTATCAGAGCGGGGATATGATTTCTAGGGCATGTACTTTTGGAAAATTCATGATTTGACTGGTGAAGGCTGCAGTCCGTATATATATCAAGGGGAAAAGAATCAGCTTTTATTGGATATGGCTCGGTGGTCATGGCAGCTTTCAACTTTATTTTAGTTCCGGTGGTTTTGTGCTGCTGATGGCTGTTCCTAGCTGTGGTCTAAAGCACAGTTCAGCTCTGTTTTGGTTTCCAAACCCAAAATTTTTCTGTTATCTTGTTCTTTCCAAACCTTACTTTTATTTTGGCTATATGATTTTATTTGTATTTAGTTTGCAATATGTTTAATGGGTTGGTGTTGATATTGCTTGGATTGGTGAATTGGGTTTGAAAGATTAGATCCTTTTGTGGTCGTTTTGGAAGAAAATGAACAACCTTTAATATGGAAAGTGTGTTTTTGTTTGTTTTGAGACTTTAAGTGCATGCAATCTCAATCTGGCTATTTGGTTTTCTATGATGTTAGCTTAATCAGAACTCTATTGATATTGCAGTAAATTATCAATGTTTATTTTTGAGAGCTGTTTTCTTAAACGTTAAAGGGTCTCTGTAGTGCACCAGGCCTCATTGAAGTGAATTCAAGACTAGGCTTATGATTTTCTTTGTTGTTGGATATTGTTTTTTTTTTATCTTTATAACGCAAATGCCTGACCTGAAGTGATGCAATAATGCTAAAGATTAGAACTTTAAAGTTATGTTAAAGTGGGTTACTTTGTTACAATTGTCTAGAGACAAATTCCTTTAGATTGATGATTTTTTTTGCTTGAACATTTTGTGAGGCGTAGATGAAAGGTCAGAATAAGTAGTTAAATTATGGACCTGATTTCTTTCTGTTAATGTAGTCTCACAGATTGGCAGCCAATGTATTCTGTTTGTACCCTTACTGTATTGCCTCATCCGTAAGGAGATTATCGAGTATGGTTTTGACAGATTTTGTTGTTGTCATCTTCTTTTGCAGAGATTACCTAGGACTACACAAGTGACTACACAACACAGGTTTTGTTAGGGTACTATATGGTTTATATATTCATGCAGACATTCATGATTCCTGCAACTGTGTTCATGTCGTTGCTTGCTGGTTCCTTTTCGAAGTCTTCAAAGGCGTAGCTTTAGTGGTGTTCAATACCACTACAGGTGACTAAAAGAAAAGAGGGGCTGTTGAACTACATGTTGTTTCTTCAATTGACTCCGACCTTGCCAAACACATTTATTAATGTTGCTTCACCAATTGTTGATGTGCCTTACCATACTTTCTTCCTGGCAACCTCAATTGGTCTGATACCTGCTGCTTATGTCACTGTCAAGGTATATATCTTTTCATTCTTTTGAACTTTTGGGTGAATAATTGAAATTGAAGTGTTGTTGAATAACATTGAAACTATATGGTACTAATGGTAGAGTAGAATGAAAGTTCAGAATGATATTCTGGTGAAATTGCCAAAATCAGAATCATTAAGAATGACTTCTTCGTTTCATTAGTTAGAAAGCCAACTCTTTTAGCAGAGAAAAACACTATCATCCCTATCCTGACTCATCCCTATCCTGACTCATCCCGATTCATGGGAACATGGCTGTTTTTTTTTTCTCTAACTGCAAAGTGCAAACAATGTCGGGTCGGTTCTCTAGTCTTGAAGGTCTAGTAGAATTCAAATAGCATGTATCCTTTCCTTTATGTGGTAATCAAATTTTGGTCTTTTGATTATCAAAAGTAATCTTTTTGTTAAACTTCAATCTTGAATAAAAGGGTGGAGTGGCATGTTAGTTGGGATTATATGTAGAGATAAGAAATCAGACACTTTTGACCTTGTTTTTCTTTTTAGTGAAGAAGTTATTTGGTTAGGAAAATTGGATTTCTTTTAAAGGATATATATGCATGATTGTTTATACTAACTGTTGGTACAAGCTTGAAGGATTTATACGAGCCATAGTTATAAACCCTGCTAAGATTTCAGGACATATGATCAAGATTTGTACTATGACCTTGTGAATATTATCAAGGACATGAATGCAAAGTGATAAATAATGAAGTTCTTCACATGTATTATCCTAAAGAGGAAACATTTATTTTATTGGTAAGTTTAAATAACTATTTAGACTCGATATTACTTGTTTTATCAGTTGCGGTTCACATTTTGGTACTGCATTTATATGCACAGAGTTAATGAGTTTCTTCACAAGTGATGCTTGACCTTTTGCATTATTGGATTCTGTTTACTATTATTTATTTATTAATTAAGTATTTCAATTGGACATAAAGCTACATCTGTTTTGTTTCTCCTTATCAAGAGTGGTTGTATGGTTGTACTTGCATAATTTCGGTTAACTTAGCTCCATAGAGAAGAGAATACCCCCGTAAGGTGTTATTCAATCCCTTTTAATTGATGTTAGGGATTCATAGCTCTTACTGATTTATCTTGTAGTAATTTTCTAAAATTAAGTGCTCAAAGCTGAAATTATTTTCGTGTTAAGTAATATAGCTGTTTTGGCTTCGAATTTGATTAATTTTTAAGATTTCATTTCGTTTGAAACTTTGTAAAGTTGTTCTTCTTTATGTGTACCATTAATCTGGAAAATTTCATGTTCTTTGGTTAAGTGGTTAATTTACAGAGATTTTCTGAAGTTAAAGTATTCTGTGCTGGAACTGTTATGTGCTATATATTTCAGCAGTTTTGAGTTCGTAGTTCAGTAAAAATTTAAGAGTCCATTTGGTCTGAAATTTTGTGGAGTTGTACCTCCATATCTGAACTCTTCATCTGGAAATTTTCACATACTTTGGTAAGGTGGCTGATTTATAGCTATCTTCTGAAGTTAAAACTGCAGTTCAGGAATCTTTTTGTATATTTTCAGTACAACAGTTTTGAGCTCAAATATCATTATAATTGAGGAGTTCATTTGACTTGAAATTTTGTGTAGTTGTACGTCAATGTGTATAGTCTTAATCTGGAGCTTTTGGTGTTCTTTGATAAGTTAAATGAATTGTGGTGATTGTTGTTATCTGTACATCTGTCGAGCAAGCAAAAGATGATCTATCAATTCCTGATGCAAGCTATTTATCAGGTACCATATGTTCAGTTTACTCCATTTTTTTTAATATAATTTTGATCCTGATACTAGAAAATTACTCTGGAGCTCCCAAAGACAAAACCATGAGGGCAGGGCCCAAAGCGGACAATATCCTAAGTGTATGGGCTGGGCTGTTACAATTGGTATCAGAGCCTGTCCTCGGCCGGAAATGTGCCGACGCGGACGTCAGACTCTAAGGGGGGTAGATTGTGATGTGTGGACCCAGACCTGACCTGGCTAGGAAGCTAGCAGGTAGGTAGGTCACAAATCCCACATCGCCCGAGGGAGTGTGGATGCGATGCTTATATGTGCAGGGTTAGCACAATATGATGAGATGCGTTTTGGGGGCGCAGTGGCTTCGGAGGGGATAGGAACTCCGAAGTTAAGCTTGCTCGTCCCGTAGCAATCTCAGGATGGGTGACCTACGGGGAAGTTGCTTCTGCTCCCAGAAACAAAACCGTGAGGGGTGATTCACAAAGCGGACAGTATCTCAAAGGTGTGCCGGGCTGTTACAGGAGCCCTGTCCGGGGAGAATCGCCAGAAGAGCAAGGAGTTGGTCCTCCGGGTAAAAATAGTTTGGTGTTACGTTACCGGCTGAAAAATTTCTGCAGAGTTTTATATCTGTGCCCTGTCCTTCTGCAGCTGTTGTACAATCTGTACCAACCGGACCCGAGTGAGGAGCTGCCGGAGCTGAAGAGGCAGGTGGCTGTTCTGACCGGAGCCCGTGAGCGCCTGGAGGCTGAGAAGTCCAGGCTTGAGCGGGAGAATGTCAGACTAGAGGAGAGGGCCAGGAGGCAGGTGGCCAAGCTAGAGGGTCAGGTCCGGAGCCTCGAGAAGGAGAAGGAGCGGGCTGAGGAAGAGAGGGCCAAGCTGGAGGCCAAGGTGGATGAGCTCCAGTTAGAAGATGTCGCTGTGCGTGCCGCCACCTCCGCTGTGGCTAGAGAAGAGGACCCGGAGCTTTTCCAGCGGGTTATCCAGAAATATCACGATAGTGATCAGTTTCTTGACTTTCTGGAGAAGGCTAGGGAGTCGGGTATCACCGATGCTTACGTGGAGTGGGAAGAGAAGGGGTACCTGAATACCTCGCAAATGCCGAAGGCTCAGGCCGATGATAATGTTGATGAGAAGCTGCGGGAGGAGGAGCAGCCGGAAGAGGGAGGCGGACTTCAGCCATTTGAGCCTGCTGGGGAGAATGCGGCGGTTCTACCTGAGGAAACCAGTGAGCAGGCTGGACCTGGTGGGGAGGAAGTCGTGGCTCCTTAGGATTTTGTTCTTTTTTTTTTTTGTAATTTTGCTGGAACAGTGGTTTTTTTTTTTCCCTGCCTTTGAACTTTTTTTATGGTACGAGTGGTTTGTCTTGGATTTCGTTCAAAATAGTTGGCATATATATCTTGTAATGTTATATCGGCTGAACCGTTGGTATGCCAAGCTACTTGTACTTGAAAATTTAGCACTTAACCTTTCACTGGGTCCGGACGTGCTTACCAGCCCTGGCTCTAATCCCGGGCGGGATCTGCCCTTCTTTCTACTAGGTACCGTTGAAGCTGACTGCTGCTAACTAATCCCTCCACCGCTATCTTGAGGGCGATAAAATTGTTTGTCCTATGGGTAGGTTCATCGTGGTAGGAGCAGTATTTTCCTGTTCGTGCCGGGGTGAGGTTCCCTTTTGGGTGCTTCCTCTTTAGCGGTGGGGGAATGATGTTTCCATTCTCGTGCAGGATGTCCTCGTACGAAGAGGTTAGAGTGGTAAAGACTTCGTGACGTTCCGCTGGCATGATCGCCGGGGGCGTTCTTGTCGATACTGCACGGGCATGTACTCGCCCTGGGGCTTATCAGGGTAGGGTTTCTACTGCGGTTGGTTCCCCCAATTTCTGTTCATTCTGTTTGGTTGGGTGCCTTGGTCCTCGGCCCGCTGGCCGGCCCTGTTTTCTCGGCGGGCCGGAAAGAACTCCTCCCGCTTCCTCTTATACAGGTGATGCCCGTATGTTTCGTGGTCCGCCTAAGCGTGTCTGATGGCCATCGCCATTAGTTCATCGTACCCCTGCGGGAGCTCTACCCGCACGGCATAGGAAAATTTCCCCTACTGGAAACCCTGTTTGAATGTCATCTCGGCGATGCCCTTGTCAAGGTTCCGAACCCCGGCCGTCGCCGTTTGCCAGGGGTTAACGAACGTCCTTAGTTCCTCACCATCTGCCTGCCTGCAGTTGAAGAGAACCGTCGATGTCCGGGCTCCTTCGACCCGGAGGATGAAGCGGCCGACAAACCGATCGGCCAATTGCTTAAATGCCTCAATGGAGTTCGCCGGGAGCTCATAAAACCAGCTAAGCGCCTCTCCAGACAGGGTTTCCTGGAAGATGTTGCAGCACACAGCATCGAAGTAGCCTTTGACGCATGTTTGGGACCGGAAGCTATCCAAGTGCTGGTATGGGCAACCGGCTCTTGAGTAAGTCAGCTTCAGGGATTTTTGGTTACCGGATCTCCCGAATTCCAGGACCCTGTGCGAAAAGGGGCCCGTGCGTTCGCTGAATCGCGCTGCCCTTCTCTCGTTGGCCTCCATTTGGGCCTTTAGATCTGACATGGAGTCGGTGAGTACTTGCAGTACCCGTGCGGTCGGGGTCATGGCTTCATCCTCGAATGAAAGGCGTGACTGCCGGGGTGCTGGCGTGCTCCTCGGTAGGCCACGCCCCCCGGGGACTCCCCCCCTTTGGTGTCGCGGGGCCGTCCGCCCGGTGACTGTCCCGCCTTAGGGGGCTGAGACCGGCCTGGCGTGGATACATGCGCCCTCGCCAAAACGGCATTGCGCTGTTGTCTTCTTTCCAGGGCAGCCACCAGGGCGGCGTTCACTGTCTCCATTTCCTGATACCAGGCATTGGAGTCTGCTCTATCCCGGTCGCTCTCCGCGCGCAGGCGATTGACTTCTGCTCGCATCATCTCTACCTCCCCCGCCGTATCGTGCCGATCGGGGCTATATGTGGTGTCCCGGTCGCTGTCGCCGACCAGACTATCTTCCTCGTCGCTCGGGTCGTCCGAGAATGTCAGTAATGGGCCCCGATGTGTTAGTTGGTCGCCTTTCGCCGGGCCTTTCCCGCGCGTGCCACCGTTGCATGCCCATGGCGCGCCGCTTGGTTCCCGATAGCTGCCGTCGTTCTGGTCGTCTTGGCCGGGGTGCTGCTCCCGTACCGCGACCGGGTTAGCGATGAGCACTTGCTCCGGTATGATCCGTTGATCTTCTTCTGCATTCCTTTCCCGCCCCGCTCTCGAACTCTCTGCCATTCTTTTGTTATGCTACGTGACCTTTTATCCCTTCTCTTCCCACAGACGACGCCAATTGTTTTCGCTCAAACCCGTAGGCCTGATAGAAACTGGTGGATCTTGATGCGACTTCCTCCTGCGAATCCTGCTAACTAAGGGGAATACCGGGAGGGCCGGTCTTCTCCTCTCCGATGCCTAAGTTAGAACCGATGGGACAAATGGATAACTTAAGCGGGAATAATAAATAGTTGGAGAGACCAGTTACCTATTAATAAGGGTAGTTGAGGCCCTTATATAGGTGGTCGAGCGTGAGGTCTGGTCTTACTCTTCGATGTGAGACTGATTCCCTTATGTTCGTACACAAAGGGGCAGCTTTGGTGGCCTGTTCGGCAGGCTGGCGTCCCCGGCTCCCAGGCCCCTGGCCATAAGGTAGACTGTTGGGCCTCGGGTCCGGGTTCTGGGGATCCTGCTCCAGGCCTCAGTCCGGCCCCGAGCGTGCTGGCGCTGCGGGTCTGTGGGCCCGTGTAGCCCCTCTTGCTACTGTCAACAAGACCAATCCAGTGTTCTGTTTCCCAAGGCATCTACTAACACTTGGCAATCTGTTTCTATAAGGAGGGACCAAAACCCGTGTTGCTGCGCCAGTTGAGCCCCTGTTAACAAAGCAAGAAGCTCCCCATGCCTGGTTGAACTAGATGTCAGAATATGATGCCGGAAGGTACCCTGACACATCCCTGCTGAATCTCAGAAAATACCTCCCAAACTTGTAGCTCTTGTGCGAGATCTGAAAGTAGCATCAACAGTCAGCTTGATGTAGCCCAGGAATGGTTTCTTCCACCGAATTGGGATCCTAGGTCCTCTGCCTGTCCCCTTCGGGTGGGCAGCCTGATACTCCTCCCACCAACCCAAAGTAACTAGGAGAGCAATGCCACTCTGGCGAAGTCAACCGCCCATGAAAGAGCCTCCCCACCAGGAGGTGGGCCAGTCATCGGGAGGAGAGAGGGACACCAGCGTGGCTGGAGACGTGTTCCCGGTGGCCGCGACACCACCAAAGATCGTCCCAGCTCCTCGGAAGACTTGCAGCTCGTTGGAGGAAGATACCACGACCTCGACTACACGGGCACTACAGATACTATCTGACTCGGTGTCAAAGATGAAGGCCCAGATGAAGGCCAACGAGAGAAAGGCTGCGAGACCGCCGGAGAGCGCACGATTCAACGAACGACCCGGACCTTTCTCAATCTGTGTACTGGAATCCGGAAGAGCGGGCACCCAAAAGTTGCTAAAGCTGACATACTCCGGGGCCGGCTGCCCATACCAACACCTGGACAGCTTCTGATCCCAAACGTGTGCTAAAGGCTACTCCGACGCAGTTTGCTGCAACATATTCCAGGAGACCCTATCCGGGGAGGCACTTAGCTAGTTCTACGAGTTGCCACCGAATTCTATAGAGGCATTCGAACAGCTGGCTGACAGGTTCGTGGGCCGGTTCATATTACGGGTCGAGGGGGCCCGGACCTCAACAATTCTTTTCAACTACAAGCAGGCAGACGACGAAGAGCTCTAAGCTTTCGTCAACCGTTGGCAGACGGCCACTGCTGGGGTCAGAGACTTGGACAAGGGGATTGCCGAATCGGCCTACAAGCAAGGCCTCCAGCCCGAAAAATTCTAGTACGCTGTGCGGGTGGAAACCCCGCAGGGTTATGATGAGCTAATGGCGATGGCCATTAGGCACGCCCAAGCGGACCACGAAACTTATGGATCTCGCCAACACAAGAGAATAGGGGTGGACATTCGAAACCGAAAACCGAAAAAAACCGAGCCGAAATCCGAACCGAAACCGAAAAAAACGGAACCGAAAAAAAACCGAACCGAAAGGAAAAAACCGAACCGAACCGAATCAATTCGGTTTGGTTTTTGGTTTTACCTTGTGAAAAACCGAACCGAACCAAAAAACCGAATTCTCATTAAAGAGATGTCGTTTTGTATTTTATTATTAAATATTTGATTTGATTAATGTGATTTTAGGTTTTATGATTATATATTTTACTTTTTTATTAATATTTTATATTTTATTTTGTTTTTGTGTGAGGTTGTGTACATGTCAAAATATTCAAAATGTCCGTGCAGGACTCTAGGTAAAATATTAAGAGTGTTGTGTTGTCTAAAAAATCCAAGGCCATATTTTTTTAATTTAAAAATATTAAATTATGATGTCATAGTTTGAATTTTTAAGAGTTAAGACTTTGGTGGTTACAATTTTTGTAGATTGATGATTTGTTGTCATAAATATTACCAATAGATTGTATGTGTATGATTATAAAAATAAGGAACTATCAGGAATAAAAAAAACTCAACTACTTGAATTGTCGAATTAGCGAATTTTGAATTTTTCACAAAGTTTTTTTTTTTAATACAAATATTTAATATTATATTTTTTGCAAAAAAAAAAACCGAACCGAACCGAACCGTTCGGTTTGGTTTGGTTTTCGGTTCACTCCCTCTAAAAATAAAAAACCGAACCGAACCGAACCGAATTTTTAGTTCGGTTTGGTTCTCGGTTTTGGTAAAAAACCGAACCGAATGGAACCGAATCCACCCCTACAAGAGAAGGCAGGAGGAACATGACACCGCCCTGCAGGAGACAAGAAACTAGCAGCAGGGCTACGACCGAGGAGCCGCATCCGACAGGAAGCTAAGGAGCTGGCCGAACCAGCAGTGTCGAAGGGACACTCTTGACACCCCCTAGCGAGGTGGCAAGCCCCCGCCCTACCAAAAAACTTGCCCCCTCACAATAATGCCAGCGGGACGACAAGAGGTATTCTCAACCTTGACCGCTTCCTACGATGACATCCAATATGAGAACGGGAACAACATCCCCCCTCCACCAAAAAGAAAGCACCCAAAGGAGAACCTGACCAGGGCGCAGACCAGTAAGTACTGCTCCTACCACGATGAAGCCAAGCACCACACAAACGACTGCATTGCCTTGAAAACCACGATTGAGGGCCTGGTCCGTTGCTGCGACTTGCAGCGGTATCAAGGGTAACCCGGACAGTGGGGACCGTACGGAATCGAGATGCCTATCAGCCCGAGTAAAATGCTAGTTTTTTCCTCCCTTCTAAACACAACTAGCTAGGCATCCCAACCAGTTCGGCATGTGTAATTTCAGCAGTTATCTATTCCAACTTTATTTTCAACTAAGTACAGAGCGCAATTCATGGGTAGCTAAGCCAGGCAAATTGAAAGAGGCATAACACAAACTCAGGAAAAATGTCCATTCATTGTAATTCAGGGCAGCACTTACAAAAAAAAAAGGAGAAAACAAAAAAGAGAGGGCAGGAGTGTACAAAGTCTGGATCCTACTAGGGCGCTTCCGCCTGCTCCCCCTCTTCAGCAGGAGCTCCTTCACCAGCGATTTCACCAGCGGCGTTTTCGACAGCGGGGTCCTCACCAGCCTGTTCGGTACCACCCTCCAGACCCTCCTCTTCATCCGCCTGCGGGAGTGGCAACTTTGAGACGTCAAGATAGCCCTTACTCTTCCACTCGTCATAAGCATCTGCTATCCCCGCCTCTCGGGCCTGGTCCAGCAAATCAAGAAGCTCAGCGCTTCCCTGATACTTCTTCACTGCCCGCTGGTACACCTCCGGGTCATTTTCATCGACCGTCCCGCCGGCAGAGGCGGATACCTTCGCCACCTCCCGCTGGAGCTCCTCGATCTTGGTCTCCAGCTCGGCCCTCTCCTCCTCCAGACCCTTCTTCTCCTCTTCAAGAGCTTCAACCTGGGGGTTTCAGCTTGGCAACTTGCTTTCTGCCCCTCTCCTCCAAGCGGGCCTTCTCCCGTTGGAGTTTGGATTTCTCTAAATCCAAGAGGTCCCGGGCACTCGTCAACGCCGCCACCTGCTTCTTCAGCTCTAGCAAGCCTTCACTTGCATCCGACTGATACAAGTATAACAGCAGCTATAGTTTAACAAGCACCGATTATAAAGCAACAAAGTACGAAATAATGTTGAACGAATACCAGTGGAAAAATATCATTACCGAGAGGGCCACCTCCTTGGCCTTTAGCCGGTTCTCCTCCGGTCGCCCTCCCGGAGCAACAATCTTCTCCAGCTCCATTCCCTACATATCTATGAGCAGCCTCCAAGCGAAAGAGTCGCCCATGCCCGCTGTAGGATCCTTCTCCACCCCCGATGCTTCTGTGCCGGCAGCAACAGAGCTACAGGCAGCAGGAACATCGCCTTGGGCGGTAGTGGCAACACTACGTGTCAGCTTCAGCCGCTTCGCCAAACTCTCACCAGCATACTGGCCTGTGAAGGTAACAACCTCAGACGCCGGCATCTCCCAGGACCTCTTCCACCTCTCACCTAGGTCAACCTGTAAAGGAGAAGATTGGGCGACCTCTAGTGGGGACCTGGTGACTGGCACCGGACCCAACCGCTATGGAATCCTGGAAGCACCACCCGGCGACTTTGTGGCGTAATTCTCGTCTGCAACGTCCAACGAAACAGGTTTGTCATGTGCAGTCAGTCCCCCGGTTCGCCGGTGATATTCTGATGGCACTCAGAAGGTACTGCACAAAATCCGACAGCGGGAGCGATAGCCCATGCCGGAATTGATCCTCATGAACGGCAACCCAACCATCCTCCCGGTTGCAAGCCGACTCTCAGGAGTATAGGGGCCGCAGCTCTACCTCTCCGGGAATATTCCTCCTCGCCCGAAAAGCGAAAATCTCCGCCGGAGATAAAGATCCCTCCGGCTCATCACAACTTATGGTTTTATCCCCGTCCACAATTATGTGGCGCGGGGCCCCTCCCTGGTGGGCAGTGCCCAAGGACACTCCGTACGGAGCATCCTCCTGTCCCAGCGACCCGGACGTCAACGCCTCACCGGTAGAGCGAGCGCTGGGATTAGGCCCCGAGGAAGAGGAGGCAAGCCAGTCCTCCATCCTCTCTTGGTCGTCCCTCACCGGTCGCCTGGCGGCCGATCCGGAAACCTCACTGGAGCTCCCAAAATCCATGTAACCTAGAAAAAAAAGTAACCCCTTGCCCGATCAGAAACACGATCTAAAAAAAACCAACCACTACAGCAGGACTGTACGAAGGATATTGTGCCCCGGCACAGTCCACACTGGCCGATAGGCATCTCAGTCGACAGTTCCCTGTTCTCGCAGAGATCCGGTACTACAACGGTCCACATTCGACTATTGGATGCGGTATCGGACCGCCCATCCACATTCGACTATTGGATGCGGTATCGGACCGGCCATGATGCCACTTGCTTATCGCTCTCCTATGGAATAACCGGTTCAGCGAACTGAGACATTCCTACGGACAGTTGTGTACGACCTAAACGGATCCAATATATCACCGGACTTTATAAACCCGGGAGACTTGATCCTCTAACACAGGACAACTCTTCCCACAGGCTAAAAACCCTGCATACATCCCACCTGCAAGAACAAATGTAGCGACGTGGGGACGGCTACCAAGGAATACTCCGGGCCACGCCACCCACCGGGAGACTTGATCCTCTCATACAGGACAACTCTTCCCTCAGGCTAAAAACCCTGCACATACCTCACGCCTGTACGGCCAAAGGGTATGAAACAATCGGGAATGTTGACCGGTGCCAGAACAGGGACCACTTCACCCCGAGAGACTTAATCCTCTCATACAGGACAACTCTTCCGGCATGCTAAAAACCATGCACATCCTATATGCCTGCAGTAACAAAAGCAGCAGGAAATGACAGGAACGGCCACTGATGCTCTCTCGGCCACGCTACCCACCGGGAACTCCTCTAACACAGGGCAAGTTCTCCAGTTTCACATTTCACCACGTCACCCACTGTTTACGTCAACCGATGCCTTCTGCGGCTACGGTTCCCAAACATGGGGGACTCGTTCATCCCATTCTCTATATTCACTGGGTTTTTCCCGGAACATAGCACGGCGGATTTCAACGTCACATCATCCCATTCACTATATTCACCGGGTTTTCTCCGGAACATAGCATGGCGGATTTCAACGCCACATTATCATCTCACGTACTACATCTTGTACTCATATGCAACTGTCAGCATCAACATCATAACCATGCACTCATCACATTAAGCATCGTCATAACAGGTTTATTCGAACGCCCGGCCAAGCCCAATCTTAAAAACGGACTTGGGGGGCTAGGGTACCGGTGGGTAGGTACCCCAGTGGGTCTGCGGGCCTGTAAAGCAAGACATATTTATGTCTCCATTCAAGATGGCACTTGACCGGGAACTTGGGGGACTTGTTGACAGTAGCCATAGAGAGGCTACCCAGGCCCCCAAACCCGCAGCCAGCACTCTTGGACCCGGCCCAGGGCCCGGGGCCAGAGCGTGAACACCTGCACCCGTGCCCGGACAGGTCTTACCTCCGACCTAGGCCCGGGAATCGGGGATGGCAGCTCCCCAAACAGGGGCAGAAACAGTACAGTACTTTAAGCAGAAGGGGGCCAGTCCCACATCGAAGGGTGAGGCCAGTCCTCACACCCGGCAGCCTATATATGAGTCCCAACTACCCTCATTAATAGGTAATCAATACTCCAACTACTCATTCCCGCTTAAGTTATCAATTTATTTCAATTATACTGACTTAGGCATCGGAGCAGAATAGACCGGCCCCGCCCGGTATTCCCCTAGTTAGCAGGATTTGCAGGTAGGAATCACACCAAGATCCACCAGTATCTGTGAGTCTACGGATTCAGACAGAAACCAAAATAATCTCGAAAGTTAACCCCTTCCAACCACGGGTCATCCCAGATATACGTGCGTGTACCATCTCCAATCTGTCGCCAGACTCCCCACCGAAGTACATCCCTACCAGCTAGGATACTCCGCCATGCATATGATGGGGCTGCCCCCAAATGAGCCTCCCAAAAATTACTATCAGGAAAATATATAGCTTTCAGAAGTTTACCTGGTAAGGAATCTGGGTTCTGAATCAATCTCCAACCCTGTTTAGCTAACATAGCCAAGTTGAAAGCAAAAAAGTGCCGAAAACCCATACCCCCTTCTGATTTAGGTCGACACAAATCATCCCAAGCCTTCCAGTGCATGCCTCTCTTCTCATTCGTACCACCCCACCATAAACGGGCACAAAGTTGATAAAGTTCCTGAATTAAATTTTGGGCAGCAGATAATTATTCATAGTATAGAGAGGCATTGCCTGGGCAACTACCTTGATAAGAATCTCTCTACCTGCCGCACTGAGTAATTTGGATCGTCGCCCTGTCAGGTTTTTGCTGAGATGGTCTTTGAGAAAAGCAAAAGTATCCTGCCTAGATTTCCCCACTAGCGTAGGAATTCCCAGATACTTATCATGTTTTTCCGCCATCTAAACTCCCAAAC
Organism: Potentilla sterilis; assembly: GCA_963682095.1. Classification (NCBI taxonomy): domain Eukaryota; kingdom Viridiplantae; phylum Streptophyta; class Magnoliopsida; order Rosales; family Rosaceae; genus Potentilla; species Potentilla sterilis. The sequence goes on along the minus strand of OY821758.1, from coordinate 48,905,994 downwards.
AATTAGCCAGAACCTATCTATCAGTAGGATAAATATTACTGCTGAACACAACGTTACTTTTTTCCAGGCTAATCTGTTGACCCGAGGCTAGTTCATAAGTCTTCAGGATCGCCTTAACCAACGTACAATCGGGAAGAGAAGCTTTAGCATACAACATACTATCATCAGCAAACAAAAGGTGACTAATAGAAGGAGCCCCCTGACAAACCTGTAAGCCTTTCCATAGGCCATTGGAGACCGCTTCTGAGATCAGTGCATAGAGACCTTCGGCACATAGAAGGAACAAATAGGGAGAGATTGGGTCCCCCTGATGAAGCCCGCGCCGTGGAGAGATAGAACTGCAGGGATTACCGTTCACCAAAAAAGAATATCGAACTGTAGATAAGCAGCACATAATCAAATCCACCCAGGACGAATCAAAACTCATCCGAATCATTACTTTATGCAAGAAATCTCATTCTAGCCGATCATATGCTTTGCTGATATCCAGTTTCAGGGCCATAAAGCCTTCATTACCCCGACGGAGCTAATGCATATAGTGAGCTAGTTCAGTGGCCACCAGGGTATTATCCGAGATGAGCCTATTCGGAACAAAAGCACTCTACTGCTGTGAAGTTATATCTGGTAGAAAGGTCTTTAACCGGTTGGCCAAGACCTTAGATGCAATCTTATACACCACATTACATAAAGCAATTGGACGGAGTTGAAACATATTCAGCACCTCTTTCACCTTGGGAATCAACACCACGTGAGTATAATTCATATCATGATGCATTTCTTTTGTGTTAATTAAAGAAAGAGATAATCGCCTTACTAACATCTTCTCCAACAATATCCCAGTACTTTTGATAAAAGAAAGGAGACATACCATCAGGACCAGGAGCTTTGGACGGGTGCATCTGAAACAAAGCTATGCGAACCTCTTCAGGTGTATACGGAGCAAGGAGGACTTGGTTCATATCTGGGGATACACGGGGCTGAATTGCTCCGAGTACCGTTGACTGTGCTGACACATTAGGAATAGAGTTGCCGAACAGATCATCAAAATACTCACAGACTACTTTTTCAATGTCGGCCTTATCATCCTGCCAAATACCTCGGTTATCAAACAAACCTTTGATCTTGTTTCGCTGACGGTGGTTAGTGGCTCTCTTATGAAAAAAAGAAGAATTTCGGTCTCCATCCTTGAGCCAGGTCACTCTGGACCGTGGTCTCCAATATGCTTCCTCCATTGACAAGAGTTCGTTCATGCTTGTGGATAGCCGGGTCTTCTCGTCCAAGTCCGTTTGATCAGTCGAACATTGGAACAAAGTATTGAGAGCTGCCCTAACCGCTTCCAATTCCAGTTTCCTACTTTGGAACGTGGACTGATCCCACTGCATGAGAGCCTCCCCAGTATCCTTAATCCTACGGTTCAACTGGGACATAGGGTGACCAACTTGGCCCGAACCCCAAACTTGCTTCACAACTTCCTCCAACCCTGCGTGCTGTGTCCAGATTTCCTCAAATCTGAAACATCGGCGAGTATGATTAGCCTGCACTGCCTCCATCCGGACCTCGAGCAACATAGGGATATGATCCGATTTGCTTGGGGGAAGATTGATAATTCGAGAGAAACTAAATGCACGCTGCCATGATTCCGTGCACACCCCTCTATCCAGTCTCTCCTTTGTTTGCGAGTCACTTCAAGTAAAGCGACCTCCTGCTGCCCCCATGTCCTGCAGCGCACAATCCTTCAAAGCCTACCGGAAAGCATTCATTTGGTTCACTGCCCTGGTGCGCCCTCCCGACTTCTCCCTGAGATCAAGAATCTCATTGAAGTCACCGGCCACAAGCCACTTCTCAGCTGGATCCCGCCGAAGAGGCTGCAGCATCTCCCACGAATCCCCCCACTGCCATGTGTCGGGATGACCATAGAAGCCCGTGAACCTCCATGTCTCCAGTTCCGGGCCGGAGACTGCTGCATCAATGAAATAGTACTGGATGTCAGTAACAGTTATCGACACTGAATCATCCCATAACAAAGCAATTCCCCCTGCCATTCCAACACGCGCAAAAGAAACGATATGTTGCAAACCAATAGCTCTGGGTAAGCTTGTATGTTGTTCCAAGTTACAGTGAGTCCCTGATAGGAAAACCATGTTGACTCGATATTTCTGAATCAGCATACGAAGCGAAAATCTCGTCTTCCTGGTCGCAATCCCCTGAAAATTTCAAACTAACACATTCATGACGGCACACTAGCAGCAGAAAACAACCCCGAAAAGATAAGCAGGGTTAGGGTTTCCGTCCAACGGGAATTCCCTTGCTCGCCTTCGATTAGGGTTACCGCTTACCCTACTACGTCTCCCCTGCCGACGCAAACCCTCGAGAGTGCCTAAAGCCAACCCTGTCACGGCGTCGACTACCCAGAGGACGACGGAAATACCTTCGTCTCCGGTATACTTCAAAACCCTAGAGTTTGGAAAATCTCGAGCTCCCTGAAATACGGAACGAGGCTAAGTAACTCCAAAATTAATTTGTTAGGGTTTAATTAGGACTATCTATGAATATTTAGACACATTTTTTTAAAAAAATGAATAAAAAAGAAAATTACTCACACACTGCCGCAAGAAGAAGAAGAAGAAGAAGAAGAAGAAGAAGAAGAGTGGTTCAGTGGCCATTTCGCTAGGCTTTAGAGATATTTTAGTGATATTTGGCTTCAAATCAAGAAGAGGATTAGAGGCAAAGATCCAGCACTATTGTCGAAATTTGGTACAAATTAACTTCCTCTTCTTCTTTTTCTTCTTCAATTTTCATCAGATTTCAAGAATAATCAATTTTTTCACAACTACCCGTTGTCATTAAGTGTGATTCTTGCGGCAAATTGAGTTTATTTTGGGGATCTCTATTTTGTTTTATTGAATTTTGTTGTTGATGTCCTTCTTTACAATAAAGTGACTTTATCTTGTGTGTTATCAGATGTCAAGTGTAGACATATGAAATGAAGTTCCAATTTTCGATGTTGATTTGCAAGTCCAAAATATGGAGAGTGGAGGTGACATCAATCATCTGCAACATAATGGTATATTGTTTTATAAATTGTTTGCCTATGATGTTCTAGGCAAGGAGTTCAAATATATTGAGGAAGTAAATACTTTTTATTATACTTACGCCAAGACAACGGGTTTTGATGTTAGAAATGATGAAAAGTATATAAGTGTAAGGACCGGGAGAGTCACAATCCGTCAATGGGTTTGTTCTGCAGAGGGAAAGAGACAAGTAGATTATATGGACAACAAACTTGAGATTTTGGTTAATTTTTTCTAATTTTGTAATTCAAACTACTTTGTTATATCACTTATATGTAATGGAGTACTTAAGCCAACACGGGTTATGTACATTTGATTCCAAACTGATGCATGTGTACTCTTTTTAGGTAAAAATGTATTGTCTTCTAATCTTTGCTAATTAGAAATTAAATTGGTGAGATTAATTTAAGGGAAAAAGACCATTTGAACAAAATGGATTTAAAAATTGCTCATTCCAATGTTTATATCCCAAACCAATGAATCTGGAGAAAATTACACAACTACCCTAGTAAATATAATTCAGTCATTTACCCTACCCTAACCAATACTAAAACTCTCTCTCTCTCTCTCTCTCTCTCTCTCTCTCTCTCTCTCTCTCTCTCTCTCTCTCTCTCTCTCTCCTCTGCCGCCCTCAACCCTTCTCCACCGCCTCCTACCCCCACGCGCCCACCGCACACTCCAACCACAGCCCAAGAGCGGCCACATCTGCCACGTCCCCTGCGCCTTCTCTGCCGTAGCAAACTCCGGCGCCGATTCCCACCCCGACATTCCCATCTCTGTCACCCGCACCCCGGCCCTCCCACCTCTACCACCACCACGTCAGCCCTACTCCAACCTCCGCCGCACTCTCTCCATCGACCTTGGGCTACTGTGTGGAGGAGCAGACGCCGAGGGCACCGGGATGCTGGGTCGAGGCGTTGGCCTGGGCAGGAATCAGAGCAATCGAGGTCGAGATCGGGAGGGAGACCGAGATCGATGGGTGCCTAGATCAATCTGGGACTGAGTTGATAGAGGGATGCAGGGATTGATGGCCTCGGGTCCGGCTGGAGCGTAGTCGGCCAAGGCTAGGGTGAGAATCTGGGACTGAGTTGATATTGAATGTGTAATCTGGGACTGAGAATCGATGGGTGCCCAGATCAATCTGGGACTGAGTTGATATTGAATGTGTAATCTGGTTACTGGGGGTTAGTAATCGATTATTGGGGGTCAGTAATCGATTACTGGGTATCAATAACGGGGTCAGTAACATGGTTACTGAAAAATATGGAATCTGTAACCTGATTACTGGGGGTCAGTAATCAATTACTGGGGGTAAGTAACTTGATTACTATGGATCAGTAACTCCAGTAACCTGATTACTGGGGTCAGTAACCTGATTACTGGGGGTCAATAATCGATTATTGGGGGTCAGTAACATGATTACTGGAAAATATGAAATATGTAACCCGATTACTGGGGGTCAGTAATCGATTACTGGGGGGTCAGTAATAGATTACTGGAAATCTGTAATCTGTAATCTGTAAATTATTTACTGAGGGTCAGTAACCATCGTCCAATAACCTGATTATAAAAAAAATTAACAATCTGGCAAAAAAAAAATTTCCGGCGAAAAAAAAATTTGGTGACCGGAATCCGGCGGCTCCGGCGACCGACCATGGGAGGCCGGAGGAGTTGAGTGATATTTCGGCAAAGTTCGTTTTTTTATCTTCCACTTTCTCAGCACATTATAATTCAAAAATATGTTAGATAAAACAAAAGGACAAAAAAAGAAGAAAAAAAATTAAATTTTATACTAGAATTGAAAAAGATTTGTTCAAATGGGCAATAGAGTTGTTACCTTATGTTGAATAAGGGAGAAAAATAAGATGGTCATTGAAATGGGTAATGAGGGGGCCTTTTTTATACTAAATGGGCATTTTCCCTTAATTTAAAACGTATTGCCTATTGATTGGATGTTAAACATACTTCTTAATTATGAGTCACGTATTGGAGTGAACATCATTTTTTGTGGGAGCTAATAACGTAAGAATGTACAAACTTCATTCCACTAACGCAAGTAGTACTGGGGCATAAAGCTCAAATGATACAACTCCAATCCAGATTTAGTCGGTCAAATTATTTCTTCCATATGCATACACTGATACACACTCTTCATTCTTTGTCATGCTGGAACTATAAGTAACACTTTACTAATCAAACTCCATATAACCACTCATTGCGTAGCTACAAAACGGAACAAATCCTAAAATTATAGTTTAAGTACTACATATAAAAATCATCAAAACACATTACCTAGTTAGAAGAGATATTTAACTGTACATAGTGAAATTAAAAAAAAAACTAATAATTGTACATGATATCAAGAAACACACATTGACTAGTTAAGTACTTAAGTTAACAAAATCTAACCTCAAACCTCAATACTAGTCATTTCCAAGAGAAATATTATAAAATGGTCTCAAAACATAGTCCACATGCCAGTTCCCTCATTCTTATTGGTCTATATTACTTGTACTCTGGAACTAAAATTAATAAAGATAGGCAAAACAATAAAAGCCAATTAATATTTGATTACTAGTTGACCATACACAAACATGTTTTTTCCCTTTTAAGAAAAACATTTCAAAAACTATTAGATAGGAAAACAATGAAGTCAATTAGTAAGACAATTACTCTTCTTCTTTTTTTCCTTTTTTAAGAATTTTTTCTTTAAAAAAAAAACGTTTATCCTAGCTAGAATCACCAGATTAAGTACTAATTTATTATTAGTTAAATACATAAGGAAAACAATAAAATTAATTAATATTTGATTATCAATTGACCATTCACAATTAAGTTTTTTCTTAAAAAAAAAAACCTTCTATCTTAAGATCATCGGAACACAATCAGTCAAATACTCTTTCATACTAATCATTTCTTTAATACTAGTTATTAGTGGGCAATTACTCCATTGATAATTACGTTATTTCCATCTAAAAATAAAAACCTTCTAAGATAGGCTCTTAATGAATGGGTATTAATTCAATAGTCTTTATCACAAATTGATTCTATCATTAGTAGTTTCCTTAATTAAATATATTTCTTTCTACATGTATTTTACAACAACCACAATAATTAGCATATAAAATAGATAACATTTATTTTAGATGTAGTAACTACTTCACGTACAACCTGTGATTACTATTCTTTGAACAAATTTAAACATGTTACCACAATATGTTATCAAATTGATAAACTATTATGTTTTGAATAAAATTAGATAATGTCTTAATTAGTGTAATGAAGTTCTCCCTTATGTAATTAAGTAATAATTTGTGTAATTTTCATTGTCAATGTAGTAATTACATTTAATCAACGAAATTTACCGAAAATTATAACAATTGATATAAAAAATGATATTTTTGCTCTAATCTTAGTAATTACTCCGCCTACAACCTATTTACTAATTTATGCACAATTTACAAGTGTGACAACATATTAGTTATCAAAGTGGTAAATCTTTATGTTTTTATCATTAATCAAATGTTTACTATAACGACTAGATATTTTACCACAACCCACAACAATTGATACTAAAGTGGTCAATCTTGTTCTAGTCGTAATAAGTACTTCACCTAAACTAATGTACTAGTTTATAAATATTTTAACAATTGCGAGAACAAATTTGTTGTCGCACTAGTAAATCTTTATGCTTTTATCATTAATGAAATGATTACTACAATGACTACACGTTTTAACACAATTTACACTTATTGATGTGAAAACAGTAATTTTTGTTCTATTTGTGGTAATTATTTTTAAATTTTATCATTTACAACGATTATCAACAATTTTACAATTCCAACAACATTTGCGTTGTGTACATGGTAAAATTGAAATTTGACAAAAAGATATATAAAATCTCATTGTTGTAATATGGTTCTCCACTTGATAATCAAGGTTCTCCATTTGATAAAAGTTGTCCAAATATGATATTTACATTTTTGACAACTCAATTACAGCTATCGCAACAAGTACTGTTGTCATAAGTTATAACTGTAGCTCTACGAGGTGCAATTTATTATTCTGACCATATTGGTTACATAATTTTGAACGATTTACTTATTAAGAATTAATTTGTTGTAAATATGATAAATTTTATTTTCAAAATTGACACATGTCAAACTTTAATTGGTTAACGTATTAACCTATTCAATAATTTTCCACTATATTATTAAAAGAAATTAAAAAATAAGGGTATTGCATACCTCAAGGTATACGTACTCTAGACAACCCATTAATGGAGAATAACCAAAAAAAGTATGCTTTGATTTTTAACAAACAAAGCTGATGCTGTTTCTTCTTCCAAACCTTTCTTGAAGCATAATATTTAGTGTACTTTGATATAGACCAGATCGTCTAGCTAGACACATCAAATTTGCCAGATCTAGAACATGCTTACCTGGAAAATCAAACCGAGCTTAATTTTATCTATGGGACAAGTAACGCTGATAAAAATTTACTATACATTACTATTACTTATTGTTCTAAATATCAACTTTAAGGTTTAAATCATGGTAGTAGTACTATTACTTGTTTATTGTTACGTATCTTAGTGATATCGAAATTAGTATTAGTAGTTTTAGTACCATCTTTGAGAAGAAAATAAAACAAGCATATTGGCTACTATTGAATTAGACTTGAATAATAATCTTCAAATGTGATTCTCATACTGGAATAGTACTATTGATTCTCACACTAGTGTTAGTTTCTTAATTTAGTATGATATACCTAAATATTTTTATATAAGAAAAAACATGGGTAAACTACTATTTTAGTACTTAGATTTGTTAGAAGAATCATAAGGAAATGGTTTGATACTTTGATTGAGTGGCGTTACTTGACTTCAGCTCGATATATATATATAAGCAACCAGTACTGAGGCAGTACTTAGATTCTTCGTACCTGCTATCAATTCTTGAAGAAACAATAATGAGTCCTTTCTTGAGAAATGCCCTTGCTCTCTCCCTCGTGCTTGTTGTTATACTTTCAATAACAACTAGTACTGAGGCAGCATTTGCATTTCCGAAGCATAGAAGGGTTAGGATAAGAAACTTACTGAGGAACACTGCTGAAACCCTGAGAGTCCACTGCAAATCGAAAGACGATAGCCTTGGTTGGCATTCCCTTCTCACCAGGGAAAGTTTCACATTCGATTTCTATAGCAATATATTTGAAACCACACTCTTCTGGTGCAGATTCGAATTTGAGGGTCAAGTTCACTACTTCGACATTTTCAGAGCTAGCAGAGACGATTGCAAGAACTGCTTCTGGGATATCGTCGAGGAAGGCCCTTGTTTTTGGGGGCTCGATGGTAATTGCCTCCAGTGGAACAGAAAATGATGCTTGGTGATTGATATAGACGAGAAGATCGACATGCTCAATAAGTATAAGTTATGTGATATTTTTGTTAAGGTCGAACTATCTTATGTAATTTGATCGTCTGTAAACAATGAATAAATTGAATCATTTATTTCGGGACATATATAATGACTCGCATGGCTGAATTCTTGTCCCTTAGAGCAAGTCCAATGGATATGGCATTTTTGCCATCTCAGCAAAAACGGTAACAAAAGATTAAAAAATCATTTCCAACCGATTAGTCAAAGCTGATATGGATTTGACATAGAGTCCCTTCATGTCAAATTTGACATGAACCAAGGCTAATGTCACTTATTATTTTATCATTATTTTCTTTCTCCTTTATGTCACTTATTATTTTATCATTATTTTTCATATTCTCTCTTTTAACTCTTCCTCCTAATTTATATTATAATAATGTTTAAGTTTTGACACATCCATTGGAGTAAAAAAATGTCAAATAATAACAATTCAAATTTGCCAAGTCACATGTCAAATTCAAATTTGACACTTACTAAATGACATATCAACTGGACTTGCTCTTAGTTTCTAGATAATTAGTAGTTCTTCGATTCCTACAGTTAAATATTGTAACAAACACAGAAGTTTTAAACATTTTTGGATGAGAATATTACCGTTCAAAAGAATTATACTGTAGGTGAACCAACAAAAAGTGAACAGCATTTTCAAAATACAAAGAACCATATTTTGTATTGATTTGCGCAAGGAATTTAATCTTCTTGCAAAAATGGACAAACTAACAATTTATTTCTTGGGAGTTAATTTTTGGACTGATTGCTCAGTGCCCAGTGACAGCAGTACAATCACAAATTCAAATGAATTCGATTGGTTTTTCTGATTTATAGATCTACTACGCTTAGGGATTCGGTTGGTTTTCATATTGTGAAGGTGGTTCTTCTAGGATCTGGAAGAATCGTACTGCAACACATCTAGCCTCACGCATGCAATAAAACCCCATATGCGTAAATATTCATATATACAATATCCCAGTTAACTTTCTCTTCATGTCACCCGGCCATCGTCCAATCCTTATAAATGGAAGATCAAGATACAAGTATTTATCGATATATGTATGCGTGATTAATTGATCTTATTTCAGGCGAGCTAGGCTCTTGCACATTTTTATTTAGGACGTTCTCTTTGAGGATTTGAATAATGTTCGTTATTTCTAACAATTCTCTTTAAGAATTTGTGTAATGTTGTTCTGATTAGGGTTCATGTTATAGGTCTCCTTGATTGGAAGATATTCATAAGTTTGCTAACACATTCATAACTATTTTATTTCCTTTGATAAATCATATACCCAACTCATCATGGACAAATCTATATATGTGGCAATCTCTACTTCATTGTAAATATTACATATTATTGCCAAAAAAAAATGGAAAGATGGAATACAATTAACTTCGATGAAACCAAATATGTAGAAAAGGAAACTGAGCAAAACCCTAATTGGTTGCTCATTTAGTTTAGGCAATATATAGCGCTACTAAGCAGCAATATTTCCTGGCCATTTGAACTGCAACTCCAACCTCTTATGATCCTTGATGAAGAGATACAAGCCATCCTCCAACGCACGCCAAAAGCAGGTATTACCGTAAGCACACCTTGATGCATCTCTTTTGGGATCATAGATGTCGAAATTTGCCTTCACGTTGCCCTAACTCATGTCACAGTTGAGAACGCTACTGAAAGTCCAGGTGAACTCATGATTCCATGTGATGTATAGTTTGTATGCCCAAGTCTAAGGTATATTTAGTGAACTCATGGTTTTGTGAAATGTGTTGTTGCATAGTGGCCATTTACATAGTGAAACCAATTCTGACCAATATGGTAAGTGTATTTAGATTAATTTTTGTCATTAAGGTATATTTAATGAAAGAGTTTTTATTTTTAAGGCAAAAAGACCTTCTGATTTCCCGTTTTCGTTCTTTTGGTGCGTTTCAAAAAAACATTCTGATTTTTCGGGTCACTGATTTTCTGACAAATTAATTACTATTAATTACTTCCCCGATCGAGAAAAAAAAACGTGTGATTAATACTCAAATGTTGATGGCAGTTTTAGCAAAGATACTCAAATTGTGTAAATATGCTATTGAATATGCCATAATGGGGCATGGGAATGAAATCTTATGTCCCAATTTTCCTGTCTCTTATATGAAATTCACACAAATCCTCGAGTTAATTATGAATCATGCTTGGAGAATTATGAATCATATCTGTTAATAAACGTGTAAACGATCATGCTTGTAGAATTATGAATCATATCTGGTAATTTAACATGTAATGTAGAATGTTTGTCACAAAAAAACATGTAATCTAGAATGTGGAATATTTGAGATTACATTTGGAGCTTGGTATATATGGAAGCTTAAGATGAATAAGACTTGTTTAAATGATGAAACAAGTCACACAATAGTGTTAGAAAGTGCAACCATAATTAAGCACATTGCATTATTGCAGAAAGATGATGATCAGGGCAAGGAAGTTAGCAGCTATCCCTCTTTTGTTTGGAAGACTTTCGAAAGAAAACATCTCTTCCCAAGGATAAACCAACTTTATTCATTCGAAATCAAGTAGTTACCTTCGTAGGATCAACAAACGGAGCAATTAATTTCATGGGATCAACAAACGCTTTTGCAAGAATGGTGTATGACTACACAACAAGTAGGACGCCATCACTTTTGACTTCCTGCAGCCCATGGAAAGATAAATATGCTTCCATTATACGTAGAAGCATTGCACAAATCATTCAAGACATTTGTGTAGCATGCTATTGGCGAACGGATGCCGGTGAAACTCATGGATCTTTTCTCTTCCAGATTTGAGTATTGCAGATGGGAGACTTGTCATCCCTCCTTCTAAACATGGAGATAGGATGCTTAAGGATTCATTTGAAAAAACAATTGAGGCCATCTTTCTTGACTATTACCTTTCGAGCGCCGATTTTTTAGATTTTATGGACAGAGTCTCGAATATCAAAACTAAAGAAGACTATAATAGGCTATATTTTCATACACTTCTCAAAGATAAAGAAGGTCGGATAGATTTTGTGGCATCATCTGTGGATTGGCTTAGAGGTTTTCCTCTTGTGCATTGTATGGGGAAATTCGATTGGAAAGTTGCATATGGCCAGCAATTCAATGCTAAGGTGGACATTTCACATGAGCTGAACAAAATTGAGACAACAAACAATTTGTATGATACATTTAATGATATGTATAAGTTTATGTGGAGGACGTATTCAAAAAGTAGCCCCTTAGAAGACATTTCAATCACACAAGATTCAGCAAAGGCTATTCGAGGAACATGTCAAGACAATAGGCCACACATAAACTGTACGATCTATTTTCTAAAAGTCATTTTGAAATGTACCGTTTTTTAGTAAAACATGATGGCATTCATGGCATCAAAATGGATATGAACGAGGAGTTCATGGCATCAATATCCCAGTTAACTTTCTCTTCATGTCATCCGGCCATCGTCCCATCCTTATAAATGGAAGATCTAGATACAAGTATTTATCTATATATCTATGCATGGTTGATCTTATTTCAGGCGAGCGAGGTTCATGTACGTTTTTATTTAGGACGTTCTCTTTGAGGATTTGAATAATGTTCGTTATTTCAACAATTCTCTTTAAGAATTTGTGTAATGTTGTTCTGATTAGGGTTCATGTTATAGATCTCCTTGATTGGAAGGTATTCATAAGTTTGCTAACACATTCATAACTATTTTATTTCCTTTGATAGATCATATACCCAACACATCATGGACAAATCTACATATGTGGCAATCTCTGCTTCATTGTAAATATTAGATATTATTGCCAAAAAAAAAGATGGAAAAATGTAATACAATTAACTTTGATGAAACCAAATATGTAGAAAAGGAAATTGAGTAAAACCCTAATTGGTTGCTCATTTAGTTTAGGCAATATATAGCGCTACTAAGCAGCAATCTTTCCTGGCCATTTGAACTGCAACTCCAACCTCTTATGATCCTTGATGAAGAGATACAAGACATCCTCCATCACACGCCAAAACCGATTCTAACCAATATGGTAAGTGTATTTAGATCAATTTTTGTTATTAAGGTATATTTAATGAAAGAGTTTTTATTTTTAAGGCAAAAATACTTTATGATTTCCCGTTTTCGTTCTTTTGGTGCGTTTTAAAAAAAAAAACATGCTGATTTTTCTGGTCACTGATTTTCTGACAAATTAATTACTATCAATTACTTCCCCGATCGAGAAAAAAAATTACTATCCTTTACGGTGCGGGATTGGTTGGTTGCTGATGGAAGTTTTAGCAAAGATACTCAAATTGTGTAAATATGCTAGTGATTATGCCATAATGGGGTATGGGAATGAAATCTTCTGTCCCAATTTCTCCGTCTCCTATATGAAATATATGCGAGATTCACATGAATCCTCGAGTTAATTATGAATCATGCTTGGAGAATTATGAATCATATATGGTAATTCAACATGTAATCTAGAATGTTTGTCAAAAAAACATGTAATTTAGAATGTGGAATATTTGAGATTACGCTATAGGAAAACTTATTTTATGGTCTCCGATCATGGAACTCGTAATGGACATGGTTCTCATATTGGTTACCGAGCAGCACCAACTGTGTTTAGGATTAGGGGTTACACTTGTATGTGTTTACTTACTTATGGTAATTAAGTTGTAATTGGTCATAAGGAATCTACAGAAAATGTATTTCTTAATTTTTCTTAATTGTATTTCTTCTTTAAGTACACTTCCATATACAAGGGCTTAGGTCCCTAGTTACACTATGAGATGAGAAGTAAAACTCTTGCTCAACTTCATAAACTTCAAAAAGTTGTATCTGAATGCTTTTCTTATGTTAAAGAGTGTACATCAACATGAACTAGTACTAGCTAGCATAGCTTGGCGTTCCAGGTTATTGCATTTTGACAAGGATTTTCGTCTAGCTCTGTTCATCTACCTCATCAAGAACTACCAACATTACATGGAAATGGAAGCTAATTGAGCCAAACAGATAAAACGGAAGAAAAGTTTGCATATAGGCAATGACTAAGTGGAGCGAAAAAAAAAAATTGTGATAGGAAATGAATTGACAATCTGAATTTGAGAAAATATAAACATTGAAAGTAATAATTTCCTAAAAGTATTAATTAAACATTCAGAGGTTGGCAAAAATGGTGAAGGGAACCAAACTCAATGTTCCTTTAGGGCTATATATATACACACAAGTTATATATGGACTGACTATAGTTGAGCGAGTGTTACTAATTCAGTAGAACAAGTACCTGACTTGTTTAGCATTGAAAAAAAAAAAAAATACTCTCCAGCACTGAACATTAGAATTGCAACCTAATCATTACCAGCCATGCCAACTAGTTGAGAAATTTCAGCTTCAAGGCGGGAAAAGGTGGTCAAGAAGTTGTCGGGAAGTTCATTGGAGCTGGGTTGATCATTTTGCTGCAACTGGGAAATACTATCCACAATAACCTTCATCCCACTTTGTAGCAGTTCCATTCCCTTTTCAATTCCATCAGGAAATTTCCTTTTCCTGTTGGATTGTTTTCCACTGATCGACTGCATGGCCTGCTTTTCACCATCAATTTCCATGTAGTCATATTCTGCATGCTCAACGATTACATTTGAGATCTTTTGAAACATATCTTTTAGCTTCAGACCCTCCCTCACAAGCAGACCAAACTGGTCAGAGCTGGCCATTATTGTGAGAAGTGCCGTTTCCTTCTCAAGGAATACCTTGAACTCAGACATAAATCGCTCCACATTTGCCTCATTTCCAGAAGCCAGATCGTAAGAAAGTGCTGCATTCTGGGGCACAAATCTCCAGAGCTTATTGCAATTTGTCCGAGCAGAAAAATATCCAAATGCTGTCATTGCCAAATGAATAAATGCCCAGTGCCGCTCTGCCAGTAACATGTGATACAAATCCCATAGAGCAGAGATCTTAGAACTTTCATCAGTTTCTTTGATATCCATGTGAGCCAGCCCTGCCATGAAAAGAGCCAAATCTGGTTTGCATTCATACAACTGGATATCAGAAACAGCAGGTCCCGAGATAAACAGGTTTTCAAGCTCACAGATTACTTTGTCCATTTCAAGAGATGCATATAGGTGCCTCATATTTGAGATTATCCCTAATGTTTCACTCAGAAGCTTACGATACTGGTCCTTCATTAGCTTATCTTCACAAACTCTGTAGTTATGAATGATGGCAACTATAAACTTCAGGGTCTTCACATTGATATCAGATGTGCTGATCTGACTTCAAGGAAAGAAAAATATTCATTAAGTAATGTTGCTAACAAAAGCAATGAGGAAAGGTAGAAAAAGGATTCACAGTAAATATGAAAAACAACAACAGAAGACAATGACATCCAGAAAGGACTGAAAAATATGTTTTACTAAACAGTAACAGAAAACAACTAATGGAGTAAAGAAACACGTAACTTTTTACCTATTATTAAAGGTAAAATGGCATTTTTCATATGATGTTGAGATGCACAAAATCATCAGTTAAATGTCTGAATATTTAAAAGTTAAAACTCCTAGACTTTGAACTAGAAGATTCATCCAATAGCCTACAGCTTGTAGTTACTTACAGGGACTGCAACGAAGATGACAAAGCAAAAACTGGGGCCCCAAGAAGACCACAATCAAGAGAGTTCTCTGATTTCTCATCAAAGTTCTCAATGAAGAGACAGTAATCAGTAATTATCCTTTGTGTCACAATTCTTTTCATCTTGTCTGACAGTAAATTCAGTGGGAAGCCCTCCATAAACAACGCCAGACGCATAACTGATGACAGTTGTGTTCCCTCATCACGAACAATGGCCATATAAACCTGGTCTACCATAGATTGTGCACCAAAAGTAAGAATTATGCTGATTGACCTTGCAACTTTTCTCAAAGCAGAACCCGCTACAAGAACTGATTCAGTAGATGCCACCAACTTCATTAATGAGCAAAGTTTACCAGCAATACCACTAACCATCCCTGACTCAGCATGGCGAACCATGAAGCACCAAAGTTCCATGACAATCTCCCAGCAAAGAAAGTGGGGGTGAAATATATTCTCAAGTAGGAAAGACTCCAGCTCCATCCAAGCAGGACTAGAAGAAACCACAAGCATGAAGATTTGCAATGCATTCAAAAGAGAGGAGAACATAGGCTGCCAGACAACTTCCACAGTCTTTCCAGAACCATATAGCACAGGAACATGCAGAAGAAGAATGAAAGAATATACCTCTTCATTTACTAACATATCAAAGAACCAACCAAGCTTTCCAGCAATCCCAAGCTTTACATCATCGCCAAGATCAAGAGAAAATCTCAGAAAATTAAGAAATAATGAAATACGACCAATCAAGAAGGTTCTTTCACCAGGCAATGCTTCCCCACTTGTAGAAAATAAGTCAACCATTGAGTACAGTTCACTCAGATCTCCAGCGACAGAATTTGTGCAGCTTCCTTCGCTGAAGAGACTGTCTAGAATCTCAACCTTCAGTTCCTGCTTCAATTGATCTGAGTTCAGCATAGCAGTAAGCAAATCCAAGGATGTCTTCTCCAAGAGTTCTGTGAATACATCACTGGCATTTTTTAACAGATCTTCATTGCTCAATGAAAACTTTAAGGTTGACATCATCAGGATACATTTTGTAATCTCACTTCGCACCAGATATGCTTGATATGGATATAGGGAGGATATTTTTACTGCATTAACCATATAAAATTTTACAGGAAGAAATGCCTTTCTAGCTTCTGTCACAGAAATTTTTTCCTTCAATGTCGAAAACCAAGCCTCAGCTGCACGTCTTATAGATTCATTAACCAATGAGATTAGATTTGAAATTAGAGCTGCTACATTTACCTTTGTTGCTAATACCCCATCTCCAAGCTGAAGCAAAGTAACCACACCTTTCCACAACGTGTTAATAATTGGCACCAGACTTCCGCCATTATTAGCTGCAACAACGCCCATCTCACATAATTTTTCTATTGCACACTTTGTTACATTAATAACATGATTCATACTATTGGCCCCTTCAAAGTCCATGTCGGTTTTGTCCCTTTCGAGTTTTTCTTCCCAGGACACCCAATTCAAAGCTCGGGCATATGTTCCACACAGTCTTATTACAGAATCAATGACCTCCTGTGTGACCTTTACTACTACTTCTTCTGATACAAATGACTGTGTACTCTGCACATAAATGGCAGAATGGCCCAAATGAGAGATGTGAACAGGGTTACCCAAATATATAGTAAATAGTGTTCAAAAATTTGGGACCAAATTATCAACTGTACAAATTGGATTAATAAAAAAAGAAATATTGTAGGTCCAAGACACATAATACAAGTGGCACCAAAATGAAAATCATGTGCCAAATTTAGAAAAATTCAGGATACTTAGAAATAATCTTCACCATAATCTGTGGTTAACTTACCAAATCCAAAACTTTGATGCCCTCAAGTTGTAAACAATATCATCAAACAAGTTTTACAAGATACGTCCAAGGTTATACCTTGCCATTACCAGAAAGATGATAATTAACAAACTCTACAATATTGAACTTCATGCCATTTTTATCAATCCACCTAAGAATGGGGTGGGTTGAAACCCTTGAGTTATTTAGTGACTGGAAGTTTAGCCCATTTGCATACGATATGAGGAAACCAGTGGTTAATTTCATCAGGGTCATATAAATAATATATCTTCAGAAATACAGACAGAACTTGCAAGACGCAATGCATTTGCACCAATTACAGACAAGTGCAAAACATTATGGTGACTTGAATGAGACTAAGCCAGAGATGAGTGGTACACTGCTGATGGACAGAAAGAAAGACAACCAAATATTGGACAAACCTATTTCAAAAGCACATTCTCTATCCTATCTGTTTCTTTAACTCCAATCTGTTTGTTTTTTTTCTTTTAAAAGGAAATGAAAGAACGAAAAAACATGATTAAACACATCCGATCATTTCACCCCAGTGAGGCCTTTGCTTTCTTATTTCTTCTACAAAATTTTTGAACATTTGAAGAAAGCAAAATTAGGGAGTGTCATCAAATTTTATGGAGTATATAATTAAAACATATTCTTTCACCTCCTCACAATGTCATTTCCAGATTTCAAAGATTTTGCCATTTTTGTTGCTATGAATCATAAATAACTCACGTGTACAGTGCATCATGGGTATATTTGAGCAATTGAGCCTAACCTAACAACTTAAACCAATCTTCGATTTCGGCTCATTCAGAGAAACCATAAATCTCAGAAGTCCCCCAACCCATCATGTATACAGCAGTAGGTCTGGATTTAGCCTTTAAAAACATTGAGCAGTACTGTAGTGCTACTGTGCTACTATTAACAGTTTTATTTTAAAATGAAGATATATAATAGCTAATTCACCAACTTTTTTTAGAATGACATAATAGCTAATTTACTTTCAAAATTTGGAAAAGGGAAAAGTCTTATTTTATTTCAAAATGAAATATTTAAGAGTTATCGTCTTTAATAGCTCACTAGGAAAAACTGCTGACAAACAAAGCACTTAAATTAGAACAAATGATCCATAATGAATAGCACAAGAAACGCAATCAGATAAATTAGTACCTTTATTTCTGATATTGAATCTTTGATCAAGTTTAACTCTGCATCAAAGAAGGTTTCAACTATATCCACCGTCATCTTCTCAACAGAAACAGGGTATCTTGCCAAAGCTGAAAAGCTAGCCCCCGAAAAGTTGAGCATATCCAGAAACAGCTGTGAAAACCATGAGTACAAGATATCAATACATGGTTTGTATAATGCAGAAGATGGATGATGTATAAATTGTTAGCTTGATATTAATTGTTTCCTAGCAGATAACCAGAACTCTGATTGCAAGAGCTCCAGGGTTTGTAACCTCAACAATCAAAACCCATTATCATCTTTATTGTTGGTTTGCAACTTGCAGGGTGGGCGTTGCACCAATATGTTTCTCTTTGTTTGGATTTGTCTACCTCTAGACGCGCAGGATGGGGCTGCCAATGAAGGGAGGTTTTACTATCACGTACAATCCTTAATAACTTAAGCTTTCACAGTCAAATGGTTCCCTAGCATTTTATTTTTATTTTTTTTGGTGAGAAAATGGTTCCCTAGCGTTAACACTTCTAATATCACCTAAAGAAAAGACCAGCAACTAGAAGAGTAAATGCATTTCATGAAGATAAACCCTTAAAGAAATTAATATCATATGTAGATCCTCCAATAGAAGGTCGGAGTGGTTCGAGACAAAAAAAATACAAGCTCGTAGAAACAATTTTGAACTTTAATATATCCACGTAGTCATTCCTTAAATAAAAAGTCCCCACGTAAGGAACTGTGTCAAAAACCAGTACTCGGGGTAAACACAAAGGATGTTTAATATAAGATGCAACATATCTTTCTGTAAGAAAATAAGAACAAAGACATTGTCACCAACATCTACCTGAAAGAATAGGTTCTCGTGCTCTTCTTCCTGAGATTCCTCAGTAGACATAAGAGTCATTTTTAGGTGCTTTCGACACCATATGCTTGCCTGATAGATAAGTAAGGTTCAAGATATTCAACACCACAAGTTCACAGTAAGAAAACTACTTGTGATTTATTCGAGTAAAATGCATCAAAAGAAAAAACATTATTTTTACCTTGGTCCCAAGGACAAGGAAATGTGCAAAACAGTTTGATATGTCCAATTCTAGGTGCTTTGCAGCCACCTGTAATATCGCGCTATTTAACATGCACTGGCTTAAATCCAAGCAAGTATAGTCCTCCCAGAATATCGAGCTTGTTGTTAAGGGAAAAACATTAGACCGAATAAGTATCTAGTAAAACAGTTAACAAGAGTGTTACATATCAAATAATGACCAATAGCAAAATCAAATCATGGTACCCGTGAAACCTATCACCGCCAGCTTGTTAACTTCAAATAATTTTTGTTTTAAAAAAATCCAAAAGTAACTACACCAGTGCCAAAAACTTTCAGTGTGACCCTTATCAAGAACATTAATAAAGGGAGTTGCAAGATCATGGATAAACAGAACTGAAAGATAATCTGCTAAGCGTTGATTCTCTAATCTATCGCTTCAAGCTATCTAGCGAAATATAACATCTAAAAATTTGATCAGTGAGTTGAAAGAATTAGTTCAACAGATATATCCAGTCTTTTTATCTCGAAAATTTACCGCACAAATTTTAGGAAAATTAAAACAACACTAAATAAGGATACTCCCAAACACTCGGCAAGCGAAGCCAGCTCAGATTTCTCAGTTATATTCAAATCGCCAAGCTTCTTAAGTAACTCAATCCGATTCTCCACCACCTGCATAACACCAAAATTTCCAAGCCCATAATCAAATAAACTATTAATTCCAACAAGATTTGAGCAACACTACAGTTTCACACACATCTCAAATCATCAACAGCAACAAAACCCTCGCGAAATTATAAAGACAAAATCAAAAATATTAAATTAAATTAAGCTCTATAGATAAACTTATCGATACAAAATCCAAATTAACAGGCCATTCTGTTCGTAACTTAATCACTAATTCCATGGGCTAAGTATATAAGTGGAGATTAGAGAAAGAAAATAGAGAATTGAAAACCCTAGGATTTGGAATTGAATTTAACTGAGAAAAAGTAAATGGAAAAAATTTGGAAGTAGTTACATCTGAGGATCTGATGGCGTCTTGTATGCTCTGCAACTCTGAGGTACCTCCCTCCATTTTTGCGTGACTCACTCGCTTACTCACTCTCAGAGACTCTCAGTCTCTCAGTCTCTCTCTCTAATGGCTTAATTTGATTTCGTTAGGTTGGGGATTTTACTCTCCGAGTATTCCCGCCTTTTATCGATCAGTGTCCATTAGCGCATCAGGCAAGCCCATATTGTGCTTTGGCCCATAGATTTCACAAATTCTTTTTCTTTTCTCTTTTTTATTTTTTCTTTCTTTTTCTTTTTCTTTTTCTTTTTTTTTTCCGTGTTGTGTGTTTTTTCTTGTTTTTAACTAATTCTTTAAGCTATCATAGTGATGCGACCAGAAGTCGATTACACATCACTATGAATTAGTTTTGGGATCTTCTTGTCAGAAGAACTAGTTGATCGATTTCTATGTAAGAGGATCCTAAAATTATGCGCGGCTAACTTATAGTATGTATACACTAAATAAAGATGTTTTATTTAATTATAAAGTGAATTTAAGGACATATAATCGTGTTTTTTAAGATTTAGTTTTATCAATCATATTACCTCATATTTGCAAACCATAACACTCACTAATTGTGATATTTTTGAGTTAGAGTAAAATTCACACAAAAAAAAAAACCAATCAAAAAGAGAATAAAACGATCATCCGCCTTCCTGATGGCACAGATTTTATGTACAATTAAGCAACTGCAGGTTGTACCGAATTTTATCAAAGTTCACCACAAAGCACAACAATTTAGAGCTATACACGAGTTAGAACACATGCAACCTGAAAGTAATATAGCAGACAGCTAGTGTCACCGAAAAGTAAAGGGTGTTGCTAAATGTACCCAGCAAATTTCTAACTATACCCAGCCATTATCATTTTGTGTCTAATTTTCCAGTTTTGTCCTTATATTAAAAACGAGAAAGAAGAAAAAGAAGAAAAATATAGACTGCAGCACATCGTCTTTCAACTTCTGAATTCTTTCACTGATTCCCAATTTCCCAGCAGAAATGGAAGTCACTACTGTATTCATTCCCCTTCTCCATCTCTCTATGTAATCAATCATCCAGTTTTCATTGAAATAGTTGCTTGAAATTGATGGGCTCAATTTACTGGAAAGAAAACTATTAAATCATTTTATTAGTTTACAGGAAAGAAATCTTTTTAATTGCAATTCCAAAACTGATTCATTTGATTGCTGTTTTGGTTGATAATACAATTATCAATTCACGTAGATAACATGATCATAATGAATTTGAACATATCGATGAAAACCCAGGAAAGGAGCAAGAATAAAATGAAAATTCATATGCATGATTTCTAAAAAGATAGATATTGACATATTGTGAGAGAAATGAGACTGATTTTCTGGAGATTTGGTTTGGATTCTAATCTCTATATAGATTTCAGAATTCATTGGTTCAAGAATAATTGTTGTTGCTGGGTTTCTTTGCATTCTTTCTCTGTTCTGTTTGAAGGGTAGGATCGGAAAAAGAAGCATAATTTTCTAGGGCTGGGTATAGTTAGAACTTTGCTGGGTACATTTAGCAACACCCAAAGTAAAACCTGAAATAGAGAGCATTGCATGCATTAGATCCATGAAATTTAGATCAAACAAGAACCGATTTTATTCAGTATGGCATTATAGAAGCCTAGGTTATACACACACAACGCGTTCAAGTAGATCTGTAGAAGCAAACACATAGAGAGCATTGCATGCATTAGATCCATCTAATAATGGATGCCCGGGGAAGCATCAAATCCTCCAGAATTGCCAACACCACCGCCACCTCCGCCATAGCCACTGCCACTTCCATAGCCAGAGCCACTACCGCCATCCCTTCCACTTCCACCGCCTTCCCCACCTCCTCCTCCACCGCCACCAGTTCCACGGCCAGATCCAGTGCCGGAACCAAAACCAGAGCCTTCGCTGCCTGGACCTGCACTGACGCCACCACCACCACCTTCACCTCCACCACCACCACCAATGGTAGGAGACGGTGGAGTAGATAGTATACTAGGAGGAGGCGATGCGCTTTCGGAGAGGTCTAAACTTATCAAAAGAACGAAGGCTGCAGAGATCAACAATACCATGCGAGCCATGATCGACTTAAACGTTTATATTTCGCTGTAGTGCACATCTATGGCTGGAACTGTCAGCAGTTATATATAGGAGAGGAAGAGATGGCAACCCATGAATTCATACGTAACTATTCTATGGAATGGCTGAAAGTGCACCATACTATATTTTGATATATGGGAGACGTTACATAGATTGTATATAATACTATGATCAGTTTGCTCGATGGATATCATTCAAATAATGCGATGCAGGAAATATGTTAGAGGAACATTGTCTCTTTCTCTTGAAAAAGAACATTCAACGGGAAGCTACGTACGCACAATGACCAACTTTTTACTATATAGAAAGGGTTTTGATCGATTTCACAAATAACGGTTTCGCTAGCTATCTCTAGAATTTATGTCTTTGTCCGACTTTCGGTGTGTATGACATATTATATGAGTATATTATATGAAAATTGTATTATTTTTGTAACTATGTATGTACATGTATATTTGATTACAGTACGTATGATTACATGTTTTAGAGCTTGAACACAAATATACAACCTCTTGTGAAAAGGAAAAAAGAACCTTTAGGAGTTTAGGGTCTGTGGATTAAACGCACACTATAACTCTATAAGCTTTCTGGACTAATGGACTCATTGATTAAAACATTCATATCAGCCTCAGTACTATTTACTAGGATACTCCAATATTGTAGTTATAACGCAATCTGGAGATGTGTATAACTTGTACATATAGTAGTAAGATATACAAGAAATTATTGTCACTGATCATGAGGACTGCAATGTGAGGTGGATGTAAATACTTGCATATATAGTTTCACTCGATCGGGAAGAGTGTAAATACATAGAACAATCAATAGATCCCTCGAAGAGAAAAAGAAAATTGATGATCGAGTCCCCCATGCCATCGTGGCTCCACAGATGGATACACATACAGTTGTCTTGTATACTAGCTATTGGTACAGAGCATGCATGCATGTACACAAGTCTAGTGAAGCAGCATGATCCAGTCGAATCGATAAGCAGCTTGGGTGGATTAATATTGTCTATGCAGGTGAGTGAGGATACACAATACTTCTGACGGGTTACGACTTAATTATCAGATGGAAGAAGAGTCTGGATAAGGGAGCTAGCGGGTTAAGCACAACGATCTTATTCCAGTTTGGCGATATCTGAACGTTCCTGGTCAGATTCACGGACTCTTCTGCAGGTCAGATACACAGTTATAGAACAGAACCAATTACGTTGACACTACTGGAAAACGGGTTCGAAGCGACGACTTTTTGTCGTCAAAAGTCGTCGCTTCGACACCGAAGAGACTAAAATGTCGTCGCTCGAGGTCGTCGCTCCGTTTTCGTCGTTTCGATTCGAGGCGACCACTTTTGCTACAAAAGTCGTCGCTTGGATATTTCAAGCGACGACTTCAAAATTTGTCGCCACATACTGAGCGACGAAGTTTGGGTCGTCTCCTCACATTCGAGACGACGAATTTTGAGTCGTCGCTTCCAATTCTAGAAGACGAATTTTGGTTGGTCGCTTACAATTTGAGGGGACGAAGTTTGGTTCAAAAGTCGTCGCTAGAGTGTATGGGACGATAAATTTCATGCGACGAATATCAATGTTTGTCGCTTCATGTCTCCATTTTCGTTTTAAAAAAATTTCCCGCCGATTTCGTTTAATTTTGTTTTAACTTGTTTTTGTCCAGTTGGCGGGGAGGCGACGGAGGAGGCGACGGAGGAGGCGACGGAGGAGGAGAACGACGTCGTCGTAGAGGTGGACCTCGGAGAACGACGTCGCCGTAGAGGTGGAGCTCTACCGTCGCTGCGGGAGGAGGGAGGAGCAGTGGCCGGCGCGGTGGGAGGAGCTCCGGTGGAGAAGGTGAGGTGGGAGGAGCCAGCTCATTGGCAAAGCGAAGTAAAGCTGGCCGGGGTGGAGCTCGTCGTCGTCGTGGACGGTGAAAACGACGTCGTCGAAGTCCATCTCATCGGCGTTGCATATGAAGTAGGAAACCCTAACGGGGTAGGAGTACTCTTGGAGTTTTCCGGCGGAGCTGCAGATGCGGTGGCCACTTGGGTGGAGCTGCAGATGCGGTGGAGGAGGAGAGGGAGTGAAGAGGCGACGACAGAGGAGGAAGAGGGAGTGAAGAGGAAGGAGGAGAGGGGGAAGATATATATATATATATATATAAAAGGGGAGTCAATTACGGCCGTTAGATCTGGAAAATCTGACGGTTCATAGGGTCGATCCGGGCAATGTGTTTTAATTGCTTCTCAGCATGTGACGCGGATTCAACACTGAAGCGACGAAGTAAGACGAAATCCGTCACTTCAATAATATTTAAAAGTGAAGCGACGAAGTAATACAAAATCCGTCGCTTCAATAATATTTAAAAGATTTTAAAATTTTTATTGATTATCCTGAAGCGACGAAGTAATACAAAATCCGTCGCTTCAATAATATTTAAAAGATTATAAAAATTTTGTGAGATTATACTCAAGTGTACAACTTTTCGAAAGCAACTATATAAAATAAGTAAAATTTTGAGAAACACTGTGAAATAACATTTGATCGTTATGATGAAATACAGTTATGGTAAAAAAATCACTTAAATTCGACAAAGTTAGAGCTCTGATCGACGCGGTCAACCTTATTTAAACTTATTTCTCTCTACGGGGAACCATAGTATCGGGAGGTAAAAGTTACCAAAATTTTACATGGCTGATTACGTCTCATCTATTTGAGAATTTAATGTTTGGAAGAGTCGACGAAACAAGGTCATCTAAAGGTACGTAATAGGGTTTTCGTGTGATAAGTTTTATGAAAATATGGTTGACCGTTTCGATCGAGCGTCGAACGTTTACGAAACGAGCTGATTTTTATATTCTACTCATATTTAACTATAACGATCACATCAGACGGTCAAAATTTTCATTTTGTGAATTTAGCCATTATAACGACAACATACTTACTAATACGGTATAACTTGATTATAAGATTATACTCAAGTGTACAACTTTTCGAAGTAACTATATAAAAGAAGTAAAATTTTGAAAAACACTGTGAAATAACATTTGATCGTTATGATGAAATACGGTTATGGTAAAAAAATCACTTAAATCCGACAAAGTTAGAGCCTCGATCGATGCGGTCAACCTTATTTAAAACATATAAAACTGCCGTTTTAAAGGCCTAAACGAACTCGAAAGCCCGAAAAAGCCCACACGTCGTGGCGAAGCTACGCGTTTGACTCCTGGCGTCGTTTCCTTTCCGAAAATGTATTACAATCGTCAATCGGACACCAAATGTCAAATCTACAACTCTCCAAACTATGAAAATATGGTTGACCAGATTTCAAAACATGAAGCGACGACTATTGCTCAAAACTTGTCGCTTCGTATAACAAGTCAGCGACGAATATTGACGAAAGTTATAAATTCCGTCTCTTGAATTTTACGTCGGCGACGAACTTTGAATTTTCGTCGCTACAGTTTACAAAACATTATTGGGAGGCGACAACAAACCAATATTCGTCGATTTAATAAGATGTGAGCGACGACTATTGATCAAAAGTCGTCGCTCTCGTTTTCTGAAGCGACCAATCCAATATTGGTCGCCTCAATGTGTTGAGGCGACGAACTTTAATTTTCCCTTTCCAATCTTCGTCGCCTCAGTCCTTGTTTCCAGTAGTGTGAACTGTGATCGGCTGGTCTGCTCACTAGAGCTGCGTAGTACGTACACTGATCACCTTGAATAGGACAGAATATTCATTCACATGCATTTGCATGTACGTATATCTTCTCCGGCCTCTGCTAGATTCGTCTATATATATGAGCATGAAGTACTCCTCCATTAATCCAATAACCATATCAAGTATTAGTTTGTTTTTCACATCTTACATCACAAACATGAAGAAACTCTGTTTCGTGTTTAATGTGCTTCCCCTACTGGTATTTCTGCTATCTCTATTCTCCTCCAATATTTGTAGCCACGAAACATCCTTTAGATCAGTTGGGGTTAGAAATAGACCACTTCAATATG
Organism: Potentilla sterilis; assembly: GCA_963682095.1. Lineage (NCBI taxonomy): Eukaryota > Viridiplantae > Streptophyta > Magnoliopsida > Rosales > Rosaceae > Potentilla > Potentilla sterilis. The sequence goes on along the minus strand of OY821758.1, from coordinate 48,879,632 downwards.
ACAACAAGTGTAATACCGGTGCCAAGAATGATTGTTGTGGCTGTGCGGATCGAGGGAGAAGCGGTAAGGGAAGTAATAGCGATTTTGGTGGTGGAGGTGGATACGGTGGTGGGGATGATGAAGCGGGTGGAGGAGGCGGCGGTGGTGGTGGTGGTGGTGGAGGGAGTTTAGGTGGATATGGTGAAGGTTATGGCTTCGGAAGCAACGGAGGTGGTGGTGGCATGGTGGTGGAGGTGGTGGTGGTGGAGGAGGCGGAGGCGGTGGTGGTGTTGGATGATAGAAGAAATAGTCATGAAAGTGAATGCGAGGAGAGATCGATCGATAGTACTTCTGCCGATGAAAGCATGTAATTCAATTCCTAGTTATCTAATGTTCTTGGGCGCTATGTTACATGCATCGTCCTAAATAATAAAAGCATTTGATATTTCCTCTGAGATCTTATCACATAATTAAGCTCCCCATATGATACTTGGCCAATAATATATACTAAACTATGATCTTCTCAATTTAGTAGTGATGTTAATCAAAATTTGCAATCGATCAAGTATTCAAGATCCGTAGTTAATTTCATCGATATGCATGCGTGAGGAGTGTCAGACCATGAGTATTATTATTATGCAATGGCTAGTAAAGAGATCGACATGCATTTGATGATCGACCAGCTGAAACCAACTGACTTACAAAAGCCCTAGCCTACACATGGTGTTCATGCAGGACGCCAACTTCAGAAACAACCATTTATAAGTTGCCATCTTTCTTCTCTTCTTGAAAACGTGTTGCCATCTTTCTTTGCACCAACAAAATTTAATTATATAACCATTTGACAATTATATTGCAAAACCTAATACCGATCCAACTGTTATTAAGGATGATGATCAAACCGATCAAACCAAACGTTGCCACAGTATAATCTCAAGTCTCTTGTACAAAAATAAACAGTAATGCCCCATTTTTTTTTTCTTTTTTTTTAATTATTTTGGCCAAACTTGTCATTCAAGAGTGGTGCTGACCTGGTCACTAATTGAACAAGAGATTCATGCTCAACCATCCTTAGATTTCATCCAAGGGTTAAAAACAAAACAACTCAACTTAAAAATAATTCTCTTGAATTTACATCTAAGGGTAGTTGAGCATAAAACTCTTGATCAACTAGTGACCAGGTGAGCATTGAAGGTATATTGGCCTCCATGAGTTGATGGAGGTTAAAAGCAATTTGCATGGTGCTTTGAAAGGAAGTTTTGAAGAAATTAATTCATGATTAATTCGGAAAAGAAGAATTTGGAACCAAGTAGGAATGGCTATTATGTGATGAAACCTTCCTAATACAATTAGGAATGTTTGGGTGTCCTGATCAATTCAATGGCTCGGATGTGTACGTCTCTAACTAACCCTAGAGCTATAATATTGGTGCGGCAGCTTCATCCTAGGGTTTGCTATCTTGAAGAGTTTCCTAGCCGACTAGGAAGGAATTGAAGTCATAAAGATTTAATACATAATTGGTATAGGTTTGCATTGAAGACAAAATGAAGGATTTTCCTAGTGCAACTAGGAAAGTATTTATGTCAAGGATTTGTTCTGCATGGTTGGTGCGGCCGGCCTTATTGTTGAAGAGTAAGTGGTTGCTTAACCTAGTTGCTAGGTTTAATTGTTAAGGTATGTATCATATTGAATTAACTTTTAATATGATATATACCTTTCAAGTATTGATGTAATATGTAACTAGGTTTAGCATATTGAATAGAGTTTGTGTACTCTATATATATTGTGGCCAATTGATACCAAGAAGGTGTCGAATCATAGTGAGTATTCGAACCAAAAAGAAAAAAAAAACAAAAGAAGAAGAAGAAGGAACGTAAGACCTTCATGGCATTTCCTAAGTGTAAGACCTTCGTGGCATCTCGAGTGTAAGACCTTCGTGGCTTCTCAACGTAAGACCTTCGTGGCAACCAAGACCTTTGTGGCATCGTACACTTGCGTGTTTAGTCAAGTGTGAGGTAACACTTGCGTGTTTAGTCAAGTGTGAAGTAATTTATTTTTGAGAATAAGTTTATCATTGATTGTAAACTTTTATTCAATAGTAAAATAAGTTTCTTCGTTAAATTTCCGCTGCATTAACTTTATTTGTTCAATCTAGTATTTTCAGCAATATTCCTGTGTCATTCAAAGTTTAAAGTGCCCAGGTACACTCTGGGTTTTCGGCACTACAAATCTCCCTACTCATTTCCTGCTATTCATTGAAGAACTACATATGTACGTCTGAATGGGAGACATTCCAAATAGAAATGAAAGGGTAAGATGCCAAGAAAAGGGCAGGCATTGCAGGAAAATTCTAGTATGCTAAAACGAAAACATATCCAAGGACTTTGTGTTGCTCGTGTGATGATGGCGCGCGGTTAATAGTTTTGTGTTAACATCTTTAGCTTGGTAAGAATAATTAAACAAAAAGGGTTGATTCGAATCGAATTATTTATTCTACAGCTGCAGGTTGGAATAAAATTTCAATTGTGCTGCACGCTACTATTGATTGGACTTAACTTCTACTTCATCGTTACTAACACAACAAACTCTAGCTTAAAATGACAATGAAGAATTCCATTAATTCAAACATAACCAGATGTAACTAATATAGGGAAAAGTACATGCAGATACAATCACAGGATGCAGGTCTCAGATGTGACAGCAAACAATCACCAAAACTAGCTACATATATCGCTAGAACTAAACCGAATGATAACAAAGTTCGACATTGAAATTAAACATGCATGCATAGATAGTACTAGCTAGCTAAACACTACTAATTAACTAAACATTATTCTACTGATTAAAATAGCTGATCCACTAGCCAAGCTCATGCACGTCGATCCATCAAGGGTGAAGGCCACCAATTCCTCCAATTCCTCCGGCTCCACCCCCAGCACCCCCAACACCGCCAACTCCAGCGCCAGCTCCGCCAAGACCGCCAAGACCGCCAAGACCGCCAACTCCACCTGCTCCGCCGAGACCCCCAACTCCACCGACTCCGCCGAGACCACCAACTCCACCTATTCCACCAAATTTGCCAATTGCACCACCTATCGCACCACCAAGACCAGGCATCACACCGCCGACTCCAGCTACGCCCCCCATTCCGGCGAAACCACCGATCGCACCTATGCACTTCTTGTCTTTAACGCCAGTCGGGGGAGCTGCCTTCGGTGCTGCAGCATCCAAAACGGCTGTCTTCTCATTAGGGCTAGAAGTGGGTTGATCACCAGGCACCATACGAGAACAAGCTGCTGATTCTAGCAAAGAAACCAGAGCAAGCACAAAAACGACACGACGCATCTCCATCTTCACCTCACTCACTCTCTATCTCTCGCTGTTTTTCCTTCTCAACTCACCTGCTTGAACGACACTACACCTGAGTAGTTTATGCATCCAAGCTAGGGTTTATATAGGGATATGAAGGTTGGGGGACGGTTGAGGGTTGAGGGTGATTAATAGAACTAGGGTTTGCAGTAAATAGAAGAAAGAGAGAGATAGACTTTGGTACTCTTGAAATAAGGGTCTTGAGAAAGGAAATGAATGCTTTTGAATTAGAGTTCAGAAGGGGTGGTTAAGTAGGTCGAATGAAAAGGAGAGAAAATTTAAGGACGATGGTCAGATGTCAACTATGTCATGTCGTTCTTGTGCATCGCCATATTTGGTTTTGTGACTCGTGTAAGTCACTTAGTCGAAGTCTCTGAATTCTCACATTAGGGACTGGTGCGATCTGGAAACACACCAATAGACCAACATGCATAATCTGCATTACCGAAGAGTATAATGGGATTCTTGCGACTCGATGTCGATTATTGATTTCTTTTCAACTACATCCTGGACGTATTTATTTGATGAAGTTTTTAAGATTTTGATTTTCCACTGTATGTTTTTCTTTCCCAAGTGATGATGATGTATTTATTTTATTTATTCTAGAGCATAGTTGAAGTTGACACCTCATCTTCTATTATGTCTGTGTTACGTCGACCAACAAAATTTGAAAACTCTAACTAGTTTTTGTACTTATGATAAAAAAAATTATGAAGATAGTTTTATGCCAAGGTAAGGTTATCGAACCTAGAAACCCTAGAAACTATTGCAAACCTGCTGCATTTCGAGGTAGGGATATGGTGCTTGAAGATGGTATTAGTAAATGAAGGGAAATGGTTGAAGGCTTCGCCAAAAGAAGCCAGAGTGCTAGTGGCATTTATTAAAAATGTTATAAGACCGTAAGGAATGCAACCATAGAAGATGCAGAGGTAGTTATATAACAAATGTGATATTGTAAAATGCAAGACTCCCTGGCGTCTGAAATTAATTGATAGAGGTATGCACGATAGTTAGGGTTTGTTCGGTAACGTTTTTAAAAATAGTTTTCAAAAAATAAGTTTAAAATTAGAAATAAGAAAATAAAAAACTGAAAACGTCAAACTGATGTTTTTACTTTTTTTTTTTTTTATAAAAAATCGAAAATATTTTCAATTTTTATTTTCTGTGTTTTGAGAATTATCTTAACGAATACGTTTTCACTCTATTCTCGTTTTAAAAATTGAAAATATGTGTATGAAAACATTACCGAACGCCGCCTTAAGATTTGGAAAACTAGGGTCGCAAGAGCGGCTATATTGAAAGAAAAAATCTCTCCTAGGATTTTTCGTTTATATGACCATAGATATTCTTCTCAAAAGTACAATATATATATATATATATATATATATATATATATATATATATAATTTCTATCTAGAGCGAACCTTCGTTTTGAAATTAACGTGTGAAGTTTCTTTTTTTACACAATTTTCGGTCATATTTCCACATCTCCACCGTTCAGATATTGGAACCTAATGTATAAATCATCTCTGCAAAATTTCATCCAACTTGATAATCTTTTGGCAATTCGTTATGGTGATTTACACGAAACAGTTCAGGTTAAACAGATTCAGTTTGTTCATTGATTTAATATTGTTTCGATACCGTAACGGTAACCAAATTAGATGAAATTTCGCATGAATGATCTATACATTAGGTTCTAACATATGAACGGTGAAGATGTGAAAATATGACCGAAAAGTGTGTCAAAAAAGAAACTTCGCACGTTAATTTTAGAGCCAATGTTCGCTCTAGATAGCAACTGTATATATATAATGCTATATTACAATAATGCTATATATCGCAACACAATCAGAAAGCTAAGGTGAACATACATATTCTTAGCAAGCTAATCAGCTAGATTTCTTAAGAACGGATCAAGTTTAAGAAAGAAAATCAATTTTTTTGCAAGAAAGATGCACACCAGTCACATATGCACAAAATTCTACCACAACATACATATGCACAATATTCCACCACAAAAGCGAGCACTGTGCTCTTTGTTCGACATTTGTCCACCGCTTGAAATGTGGTAGTTACTTCCTCGATCGCCCAAGCATTATATAACCAACCTTAAACATGACCAAGTAAAGATTTAGCTGCCTTTGCAATTGATCGTCTAACCAAATACTCAATGGAAAAGATGTTAACTTTGAACCTCACTGCAAAGCTCTCCAAATCTCTTCTATTCAGAAGGATATCTGATCACAGTAGAGCGTTTGTCACTTCGGCCACAAGACCTTTGCAAGTTAGTTCTCTAAATTCCTTGACAATATTTTGCATGGTTGAATGTTGTAGCAATTGTGCATGGTTTGCCGTCGAAAAAAAAAAAATTGGGCATGGTTTCGAATCTTTTGACAATATTTTTGCAACTCCCAGGCACGATTTGATAGCGAAATACATTATGAATGCTTTATTAGACGAGGAGTTTCAAAACAAATGATTTGTTAGAAAATTTACAGAAATTAAGTTCCAGATCATGTTGGTAGATATATATCTTGCTGAACGAGTCCTGATGATGGTAAATTAATTGATCACAGTCGAAGAAGGAGGACGATGCAGCTGATAAGACAAAAGAAGCAGCAGATGCAGTTAAAGATGGAGCTAAAGAAGTGAGACAGACATGTGAATTCATGAGGGACACCGTGGAAACCACTGCCAAAACCGTAAGACTCGATCAATACTATATATTCTTAATCACAGGGAGAATTAGCACTTAGGATTTCAATGGTTAATTTTCTGTTGTAGTAAAACTTGATTAAAATTCTAGCTAGGACCTTTCTTTGTACGTTGCTAGGTGATATCAAGGTTTAGGGTCGTGAATCTATTATAAGTGCTCTATTAGCTAGAAATCCGCAGCATTGCATCTTCAAAGACACTGTATATTGCACTGATTAAACACTTACATTAGTAGAAACCTGCAACCAGTTTGTTGAAAATTGATTTGCGAGTGTTTTGGGAGATTAGATGGGAAAAGCGACCAAGGACGCGACGGAGAAGGTAACGGAAACAGCAGAAACCATCACAGATAAAACAAAGGGAACTGTCTCAAACGCATGGGGGGTGGCGAAGAACACTACTGAATTTATCAAGGACAAAGTAATCGGCAAGTGACATCTGAGATGGAGCGCCAAGAATACCAGCAACTAATAAGTGAAATCATTTAACCAATATTTCCTTCGATTCTCATTGATATATGTTTCTTTCGATTAAACACATGCGAGTGATGTTATTTGCACAATAGCATTGTACAATTACAGTTTACAAATTTACAGTCCTGGATGGTATTTGGCTTATAAGGATCTTCAATGTTATCTTAAACTATGCTCCTACTCTTATTTTTTGTGACTTTGGGATCAAGGAACTTCGACATCATCCTTGTCCAGCTAAATGTTACTTGAAGTTCTTCCATGACTAACAGCTAGGCAGAGCTTCTATGTACGTAATTTATAACTCAGTTAGTATGAAGATCCCGGCCAGAAGATATATAGATGCTGCTTCACCCTATGTTTGAGACAGTCTTACATTTCCTAGATCTTCCATAAATAACTTTTGCAGGTAACTGAGACTTCGAGAAAATTTTTATCATCCAAGTATTCATCACTCTTGTGACAATATATCCAATTAGTACTACGAATTCGAAGTTAGTTCTTCGCTAAGAGGCAGAGTTCCAACTATACCCCAATTTCAATATAGTCAAAACTCAAAACCATATGCCTAGCTAGCTATCTAGCTCTATAGCCTTTGGGAGCAGGGACGGAGCAAATAATCACAGACAAATAGTTTTAAAAGGGCATCTCTGCAGCAGCCTTATATAAAGATCAAAGAATTCCTCTTTACGTACTGTTTCAAAGTTTGATTGTGAATTTTAACCTTGAACCCTTCCAAACCTCAGAGCAAAGGTAGTTACAGTCTTACAGACATACAATTTAGTTAATATTTGTGACGAACTCCCATGACAAACTTGCTTCAAGTATACCTCACCATCAGAATATTAATTATTTGATTTTAGTAATATTACAGAATCTGTAAAATTGCACATCTCACACTTAGTTCTTACCTCTACGATTCATGATACCATTGTAAAATGATAGCTAGATTGTAATTAAATTGTACGTTTCTACTCTCCAGTTGAAAGCTGTTTGTGGTTTACTCCAAGTATATATATATATATATATATATATATATATATATATATATATATATATGCAGTATTGACTATTGACTATTAAGACAGCAACATATACAGAGACATCTATCAGTACAAGACTAGAGTTTAACCTAAGCTTGTTTCTTTTCATGTTCATTATTTCATAGCAAGGTTTGAAAACTCCCTAGGCGTTCCTAGGGCGGACAGCTGCCTTGGAGCGCCAAGACGGCTAGGCGGCCACCTAGACCTCTGCCTAGCCCTCAGAACGCCCAGAAGCCTTGATTAGGCATTCCTCTCTAAGGTCTCCCACCACCTAGCGCCTAGGCGGCCGAGTTTTAGTACATTGTTTCATAGACCGATGTAGCTCAAGGAATCACAAACGACTCTTTATCACTTACCATAGAAAAATAATGAAAAGCAAAGAAACTACTTTGAAAATGGATTCCAAACTCATAATTTAACCATCTTAAGCAATGCTTAAATCACATTTAGTTTTACTTCAAAAAATAATCCAAGCTTGTCAGAGTACTTGAAGGCTCCTCAAAGAGCCAGTATTGTTGTCCTAGCCTAATTGTATGCGACTCCCGCCCATTGTATTCAAGAGTCTAAATACTGAAGCCAAATCTTTGTGAAAAGAAGAATGTGATAAAGACTGAACATAAGTATTGCAAGGTTTTCGTTACCAGCTAGCATTAACAGTAAAAGGTGATCGATGATCATTTTTCATCATCTAATCTGCTCTTCATAGTATGAGAGCTGATCATGCCTCTTGGATTGCTACACAGTTTAGTCTTAATTTGTTAGCTTGTTGTATACTTTGTTTTAAATAGGCAAGTTTGTCCCTAAAGACTGATCTATCTGGGGCAGTGCCTCTTAAAAGAAATTATGTACCTTTAAAGAACAATTACCTTCTTTCTGCATATTTATATATAAATTTAGCAGGATATGTTTCATGGTCTATACTCTATACTACATCTCTTCTTCACGTACTATTTCCCCCTCCCCCCTCAGTGCATTATTGTGTCCCTACTGTCTAGCACTCAAAGTCCTCCCTCCCTCTCTGTCCAGTACTCCACTGCCTTAGTGTTTGTATTTAAATGCTTCAAGTTTATATGAACATCTCTAGCAATTGTCCAAGCTTTCAAATTGGCAAGAAAAATTTGAGTATCAACAGAACTGTCATAGTAATCAGTAGCCAGTTTTGTAAAAGGAGGTAAAATCTATCTTTAGTCACCAAAGTTTACCAACTCCTGGGTAGAGAACTAGAGATCCCTTCTCTGGAACACTGTAAGGTACTATTTAGCATATGAACTCAGATACTCATCACAATGAAAATCAATTATTTCAGGACAGGCAATTTCCCCAAAGCAGAAACAGAGCCTTTTAGAAGACACATAATAGTGTCCTTTATAATCATTTAAAGGCAGTCCTTTTCTGCAGAAAGGTCTACCTGTATACAAAGCAAGCACAGCAGTCTAAGATCTTTGGAAAGGTACACTCACTCAGTGCAAAATGAGGAATCAAATTCTTTCATACAGAAATACCAACTAGGGAATGGGGAAAGTGAAAGCTCCACAAACCATTATTTCTTGCACACATGCAAGGAATCAAATTTCCAGCTCATTCTGGGACCTACTGAGGCCAAATTTCGGGGTCAAACCAGGAATGATCTTCCGTTCCTTAAGGTCTCTGGATACTGACCTCTCCTGGATTTCTCCCTAGATTCTTTCCTTCCTGGACAAAATGTTTGCTTTGTGAATGTGAGTGTTCTAACTCTTTTTTGTCCTGATGAACAATTGAACATAGTGTTTTTAGGTTAAGGGTTATGATACTGAGTGGCCTATCCTTATCACAAAAGAAAGTTGAAACTTAGTCTCTCTGAATTCAAGTCTAATTGTTACAGTTTTCTAATGTCTTGGAAGCAAGCAGAATTTGTGTTCGATCTGCAAGTTGCAATTGTTGGAAATACTCCAAATGCCAAAACCAGGACTGTTGGGTTTTATTCTTTTTTCTGCATACAAACTTCTCTTCTTTACATCAATAACACAAACAGCTTTGAAACTGATAAAAGAAACTAATAACATTACAATCTTCTGCTTAGCTGTATATCATATAATACCATCTCACTTGAAACCCATTTTGGCATTAGAGGAAGAAGATGAGTAAAGAAGAGTTGATGCAGAAAAGCTTGTGTTATTGCTTTTAGCATACAAGCTTTTTGTCGCTGCTGCTGATGATGATGATGTTGTCAAAACGCCAGCAGAGTTCTTATTTTCTCGAGCAGCATCATTTGCCGGAGACCCTTTGAGAAGCACATCTACCTTGGCATACTCCTCCCTTTCATGCCTGATTTCCTTGAGCATTGCAGCTACATCTTTCATTGTTGGCCTTTCATGTGGGGATGAGTTTACACATAACAAGGCTATGCCTAATGCTTGCATCATTTCCTCTATTTCTGATTCTGGTCTTGATAGTAGGCTTGGGTCGAGGACTTCGACATTTCCTCTTTTCTGTCTCACCCAATCTACTACATGTAGCCCATCTGGTATTGTTGGATCTATTGGTTGCTTCCCTGTTAAAACTTCCAATACAACTACACCATAGCTATAAACATCACTCTTCTCTGTAATCTTCATCATATATCCATATTCTGGAGAGGAAAAAACACTAAAGTTAAGCTCAAGCATATAATTTTTTTTTGAATCATGAAATGGCATTGAAATAAACTATTGAAGTAAAGCAAATTAAAAGAAATGTGAAATCAACTATATGTGATTAGAGTACTTCTTACCAGGAGCAATGTAGCCATATGAACCAGCAATTGTGTTGGATGATCGAGCGAAATTTCCCTCATCTACAAGTTTTGCAAGACCAAAATCAGCAATGTAAGCCTCAAACTCAAGGCCAATGAGGATGTTGTTGGCTTTGATATCTCTGTGAACAATTGGAGGAACACAATCATGGTGCAAGTAGGCTATGCCTTGAGCTGCACCCAACAAAACACGGTACCTAAGTTCCCACTCAAAGGCATGTCCTGTCCTCTCATGGAGAATACTGCCCAAGCTTCCATTAGGCATATAATCATACATGAGCAATCTTGTGTTCCGATTCCAGCAACAACCCAAGAACCTAACAATATTCTTGTGACGGATTGAGCCGAGTGTTTTGACCTCTGCTGAGAACGAATCACGAACTCCACATTTTTCATCATTGCAGTATCCATTATCTGCAGCAACTGTAGTTGGCCAGAGCTTCTTCACTGCAATGACTTCACCATTGTCCATATCAGCTCGATAAACAACCCCAGAACACCCCTTTCCAATCACATTGGCATCCACTAGGCTCTTAAGCACCTGCTCAACCGAGAAATTTAGCTTCTGGAATGGAGTGAATTGCCATGCCCATGAGCTCCCCAATTCTGATTCATCATCATCCCTAATAGTCCTTCGTGCTCGAATCACTGCAATTATCCCCATAACAACCATTGCAACTGTCAACGTGATCAACAATGCAATTGCCAGCTTAAGCCTCCTTGACCTCCTTACATCATTTTGGTGTCCTGATAGTCCTGACCTGCCAACATCACTCAAGAAACACGAGTCCCGGTTTGAAGAACAAAGGCCTTCGTTCCCGGCTAAATCCATTGGAGACAGTTGTCTGAAAAGCTTGTTGTCTGGAAGATAGCCAACAAGGTTGTTGTAAGACACATTTAGAGACTCAAGAGTGTTAAGACCCGAAGAGAGTGGACTCAAATCCCCTTCAAGCTGGTTATAGGAAAGGTCTAGTACAAAAAGCTTGTTGAGTGCTGATATCTGAGGTGGGATTGATCCAGAGAGTCCATTGCAGCTCAAATTTAGAACAATTTCAAGGCTTTCAATTTTGCCAAGCTCCACAGGAATATTGCCAGTGAGCTTGTTGCTGCTAAGATCAAGCACTTGTAGACTCGAACATAGGCCAAGTGATGCAGGTATTAATCCAGAGAATGAGTTCCTACTCAGAATAAGCTTGTTCAATGTAACGAGCCGAGCCAAGCTTGCTGGTATCTGGCCCGAAAATTGATTAACGGAGACATCCAAGACCTGAAGTCCTGACAATGATGACAGTGAATTAGGCAGGGGACCCTCCAGAGTATTGTTGCTGAGGTCTATCATTTGTAGCTCTGTGCAACGTCCAATCTCATCAGGAACTGATCCAGAAAGCCGATTTCCCGAAAGATCAAGAAAATTTAAGCTCCTGAGATTTCCAATGCCTCTAGGAATCACACCAGTAATCCTGTTATTGCCAAGCCTCAGCCTTACAAGAGAGCTGCAGTTACCAATTTCGGGTGGGATTGAACCCGAAATATCATTGGAAATCAAGAGAATCTTTGTGAGGTTTTGCAGCTGAAACAAGCCAGAAGGTATGCTGCCGGTAAGTGAATTATGTGACAAATCTAGAGCTTCAAGATTACTCAAACTAGCCAAAGATGAAGGAATGCTTCCTTCAAGCTGGTTTTGCCAAGCAAAGAACACAGTGAGCTTGGACAACTTCCCAATCTCCGGTGGAATCAAACCGGAGATCTCATTTGTATCAAGCTGCAACTGAATCAAATTTGTTGCATTGCAAAGACTGGCAGGTATTGAACCAGTGACATTGTTGTTACTAATCATAAACTCCTCAAGGTTTGACAGCTCTCCTAGAGACAATGGAATAGTACCAGACAAAGAATTTAATGAAAAATCAATCATCCTCAAGCTACTACATTTCCCAATCTCTTCAGGGATCACCCCAACAAGACTATTCTGCCACAACAACAACTGCTCAAGCTTCTTAAGCCTACCGAGCTCCGGTGGAATCGAACCGGATAGACTATTTTCATAAAGAAACAAGTTCACAAGCTCAGAACAGTTACCTATCTCAGCAGGAATCTCACCAGAGATCATTGTGGTGTATATCGACAGCGTCTGAAGCTTGCTAAGTTTACCCAATGACGCTGGCAAAGAACCCGAAACTTGAGTATCAGCCAATCCCAAAACAGTCAAGTTGGTGCAGTCTCCAAGCTCATCAGGGATTCTCCCACCAACGTTTTTGTTCCCTCCTGCTCTCAGCACTTCAAGACCGGCCAGTTTTCCGAGCTCCGGCGGGATGTTCCCAGAAAACTGATTATCGAAAATGGCAAGATTCTTTAGGCCAATGCAGCTGCTTAACTCAACTGGAATTTTCCCCGTGAGCTGGTTTGAGTTGAGGATCAAGTCTTGGAGATTTTGAAGCTTTCCAATGGATAAAGGGATGGAACCCACGAGGGAGTTTGAGCTTAGGTCAATGACTTGCAGCTCAGTGCAGTCTCCGATGTCGGAGGGGAGTTTTCCGGTGAGATTAGCGCCGGAAATGACAAGTTTTTTAAGGGAGGGAAAGGAGGAGAGATTAGATGGGACTGGAAGCTCAAGAGAGATGGACTGAATAGTGATCTCTGTGACAAAACCACTTGAAGAACATGTTATGGAGGACCAGTTACATGGATTAGAGTCGAGAATGTTCCAGTTCGAAAAGGAAGATGAAGAAGACACAGAAGAACTAGAGGAGTGTAGCCATGAGATGAGAAGAGAGGCTTCATTGTTTGAGGCAGCAAAGGCAGATGAAATGAGGAATAGATAGATAATAGAGATTATTGAAGAACAAGAAGAAGAGAAGGATTGCCTCGAGCTGGGTTTCGATGAAACCGACGACATTTGCCTCAATTTCCAAACCTTTCTTCTCGGGTTTGCATCATTTAGGTATTGCAGCCCTTCTCTTTCTCTCTCTGTCTCTCTCTCTGTTTTAGCTTTCTTGCTTTGAACTCAAACTGAAGAAGGAGTGGACAGTTAGGTTTTTTTCTATACTATACTATCACCAAAGCAAAAGCACAGAACACAGTGAGAGCCAAACCTAAACGAAATAAACAAATCTAAGAAAATGAAACCATTGCCTTGAGATCGACAAAACTGCACCACCACCACCACCTCTCACTCTAAATGGCAGAGGCCCATCAATTTATATACAAATATTTCTGCATCTCTATGCATGGATTATGGATAGAGAGAGAAAGAGAGAGAGGACAGAGAGAGAGGGGGATGCGTTTATAATAGTGTAGTTTTTGACTCCATTCGAGTAAAACGTGTGAGGGCAGTTGGCTTAGCTAGCCCCAACTCCGACTCAGACTGTGTTGTTTTCCTCTCAATCTCTGCAACAATAAGTGATACTAAATTTGCGCAAACAGACAGTGTTGCTTACTCTCATTCACATTTGGTGAATTTTCTGGGTTTCACGTACCGTTTCATTTGCATATTTGAAATTTGCAATAGACCTCAGTCCGCCATAGTGCACAATTATGTCGTGAAATTTTCTCATTTACCAGTTACCATATCAGCAAAATGCACGTTTCATGCACTTTTGGATCGACAATTGAGAGTAAAAAGAAGATAATTTGACCTTTTAAGGCACTGATCATGGATGTACATAATTAGCCATATGTGGGTTAATTTTTTAATTTCTTTGACAATAGTGGTTAAACATCAAGAACAATAAACATCTTAATTCGGTGAAGGAAAGGTTTATAAGAAGTATATCAATTACTCAGGAGTGATTCGACGCAGTCAAATGAACATGGAAGACTAGGTGAAATGCATTTATTCAAATATATTAGCATTTTCTTTTATTTCCTTTTCGAGACAGTTTGTGTCCGCGCCGCAGGATTTGATGAGTCATTCAAATTTTGAATTAAACTAAACATTTGTATCCGTTATTAAGTCATTGTATATCAAATTTGAATTACTAATCAAATTCCGATGTGCGGACTCAAGGTTGCTTAGAGGAATCTCTTGATTTTCTTGGAGATGTCCTCTATGAAAACAATGTAATGTGTATAGAGTTGATCGATGTAGAGGTTTATGTCCCCTTGGTTCAACACAATTCTTTTAACATACAGATAATGGGTTTGGGATGAGCCTCATATATATAGGTTCCAAAACCTCCCTTTTCTAAATAAAATAAAAATAAAAAATCAAATCCTATGGCGCTGCAAAAATTGATGAGAAAATTATGAAATCCATAAAAATTTATAAATGATGGCATCTTGAACTCCATCAATTTGAAATACATCAATTGCAAATTTCATTGTTTGGTTATATTTATATTGAATTTGAAGTGTGTAATAGATTAAGAAAGTTTTTAAGAAAATTAATATAAAATAAAATATAAAAAGTCTTATTTACAAAGATAATTGAACATTGCTACGTAAATTTGTAAATGACACATATTTTGTGAGGAATTCAAGTGAGAAATTTAAACAATAAATTCATTCGTTTTATTTTCAACAGAAATTTAGAATTTCTTATTTGATAATGTCAAACGACATAATTGGCTTTCAGGAATTATAAATAATCCTCACATTCAATATAATTTGTAAAGCTATGTCTAGCTATGCGCCTACGCAACGCAAATCGTTCTTTCATTAAAGATATGAAAGATTTGGGCTTATTCAATCTCTACATAGAATGTGACATGATAAAGAAATTATCCACGTCATAGCTAACTATGCGTAAAGAAAAACGCATTAAAGGTGAGATAAGAAAATCTGTTATCACAGATCAATTTCAAATCTCTTAATGGTTCACTCATACTCTAGACGAAGTTATGACTATTTTGTTATATGAAGGTCATACCACGAGTGAACCTGATGTTCAATATGAACCTATGCATTCAGTTCATGAACAACCTTATCCTCAAGATCAAAGTAAATCAAGTTGGATCTGAGGACGATGTGGCAAGATTTAGTTACTAAATCATTGCTCAAAGTCATATTTGGAAAAACATGTGAAAATGCATAACTATGCTAATGTTACTGAAGCTCCCTTGATCAAATGAAAGAATCAGGGAGAATCCCATGATTAATGTAAAAATCAGGGGGAGGTGCAGACATCAGGGGGAGTCTAGCACATACATGTTGTTTTCAAATGTAATAGGTGCGTTGCGCTCTTTTTGTCCTTCGACCAAAGTTTTATTTTCTCTCATTGGGTTTTTGTTACTTGGCAAGGTTTTTAATGAGGCAACACCACATACACCATTCAATCTCTGACTCGGCACAAGGGGGAGTGTTGAAGGAAAAACGTATTATGTGCCTTCGTCAATGTAACTGACGATAGATAATTATGTAGTCATTATTGTCATTAATGTATTTCCTATTACCGTTGTAATACTCACCCTATATAAAGGGGATTATCAATGAAATGAGTAGACCAATTCCGATTATTCTACAACAATTCGTTTTATTTTCAACAGAAATTTAGAATTTCTTATTTGATAATGTCAAACGACATAATTGGCTTTCAGGAATTATAAATAATCCTCACATTCAATTGAATTCCTCCGAATTTCCCCTCATTCAAACACACTCGTACATAAAATTTGACCTAAAAAAGAATAAAGGGAAATATTCAAATAGAGGACATTCATTTCTTCCTATTTAAATGGTTCGTTGTCAATTTTAAATCCTTTGGCCAATTTCCCCGCTTATTCAAGATTTTTTTCACCTGGCCAATTTGTTCTTTCAACTACATCACTTTCTACTATTTTTTTTTCTTCGTGAAGTCAATATGGTACGGGACAGAATGGACTAATCTTTCGAAAAGTGAGAGTGAGTGGCCTGTTGATATTGAAAAATAGATAACTAAATTATCGAGACCATATAAGAATAGGTAGTGCCAGTGTTTTGTCTTTAATAATATTAGAAACGATTAGTTTTAGCATGGAGAATTGAGTAATTCCCTTGGAGGAATATCTGCATAAGGGCGTCAAGGAACAAGGTGAGGAGTATTATAATATCCCGATTTTTTAAGTTGGTCAAATTCTATTTTTCTTTTTAGAAATAAAAAGTAGAGGTCGTCACAAGTTCGTCATATTTTTCGGTGAATTATTTGAGCTCCCGAGCTATTTTTAACGATTTTTGAAAGTTTAATCGGAATATAATTATGTGACGACGTGGCAAGCTCCGATTGGAGGAGAAGTTAACACGTGGCAGAGAGAGAAGAGGCCAGCTGACGCTGATGTCAGCCATGTGTGCTGATGACGTCATCATCAGCCTTAGTCATTAGACACTTGTCACAATTCTAAAAAGCTTGTGTGTTGTTGACATGTGTCACCAACAGCATTTTTCCCCCTATAAATAAGATTTCAGCCCATTTTTCAGTCCGTTTCTCTCTCTCTCTCATATTTCTCTCTCTACAATATTATTATTTTATTAGATTTGTGACGAAATTTCCGCAGATCATAAATTTTGATCCGTAACTCCGATTCTGAATCCGCGAGTGGCTACGAATTCGTATTGACGCGATGTTTCTATCCATAATAGTTGGAGTTAGATCCAATGGTGATTTATAGAAGTCTCGTTCTAGGTTGCTCGATTTACGATCTGGGTGTCGATTCAGTTCGTTGAGGTGAGTGGTTTATGTAATATGTTTCATATATTCTTATATGCTTTAAAATAGTCGAAAAGCATGTTTTTGATATACTTGCGAAATATGTGAAAATTATATATATTATGATGTTACATCCATTGTTTGACATTGTTTGTTATGAATGTTAGTGATATTTAGATTCTTAATTGGTTGTTACGTATGTACAATGTTGGAAATCATGTGTTTTTGTTTTGAATTATATTACTTGATCATGCATTTCATGATGGAAAAATGGTGAGATCGGAAGTTGAAGGGAACATGAGTGTTTGGGAACTATTATTGGAAACAAAACCTTTCGTGTAGTTGAGTTAACTCATGGGGACATCTAGTAGCTATGATCAGCCCACATGTGCAAGAGTTTGGGGAAAGTATGCCCCTTCGACGCCAGAAGTAGATAAAATGATCTATTTTGGGTTTCGGGACTAGGGACCATGAGTATAACAAGAAGACTAACGAAAGAAGAAAAATATATATTTGAGAGCAGTGAAAAGTGTGAGGAGGAACATTACATGCATGCATTGTTATTATGTTATATGTTTTGGATTGCTTGTGTTGTTTATTTATTATTGTTAATTGTATTGTGGTCGACGTGAAATATACGATATACGTATTTTGTAGCCTGCGTAAAATGACATGGCTTTGCTGGCATATTACGTAGGGCACTCACTGAGCGCGTGGTTTTGCTCACCCACCCATTTACTTGTTGTTTTGCATAAAAGTGTTTAGTGTTTGTCGAGTCGAAGTGTCGGACGAACCTAGAGTGAAGAGCCTAGAAAGAAGTGTTTTTATTTTTTATTTACATTCCGCTTTGTAACATTTAACTCACACCCCCGCATCGGCGCCGGGTACCTAAACCCCACCAACGCCGGATCCGGGGCGTGACAAGTATTCTCCTCGAGAAATATCTAGGTGACAAAGTGACTAGTGAGGAGTAATTTCCTCGAGAAACATATCCGCATGAGAAGATATCTCATCAAGACATAAATAGATGAAGATATATTCCCTCATGACGAATCAAGACGATGAAAATTCTCATTGTCCTTCCAACCACATAAATAGAGTGAGTGAAATCGTAATGATTTTAATTAAGATAAATAATTTAAAATATCACTATATCATGACTAATTTTAATCATAAAATAATTTCAATTACGGTTAGTAAGAGCATTTTTAGCAGACTCTCTATTTTGACTCTTTAACTATTTTAGGGAGTCTGTTTAGTTTTTTATCAAAATTAGGAGTTCCACCAGACTCCTAAGTGGCTAGCCATTTTAACTCTTAGCTATCTCGCTCCTAAATACAGAGAGCGAGATGAGGCTCTCTATAATTTAATACATTCATTTTAGATGATTCTATATAATATATAACTGTATTTAAGGTAATTTTTTAAAAATTTAATTAGTAATATAAGTTCAAAGTAGTTAAAATAGAGAGAACTGATACGGATATATTTCTAAACTAGCTATACAAAATGACATTTGAGCTATTTTGGTTAAAATTTGACAAAAAAATGGCTAAAATTGCTCTAAGAATCTGATATAAAAGTATGACATACATAAATGTTAAAAACTTAAAATTATTGTTAGCTTTTTGGGTTGGGACAGGCTACCACTTCATCATTGTCATCACAATCAAGCCTACCAATAACCAGAGTCAAGACAGAAGCTCTCATTTTGCTCAGGAACCAAAAATCCCAATGCATGAGTCCCCCATCCGGAACAATAATCCAAGAATGGAGCACCATCGACGCTGCCGCTTGTCACATATCAGGGCAACCTCGTCGCCACCTCCATCAACAGTCGTCGTCTTAATTATCAAGGTCGTCGCCTCATAGCAAGATCCGACTCGGCTATCAAGAGCGAAAAACCACCACCACCAAATGGCACCACATGTCATACATTATGCATGTCATGCATATATTAACACTTATACAATTTCCCTAAAAAGATACATTTTAATTAATTTTTAAGAACTTTATAACAATAAAATCATTCCTAAGTTGTAGCACATTGTGTCTTTTTATCGAATTTAGTGTAGGAATGGATTTTGATATTGAATTTTAGAAATTTTATCCTTCTCCGGCCCCCATTGAGCACTAAAGCTTAAGATCGAAGAAGCATTTTTCGTTGATAGTGTAGTCTGTTTCTTAAACGGGTCAACTGGTAGAAATCTAAATGAATCTATATACTGTATCGTAGCTGCATAAGTGGATCAAATCAATCAATTCAATATCTATAGTACTGCAGGCACCATGGAGTTAGCACAATAGTCCTTGAGTCAAAGATGCGTTTAACAATTATAGAGTTTAATGCATGAGAAGTCAATCATATATATGGTTCTTACTTCTTAGGGTTTAACAAAAGAAATATACTTCACTCTAAAACGATTCTCTTGTGAGGTATCTCATAATTAATCTCATATGCTATCATCTTAATTACTGAGTAATAAGTTACTAAGTTATGATATATGTGTTAATTTATTTATAATTAGTACTGTAAAAATTATAAAATCTAATATCAAAATTCCTAACAAAAGCTCAAATCTAGATAAATCGAGAGCGTAGCCTGAAAACGATCAGGTCTACAACATGATAATGAAATTTAATTAAGATCGAACACCAGAAATTTTGATGGAAAATACTGACAATTTCTGAACATGTATATATACATGTGATTATGTGAAATGCAAGGTTAGAGTGTGAAGAAGATGATTGTAGATTGCTAATACAGCAAGCTTGTGCTAACACAAAGCCATGCGTCTTAAGCGTGGCTTCAGAATATATTGTTAATACGTAGCTACTAGATTCTAAACACTATGCATGACTCACATCTTAGCATGTAAGCAACCAAAGAAAATTACAGCACAAGACATGAGATTATGCACGCGCTAATAAGTTTGTATGGTATGGTTAGCATTCTGTGTTTTAATATATGATGTATCTGACAATATAAGGGGTATCCTTCGAAAAATGAGATTAGAGGTGGATTAATTATCGTTGGATCCAATGGCATTTTGGAGCAGATACATCTTTATTTATACGTATAGTTTACACTATAGGCTCTGAAATTTTACTTGTAATTTGTGATTGCTGTGATTCCCTGTGAAGAATTATAAGTCTTTGTGAATAATCACT
Source organism: Potentilla sterilis (assembly GCA_963682095.1). NCBI lineage: Eukaryota > Viridiplantae > Streptophyta > Magnoliopsida > Rosales > Rosaceae > Potentilla > Potentilla sterilis. The sequence goes on along the minus strand of OY821758.1, from coordinate 48,859,493 downwards.
ATTCTAGTCGAGAGAGAGAATTTGATATTATTTGGAGCCCCCGTTTCATTTGACAACAATGAATCCAATGTTAAATTCACGTAGGATTCGACATCCAACACGTCTCTACTGGAGTTGGTTTGCATTGTCATTTCTTATCGTTGAGCATTTAGCTAGAATTTGACATTTCCTTTGGTCAATATATGTAGTCAAATCAGCCATCTTTGACGAGCAAGTAATTTTTTCGTCAATAAAAATAATGTTTTTTTGGTACAATAAACTTTTCTAGTTATGCTTAGTTTGATATTGAGTTTTGGATCAAATAATTACTTATAATTATCATTATGAGTTGATTATGTGTTTGGTAAGTTTTCTATAGGGTATTTAGTGGTAAAATTTAGTTTAAATAACCACGAATTTAAAAAAACATGTGAGAATTGCTTATTTAAAACTGAGTTTTTTCCATATTTGAGTTTTCTCACCTCAATCTCAAACTAAGCCTTATGCTCTCTCGAATATGTTCGTATCAGTTCTCTCTATTTTAACTACTTTGAACTTATATTACTAATTAAATTTTAAAAAAATTATCTTAAATGCAGTTATATATTATATATAATCATCTAAAATGAATGTATTAAATTATAAAGAGCCTCATCTCGCTCTCTATATTTATGAGCGAGATAGCTAAGAGTTAAAATGGCTAGCCACTTAGGAGTCTGGTGGAGCTCCTAATTTTGATAATAAAAAAACTAAACAGACTCCCTAAAATAGCTAAAGAGTCAAAATAGAGAGTCTGCTAAAGATGCTCTAAGTGCCAATTTAGGAGGTATGAATAGAAGCTCCCTTCTAGAATTGATCAAACAACAAAAAACTATTTAAGGTATGTACGTTGCTATAAACGTTATCAAATAAAATACATCAAAAAAGATTAATCTTTTTCATTTATGCACTTATATTTTCGTTGGTTTCTTCGTCATGTATAAGATTATATGCGTAACACATATTTTCATGCATGAGATTATTTGTGTAACACATTGTGGAGTTCCTTCATCAATTCATACGCTTAGGTTAAGTTTTCGTAATATTTCTTAAAAATTTTGGGAAATAGTAGTCAATTTCCCAATATTCACGTATCAATAATATCATTTTACTGTTTATTTTAGTTTGTTTGTATTGTTCATGTATACACACGCACTACTGTAGGTAAGGAATCAAGCGACGAAGAAACAAAATGGAAGAAAAAAAATTTGTCGCTTCAGCACATTGAAGTGACCAATATCGAAGTCGTCGCTTGGATTTGCATGAGCGACGCACTTTGATAACTATTCGTCGCTAAGAAATTATTGAAGCGACGAATAATGGTTAGTTGTCGCCTCCGATGTCGGTTATGGAAAATTTAGCGACGAACATTCAATCTTCGTCGCTGACTTATTATTGAAGCGACGAAGTTCATAACATTCGTCACTGTATAATAAACGAAGCGATGAGATTTGTACAATATTCGTCGTTAAATTTTATAAAATCTGTTATGAAGTCGTCGACTTCAACAGATTGCAGAAGTTGAAGTTGGTTGAAAAAAAAACAATTTCGGAGCTGCGAAAAAGGGGGTAGATCGGCTGATTTCGTCAATTTCGGGGTCTAATTGCTTGGGTCTTCTCTTCTAATTGCTTTGTTGGTTAGTATAATCTCTCATCTTCATTGTAATCACCATATTTTGGTTTGATTGTGTGATGACCCTGATCTGACCTGGCTAGGGAAGCTAGCAGGTAGGCAGGTCACAAATCCCACATCTCTCGGGGAAGAGTGGATGATGTGCTTATATGTGTAGAGTTAGCTCAATACTATAGGACGCGTTTTGGGGGGCTCAATGGATTCGGAGGGGATGGGAACTCTGAAGTTAAGCTTGCTGAGCTCAAAGCAATCCCAGGATAGGTGACCTATTGAGAAGTTGCTCGTGAGCCTCCAGAAATAAATCCGTAGGGGCCGGTGGGCTCAAAGCGGACAATATCCTGAGTATATGAGCTGGGCTGTTACAGATTGGTTGAATTTTAGTGTTTGATATCTTGAGTTAGATTTGGTTTATAATGTGTTTTATGTTGTTTTTAGTGTTGAGTATTTGAATATATGATGGAGTTTGTGTTGATTTTGTTGAAATTGAGATTAGGTTAGTTTGTGAAATTTAGTGAAATTAGGAAATTTTGTGAAATTGAATTTTAGTGTAATTTAGTGAAATTAGGAAATTTAGTGAAATTGAATTTTAGTGTAATTTAGTTAAATTGTGAAATTTAGTTAAATTCAAATTTAGTGAAAATGAAATTTTGTGAAATAGTGTAATTTAGTGAAATTTTATGAATTTTATGATTGATTACGTTGAAATTATTAATTAATTATGTAATTGGTTTGTGTTGTGTGTGGATTGTGGTAGTTAGGGTTTTTGAAACATGCGAGTGGCTTAGTGAGGGAGTGTGGTGCCGTGTGTAAATTTATGGTTTCATATTTTATATAATTGTGGTGTTTATCAGTTTAGAACTCCCGTTTGAGAATCAACAACTCATCTAGTTGATCGAGATGAATTGTTGATTCTCGAATTGTCCCATTTTTGAATACTTTAGACGAACACGACTTTGTTAATCCTTTTGCTATTCATGTGGTTTCAGTTTCAGTTTTGGGATATAGTTTCGACAATGTCTCTCTACAATGTTCCTCGAGTACAAATTAGGTTGTGACCCACAGTAGGTACGCAAGTAAATTAGATACTCTAACTTATTCTACTACCGATCTTTAACAATTCATAAGGCTCGACTTAGCTGCTAAAGCAAATCGAACTTATTTTGTTATGCAGCAAGCAGCGGGTCTCTCTTTTTTTTTTAACCATATTTTAGCAAAAATGCTACTCGGTCACAGTAGTGGAGTAAATTTTGCAATACCCGGGGATCCTGCTTCTTCATTGTATGAAATTCAAGATAAAATGCAACATGTACCGTCTATGGGTGATGAACTGGATTTATTTTCAAAATATTTCAACGGAACATCTTCTTGTCAAGGTTGAGTATGAATCTGCTCCCTCTTTTACACTTTCCTATATGAAGTTCGTTTAATTTTACATATTCTTTTAAGTTTTAAATATACGTGTTTGCATGCAAAACGACTTAAAAGGTCTCTTCATTGTGGGACAAGTTGGACTAAATGATTCTAATAATGCCATAATACTTGGAAATAAGAATTCTGAGGAGGTAATAAACTCTAAACTCTAAGAACGCTGTTAAAGTAAGAAATCTATCTCCTTGTAAGTTTTGCTTTTGCAACAAAACTTCAATAAGTTTGATCATGAGCTCTTATTAACCCTTCAATGACCACCTCAATGACATAACACAAAGTACGTGAATGTGCCGTAGTGTCTTTATTTTGATAATTATATGATACTCGAGTAATTCTAAAAAAGAAAAAAATGGTTATACCCGTTTTTATATTAATTATTATCGTTATAAATTTTCTTTATAAATTAAATAAGGGTAGAGAGACGGAGAGAGAGATAATCAAAAGATCGTGTGGTTCAAAGATCTCGTCCAATGGATCCATATACAGTAGAAGTGAATCAAATCTAACATTCCACAATCATGAAAAGAAGGAAAAGAAAAGAATGATAATGATACATATGGGAAGTGGATTTGAGAACAACACGAGCACATACGTACGACTCCATCTAGCTATACTATATTAGCATCCCCACCTTGTTGATAAAATTATTAGGGTTTTGGAAGGGAGTGAGTTTTTGAGTGGCTTGGTAGCTTTAAGTCCAAGTCTTTAACAAGAAACAACAAGAGCAAAGACACATCCCTGATTTTGAGGCCAAATACACGTGAGAATGGGAATCCAAGTCTTTTTTTTCTTCCACTATATTTTTCTTTAGTTCTTTCTGACCAAACCAAACCCAGAAACCCACCCTCCTAGCTCCCTCTTTAACATATCATTTCTACCTTAACATTTCTATGTTAGTCTATTCTTAGTGACCATAAGCTCATAAAGAACCAAAGAGAGAAATAATATAAAGCTAAACGGCGCTGCTGCTTGCATCAAGTTTCCCTGTTTCCAGGGTCGTGGCCTGGGGAAGCTCCCCACATTCGAATCTATACACGTTGGGTTTTTCTGTCAGCACCTCACAAACCCTTCCAAAAACCCTCACTCACAAGTCACTACCACCGCTCTACCTAGCTCTCAACCTTTTCCACGTAAAATAGTGAAGAAGACAGCCTCACCATGACGTCTAGGGTTTCTTCTTTTTCTTTACGGACGGCTAGCTATTCTTGGTAAACACGACTCAAAACTATGGTGATTGGTGGATTCCAATCGGAAGTTGTTTGATCAAATACAAACTAGGTAGTGGTCGACCAGCCAAGATGGGCTATGATTTGATGCTTTCACCTGAATTTGTACTTTAAATTTGACTAAACTTTTTGTAGCCAGCAGAGCACAAGTAAGGGTTAAATAATCCTTTCCATGTTGGAGGTGGAGAAAGAAGATGATTCAGGCAAGAACTATGGACCGTGCATTGCTTCCTATTCTTTCCGATGGTTTTCTTTGCATAATTAATTCCAAATTTACAAGTAAATGTGTATTGAATCCGAAGGAGACGTTTGTTCCGAGTTCTCTATAATGATACATGAGATAGCTGAAAATAGGGCGGGTCCATAAATTTTTGATGCGTATTTGAAAATTTGAATGTGACCTTATTAAACATGATTCATACTTATGAAAATCATAGGCCTTGTGCCGCCGCATCACCAACACACTCTCAGGGCTACCCCTAGTCGAAAAGGTGTTGTAGATGAGCAAGTATTCGGTCCGGCCATCCATTTGAAGCAACTGTCCAAATTTCCAATAATTCGTCGTGTCGCCAATGTTATTTTTAAGAAAAGAAATGTGCAAACAAGGGGTTGTTTTGGGTAATGACCTATTATGTGAAAATGCCCACAAACCCACTTTTTAAGGAATTTTTTCCCATTAGCAACAAAATGTTTTTGAAATTCTTACTTACACAAAAAACTGTAAGAGAGTGTTCCCACTTGCCCATTTTTTTAATTTTTTAATATTTTTTTGTCTAAAATATCTCTCTCAATTTTTCATCTCTCTTCCCTACTTAATGGGTCAACGGTCAATGGTCAATATTCAATGGTCAACGGTCAACCGGTCGCCGGTCACTTTTCGCCGAAATCCGGTCAACGGTCAATATGGTCAACCCTCTATTACTCTAATAGATGTCTATTTTGGATTTATTTATAGTTTAAGATTATCAAGATTCTATTGGGGGGCAGTAGGGGTCTATTGGCGCAATAGGGTTCTATTGGGGGCAATAGGAGTCTATTGGGCCCAATAGGGGTCTATTGGGGGACAATTATACTGGGGTAGTAGATGGTCAATTGGGAGCCAATAAGGGGTCTTATTGGGGGGATAGTAGGAGTTTATTAGGGTGCAGTAGAGGTCTATTGGGGACAATAACAGTCTATTGGGGGGCAATAAGGGTATATTGGGGGTAATTGGGGTCTATTGGGAGACAATATGGGTCTATTGAGGGGGCAATATAGACAGTAGGGTTCTATTGGGGGTAATAGGAGATTTGTAGCATGTCAACGGTCAATGGTCAACAATCAATGGTCAATAGTCAATGGTCAACGGTCAACCATCGCTGGTCGTCGGAACAGTTAACGGTCAACAGTCAACCCTCTATTACCCTAATTGATGTATATTTTTAATTTATTTAATTGATTAAGGGTATAATCATTTTTTTTTATTTATTTTTTTCTTGGGTTGATGAGAATTTTTCCAATTTTATTTTGCGAGTGGGAACAAAAATTCTAAAATAAGGGCAAGTGGTCATTGACCCATTGATTATTTCTTATCGTTGGATGAATCAACCTGTCATGTAGCAAGACTGCTCAACTTGGCCCAAAGCCGACGTCCAATAGTTGATAATGTACCTATCAGTCCAACACTTTGTAAGGAATTTGGGCTTGGGTCGATTCTTTAAATTGACTCGACCAAAAGAACAGAACAGAGAATATAGAGAATAAAAGAGCAGACAAGTCTTAACTAGAGAGAACACAGGAACTTTGGTCTCTCATTGTTTCACTCCCCATTGATAGAAAGAGAGAAAGAGGGCGGGAAAATGGCGGCGTTGGGAGCAAGAGGAGGCGGGCTGGTACTGCCAAAGCCGGTGACTTTCGTGACCGGAAACGCCAAGAAGCTGGAAGAAGTGCGTGCCATCTTGGGCAACTCCATTCCCTTCAACTCTCTCAAGCTCGATTGTAACCACAAAGCAATCTCTTTTCTCTGTGATTAACTTTTGGGTTTTTGATGAACAATAATACTAAGGGTCCTTTTGTTGTTGTTGGGTTTTGGTAGTGCCAGAATTGCAAGGAGAGCCTGAGGACATCTCCAAAGAGAAGGCAAGGTTGGCTGCTCTTCAGGTTAATGGTCCTGTTCTTGTGGAAGACACTTGTCTCTGCTTCAATGCCCTGAAGGGTCTTCCTGGTTAGTCCTCATTTCTCTTATGTCCATTTCGCCTTTTCTTTTTGTTATTTGGTATTTGTTTAGTTCTAACTGATTGTTTAAATTTCAATGCAGGGCCTTACATGTAAGTTTTTTTAATCTTACTTGCTCTCACCAGGTGAACTTATTTTTTCCGCTGCTCAAAATTAGATATCTTTATCATACGGATTGAAGAAAAGATTGGATTTTGATTGATTTTTAGTTACTAGAAGGCTCATGAAAGTAGTGAGTTTTATGAGTATATATTTGTGATTGCTTGCTGTTTAAATTTCTCTCAGTTACGCTATAATCGAAGTGATCAGTGGTTGACACTATTGCACACATGCATATGTAGTTCTATAATAAGTTGTGTAATATGTATAGCAACAAAGAGTCTATGGTGTTGCTGTCTAAAAACCACTTCTTTCAAATTCCACTTCTTGAGAAATGTAATGCAGCATTGCAGCATATCTTTCTCTTCTGTTTAGGGCTAAAGTTTACATGTACACTGTGGATTTTGTTTAGGTGTACTTAATTGGTTTGCTTAAATAGTTGCATTGATCAGTTTTTTTGTTCTTTTTTCCATTCCATTTTATTTTCATTACACAATTCTGTCTCCTTATAACTAAGCCCATTTTTTTGTAAGATGAGCACTGGTCTCTCATTCAACCTCTCCCTGTCATGAAGTTTTTCGAATTTAGAGAATCAGACAATGATTGATTTTTTTTTTTTTCCGGTATAGAACAAAAAAAATGTTAAGATGCTTTCATGAAGGATAAAACTGATTGCATATCCCATGCTTTCTATATGGGGTGCTTTCATTGTTTGTGCTGCAAATTTGAAAACTTTTTTTGTTTGTTTGTACTGTGGCTAACATCCTTGAAAAATTACATATTCATGGTGTCATATACTGAGAAAAAGATATGCTCACGAAATGCAGTTAGTCGTTTCAAACAGCTAACCGCTGATAGTTCTTGATGATGAAAATCGATGGGATTGCTCAAGTATTGATAGTATGATAAATGCTGAAAATGCCAAGGGTCAGAGGAAGGTCTCTTTTATAGCTTGCTTGTTGCTGCTCCTTTTTGTTGAGACCAGATATGCGGGTTCCTTAATTCATTTTGATGTACCATACACTTTTGAATATTATTAATTAAGTATGTGATACAAAAGAGACAGAGGAATATATAGGATTAAGGCAATGATATAGAGGATATATAATGGTGACTTATACTTTGAGATTATTTTTTCCCCTCCACTTTCATCCATATATAGTTGAAAGATGATATGTTATGGAGGCCCAGAAGGGAGTCCTCTTCCTACTAGGGTCCTAACAAACAATAACAAGACTCTGTAACCTTCTACACTTTCCTCATAATTTCATCCCTCCCCCTCCTTCCAGCAAACTTACCCTAGCGTGAGAGACAATGTGCTAGGTTGTTTGCTTTAACTTACTTTGGTTGTTTCCTATCTAGTCAATGTTTATAATGTTGTAGCTAAACACCTGATGCTTCCTGTTATGTGATCTTGTTTTGACTGTTTGTAATAACCTTACAACAATGTGGTCCTAATATTTCTTGCAACAATGCAGCAAGTGGTTCCTGCAGAAGATTGGACATGAAGGTTGTATTATAAGTTCTTTATTTCTGTAAAGTTGTTTTTGTGTGTTGCTCAATGGTTCTTAACTTTTTTATAGGACTCAACAATATGTTGATGGCGTATGAGGACAAATCTGCTTATGCTTTGTGCGCTTTTTCTTTCGCCATTGGGCCCAATACTGAGCCAATTGCATTTCTGGGTAAAACTCCGGTATGCAGACAAACTCTGTTTTCATATCTCAAATATTCTGGGTGTAAACTTTCGCTTTGCTCTTTTGTTTTATACCTCCATATAACTAGTAAAATATCAACTCTCTGGACAATTTTCTTGATACCTATGCATTCTGCTCAAGACAAATGCGACTGTCCTTTGGTTATAAACTTATAAAAGGTATACTATCTATAGTTTCCTATGTTGGTTGAGGTAATCCCTATATTCTTCATTTGAGTGAGGATGAGTTGAGTAACTCCTAAACTAATCATGCAAAAGATTAAAAATTTCTCCTCATGAATAAATTAACCCCAAAAAGATAATAATAGAAGAGAGAACATATCTTGCTCAAGTCAAGTCGTTAAAACTAGAAGGAAAAAAGACTAGAACTAGAAAGGCTTTCCTGAAATCAGGAGGATCATTGTGGTGCAGTGGCGCACATAATCTATTGAAGGCAGCAATATAGAGAGACTCGGCAATGTTTGGTTTCTACTATTGTAAGGAGTCCTCTATCTACATCTGTCTTCTCCTGCCTGGCATGAGATCGTATCAGACCTGATCATGTATACTTAATTCTAGTTGACCTTGAGTAAGTTTTTTTAACTAGAGAATGTTGGTTGGATTGGTAGGACGAAACTAGATGCTGAATGGTGATATTGTTCAGGTGAAAAAGTGATCCATCTGTGCTTATGTTGTGCAAAAAAATATTAATTGTAGTAATTTCAAGGAAATTGGAATTCGTGGCTGTTTGGAATAAAGAGCATAAATAGATTCCACAAACTGATACCCGAGTGGGCACTAACATGCATTTTGCGGATGAATGTCAGGGGAAAATAGTTCCTGCAAGGGGACCAAATGATTTTGGATGGGATCCAATTTTTCAGCCTGATGGTTATGAGCAAACGTAAGTGGTTATCTTTATTTGAAGATTCAACTGTTTTTCTCAGTGGTCTGCATTAGTACTTGAAGCTGAATCTTGTAATTTGTTTTGTAGTTATGCTGAGATGTCAAAGGAAGAAAAGAACAAGATTTCTCATCGCTATAGAGCTCTTGCACTAGTGAAGTCTCACTTTGCTGATGCTGCATATACTTTTACCAACTAATCTACCTAGGAGTGAGTTTCTTCATCATGTTGCCTCTACATAGGCTTCCATGGTATGCAAACTTTTCCTGTTATTAGCTATTCTTCCAGTCTTGTTTGATGGCCTACAAAAGTTAGAGACAGAGTGGAAGTAACTGTTTTTATCATTTAGTATTTCTGCGCTTGCAGAAAGAAGAGGTTAGTGTTTAGAAACAGCTTTATTGCATTGCTCAGTTGAAGATCTGAACATCACAACATGTTTTAAACTTGTCGACTGTGATTGTTGTGCACTTCAGACAAAAGTAATATGAACTGTGAAGTATATAACTGTTCAAAATGAAATGGGAAGTTGGGAACAATATAACTCCATTAGTGGCACTTTTTACTAGTTATGTTTTTACCCCATATAAAAGTTTACAATCTTTGTCGACATCATTAACATAATCTGTAGATGTGAATGATAGATGATTTTACATAGCAGCCAATTCAAACCAAGTCATAATCTTGTTTTGTTCATGTTCTTACAATCTGGGAAGTATCCCCAGTTCCAAACAAGATCTTACACGAAATGTGTTGGAAGCTCACAATCTTCGTCCATATCGTTCACATAATCTGTATATATGATTGAAAGAGGACTTTATATTGTTCTTACAATTCAGACTATGTCATCAGTTTGTTTTGTTCTTACTTTTAAGAGAAGAGAGTCGAGACTTCAATGGGAAGATTCCCAGTTCAGAAACAAGATCTTATACATAGATTTTATTATAAGTATCTTATACATAGATTCAGAATCAGCTACTTCTTGTCATATTCAGTTTAGTCGGTTTGGGTTCCAAGATGTAGCCTAGGGTCGGTCTGTGGTTAAATTACAGATGACTTGAAAACAATGAGTTAATATATAGAGCATTGGATATTTGTGTACGACTTTCTGCCTGAAGCCTTGTTTGGATCCATTGATCCCACTTTGAGTTATAAGTAGGTCTTATGGCTCCATACATTACGTGATGTTGCTCGAGGAAAATGTATATGTAATTATGACATCTTAGTGTGGACTAGTGTGTGGGCGTAGAAAACTTTTGAGAATACCGTTATTAATTATATCAAAAAGTAAAATAAATTTATGTGCGACAATCACTAACCACAGTAGCTTAAACTGCGAAAATAAACTCTAAACAATGTGAAACTCAGGATGTACATACATTGTAAGATCATGAATTCTCTACCAGTTGTAAAACAGTGCCACAAATGTTGGCCATTCTGAGTTTTACCATTTTGTCGGTAACAAGAAACATGAGTGATGATAAGAGATAGAGGAAAGAGGTACCAGGCTACACTGTCTTTTTACTTGGGATAGAGATACAGGAATTGGAATAGGATTCTTTGGTGAGCATAATGAGATTGTCGGTGCGGGAAATTTCCAAATAAGGGAAAAATAACAAACAGACAGGGCAGTTGGGGGGCTACCATTGGATCCAATTCCCTCTCCCCTATTTCTCCAGTAGTCTCCGTACCACTATCAATCATAATGTTTTGGTAAAACTACAGCAGACTTTTACAATTGTCACACTTCCCTATTCTGCTCTCAAATCATTCATACCACTATTATCCAAGAATCTTTTGGTAATATGTGATGTGAAATGTATGCAGAGAAATCGTGTGTATGAGACTAATAATAGTAACTGGATGTATAATTTCCGAATTTTTTTTTTTATTCACGTTTTTCTTACGATGAACATGTTTGTCTTTAGACACGGTTTAATCCGATGATCTCAACGGATGAGGAAATTTCGTATATCCGTCTAAACTCTAAATTCTCTTTGTGTCTTATTCGTAACATGAATTTTGCATATAACAAAAGAGAAAAACTGCATGAAGTGGACTTGTATTAGACCTTTTTTGTCGCCGTAGAAAGAAGAATGAAACATTTATATTCTTGATGGAGAATTTTTTCCGTTGTATATGTACCTTGCACAAGTTGGGGATTAAGAGCAATGGTCCCATACCTACAAGGCAAGGCAAGGCAACAGGGTTGAAAGAAAATGCTCACATGCCATATGGGGCCATAACTCACATGGAACCTAAATCTTGCATCTCTATTTTGGTGATGCTGTTGATCTATCATCTAACACCATCAAATAGGACTCCTCAATGCCATTGTTTCCACTAATCGGTCTATATGTCTGGTACTGTCATTTACTCTGCGCCACCGATTGTTAGGGGGGAGGGCATAATCAACATTTATTTCATCATCTTCTAAAGCTAGGGGTGGTGGTGGTGGTGGTGGTGGTGGTCATTCTGGTGGTGGTGGTGGTGGGTCATTTGGGGCACCACCCGCCACATGCCTCTGCCGTTGCAGCTAGCCAGCTTCCTTCCTTCCTTCATTCTTCTGCAGACCTGACCTTTCGGAATATATCCGTTGGGGAGTTGATGGCACTAAATACTAAGTATGTTGCTATCTGAAGTACTAGTTTTGTACTCATGTAAATGTAGTAATGGGATTGGGTATTACATTACGTTCAACCATTTTTGCACGAAAAACAACTCTATTGTATGACTAGGAATCTTTTGCAAGAACAACGATCTTTCTTACCGTATAAAACTCATGCTATATGTTAAACACAATTCACGGAATAGTGTATCATTCAATTTTAACTTAAAATTGCTTACCACGTTCCCTGTTATCCTAAATCCTATCCAGTTGAACCATCCTCACAATTCAACATGCTCTTGACAAATTTGGTTCACAGAATAAAGTTTCGCCCTACATTTTTGTAGTCCTTGTGTTACATATCTCACTTGATAGTTATGGAGAAGATAAGCCAGATATTGATCTTCATGAATGATTCTTCTATCTTAGCTAAACAATTACCAGAAGGAAGTTGTGACAGTCAAGTAATGAATGAGTTGATAACATGATGCTAAAGGTGAGGAAAAGGGTGATGATGAATTAACATGTTGGTTTGTTGGTTGGTTAATGACTTGATTTGTATCATGTGGTATGTTGGGAGAAGCACATGGAGCAATTAGAACTGCCAGTGAAGAAACAAACATTGATAATTGATAGTTGAGCATCATGATATTATGTAGAGAGAACCCACTTGTATTGCACAACCAAAAGTAAAAGATTGCTTCCATTGCCATTTGCCAAAGAAGAAGAAAAAAGCTTTAAAATGAAAAGGTACAAAACATCACTGCCAATTGCTATGCTCTTTCTCTCTATAATACTGTAATAAAGTCCTTCAATGACCAAAGTTTTGATATTCATATCTCACACTATTTGCTTGTAAGACTCTAGACAAAAGCAGAAACCCAGAAAACCATTCATATCCTATAATAAGACCCCAATTGTATGCAGATGAAAAACACTAGCACTGGGAGGGAAGATAGACAATGACACACAAACTGTGGTTAGAATATAGTGGTGGATAGGATGAAACAGAGTAAGACTGAAATATAGGATATGAGCAACAACAACAACAAAAAACCATGAACAACACTTCTGCACCTGCTCCTAAATTGGCATTGTATTTTTCAGAGGAAGCAGACCGAGGTTGAGCAATGACAGAATAGACGGTTTGGTGGTGGGGTTGGGGGTGGGAGGGAAATGGACTCGGGTTCAGATTTGGACTCGACAAATATAGTGACATGTGTAAATAATGTACACTTGCCAGATTTTGAAGAATAGAAAGATGGGGTGAAGAAACCAATTGGTGGAATATTTTGAAATTGGGTAGAATTCTATATAAGTGTAAAACTGAGAATCAGGGTACTACGAGTACTAACAGGTACGCCCTCTGCGGCAGCCCAGTACACCAGCACCAGCAGTTATGGTACCCACCATGGAAGATGACTTGGCTCCTAAGCTTGAGGCCCTGGCATAGACAGCTGAAGCTCCAGCTCCAGATGGAGTGAAAAAGGCACCATTCAGTAGAAGATCACCTTCTGATCTCCAGTTCCAGCCCCTCCACTGTGTTTGCGGCGTCTCCACTCTCTTGGTAACCTTCACAATGCAATTTTTCACCAATAATCAGAAAACTTAGTATGTAAACTTTATCATAATCAAAAGGCAGAAGTGAGTAATGATTTATAAAATACCTCCTTTGCAAAGGGATTGGTAGGAGCTGCGTATCTGTTGCCTTGGCTGTTGATAGTGGGTTCTGCACTTCCTCCAATGGCATACATCTCCCAGTGGGTGTAGTCGTTGTTCACCACATGGAAATATCCGTGCCTACACCTGCATTATTCATAGTTCATGGCACCATTAACAAATTGGCAAGGCAATTCTGCTAACATCAAGGCAAAATCCGAATAATATCTACGGTAGGGTTACTGTTTCTTGCAGCCAAGTGTTGTGCCCAGAAATCATGCCAATTGAAATGGACAGATGAGACATGGGAAACTAATGGCTTTTAATATGCCGGTTCTAGTTGAAAAAATACCTTGGCATTCTTTGGATAAGTCCCTCTCCAAAGTGGTTGTAGGCAATAGTCACTTGCATTTGCTTGTCCCTGGTATAAGAATCACTGTGGCCCAAGAGCATAACCTGATTCAATTCAATAGATAAATATGTCATTATCACAACAAAAATACAGATGGAAGTAAGTATTAATCAGAAAGAGGCACTAGACATACTTCATTGTGGTGGGTAAGGTGGTTATTGGAGATGGTAATGGCAGTTGACCCCATTACCGCATCAACAAGACCATCAGCACAATTGGAGAGGGAATTGTGATCAACCCAGATATGGCTTGAACCAAAGATGGAGATAGCATCACCATCAGCCATTGTCCTCCATCCAAAGTGAGATGGGGAGCTCCTCACCAAAGCATTTCCAGTAGGCTTGCAGTCATGGATATGCAGACCATGAATTATAACATTTGTGATAAACTGGATTGTAATGCATGCTCCATTAGCAATGTGGACATTGACTCCACGGCCATCAATGGTCTTGAAGCTATTCATGATAAGCTCCTGCTTCAATTGGATCACCATGTCACGTTTGAACACAATCCAGAGAGGCTCGTCCTGGATGACAGCATGGCGCAGGGTACCGGGTCTGGGGTTAACGGGATTATCATCATTAGGGTCAGTGACGACATAGAAGCGTCCATCCCGACCACCAATGGCATTTCTGCCAAAACCAATGCCACAATCTGCAAGACGCTTGCGGTTCTTTTGCCAGTTTGCATCGCAACGCCAGCAATCATCAATGGGATTTCCAGTTCCACACGAGAAGTAGCCCAGCTTTCTCCTTTCAGTGCTGTTGCGGATACTCCTGCAACATCAAAAGTGTTTCTACTATTAACATTACTGTCAAAAAAAGCTGTTCAACAAACTTCAAGCAGGTGATCATGCCCCAGTACCAAACAATCAAACAGATAGTTCAATTTTATGTCCTATTCATGGTAAAACATATAAAGTGGGATAGTAATTTCTTACGGCAATTTCTCCCTAGTTTATTTTTATGTCCTGTAGTACTAGGTAGCTTACTCAGCCAGGAAATTGCAAGTAGTTTGTCCCATTTATGATGACAATTGGGCCACCATCATAAAGAATACAACTGCTGGATTAACTGTTGTCCATAAATGAAATCAGAGTCTAAAAGATCTTTATCATTGTTTTTGTTTCAGTAGTCATACTCCATGTAAAAAGTAACCAAAAACTATAACTTCTAAATCTTACTAAATAATTTCAGCCAAACACTGTATAGAAGCTTAACAATGCTTTCACTTTCACAAGATCTTTCAAAATATCCCATCCTAAAAAGTAGTACTAATAGTAACAAGAACAAATATTAAAAGAAGCAGGGGAAAAGGGGGTTGTAAAAAGCCTATAGCATCTTCATTGGATGGTCTCCTTTGTTTAAACACACAAGTGTATTCCCCACATATGAGTAACTTTACAAAGTGAAATTCCAAATCAACACAGACCAAACCAATAATCAAATTCACTGGCTCAGCACCAGATAAGGTTTTTATTTAGGAGCATCATACACCATGTGGGATTGCATATGCTCATGTCTAAACTCCAGCACCAGTGATTATGACAGAAAAGGGCAATATGTAAAATGCAAGCAATCCCAATTACACTAAACAAAACTGGTAAGTGGGTTCAATGCAAAAACCCCAATTGGGTTAGTTGTGTTCAATGTCCCTAGGAGTGTACTAATCACAGCTACAATTCCCCCCATTGCAACTAACCTACCCACCAAAACAGAATATGCAGTCAAATCAAAACTTCCCCACAAAATTAAAAATGAATTTTCATTATCTATCCTCATGTGCATTACAGAGTCACACATGCTCAAACCAGAAAATATAATCAGAAATGAAAACCCATACAGAAATTTATAGGACCATATAAGTTAGCTGTCATTATCCAATAGAGAAAGAGAGAAAGTAACGCACATGTCAACCATGGCAGCAATTTCATCTGGGTTCTCAACTGCATGCTTATTCAACCCTCCATCATCATTCTCATTCACCCTGGAATATTCAATCAAAAACCAAAAATAAAATATATTAGCCCCACAATAAAAATTAATTCCAATTTTGACCCCATGTGAGTCCAAAACTTTTCACACTCAGGCCCAGGACCGTTGAGGTGGGACAAAGAAGTGGGCGTCGGACCAATGAAAGGGCGACACGGTTCACTGTGGGAGACTGTGCTCGAGGCAGTGTCGAGTAAAAACAGTTAGGGGCGGTTAGTCGGCGGGAGCGAATCCCGTGACGGAATTGCCCCCGAGGAAAGAGGTTAATAAGTAGTGTAAACATGGGTCGGTGGTGAGGGTAGTTTCGGAAATGCGGTGAAAGGAGAGAGGGTGGAATCCAAGGGAACGAACATAACGGACTAAACGGCCCAGATCTCGGGATCTGGATCTCAACGGCTGAGATTTCCATGTACGGTTAACCCCAACGGCTCAGAAACGCGAAGGATGGCACCAGACCGTTGAGATCCATCCACGTGGACACGAAGTCGAAAAACAAGAAAAAATAAATTAACTCTGGTTGGGTTAAAACGCAAAACCCACCTGACCGCCATTGATGAATTGCTCGAGCTCTGCAGCTCCTCCGTCTCTCCATTCCTGCACAACACCAAAACCAAACCAAAACAAATCAGTACAACACTAAAACGACGCCGTTTCACTTAAACTCCAAAAAGCCAAAAACAGAAATGCCTAATTTACAAAGCCAAAAACCCTCAAAATTCCAAGCACCTCTCAATTTCTGAACCTCGTTTTCACTCAAAGAACAAGAAGCAGGAGAATGTAGCTAAGAATTTTTGCTCTGTAAAAATTTACTGCAGTAAAAAGAGAGGTGAATACCTGAGGAGGGAGGCGCCGTCGAGGCTGACTCGGCCGGACATTGCAGCGACGAAGCAGAACAAGAGAAGCACCGACACGCAGGACAGAATCCATTTCTTACTCTCCGAAACCGCCATTGCTATCGTTCTCTCTCTTTTTCTCTCTCTCTCTGTGAGTTAGTTAATGTGAGAGAGAATGTAGAGAATTGAAGACACTGAGAGAGAGCACACACAAAACGCAGAGTTTCGGTCGTTTTGTGTGCAGAGAGCAAATAGAGAGAGAGAGAAGAGAGAGGAGAGCCAAAACAAACCCAAGTCAGAAAGAATGAGCTCCCACAATCCCCACTCCCCCCCCCCATTTATACACACACCCACAGAGTACAGTCCTTCTCTTTGTCCCGTCTCGTTAACGCCGTCAACAGTTAACTAACTGTTAACTAATTACGCCCCCCGCTTGTGTTATTTTCTCTCCCCTTTTGGGATTAGGTTCACTTTCACCCCCACCAACCAAACCACCCCCACCAACATTAACTGCTCCTTTTCTCCCTCACTTTTTTACTTTTACTTTTTTACTCTGTTCTCTAACTAACTTATACGCCTTCTCAACCGACGGGCTCCCTTGTCCTTGCCACGTCAGCATTGGCCGTTACGGAAGGGGAAGTACGGATGGGGTGGTCACGGGAACAGATGTCACGGTATTCTGCTGGTTCTACGCCCATTATTTTTTTTATTTTTATTATTAATATAAAATTGGTAATGGCGTGTTTGGGGTGGATTGTAATCCAGGCGCCAATCACGGCCTTGTGGGTTTTTTGGTTTGACCCGCCCATGAATCAAGTAGCCTAGACTAAGAGGAGCAAGAGTGCTTAATTAAATTGTTGCTGTGGAATTTAAGGCATTGTTTGGTGGCAGTTTTACGGGGCTTTCTTTGATTTTTTATTTTTTTTTGGAAGACTGGAATAGTTTGCTTCAGGGGTGTACAAATGACGCCCTAGCTGAAATTGGTGGGTGTGATTGTTTTGCACAACATGTGAATGTGCTCCATGTGAGCTTGAACTCCTTGTGATGCATTTTGTTAGGGATGTTCTTATGATCATGTGTGCATATTACATCAGACACTAAATTTGAAAGGAACTCATGAAGCTAGAGATAGCAACATGAATCTAAGGAGTCGTGCCCGTGCTTTTCATTCTTTCTAATTCATTGTCAATTTCGGTCTTTAATGTTTTGTTAACTGCTTTCAAACCGGTACGTTTTACTATATTTTTCGATTACGTTATAAGTTTTCTGAAAGAGATCGATTTCAAAATTACTCTTCAAACTAATGGTGTCACATTCCCATGCTAACTGTAACTTCTACATTCTATTCTTATACTATTTTCTCAACGGTAATCCGTTATAAGCCTAACATTATATTTCTTCTAATATTGTGCTTATTTACACATGTGAAAAACATTTTACCTAACCATAGTATTAGGCAAAAGAAAACGATTTAATACACTATAGAATGAGAATATTGCCACCCATCCTTGTCATGCAAGTAAATTATCAACTAATTAATGAAACTTACGCATTTACAATGACCATGGGCAATACAGTAAATTCAACTGTCTGTATTAAAGCTTTCACATGTTACACGGAACTCTCACTAATTTTGGTGAAATGAGAATTGAAGCCATCAACTTCAGCCATAAATGCACATAAAAAAAACCCTCTGGAAATTTAATGCACAAGAACTTGTGGCCAAAGCATTCGGGAGTCTTTAATTTTTTTTTTTCTCATGAAAAAGCATGATGAAACTTTTTTTGTACATAATTAATTTCAACCCCATCACCCTTTAGTTCGTTATAAATTCACATGTCAATTAAGGATAATAAAAATTCGCCCGACACTCTTTAATTAGATTGGAATGAACAGAACTATTTCCGGTCCAATCGTTCCTTAATCCAGCTAGTGTCTTGTCCTTGTAGTCATACAATCATGTCAAACTAGGAAGTTACATTATTACATATCCAAACATAACCAAATTTTCATCGTTCGTCGTTAACCGACTAACTTAAAATACAAGTATAATATGTGAACGAGGAAACTTAAATTAAAAAATTATTAAAAATATAAAATTTGATGAACTTGTGAGCCATGGATTCCAAAACGACTTAGAATTCATGCTCTACAAATTTCTAAAACCCTAAATCCAACTCCATACCATTTTTGTAACACGTCTGTCTTACTAAACACTCTCTCACTCATTTGGTCGTTACCATTAAATTTCAAGTAGAGGACGATATCCTCTTTACCTCGTCACAATCCAACCTCGATTTCAAACTCCATCCAATTTATTTACCAACCTCACAAAAGTAAGAAGCTTCATACAAAAAGTAAAAGTAAAAAAAAAAGAAACAAAAAAGCAAAACCGAGTCTGACCGAAGAGGCGGGAGCACCCAAACTTTAAAATGCTGTGTTTGTTGTTGGCCCCCAAGAAAATTGGCAAAAGTTTCTAATTTGACTAATTTTCAAGCTCAGGGCTATTCTGGTAATTCAACCTTTTCCCGGAGAAAACACCCAAGTGGTTGGAATCATGGCAGCTCGGCCACGCCTTTGTAATAAGTTGTGAGTTGGGAAATTATGATGTAGTACAGAAAGGTACACATGCACATGAGACGACAATGCATCATGAACTACTACTACTCGAACAACCACCGCCATTGATTGCATGGACCAATTTTTGTGGCATGGGTGACTTATGACCCCTTATTGACTTTTTTAGTTAACAAGCTTTGTTACCATCATTCTCATCGATCATTAGACTAATTTTGAGTTTAATTAGGCAAACTTCATTGCAAAAATGTCAAAGGTTTGTTTACTAACCAGAAACGGGAGTGGGTGAAAGGTATAGTTAGTCGCATTCCCTCTCATTCATAACAAAAATATACGTACCGATACGGTTAATACTAAAATAAAAAATAATCATTTTATTTTCATTGTGTATGATAGAAAATCTTTCATACCGTCATCTATTTCATTAAGGTAAAAATACTCATTTAATTCTATTATGATTACAGTATAAACTCGATTAGTCTCTAACTCTGCATTCAGCTAACTCAATCACTTCGACTTTCAACTAAGAAAAAAGGTAATGACATTTCGCCATCCCACTTTTGTATTTTTAAATTTCTTAGTCTACATTATGAGTGCCCAATTTCTAGTTCAAAACTAAAACGAAAAAAATAATTAGGTAAAACAAGCAATGAAGTTAAAAGATTGATTTTCTAACAATTTTATCAAATAAATAAGTAATTCGTCATTAAAATTTTAATGTCAAAAAGAACGCTACGTTGTTGTTTGATAATAGTTACATGATCGCACAATTTTTAATCGTTTAAAAAATTGAGTACTATGGAGGAATGACCCATTCTACTCGTTAGAATAAAGAAAAAAACGTGATGGAGAAAGTTTAAGGAAGCTAAGAAAAATAACAATAATGTGGATTTTATCAATCATCAAATAACTGAAAAAACTATCGCGATAGTGCTGCATGCAAGGGTTACAATTCATTCGATGGTCCACATTGGTTGACAATAATGTGGGCAGTAGCTAGTAGTATCTTAACCTTTAGGTTAACCAAACCATAATGACCCGAGATTAACCACTTCCAAATTCAATTCAATTTCCTCTCTTTAACTTTGATTAAGAATCACTTTTTCCGATTGGTTAATTCGTTGCGTTGATGAGTGAGGTAATTGACAGGCCCAGGTCCACCATGCACCACCATCAAGTTCATACCTTGACATACAAGCAAGCAAGCAAACAAACCAGAGAGAGAGAGAGAGAGATTGGGGTTTCTGGGTTGGTGTTTTACAGTTGGGTTATATATGTTTGCTTAATGGGATCTTTTACATAATGGAAAAGGGAAAGATAGATTTCGTAGGGCAAAGCTTGCTACCAGAAAAATCTGGGCGGGTGTAGAGTGTAGACAAACAAATGAGTAAGTGGGTTGGCTTTTGTTGCGCTTTTGGTTTCACCTTTGCCCAAAGTAAGTGAGTTGCAGCCAGGACTTGACCAACCCCTTGATTCGTGCTCTGTTCGAAATGTTCCGATGTTCTTTAATCTCAATGGAGCCGCCGAGTATTTCGGCCATTAACCTTTGTGTGTAATTAGCTTCCATCTCTTTTTTTTTCTGATTTTGCTAAAGTGTTTCATTCTTTATTTGGCAATGTCGTTGGTGTTACTATAACAGAGCTCTATATATTAGGGTTTCGAGCAACATTCTTAGAGCTTTGAGAGGTATAGTCTCAGTCTTCTTGATACGTACGTTGTGTGTGGTGCTTTGCCTGGATTTTCGGTCAGATTTCGGTCTTGGATTCAGGCCGGTTTCTGTCACAAACACTAGTTCGGCTCTTAAGTTTACAATCTAAACCCTAAAACTAGCTATATGAAAACATTAACGTTATACAAAGTTTGAAATTAAAAAGTAGAAACTATGGTAATAAATAAGAATTTCTACACATTTACGTGCACACAACGCATTTGCAATATCTAAGTCGATATATATCCTGTTGTTCTTGAGCCCCTGAACTGTATTAATTTGGTGATTTGGGGTCATTAGGTCACATGGGATGTTAGTTGATGATTTGCCCCATTGAAATTAAATCACAAAATGGTCAAAACTAAGGAAAATGAAGCGAATATCATTTTCGATCAAGAGTGTCATGTTGGTGGATTAGGCTTATATTTCAATGTAGGTGGCTAACTTCATAGACAAGGACGGTGATGATATGGAAAGCACCAAACATTTAATACCTAAACATGCTACATGCTACATGATTTTACTGTTTCAGATTTCAAAGTGGATCGATTGTAATTTTCCAAACCCTTTATTTCAACATCTACAAGCAATAATCTAAATGGGTTAGTTCATCTTCTTCCCTACTTTTGTATCCAGGAACGATGGAGTTTCAACACTTGAAAGAGATGTTGGCCAAGGCTTATCTATCATCGGATTGAACAAATCTTTGTGAGAACTGCCTAAATATATATATATATATATATATGGTCGGAAATATATGCAAGTCAAACTCAATACATGCATGTATATTTGTCTATATATGGTGAGCCACCATGGCTTTCTTCGATTTTGATCGAGGACGGTATTTAGTTTTATCTTCGAGTTATGGAGATATTCAATTTTGGTAAACGACTTAAGCGAGTATTATATAATACTAGCCTCGTACCCGTGCGATGCACGTGTTATTGACAAATAGAAGAAAAACGTTAAATTTTGTTTGTCACTACTTTTTTATTCATTTTATTAATGTGTTTTCTTATAAGACAATCCTTTAATGTAATTTTGTTCAGTATGAATGGTAAAATAGGCATAACACATGTTGGTGAAGCTTTTGAGCACTTGGCTTTCTAGTAACTAGCCTCATACCCGTGCGATGCACGTGTGTTGTGTGTTGTTAGTTAATGGAATTTTTGTTTTTTTTTTCTAAATTAGGTATTTTCTTCTGTGCTAATCCGTTTATGTTATTTCTTGTAATATAAATGGTAAATTAGACAAAACACAATTTGGTGAAGGTTTTAAGCGCTTGACTTTCTAATAGTAGAGATAAAGATATATACTGCGCGCAGCTCGTTTCCGTCGTTTATCTTTTGCTCTACAAGTTATACTAATTGAAATTTTAATTATATTATAGAAAGAAAAGAGGAAAGACAACTAGATTCGATTCTCGATCCAACTGGCTTTTAGAATTTACTAAATTTCAAGAACACGATGAGACCTTGTTAGGATAAAACTAAGCATCAGTAATCATAGGAGATCAATCACTCTTCATCAGAATAAATCAGATTAATCCTTCAAATTATAAAGGATCAATCTGATTTATAAAGGAAATTACTTTAGATTCCTACAAATGTCCAGGGAAGAACGTACTGTTGATTCTCCTTGGGTTTGCCTTTAGATTAAGTTTTTTAGTAACGAAATATAATTGTGTATGATGGATTAGCCCGACATCAACAGACCCTTCATCCATGCATGTATTGCAAATTAAGATACACAGCAATGTTGTTATCAAATCCAGATAATTAGGTTTGGTGCTCGATGATGATATATATATCAAGCTGTAATTGAATGATATATGATGTATCCTAAGTAGACCACAATTTTTTGTCCCCAACAATACACAATTTGGTGCACATCGATCAGCACATGGGATTCAATAATACTTATGGTCTTCTTGAATTGGTGCACTACCACTCATAATAATGCTGCTACCTTAGCTAGCTAGCTATCTTCAAATTGTGTGTTGGTTGAAGATTATCCACATTTGCTTTGATTATATGTTCTGGGAAAAATTAAGTCTCTACTCTATATTAATGTATCGTTACAAATGATTAGACTAATGTATATCTTACAATAACAGACTAGCTAGCTTTTTGTAGTTATAGACTAACGTAAAACTAAGCTGAACCAATCGTGACCACTACTAGATCGCTTAAAACCTAGAACAGCTGCATGCATAGTTTTTAATCTCATATTTAGGTTTCCCAGGAAATCCCTCTCCCTTTGGGAGAGGCCTATACCTTCGAGCCGCGTCGGGCTGCCGGGTTGCTCTCCCATACTTGGTGCTGTATCCACAAGGTTTCGAACTCTAGACCTTGCTTAAGGTGCAGTAGGCCCTTTCCACTACTGCAACCAAGTGTTGGTATTCTTAATCTCATATTTAGTTAATTTAGAAGCATTTCTTCTGTCATCTAGGTGTTGACTGCTTTTCTCATAATAATGCTACCTTAGCTAGCTTGCTTCATTGTGTGTTGGTTGAAGAATCACAGTTGCTTTGATCATATGCATATATGTTCTGGAAAATATTAAGTTTCTAGTCTATAATACTGTATTGTTATGCGGATTAGTTTCCGATTTATAAAATTTTTAAGAAAATCGTCGTTGATTCTATCTAAAAAGAATGTATCGTTACAATAGATTATTAGCTAGTAGACTAATTTATTAGAATAACACTATAACAGGCTAGCTCTTTGAACTCATAGACTAACTCAATACTAAGCTGAACCAATCGTGACCACTACCAGATGAAATTAGTCGAACTACAACTACTAGTGCATGTATCGTGTTCCTCCTTTTGATGTAAACCGATCGATGCAACAAAACATAGACAAGTCATATGTATATTTGGATAACTACGTTGAAGTGGAAGGGACTCGATCCAATATATGTATGCATGCATGCAAGTAAAGCTTTTCATTTGTTGAGAGGTGAACATCGAGCTACAGTTGAGCCTGCATGTTAGAGCCATGTGAATGGTGGAACCATGGATATATACATCACTTGTCACATACCTTTTTCCTGTACAAAATCACAATTTCATTTGTATTTTTGAGCGAATTTGAGGAATATTCATCCTCAGGTTAACCAAATTTAAGTAATAAAAAGTGGATATGCATGTTTTCTTAGTTCCCTTTCGATTAAAACGTTCACGAATCATAGTCCTCACTTATTTTTGGGATCGATCCACTTCAACAGTTATACGGAGGTGTTATGTAGTTTATGCATGATATAGTTCGATCGAGCTGGAACGAGTGGGACAAAGGTCCGGTGTGATTAAGATGTGTGTGACACAACAGAACGATCGATTCATATAGAAACTAGATTTAAGCATAGTGCATGAAAGTTTGTGAAACACATGATGAGGAGATAAATCGTTATGGATGATTATTCACATGCATGCCAGTAACTTCTTTTTTTTTTTTTTTTTAAAAGAGGGTAATGGAAAGAGACCACAAGCAGACTCTCAGGTGTTTAATCTGATCATTTTGTGTCGAAGTCTCAGCAGTGCCGCGCCAAAGACGCAGCGACACCCCCCCTTCGGCCAATTGAGCACTCCGTAGAGGGTTGGACCTATCCGCAAAACTTTTTACATACACAAAGATCGAACCTTCGACCTTACTTAAGTAACCCAGTAACTTCTTTATTAAGAAGATAGAGTTGGATTGAAATAAAAATATTAAGTAACTAAATTAGATATAAAGATAGATCGACTCCTGCATAAATAGACTAGCTTAATTTGATCTCAAATTAGCGTATCGAACTATTTTATCCGTACATTAATGTACCGTAATTCACGAACTATTCACTATTTATTATATATGAATATCTCATAATTTAGGATTTAGACTCATTTGATCAAAGGGTTAACATATGTTCTTGTAAAAGATAATTCATTCAAAAAAAGAATCGACTACAGTTCATGGTATGGCATTTATAACTACTGTATGTGCGGCATGTAATCACAAGAAAATGAGAGCTGTGGTGGGTGCAGCAGTCAGAGATAGCTCAGTGAAGATGATCGAAGGGCGCACCGCACACCCATTACCAGGCGGCCATTTGCATGTTTGCCCATGCAATTGAAGCATTGGCTGCACTTTAAGGTTTCATGTATATAATAATGGTGATAGGAAGATTTTCTAAATATATAGAAGTTGATTGTGATGTAGTAAAAATGTAAAAATTAAAGTAGTAAAAATGTAAAATTAATGTGACTGAGGCAACAATGAACGCTATAAATATTGATCACTTGAGAATGCAGAGGCCAATTTTATGAATCAATAAATTAAATAAATCTCACCGGTAATATAATGAAATTCCTTAAAATGTAATTGAATGCAATGTGTCAAATGTCGACTCAAATCCTGTGACCACTCTATTCTCTGTTTCTCTGAGCACGATCACTACAGGCAGCATTATCTCACCTCCTCCGCCTTCCACCACCACCACCACCACCGGACTTAAATTCCATCCCTGCCTCCACGAATGTGGGACCCGCAAAGCCCAACCGAACAGAGAGTGAGAGAGGCACATGGAGGTGCCGAGAGAGAGAGAGAGAGAGAGTCTCACATGCCCACCACCACACCCGGCAGCGCTCATTAAGGAACTTTCCTTTTCTCCGCTTTTCATTATTACTTTCTTTTTCTCCAACCATCTCTTTCTCTATTTATTAATTCATTTTCTAATTTAATAACAGATTGATGCGGTTTCTTACGGAGTGATTGGCGGGTATTCCTGACACGTCAACCATCCCACGTGGACGTACGGTCACGTTCAAACCCATTCCTGAATCAAACCAGGAATCCTCCTCCCTCTTTGAAAAAGCTCCTTATCCAAACAGAGACAAAAATCATTGGTGGAGATGAAATTAGATCGTATCTTCTTTTGTTTTCTTTATCTAATCTGATGTTATGTATTTGTTTTCTTTTCTTTATCCATCTCTTTTCTACAATATTGTTCTTTACTCAATAGTTTGTTTGTGTTTAGAAAAAAAGAAAAAAACTTGTTTCATTCAAACTTCAAGAGCAGATATTATTGGTACTAAATAACTAAATCAAACAGTGACCATAAATATATTTTTTAACAAACTACACAAAAATACCTGACAATAATTTAATTAATAAATAGGTTACCTACTAAATTTTTTATACAAATTATGACTAAATTTTATAAATCAACACAAAGTATTGTCAAACTGCCACTTGTCACTAAAATTTTTCTCTTTTGTCCTTCTTAAAATTCACACTTGCATTTAATTTTAATTACTGCTACTGCAGAATTAAAAGTTGCTACTACGGACTTAAAAGCTGCTACTATGGATAGAGAAACTAGTTGCTACTGTGGACAGAGAAACTAACTGCTACTGTGGACAAAGAAGCTAGCTGTTACTGTCGATAGATAAACTAGCTGCTACTATCGACCGTGAAGTTAGGGCCATTGAAAAGGAAACAATGACCTTTAAAGCAAACTGCTACTGTCAACCTGAGGCAAACTGCTACTGTCAACCTGAGGCAAACTGCTACTGTCAACTCTGTTCTTCTGCTACTGTGGCTCATGGTGGTTGAAATTTGAAATTCTTTACATGGCGTATGAAAAAAGTAAAAAGAAGGTTCCTCGCATGGATTATACGAGTTTTAATCAATTGACTAATTTTGAATAGCCAATACAACGTAATGAATGTTGTTTAAGATTAGTCGTGGTCTGATTGTTTCGAATTAGGAATAACGTAAATTGTTAGTTCACCATATTCACTACGGCATTTAATTTGTTCATTAATTATAACAACCCAAAATAGTAAGTACACTTAACCAACTGATGCGGGTATCACGACTCCTAGTTCATAATGGTGAATGTGATACTTGTAAAACTGCCTTAGCTAGAAGAAGCAACATCATCATTGATATGGCAATTAACTCCACAATTTTGGCGTTATTTAACTGTCACTTTTCCTTTTCCATCATGGTTACACCCAATACAGCACCATATTAAACCCTTCTTACATGTGCTTGTGTTAGGTTGATCAATGTAAGATACTCTTCTAACACCATTTAATCATTCATAATTCTTAATCGAACCTTTATTTGGACAAGAATAACCTTCCAAACTGTAAGGTTTTTACATATAATATATAAAAGGGTTAATTAATTGACCAAATGATGTCTGACTTTTTAGCCATTCTAACCTTTAGTGTCTCAACTTTGCAAAATATCAAAACAGTGTCTTAAGTTCTTATTCAGATAGAAAATTAGTGTTTAGAGACGTTAGTAAAGAATATTCTAACGTTAATACTGTGAAAAGACCAGAATATCCTTATTTTCTGTTTTTCTTAAAAAAAATTATTTTACATTTTGACGGAGCGTGGTGGGCCCATGAATTTGTTTATTTAGCATACTACAAATATATAATCTATCATCTATATTCGAAGGTAAACAGTTAATTTAGTCATTAATTATTTTCTCTCAAAGATTAATTTATTTATTAAATATTAGAGAAACTGAACAAGAATTAAAAGAAACGTGAGAAAAATTAAGAATATTAAAAAACTTTAAGAAAAAGCTTAATAGAAATAGGATAGGTTATTGAGATTTAATTTTTAGATTTACAAAATGTATCTATATATATTCTACAAAAGCAAATTGTAAATCTTAAACAAATATATCTTTGTCAACAAAAATTGACATGTTGAAGGCTAGATCTTAGAATTGGTAAGTAATTAAGTTTTAGTAAGCAAGTAAGTAAAAAAAATAAAATAATAAATAAAAAAAATTATTTAAGTATTATTTAGGAAAAAGGGTATATTGGTAAGAAATGACGTACAACATAACAAACTCCGTTAGGGATTTAAAGGCTCTAAGTACTAAGGTTAAGTTAAGGTTAAAAGGTGAGACACCATTTTGAAGTTTTGGAAACGTGAGATACTGAAAGTTAGAAAATAAAAAAAAAGGTGAGACACTGTTCAGTCAATTTTCCCTATATAAAACTAATGTGATGAAATGATATCTAATACATGTGAAGTATCGTATCCCCTACTCATGTATCATTTTCTCTCTATAACCAGACCATGGAAAATATGGAAAATGTATCATTACCTTTCCACTTAAACATGAAAATGAATTATGGAGTTCATAATTTTGTCCATAAGAGTCGGATTATAATGCTTCTGCACTTAAACTTTATTCTAACAATTTGAAATATATGTACGTGAACAATAACCAAACCCTATTTCCTCCCCAAAAAAAAAAAAACATCTCAAAATTATGAAAATTCAAAAGTTTAACTATGAATGACTTTACGTCTACCCATAATTGTCGATCACTTTGTATAAGGATGAAATAGCTAGACATAATAGTCAATCTATGTATTCCACCTTTTTTTCACGATATAACGTTTAATGGGAAAGCTTACTTTTATCAAAATGAAGAAAATATGAAATAATCATATAACCTTTAAAGGTTATATACAAAGAGGCTTTACCGCAAGTCAATATATCACCATGATGAGTTTCAAAGCTAGCTCGACAAAGCCTAATTTATCTTAATCAATATATTTTGCCTTTAATCAAATTAAGGTCATTCCAATGTTGCATTTCAACTAGTTGTACCAAAACAACGTACCCTAGCCTGAGGGTATTCAATTTCAGTAGACGAGGCTCGGTTAGGTATATACTAGGTTTGCTTTATGCGAGCTAATCAGTTGTAATGAGCTGCAATTCTTGGGTAGAGAAGAGGTTGTTTGACGAGTTAATCAAAACCTCCAACGCTGAAAACCTAAATTAAACCTATATATATATATATATATATATATATATACAAGCTTGGGATGATCGAAAACTTGCTTCTTTGGAGCACAGATTAGAGAATTCGAACTTAGAGCATCTACACCATTCACATCGATCAATTTTGCTCGACTCCTACTCGTTTTAACTAATTAACAAAAGCATATATATTCTAAGGCAGCTAGCTAGCTGCAGATTGGGTGGATCCAATTAGATGGGATCGAAGTAGATCGATCACGAGACATGCCAGCAGTACGACTTGATTTGATATCCAAAGTACGTGAAACCAGGAAAAAAATCGATCGAGTTTGGTGGAAGCAATATGCAGACCAGACATGGATACATATATACAGTTCCTCCAGGGAGTCCAGGGACCCAGAACTTTGAATAATTAATTTGATAGAGAACTCATCAAACAGCGTTGATGATCAGTTCTTTCATGGCTAACAGCTGTAGGTAGGATCGAGTTTGCTACTTTGCTTTAAGATCGATAAGCACATATACAGTACCAAACTCTGTAAGCATTGCGAACCTCGACCTAGTAATCCAACACAGCAAACATGCACTTTGAATAGCCCTTGTTGGGTGTCGGTGAGTGTGGACAATCTCTCTAGTGGGTGCTTACTGGCTTTCCTTTGGTCTCAGGGTGCTTACTACAATAGATGGGTGCATGTCTCGCTTGTCATTTTCAATCCAGCTTATCTTGTGGAATATCTACTTCTTTAATTTCTCCAGAGCACATATGCAACCTATACTGATAATGGGTGTGTGTGAATTGCAGAAATATGGCTTCAATATTCTTCTAAAACAGCTAGAAAAAGATAAGGAAATGTGGCAATTTAGGATTTTTCTTGCAGACCCTATTATTAGCTTGAGATTTATTAGGACTTGAGATATATTTTAGGACTAAATTCAACTTAGCTCCCTAGATCGGATATCCATGCATGAATAACGTACATAAAAATACCTCATCACAGTATGAGCAGTATTGGAATAAAAAGTTATTCCAACTCAAAACACATCAACTTGATTATAAGGAGCAACTAGGATTGTGGCTTACTGCATCTAGCAAGTTAGGGTTTAGTTAGACAGTGTTTCACTTTAGAGTCTGAGCTGCCAAATAATCCTAGCTAGATCGATGAATCCAAATCAAAATTTGTTCGATATGTCATATATGCATTACTTGATCGGAAGATGCGTGCATCGATCATTTCTGGGCCATGGGGATTTACATGCACGCATAGAAGTAGTAATGAGTCCCACAAGACAAAAGGTCCATATAGTTTCACCTGCATGCATTGTTTGGTTGACATGAAAATTGGCTTGCATAAAATCCCTCCCTATGAAACTTTTGATGATTTGTTCTCTGCACGTATATGCAACAAGAAGACCAAATCAATGTGTGCATATATATATTCCTTAGCCTGCATGCTCTGGCTCACTCCCTCTCTCAAATCCCTGCCGCAATCGATTAGATTCCTTCCTCTTTGGATCATTTCCCCAACTCAATGCTTCTCAGATACTCAACCACATTACATTCTCAGAAAAAAAAAAAAAAAAAACTCAACCACATTACATAAGATATAACTTTATAAGCTGAGAATAATATTGATGTAACCTCAACCAATTAATATGTGCGAATTACATTTATTAAGTTTACTCTTGTTGTTTGTGTCTAGCTGATCACCGGTTTCGGCGAGAGTGAAATTAACATATGTTTTTCAAAAATCACATTTCCATCTTTCTTTTTGCACGAGTGTTTTTATGTTTACAGTTGCTTGACAAGATGAAGAGGAAAGAGGGTGTAGCTTATACAAACGGGGAATTTAACTAAAAAAATTAAAGTTTAATGAGAAATGAAGGAGCATTTTTCAATAAGCCGCAGGAAAATGGACCGGGCCCAATAAGCCAAGGCGCCAAAGCTCTTTAGAGTCTAGACATCGAACACTGTGTAAAACCCTCCGTCACTTTTTGAAGCTATCTCATTTCCCGTTTATCCCTTTTTTTCCCACTAAGGACGACGACGAAGAAGGCCAGAGAGGTACTGAATCTATCGCGTTTCCCGTTTCTGTTTTACATTTGCTGCTCGGCATTGCAGAATTTTAAGCTTTAAACTGAATGATCCCTTTCTCTTCAATGTTATAGAACTTATCTCGATTACATCTAACTTTCTTGTTGTATATTAAGGCAGAAAGTTTGGACATGTTTGTTTGTGATTCTATCTGTTATCAATAACAAGTGCCGAAGTCATTCCTTGGTTTATGATACAAGTTTGTGATGCATAAGATGTTTGAATGTTTCATATATTGTTGGGTGAACCGTGAACATAATGCCCTTTGTTGTTCTGTGATGGTCAGGTTTTCCTCAATTGTAGTTGAGGTCATGTGGTAAATGGTAAAAGGATAGGTGGAAGCAAAATTTGTGGTCAATTGATAATGGGGTTGGTGATTTCTTACTCTAAGTTGTGACTATACAGATGTGTAGTGAGAATTTCTTTAGTTGGAATTTAATTTGTTAAACGTAATTCTGGAATCCTCTATGTGCAGCAATGAGATACTGAACAATAAAAAACATAAGATTGTCTGTGAATATATTCTTGAGTTTTGTGGTCAAATGGAGACTAGGTACATGGTCTAATAACTGCAGACTGTCATGGCCGTTTAGAATGTGTCTTTTGACATTATGACCATGGTCTGGCCATCGTTTTACTTAAAGATTCAATAATGTTTGTTAACCATGGTCCCAAATCAATGCATCTTGTGAGATGTAAAACCACTTAGTAGAGAGAACCTCTATAACTAGATGTCAATTCTGCAGATTAATGCCTGCTTAGGATATCATTCAAGGCCTTTCAAAACTGGTGCTCTTGTTGCTTGCCATCCTTTTTTGTCTTAGAAAGCCAATGCTGATGCCTCCTTACTCTTTTGATCAAGGGAAATGTCATTATTTTGAGGTCTCAAGGTCATCTGTCTCGGAAAATGTCCACACTCCACGTCTATTGTGGAGTGTGATGTATTACAGTTGCAAAATTATTCCTGAAGTAACATGTCAGTTTTTCAAAACAGTGTAAAACAACTAGGTAGGAAATACAGGTATATCTGTTGTGCTGAGATTAAAGTGTTCTTTTCTTTGTTGCAGGTCTTAAATGTGGAACAAAATGTATAACAAGTACAGGGATAACTCTACCCCAGCTACGTGTGACGAGCAGGACTTTGAAACTGTACTAGCTCTTAGACCAAATATTCTTGTCTTATAGCTGTCATGTGTCTTCCCAGCTGCACTTTTCAGAGAAAACATGCTTTCAATCTGGCTGTTTCGTTAACAATGGAAGCTCATGAGGCTCATATAGCCTGAAACCTCGAGATTTCCTATGGTGGAAATTGAAGGAACCTCGACAAGAAAAACCGTCTTTAAAAGTATTCTACTGCTTTTTTGATGCTGGATGGTTGCATTTCTTCAGGTTGGGAGCAAATGTTGATTAATATGCTACTGGAATTGAAGCCATACTTTATATTTACAAATCACTATAAACAACAGATATTGAGGTTTAAGTATTCTGATGAGGTGCTAAAATGCAATTCTTTTTTTTTTTTTTTAATGTATATATATCGAGTCATTGACATGAATTGTTTGTTTTCCAAATTTTAGTGTTTTCTCAATGTTCATTCATGGTTCTATGCTTGGCTTACCAGGTGATATTTATGGCAAAATGAGTTCAGGATGAACTCAGAAGATGAGAATTGTATAAGTTGGTGATATTTTCGTTCCTGGTCATGTAAGTTTTGCTGATTCATTCTGTACTCATTTTATTGATATGATACTTAGTTTAAGATTTACGATTGATGTAGGCTTTGATATATCGCCTCCTTCAAATTATTCCTGGGAACTTAGAATTTTATCTTCCCTAAAATGTGACTTTCAGGAGAAATGATTATTCCTGGAAACTTAGAATTGAAAATCAAGATTATTCCTGGGAACTTAGATAAATAGAGAAATGATCATGTACTTTCAAAATAGAGAAATGATCATGTACTATCATCGATAAATCTCATTTCTGCTAATCTTCTTTGTCCTGAAACTTGCTAATTTGTTATATCAATGAACAGACAAGTCAAGCTTTTTGAGAAGTAACTTACATTGGAATGTATGATGTTTGATCTATTTCATTTTATCTGTTAAACATAAACTCTCTCACTCTTGGAATCTTTTTCAAGCACGAGTTTCTGGGCATTAAACCGTGAAAATACATTTGCTGAATAGATGAGTGTGATATGCTGGCTACTTTTGCTGGTGCATGCTTACAATAGCAAGATGTATATAACTATATTGTCTTGTCGCACCAAGTGGCTATATTGAGGAAGTGGATATATGGCAGAGAGGAATCAGAATATAAGGCGCTACACCATGGCGATCAAATTTACATTTTTCCGGCAGACCTGCTTTATGCCATTATCATAACTTTTAAGACAACAGGTTCATAATCTTCACTTCTTTATATCTATGGGTGCAGTCTCTGGCTTTTCCTCCAGTTTTAGATTTTTACCCTTTGAGTCTGTAGAGCACCAGGAAATTATAATAAATTTTGCACAGTTGGACACTTTATATTGGTTTCCAAAGTAGAAGTTCTTAACTTCTTAAGCATGAGATTATCAGCTCTTTTAACTATGACGGTGTTCTTTGTTTGCTAAAGTGGGTAGATTTCCTTAATTTTTCTTGGTGAGACTCTTTCGCTAAGCAGTAATCTTAAGAGCTGAATGGCTGTCAATACTCCATACAAGAAAAAAATTGTTATAGTTCTGCAACAAATGAACTGTTTAGGACAATCATACGTGTTGGCTGATCCATTGTTAATATACTTGCTTATGCTGGAATTTTGTTTTATCTTTTAGGCTCTCTCTTTCTCTTCTTGCCACCTTTCCCAAGTAGACTCTTTTGTATGAGAGCTCTATAACTATTCTTTGTCTCTTACAGAAAACTTAACAGAGTGCGACTTACATGTAATGCAAAGTAAATTTTTGTGTATCCATTATGTCATTACCAAAATCTAGAAACAATATATAGAAACTTATTGGCCAAACAAAGTAAAGAATGTAGTATGTAAGAGAGGTCACAAAGTCTGAATTTGATAAATGTGGAAACTAATTTACTTTTGATATATAAAAGTTTTGCTGGACAAAACACTGACCAGCACAAAATTGTACAACTGATTGTTGGCTCTCAAGATCTAGATACAAATAATTACAAACTTGCTAGTTGCTACACTTTGTGCAGCAAAAGAATATATCTATACAATAGTGTTAGTAGCTAATGTCGACTCATCAAGACTCTTGTTTGACTGCAGGTTCTGACCATTTCCACACAGAGAGTCCACCAGTTTCATCCCCAGTAAAGAATAGTCCTCCAGCGCCTATCTGAATAGTGTGAACTTCTCGCTTTGCAAATAATCTTCCCCTCTCATTGAAGGATGGCAAATCATACATGCGGACAGAATTGTCTTTTGATGAGCAAAGCAGGACTGGTTTAATATCAGCATCATGCAT
This sequence comes from Potentilla sterilis, assembly GCA_963682095.1. Classification (NCBI taxonomy): domain Eukaryota; kingdom Viridiplantae; phylum Streptophyta; class Magnoliopsida; order Rosales; family Rosaceae; genus Potentilla; species Potentilla sterilis. The sequence continues at coordinate 48,825,144 of OY821758.1, read as the reverse complement.
TCCAGAGAGAGCAAGAAGACCTTCTTCTTCAGTGTGAGTGTAGATCTCTTCAATCTTGCCTCCTTCACTCATACTCCACGCCTTTATCGTCTTGTCTAATGAGCATGATATCAGACATGAGGTCCAACATATGAGAGACGTCACAGCATCAGCATGTCCTTTTAGGATCATATCACACTCCAAAGTGTCCACATTCCACACCCTTATTGTATGATCAGCAGAACCTGAGTAGAGTCTAATACTTCCAACCCTTAAAGAAAGCACAGCACCAGTGTGGCCACTGAGAGCCTGATGAGGGTGAAATGGATTTGCTTTAGCATCGGAACAGGCTTTGCCTTTCCACACATATATTACACCTTCCTCTGTCCCTGCGAATACCATATCATCCCCAACCTCCATGGCATGGACTTGACTGACGGGTCCAGTTAGGGTAAATTCAGTATTGCACTCGGTGTTCCACGCCCTGACGAGATTGGAAGCACCACAAAAAACCCATACACCCTTTCCAATCAAGCAGCCTGCTTCAGCACCAAGATTGATCACTCTGCTGCATTGACCTGTGTTGCAGTCCCAAACCCTAACGGTTCCGTCTTTGGCAGCAGAATAGAGATTGCTACTCTTCTCCGGAAGCACGATTCCAGTTATCCCCTTCTTATGGCCTTCGAGCTTTGCTAAGGCAGAAAAGCCATCTCCTTGGAACCAGTTGTGCATATAAGGGCACGCTTGGTTTCTCACACACCTGCCCTCTACCCAGTACTTGCAAACCCCCTTTGCTTTCCCTTGAACAAAATCTGTAGCAGGAACAGATACCTTCCTCTGTTGGGTGTGTATTCTCTTCTCCTCTTGTTCTGGGTCAGAATGTAGATACCGGCAGGAGTCTTTTTTGAGACATTTGCCCCTCAACCAATACTTGCAGACGACAGGTCGACTTGCATATGTGGATCTGGAGTTGGATCCGGTAGCCATGGTTTCAGATCACAGAGAAGAATAAGCCTAAACGATCAGAGAAAAACAAGATGAAGCAGAAAGAGGGGAGTATGAGTGGAGACTAGAGAGTGATGAATCTCACAGGAGGCGCAGTACGTCAACTATATATGCTAATTCAGTGCGTGAATAGCACGCCACTTTTCCCTAAAGGCTTAGGGATTAAGAAAGTCGGTAATCCTTATCTGTTCGGTAAAATGCTCAACGGCTAGTTTCATTTAAATCGTGGAGAGACGGACAGCTAATAAGGGCAACTCCAACACAGGTCTTGGATTTAGAGTCCTATATCCATTATTAGACCTCTTATTGTATTATTTATATACTTATTTTCTCATCTCTAACAATATACGAGTCATATATTCAATTTAATTAATTAAAATAAATTTTGAGTGAAATATTTATGAATATTATATTAAATAATAAGTTAAATTTGTAAAATAAATATAAACTTCACTATTTTTATATTTATCACAAAATATTAAATTATTTTTATTTCTTTAAATAAATAAAAATTATAAGAAAAAATAAATAGATTAAATTTTTGACATCTTATGTCGGCATAAATGACAAAACAATCACATAACATTGTTGATGTAAATATTTTCATATGTTGTGTCGGTATATACGACAAACAATTCTGATATCAATTCTGGCTATCTATATTATATATTACGTGTTATATTTGTCTGACACGTATCATATTTTATCTTATTGGTTCATCTTAAATTGTCCATAAATACGATGTCATCGTATCCTCATCTCTCACAAATTCACAAACACTTCTCATATCAAAATTTTCATATTGTTTTCTTTTGATTTTTTCAAACTGTTTTCATGATGAACCGTTTGACAAAATGGTTCATGAAGACCAAGAAGAGGCTGTTAGGAGAAACCAACGAAGATCCACGATGATGTCTGCTGCTGCGTTGCAAATCCAAAGTATGGAAGATGAGGATTCACAATGGGGTGGTTCTTCGGAAGGTTGTTCATATACTGCCCGAAATAGAGAGCTCATGGATCAATGTTTCAAAGCTATATACTTCACAGATCCGTGCAGGTACAAACCAAATATATTTTGTAGGCGATATAGAATGCAACCTTGGGTCTTTGATAAGATGATGCACGAGGTGGCCAACTACGATCCATATTTTGTTCAGAAAAGAGATGCGACCGGGAGAGTCGGCCTATCCACTAAACAAAACCTGACATGCGCCATGAGACAACTCGCATATGGGATCACAGCTGACTTCTTCGATGATTACATGGATATTCCAAAATCCACTGCCATCGAGATTTTGGAACACTTCACTAGAGAAATATGGAATGTGTACCATAAGACTTACCTCCGCCGACCAACAAGTCTAGATCTATGACGACTTTTCGATAAGGCAGTAGAGAGAGGATTTCCAGGAATGATTGGGAGCCTTGATTTTATGCACTGGCAGTGGAAAAATGGTCCCACTGCATGGGGAGGGCAATTTACCGGATATAAAGGGAAACCAACAATCGTCTTGGAGGCAGTGGCATCATATGATACTTGAATTTGGCATGCCTTGTTCGGCCTTCCAAGTTCCAAGAACGATATCAACGTCCTCGGACAATCACTTTGTTTGATGATGTTTCTCATGGTGAAACTTCTCAGGTGAGCCACGAAGTCCAAGATAAGCATTATCGACAATGTTATTACCTTGTTGATGGCATATACCCAAAATGAGATGCATTTGTTCAAGTAATCAAAAACCCAAAGACGCCGCAGACAAAACATTGCACAAAGATGCAAGAAGCATATAGGAAAGATGTGGAGAGAGCTTTTGGTATTCTTCAAGATTGTTGGACAATCATAAGAGGGCCAGCTCATGGGTGGAGCAAGGAGAATCTTCAATTCATCACGATGACGTGCATTATCTTACACAATATGATTGTCGAAGATGAGCATGATGAAGATGCAGCTGAATGATTTGATCTAAATGACATCCCTACCAAACCAAGAAAGGCACACATATATGTCCCTCATCAAGAAATTGATGTTCAACGCAACCCAGCACAACTAAATCAATTTATGCATCGCAATAGGGAGGTTAGATGTCCTGTGATGAATAAAAAACCTCCAAGATGATCTAGTTGATCACTTGTGGACATGAAGCTTCAAGCAGATGAGAACGACCAGTGATGAGTTTTAGATTTATTGCTTTCAATAAGTGGCTGTGTCGGCCTGGCCTTTGTTTGTGTTTGCTTTAACTTTCTTGATTGGTTCCCATAATGTATTATTGTATTTGTAATTGAAAAGTTCCCATTTTAAAGAATAATAACTTTTTATTCATAACTTCAAACTTAAAAAATAAAATAAACCATGTCAACTAGAAACAAATAACAACAATTTAAATAAATAAAATAGATATTTCCTAATTGATTATTCTAGTCTATCCATTGCGTCTCATTAACCGGAACATAAAGATCCAAGCTTCGTTTGGCTCTTTGAGTTGGTGTTTGATCTTCGGTTGGACCTTGATCTTAAGGGTGCATCAGGATGCTTGAGGTTCCTACTTCCCTACTTGCCTATCAAGTATCGCTTGTTGCCTCCTTTGCCAATAACCCTTTCTTCTTGGAGTATCGAGTGTTGATAGATCAACCGTCATAACACGATCTTCCTCGGCGCGTTGCTCAATTCGCTTGACTTCCTCAAATTGTTGTTGCCTTTGTTGGTATTCTCGCTCACTTTGTTCATGTGTCTTTTGCATTTGAATGTGTAAAGCATCCATATCTTGTTGCTTGCCTTTCTTCTTTGAGGCCTTTTGAGCTTTTTGTCCTTGAGGACGTGCTTGTTTTGTTGGAGTTGGCCCCGCTTCATTTTCTTCACTTTCTTCCAAGTTGATAGGATTAAGAATGGGCGTGTTAATGTCTTCGGTGGAAGGCGTTTTCCCAAACTTGATAGTAGTTTTCAAGACTCTCCAACAATGATCATAGACAAAATCCGCCTTAATCTTCTCGTAGTAAATCGCTCTAGCTCTCATGAGCTAGACACAAAATTAAGTACCATATATTAGTATTCATGAGCTCAGGGATACACACATAGTGAAGTAGTATAAACTAAATACACAAAATTAAGTAATTTATATTGTTCTAGCATGAGTAAAATTAAGTGCTCATATGCTCATGGCCACACATATGATTTCCTATATATTTCTATAGCAACATAGCTATATATAAAATTTTATATAAATTAAATGAAAAATAAAAAATAAAACATCACTTCACATATGAACAATATACTTACATCGTCTTCTTTATTTTCACCGCTTTGGTGTTCCGATTCGGCTTTGATAAGACTTTCGGGCCACTTCATGCATAGTGGACTAAATATCTTCCAACGAGCCTTACAACTATCCGGTGACCTCTCAATACAATCCGCCGGTTTTTGCGCATTATATTCCGCCGAAATACGTTCCCACATTGTATCCGCCGATTGATTTCTTCTGATAGCACCATCACAACTAATGGTGATCCAAGCTTGACAAAGAATAGTTTCTTCATTGTGCCTCCATGAATCCTTTCTTTTGCCCATTGTTTCCCTTGGGAAAAAAAATTGTAGAACAAGAAGTAGTGAAAAATTAAAATTTTGCAAGGAGAAGATGAATTTGGTGTGAGAAATTTATGAGAGTTTGGGTTTCTATATATAGACTGATCTTCAAAAAAATTTGCAACAGCTTTTTTCAATTTTTTCTGATTTTTTTATTAAAAATTTAAGGTCAAAACAAATTTAATAAGGGTGGAATTTGTTAACATAAGTCATGAATATTATATAATTAATACTTTCCTGTTCTGTATATGGTAGTACAGTGTAGTACATAGTACATCTTGTATCCTCTTTATATAGCCTCCAATGTGAGACGAATAATATATCAGAAAATTATTCTCCCAAATTGTGTTATATTTAACTTGGTATCAGAGCAAAGATCCGAAATGACTTTGTCTCTTTATTTTTCCGCTGCAATTATCCGTCTGACATTGGTTCTCTGTCAGATGTGTGAAGTTAGTTTGTCTTCTTCAAACTAAACCCCATTGTTAGGGTTTGTTAATCTCTTCCACTGTTCGGCGTTCGATTCTATCAGCCAAGCACTGTTACTGACAACATCCTCGTCGGAAAAGAAGAGAAATTATTTTTTCTGCATACTTTTGCCGACAATAGCTCGTCGGCACCCCTGTTTCTGCACACTTTTGCCGACGATAGCCTCGTCGGCACCGTTGTTCCTGCTTCAGGCTCGACCCGATCCGTTCGACCCGATCCTCTGCCTTCGTCTTCCCTGTCCGGCGTTGTGCTCGACCCACCGGCGCATCTTCTGCAATCTCAGGCGCCACCCACCGGCGCATCTGCTCATCTCCGGGTCTCGTCCGGCCGCTCAACGGGCACCACCAGTCTTCTCCGATCCGGTGTCAATCTCTCCGGGTCTCGTCTTCTCTGGGTCGCCTCGTCTGCTCTCGGCGTCACCCTCGTCTGCTCTCGGCGTCAGCCCCTCAGCTAGGGTTCTCTCAAGAGACTTTCAGCCCGACCAGTTTTTTTCTGTCCAGCCCGACCAGATTCAGCTCGGCCCGACCCGATTCCGCTTGGCCCGACCCGATTCCGCTCGGCCTGACCCGATTCCTGCTGCTCGACCCGTTTGTAGTCCGACCCACTCCGGAAGAATGTCTCGGGTGTATGTTGGAAATTTGGGTTCTTGGATTTCAGAAGGAGAACTCGAAAATGAGTTCCGTGGTTTCGGAATTATCAGAAGAATATGGGTTGTAAAAAGGCCACCGGGTTATGCTTTCATCGATTTTGTGCATTGTAAAGATGCAGAGAATGCCGTCTATGAGTTAGATGGCAAGAATGGCTGGAGAGTTGAGTTCTCACATAAATATATACATGCGGTTGGTCAACACTGCAACAATGGTAATATTTCCATAACTAATCAGACTCCAGCATGTGGTAAGATCGGTATGACTTTAAAAGTTTTTAGCTTTGTTGGTTCTGATACGTGGATTATTGATTCTGGTGCCTCAGATCATATGACTTATGATAATTCTCATTATATTACTGACTTGTCTCCTCCACCCGTGTCATATGTCACTAATGCCAATGGTAAAGCTTTTCATGTGTTAGGGATAGGGTCAGTCCGTGTAACCCCTGTTTTAACTCTTCATAATGTTCTATATGTACCTGACCTGTCCCACCATTTGATATCTGTTCCTCAGTTAAATACTGAGTCTCCATGCTCTGTAACCTTTTTCCCCATGTATGTGATTTTTCAGGATCTTCTCACCAGGGAGATAATCGGTCGGGGGGACTTGAGGGGCAGATTGTTTCACCTGGATCAGACATATACAAGAGAGAAACCAGGAGCACCGTCACGCACTGCTTTGACTGCAAGTTCAAATCAGCTAAGTGAAATTTGGTTATGGCATCGTCGATTGGGGCATTCATCTTTCCATGTTATGAAAAAGTCCATGCCATCTCTGTTTTTCGGTGTGGAAGAGTCATCCTTGCGCTGTGAAACATGTGTTCTTGCTAAGTGCCATCGTTCTACCTATTCTCTGAGTTCCTCCAAGAGTAGTATCCCTTTTGAATTGATTCATTCTGATATTTGGGGACCTTCTAAAGAGCCTACGGCCATGGGTATGAGGTATTTTGCGACTTTTATTGATGATTGCACAAGGTTGACATGGGTTGTTCTTCTTCGAACCAAAGATGAAGTCTTCCCTGCTTTTCAAGCCTTTCATTCTCAGGTCCAAACACAATATAATGACACTATTAAAGTTCTTCGTTCGGATAATGGAGGGGAGTATGTCAATCATGTTTTTCACCAGTTTTTCAGAACTCATGGGATTGTTCATCAAACAACATGTCCACGAACACCAGAGCAGAATGGAGTATCTGAAAGGAAAAACAGGCATCTTCTTGAAATGGCTCGTTCCATCATTTTTAGAGCCCATATGCCTAAGAATCTTTGGGGTGATGCTGTCGCAGCTTCTGCTCATCTTATCAATTGCCTTCCATCCAGTGCTCTTCAAGGAAAATGTCCATTTCAGGTTCTTGCATCTCATGTCTCTCTTCCTTCCTATCATAGTATACCTGCCCGGGTCTTTGGTTGTGTGGCTTTTGTTCATGTCCCTAAGAGCCAGAGATCGTCTAAATTAGATCCTCGGGCGATCAAATGTGTGTTTGTTGGTTATGAAAGCCATAAGAAGGGATACAAGTGTTATCATCCACCTACCATAAAATACTATGTCACTATGGATGTTACTTTCTTTGAGGACATGAGCTATTTTTCCTCGGATGATCCAGCCCTTCAGGGGGAGCATTCATACTTTGAAGAGCTGTATCATGGCGAGGGGGAGCAAAATCATGGCGAGGGGGAGCAAACAGGAGTAGAAGTCTCAGTACCAACAGCACCAAAAGTGACAGAAGCTCAACCAGAGGTAGAAGCCTCAGACATCCATGGTCCAGGAATTGAACAAATAGCTGAGAGCACAACAGATGTAGAAGATCAATCTGCCCCTCCAGCCATCACTCATACCCCTGATCCTCAACTCCCTGCTGTAGAAGATCAATCATTTGAGGTATGTCCTTCCACTAACCCTAGTAGTATTGAGCCTAATAGTGAACAATATGTGTTACCTAACAGGTCTACTAGAGGTCATCCCCCCCAAAAGATATGAGCCTAGTTTACAAGCCAAATCAAAATATCCAGTAGCCAACTATATGTCCACTAGGAGATTATCAAAGTCATATGAATCATTTGTGAATCAAATATCTGCTGTATCAGTACCTAACAAAGTGCAGGATGCGTTGAGAGATCCAAAGTGGAGGAAAGCAATGGAGGAGGAGATGGAAGCATTACAAAAGAACAATACTTGGGAACTTGTATCTCCACCACATGGAAAGAAGGCTGTGGGATGCCGCTGGGTGTTTACAGTAAAACATAATCCAGATGGGTCAGTAAGCAGGTATAAAGCACGCTTAGTAGCAAAGGGATTCACCCAGACATATGACATAGACTATGATGAGACTTTTGCACCTATTGCAAAGATGAACACTATTCGGGTATTGCTTTCTTTTGCTGCTAGCTTAAACTGGCCTCTTAAATAGTTTGATGTCAAGAATGCATTCCTTCATGGAGAACTTACAGAGGAAGTGTATATGGACCTTCCACCTGGATATGTAGCTGCTTCTCCAGGTAACTTCGTGTAGATTGAGAAAATCTTTGTATGGTCTTAAACAATCACCTCGTGCTTGGTTTGGAAGGTTTTCACAATTCATGAGAAAGATTGGTTACAAACAGAGTAATTCAGACAACACATTGTTTCTCAGACACCAACATGGGAAGGTAACTGCCCTGATTATATATGTTGATGATACTGGTAATGATACTGTTGAGATAGATAGATTACAGAAGCAGCTGGCCACATAATTTGATATGAAGGATCTGGGTACACTCAAGTACTTCTTGGGCATTGAAGTAGCCAGGGGGAGTGAGGGAATCTATCTGTATCAGCAGAAGTATGTCCTTGATCTACTGACAGAAACAGGTATGTTGGATTGTACTCCAATTGGCATTCCTATCGAGCAGAATCATCGATTAGCAGAGTATCCTGATCAGGTGCCTACCGACAAGACTCGTTATCAGAGGTTAGTTGGACGGCTGATTTATCTGGCACATACGAGACCAGATGTTGCATATGCAGTAAGTGTAGTAAGTCAGTTTATGCATAATCCAAGTGTGGATCACATGGATGCTGTCATGAGGATTTTGAGGTACTTGAAGTCAGCTCCAGGAAGAGGAGTAATGTTCTCTAAACACAACAACATTCTTGAGGTTAGTGGTTTCACAGATGCAGATTGGGTTGGAAATATTACAGATAGGAGGTCGACATCTGGTTATTTTACCTTTGTGGGAGGTAATTTGGTTACATGGAAGAGTAAGAAGCAGAAGGTTGTAACTCGATCTAGTGCTGAGGCTGAGTATAGAGGTATGGCTCATGGAGTGTGTGAATTGTTGTGGTTGAGAAATCTACTACGTGATTTGGGTGTTAAGTTGTCAAATGTAATGCGGTTATATTGCGACAACAAAGCAGCTATTGACATATCACAGAATCCAGTACAACATGATCGTACTAAACACGTAGAGGTGGATCACCATTTTATAAAAGAGAAGTTAGACGCTAAGATTATTAGCTTCCCTTTTGTTCCTACTGAAGAGCAGCTTGCAGATGTACTCACTAAAGGAGTTTCCAAGAAGGCTTTTCATGACTCATTAAGCAAGTTGGGCATGGTTGATGTGTATGCGCCAACTTGAGGGGGAGTGTTAACATAAGTCATGAATATTATGTAATTAATACTTTCCTGTTCTGTATATGGTAGTACAGTGTAGTACATAGTACATCTTGTATCCTCTTTATATAGCCTCCAATGTGAGACGAATAATATATCAGAAAATTATTCTCCCAAATTGTGTTATATTTAACTGAATTATCCTGGCCATTGAATATTTTTACTGAAAGAATCTGAGCTGTTAGATTGGTTTATTACTGTTAGAGTAAAAAAATTGTTAATCAACAAGGGCCGTCAATCTTGATCTATGCATAAATCTGGCCCGTTCATATAGTAACCGTTGGTGGTCTCCAAAGGACAAAAGGGGACAACTTTATTTAGCTGTCAGCTGGCGGGGTCCACTTTTGTCTGAAATGAGACAAAAAAGCGCTTCAGCGCGCGTCTGCACCCAGCACCTATTTTCTCTTGCACGTGTCTTCATTTTTCTCCCAAAAAACGCGTGTGTCCTTGCTGCAGTATGGACCCAACAAAAAGCAATGGGTCCCCGGTTCTGGTCTCAGAATTTGATCAAATATATATAAGACTGAATATAAGACTAGGTTGTATATTTCAAAAACCAAAACCTCCTTCTATAGGCTGTTGGAGATGAAAAAACTCATTTTAAGACCAAAACTTAAGTTATACACCTTCGGTTGGAGTTGCCCGGCCCTAAGGGATTGGACAGCTATTACGTCGTTGTATTAACCCAATTGTTTGTACTTTTTAATTAAAAAGCATCGGAACTTCTATTAATTAACAAAAAAAAACCTACGTCTATCAGCTTCTAATTTTTTTTTAGCTGCGCAATGATATATGCAGTGTCGGACACAATTGATCTACTATGAATGAATTAACTATTTAATTTCATTTAATTTCTACGTGAATTAATACCTATATTTTTCAAATGTGACCGACCGAGTAACACCTTCTATTTTTTGAAAGATAGAAACACGGGATCAACTCGATCAATAATCCATTTTTGTTACGAGTCAATAATCCATTGAAAATAACGACATTTCACTATTGTGGCCTCTAACACATGATTAGCTCCCCTCCTTAAGTCTCGTTGGACATTTCAGTTTGAACAATCACAAACTAAAATCACACCATCTATAAATATAAAATAAATATGGGTGGCAAGAATCGAACCCCAAAATTTTTAATTTTTTTTATCGGAAAGAGAAAATGTATTAATACTGATGGATATTACATCCTAAGGGCTAATGTGGCATCGTTAAAAACCATGCCCGATCTAGCATGTAAAAAATAGTACCACACCCCTTAATCGAAAAGATTATATCAACTCGACATGTCATCAATTACAAACTGAGTAAGCCATGGAGGCCCTATCTCCTTCCAGCTGGACGTGAAGGAGGCGAAGTCGCTCCTCAAGTGCTGCCGCGACCATGAAGTTAATGCCGATGTTTACGCGCCGGGCCAATGAGATCATGAGCTAGGCCATAAGGGAGCTAGGCTAGAAGTGTTCTGACGAGGGACGTAACCAGGGTCAAAAACTGAGTTGGGCTAATTTTATCTATATAAAAAATTTGCGCACTTGTGAGTATTTGTTTGAGATTTGAAACCCGATGGGAGTCTCATCCTCACGCCTTCATTAAAAACATATGAGGGGAACATAAAACCAAGAACCTTGTAAACTAAAGCTTACAAGCAAAATCTATTGGAAAACAACAAGAAATTCTAACTTGAGCTCATCTCTACTATATAGAGGGAATTATAGCACCTCAATGACCTATTTTGACCAAAATCAAACAAGATCACAGACTGAAAACTCACAACTTGGAGCCAATCAGCCAAAGCTTCGGGTCTTCATATTTGAAAGGCAAGAATTGAACTTGACGCTGTGGAAGGATTGCATTAGTATGTCAATCCAACAAAAAGCTCATCAATTTCAATTATGCAAGAGCAATTTCATCAAAATCTGCTAGAGTGATGGGAGTTTCATACCTTTGAGCCTTGGAGTTTCAACCAAATCTGCAATAGAGCAGAAAGATTTGAGGTACGGCAAGTCGACAAGGCTTGACGAATTTGGGACCTTGGATGCCTGAATTCGGGGTGAGAACTGATAGAGTGATGGGATGCGATGAATTGAGGACGAGAGTAGCGACTGAGTGCGGTTGTTTTATTAAGTAATTCTTTTTTTTTTCTTTAGACTACGGGCTGGATAGATATATACCTAGGTGTTTTTTTTACCCAAATTTCGGTTGGACCGTAGCCCAACCAGCCCTTAACGTGGTTACGTCCCCTGGTTCTGACGTTGTTGCCTCCACCAAGATCTTCTGGGGTAGGCTTAGCCAAACGATTTGCTTGCATAAATTCCAACAAAACTAAACAACAATAGTAAATAAGAACCTTTAAAAAATAAACAGCCAAGTCCAGGCTCGTGAAATGAGCCTAAACCCATGCAACTATCCAAGAAGTAAGAAGATCACAACTCGTGTATAAAAGACAGCCCCGGTCAAATCTAATAATCATTGATTATCGTATCCCCTTGTTAAATCCTCGGCATCAACTATCTATTACAGCTGACGCTTCAAAAATCCGAATACCCTGAGACATAACGCTTGCGGCCGGCCTACGTACCAAGATAAAAATTGGAAATCCTTCCAACCCAGACCAGAATAACCATCCACAACACTCTTTGTCGAAGCAAATCTCGACCAGGTGTTACCAAACCAACAATCTCTGACCAGAATTTCGCTGCCTCTTCATTCCTCAAACTAGACCAACACGACCAAAAAAGAAGCTCCTTAACAACTTTGACTTCAAACACATCTTGGCTTCCCATTGATCTAAAGCGACACTGCCCTGATCGAAAGAACAATAACTCATTAACCTATAGATCGATATACAACAAAAACTCGATAAATCTTTTAACCAATATAAGCCATTATATCTCTAGAGCGTCAATGGGACTGGACGCGCCGCTCTCTTCAAATGCTATCTATATAATATTTTTGGGGGTTTATGTGACTAATTTGGTCTCGAAAGAGTAAACATATAGAGGCTTAGATAGAGTAAGAAAATGAAACAAATTTGTTTTATGCTATTGCCATTTTTTGTTATTATCTCTCTTAAATTCATCCATAAGAATCTCAGTTGCCAAAATTAAAATGAGGAAAACAGGATTGGTTGTTATATGTTGTTATGAAAAGCCCAAGAACAAAAATAGGAGAATTAGGGTGCCAAGAATCGAACGTGGAGTTCTTTCGCTATTGAATTTGTATGAGTTTCAACGGATTGACATCGGTTGATACACATAAAAAACTCGATAAATATATAACCTCAACTAAATAAAGTTTTGTCAGTATCGACATAAAGAATTCATGTTAAATTGGTCTCAAGAACTTAATAACTAAGCTCGATTTAATTTTTTTAACCGGCCTTAAGACTAGTAATAAAAATTTAACTACAGAGTTATTCTCATTTGGTATCATTAAGCTCAAACGTATGTGTGTCATGGCTTAGCGTTAGAGTCAAAATTTAGCTCTTTATGTCGGCCCTAATGCGTGTGTTATATTGATTCTGTTTACTGAATACAATTGGTTGATCTTTCGATTCAAAAAATAAAATAGAAATATGAATAATGAGAACACCTTCCATCATTTAAAAAGATTTTTGGTTATTATAATGCCAGGAGACTACTTGAATTTCAGTAACCAAAGATTTGTATGAGCTACACAATCAATTTTGTAGCATACTAATTCTGGTTTTTAATTTCCAGCCTTGAAATTTCAGTAGAATATTTTGTAATTTTCCAAACAAATATAAAATTCTCATATGAAAACAGAGTTACTTGTACTCGCTTTCACGAACCTCCCTCTTCACTTGGAAAGAACCCCATAGAGCGAGTGCCGTGCCCCCTCACATAAACGCGTCTGGTCCAGTCCCTGCGTGACAACCAAAACCGCCTGGAGAAGAATCAATCTCATTTTCTCTCCCACATGCCTCAAAACTAAAATTAAATATTTTCTTTTTCCCAAAAAAAGAAAAAAAGAAAAAAGAAAAAATCAGATCTACACGCGGCACACGCCTCTGTCTCTTCCATAAAACTTAAAAAGGACACCTCCCCAGAGTCCAGTTGAGTTCATTCAGTTCTGTTCAGTCCGGTCTCTCTCTCTCTCTCTCTGCCTCCTCTGGTCCGATGACGTCATCGAACATGCAGTACAACAGCCTGGGCCGGTCGGGGCTGAAAGTTAGCCAACTGTCGTACGGCGCGTGGGTGAGCTTCGGGAACCAGCTGGACGTGAAGGAGGCGAAGTCACTCCTCCAGTGCTGCCGCGACCACGGCGTCAACTTCTTCGACAACGCCGAGGTCTACGCGAGCGGGCGGGCCGAGGAGATCATGGGCCAGGCGATACGTGAGCTGGGCTGGAAGCGCTCCGACGTCGTCGTCTCGACCAAGATCTTCTGGGGCGGGCCAGGCCCAAACGACAAGGGTTTATCAAGGAAGCATATTGTTGAGGGGACCAAGGCATCGTTGAAGAGGTTGGATATGGAGTACGTGGATCTTATTTACTGTCATCGGCCGGATTCGACGACGCCGATTGAGGAGACGGTGAGGGCTATGAATTATGTAATTGATAAAGGGTGGGCTTTTTATTGGGGGACCAGTGAGTGGTCGGCCCAGCAGATCACTGAGGCTTGGGGGATTGCTGAGAGGTTGGACTTGGTTGGTCCAGTTGTGGAGCAGCCGGAGTATAATTTGCTGTCCAGGCACAAGGTTGGTTATTTTTGTTTGTTTTTTTACTATGCATTTGGTTGGTTGGTTGGTAGATGATCATATAGTAGTAATTTTCGATGAGAAATATATGATAGATTTATGTAGGTCTACTATGTGTTTCTACTAGGTACCAGTTAAGATTGGAGTGCCTGATCTTTGCTGTGAAAGATGAAAAATTTAACGAGCCAAGATCAATTTGATAATGCAGTATTGAGTTATGTTTTAGTTCCATGTTTAGCTGATGTAAGAGGTTTTTGGTTGATTTGAAAATAGACGAAGAAGGAGAAGTTTGTGTTTTTAGTGAGCTAGGTTCCTTTTGATAATGCAGTATTCAGTCACGTTTTAGTTCCATTTCTATTTGATGTCAGAGTTTTTTTGTTGATTTGAAAAATGCATAGAAGTTCATGTTTGTAGTTCTTGGAGCCACACATTTGCTAGTTTTCATTGACTATTGTTCTTTACTTGTCCGTACCTCAAGTTTTTTCATTGACTATTGGTAGATGTACATTTTGTAGTGATTTTTGATGAGAAATATATGATGATTTATGTACTTTACTATGTGCTTCTACATTGTTAGTTGGCTAGGTGCCAGTAAAGAATCAAGTACCTAAAACGAGCCTAGATCCCTTTGATAATGCGTTATTCAATTACGTTTTAGCTCCATGTTAAATTGATGCAAGAGGTTTTTGGTTGATTTGAAAATGCAGCAGAAGTTTGTATGTTTGGTACTTGGTGCCACACGTTTGCCTGTTTTTTCATTGACTATTTGTTCTGCCATGTACCGAGTCTCGAATTTTTTGTTTAGTGTGTCTTCTCACAAGAATAGTCACTAGTGGGAAATGAGCATCTTTGGAAATAAGCATTTATGATTCTTTGTATTAAGTCTGTCCTCTTTGCATTGGATGAATGTAGGTATCGTCAACTTAAGAAATCCCTCACTTCGAACTAACCATTAAAAGTTACTACTGCTATCTCTACTTTAGTGCTTTACCTTTAGTTTCTTCCATTGATGCTGATCGATGTATTTACTTGTAATCCATTTACAGTACACACCTATGCTTGTTATGTGGGATTAAATTGCTCACATTAATCCTATAGCAAAATAATTTTCCTCTAACAATTGCTTTATTTCCTGATATCTATTGTTAATGGCCAAGTGAGCATGGATATCGTGGTTATAGATTCAGAAAGAATGAATTGTTGTTCTCTTCCTTTCTCTCTTGCCTGTTTGACTCACATCAATTTTTTACTTGAGTGCAGGTTGAGTCTGAGTTCCTCCCATTATACAGCAACTATGGCCTGGGTCTTACCACCTGGAGCCCACTTGCTTCTGGTGTGCTGACCGGGAAATATAACAAGGGAAATATACCACCTGATAGTCGATTTGCATTGGAGAACTACAAAGTAAGACTGGGACTTTTCGGTTGTACAACTATTTGGTCTCTGCATGCGTTGTCTAACTGCTCTTTTCTCTGTTATGTATCTCCTCAAATGGAGGAACCCAGAGTAGTATATTAATTCTATTTATCTATTCATTGTGTTTACACATTTCCATTCCAAAATCATTGGTCCTCCCATCATTAAATAAATTTCACCCCTGCCTGTTTACAATTTTCCCTACCAAAATTACTGCATATCGATTATGTTGTAGAGGATCCATGACCATCAAATTCCTAAGGGTTTTATACGATGCAGGAAGCTTGGTCAATAAAGGTCTGTTTACTAGGATATTGTTTCAAACTACTCTTCATCTGTAAAGCTTTTGTCAGTACTGGGATTGTTAGAACTGCGTTCTGATTTTCATTAACAAAGTGCTTCCTGCATATTACTGTAGACAAATTTTTGGAAACATTTTATATCTTTTCAAATCCTATGCCACTTCTTTTCATTTAGAAGTCGGACACTACAAAGTAACATTTGGGTTAGTTGAAAGGCTTCGACACCTCAAATGCATTTCCCTAGACTCCTAGGAAGCATTGTTATTCCTAGTCTTCTTTAGTATTTTTTTTCTGACAGTATGCCAAATAACTTTATCGAAAATTAGTTGGTGTCAGAATGAATTGTTATGAACTTTCTACTCCTTTACTGTGGATAATAACGTTCTTATTTATGTATTACAGAATCTTGCCAGTAGGTCATTGGTTGATGACGTGCTGAAGAAAGTTAATGGTCTGAAGCCAATTGCAGATGAGTTGGGCGTGCCACTAGCTCAACTTGCAATTGCCTGGTGTGCTGCTAATCCTAATGTATCATCAGTTATTACTGGTGCTACAAAAGAATCCCAGGTTAGTTTTCACATTTCACATCCTTGTGACGTCCTTCATCATTTGCTTCATCTGAGAATCTTCTTCTTTATAAAAGAAGATATGATATGTGTCCCTGCCTATGTATTCTCTCCAGTGGGTATGAATTTTATCTTTCATGTTAATAATGGCGTACAATGGATAGTCATTCATATGGTTTCTAGTATGCTGGGGCATCGATCAGTATGGTTTATCTGGGTTTTCTGTTTTCATTTTCATTGAGTGATTAGAAGTGATAATATATTAGTATCAACTTTTCTTTTCTTTTCAGTGAGCTTATCTGATTATTGGCAAGTTTTGATTGATTTAAGTTGTGATCAGAGCTGATATTTGGGTTTCATTACCATTAGGCCACCATTATTTATTTAGAGTTTATGGTTTCTATCATTTAAAAAATTCATGCTGGATTCCAGATGAAACAGTTCTCCATAGAGGAGAAGGAAACCAGAGATATTGAAACTTGAGTATTCAGGGACATTATTGATAAACAGAGAACAGAGAACAGTCATTTAAAATCTTAATATACACCCTTTTCTAGTCTGAATTTTCATTCGCTTTTATTCCCTTTTAACACTAACCAAAATGCTGTAAATCTTCTATACAGATCCAGGAGAACATGAAAGCAATTGATGTGATCCCTCTTTTGACTCCTGCTGTAATGGAGAAGATTGAGAATGTTGTTCAAAGCAAGCCGAAGCGTCCAGAATCATATAGGTGAAGAGTATATTTATGTGGGCTCCATATATTTATGATTACCAGGAGATTTTGCTCTTCCAACAGACTGGAAATGAAGCTTGCCTTGTCATGCTGTTGGTTAGTTTGTCTTTTCTTTGTTAATGACTTGATGTGAATGCTTGGACAATTGACTTGATGTAATTTGTATGGTGTTTTATAGCACCCCTTCTGTGATATAAGGTGGGGGAGTTGTGTATTATGTATTGTGGATCTTTGTTATACTCTATATTTTATTTTATTGGCTTTTCAACGGGTTGGAAGGTTTTCACCCATTTTGACATATGGAATTCTGCATGGTTTGGAGAAAAGCCCATATGGAGGTACTAGACTATGTTTTAAATAAGGAGTTCTACTTTCTGAGTTGCAAATTTGGGCATTTGGGTCCTTATGTTGAAGGTTTTGCCTCATGTAGAAGTGTCCTATTCTAGTATTTCAAGGACATTAAAGAAGTTCGCCAGTTCGGTGTTCATGGGTGGTTGACGTAGTTCCATATTTTTGTTGAGAGATTGTGATGAGAAGGTTGCTCTTCTGTTCTGCCCTATATTGGTTGTGCCTGTGTTCTACTTGAGCTAGCCTTGCCATTTGGAGCCAGGAGGCCAATTTTTATTGGGGAAAAGGTATACTTATAACAGGACTTACCTCTCCATTCTATGGTTTATAATCTCAATATGAGGAAGGGGTGTGATATGTAGTACCTGGATTTATCCTTCCATTCTACAGTTATTATAAACTAGATACGAGCTAGGTATATGATATGGTCGTGCAAGTGTTTCTGGAGAGTGATGGTGCAATTGAGTTTTCATATTAGATTGAATCAAAATGTGCTCAAATAGTTTCTTACTCCTTGGTGAATGAGTCTCCATAGGGAAAATTTGCGTATCTAGGTTTGAGATAGGGCGATCTACTCTCTTCTTATCTATTTCTTTATATTAATGTTTGCCTTTTCGTATTAGTATATTCTTTACTGTGCATTTGACATATCATCGTATCGTGTGTGCATGAAAATAAAACGGTTCGAGTTGTTCCAAAACTACTCAACCCAACATATTCCAACGATTTTTAGTTTGATGTTCACCAAAAAAAAAAAAATAATAATAAACATAAGATTTTCATTTGGCGAAAAACAAACTTTGTTATATTTGATGATGGAGAGGATGGGGATTTAGGTTTATAACAAAGATTCATAAATTAGTTTTAGCAGTTGGACCTTTCCCTTTCCCTCCAATCCCTGTGTTGATGCCGCGTAACCCTTTGGCATTTCATGTCGTTTCAACTCCGACCCTTATTCAACGCTCCTCCCTCTCTCTCTCAACCCACGCCCCACAAACAAAACCAGAACTCAGAATCCATTTACCTCTTTTTGTTTGATCCCAAAATGTTGACACCCCACTGCAGGAACCCTTGAGTTTTAATCCCTATGTTGAACACAAAATTCTAACAATCACAAAGGTACCCATTTTACTATGTTTTCATAAAATTGCATGTTCATAATTTTATTGAATTCTGCGTTTCTATACCTCGCTCCCCCTTCATTATCATTTGTTTCATTATTATCTTTCTTGTCCAATACTTTGTGATCATGAAATGTTTGCAAAGAACAACCATGCAATTTCGGATTGGTTTTCCTGTATTTCTTTGGTAAATAGACTCTAGCAAATCATTTCACAGTTTGATTGGTATAATTTTGTGGCAGAAATATGATCTCGTAGATTTTGGAAACTCGTGAATGGTGAATTGTAGAGACAAATATAGTTTGTACATGATACATCAAAGACAGGTATAGTTTGTGCATCAAGGACAGGTACAGATTGTACATTATACATCAAAGACTTGGTTAGGGTTGAGCTTTTCCTTTGGCATTTGGTTCAAAGTAAGAACGTGAAGACATATTTAGGAGAAGTCATGTTGGAAAGAATTTGGGGATGAGTTTGTATTGAGAATTTTTGTTTCTGAATTGGGATTGTCTACAAGGAAGAGTTGGAGCTTCAAAGGCCAGATAGTGTTCGTTGTTATGCCTTAATCAAGTATAACTACTTTTGAGACCATGACTAGTGAGGTTCGGGGTACATCTGACCCTCAGTTTCACAAAGATGCAATAAATCATGTCTTAAGTGATAGAAGTGCAGATAGAGATGAAGATAATATTTGTGTGCAGACGGGCGAGGAATTCTCAACTGAGTTTCTGCAGGATCGTATAGCACAAAGAAGATTATCCCCAGTAGTGACTGGTACTGTTGATCAACACCAATCGAAAAGAGTGGGATTTAATTTAACTCAAAATAATCCATTTGTTAGTGAAAATCTAAATGGAGTTCTGGGACTAAGAAGATTAAATTCTGATGGAAGTTCAGAATTTTCAGATTTTGTTACAGCTGGTTCAGGTTATGTGCCTGACTTAGACAAGAATGTGTTTCCTAGTAGTAATATTAGCAGACAATATGGTGGTCTTCGAAGACAACTATCAGGTAAGCTTGCGGATGAAGTTAATCGGGTTATTCCTAGATCAAATACTCCACCTCTTTATGTTGGTGAGTCCCCTCAGTCATATAGTCCATATGGTCAAGGATTTTTTCAAGGCTCTTTCTCTTTCAAAATGAAGTTCCTGTGCAGTTTTGGGGGGAGAATATTACCTAGGCCAAATGATGGGAAGCTTAGATATGTTGGTGGAGACACACGGATTTTATCTATTCACAAAGCCACCAATCTGGAGGAACTAATGAAGAAGACATTGGCAATTTGTAACCACCCCCACGTTATCAAGTACCAACTTCCTGGTGAGGATCTTGATGCACTTGTATCTGTTTGTTCTGATGAGGACCTCCATCATATGATAGAGGAATATCATGAGCTGGAAAGAACTGAGGGTTCTCAAAGATTGCGGCTCTTTCTTGTACCTTTGAATGAATCAGAGAGTCCTAGTTCTATTGAAGGCAGGGTCTCACATCAAATAGGACCTGACTGCCAATTTGTCTTTGCTGTCAATGGCATGCTTGACAGAAGTCCTCGGAAAAGCTCCAGCGGTCAGAGTGCGACAAGTCAGACTAGTCACTTGGGGAATATTTCAGATTATAGTCCAACTTTTCATAGAGAAACTTCCACATCTGCAGAGAACAAGGATGTTAGTCTAAGTTCCTCAAATCTGTCAGGGACAAGTAGTAAACATGCTCGCCAGTTATTAGGAACTCTTCAGATCCCACAGAAGTCTTTTATTCTATCGCCTCCACTATCTCCTGTTCAACTTCAACTTAGGGAACACAAAACTTCTAATCTGCAGATACATTTGGATCAACCATATTGTCATGGTAATGGAGGCATTGCTCTTTCTGATATTGATTCTGTGGGGTATATCAATAATCTTGATCATGGTCCTCCATTGACGAATTACCATCAGCATAACAAAAATCTGGCTAAGGGTTACCTGACTAAAAAGTCCACCAACATGCCCTCCCTCAATCGTAGCGTAAGTGAAGATTTTGTGCCTTCTGCCCAGTATGGTCAAAGTGGCATTAACACTGAGAGGCACATGCCTCTTAGAAAGGCCTTGATCCATTCTGACAAGTATGTCTCTCATCCTAAAGATATTGTGGAGTTATTGTTACAGACTGGTAATATAGATGCTTCCCATCAGAAAATGATGCATGCACTTTCTGACTCTCGGTTGCATGAACATCTTGAGAGGTCCTTGGAAGGAGAAAATGTCTCAGTCTCATTGAACATGAACAAAGAAAAATCACCCTCACTGGAGATGCCAAGCTCCTCGCAAGCACGGGAGGGTGAGATGGTTGCTGAAAAAAACGAAATGGCTGCATATAGCAATCAAATTAATATCCGTATCCCTCACCATTGCAAGGAGGAAATAGGTACGGGGGTGTTCAAGCGGGAGACCAATAACACTTCCGCTGATAAAAAATGGAAGCACTTGGGAGGAAATGTTGAAGTTCCTTCATATGTTGTCATGAAATCAATTAACTTACCAAATATGAACTACCTTAAAGATGCAGCGGACCCCCAAGATTACAAATTAGACACAACTTCTCAGTATTTTCATAGGAATCAAAATGGTACAAATGATGGGCAGTTTACTACAACAAGTAGTGGTCAATCAATTTCCCAGCCCCATGGACTACTAACTGTTGCATCTCAAGAATTCTTAATCTCAAACCCTGTAAGTACTTCTGCCTTTGGAAAAATTTTAAGTTTATTTAAACTTTTGTAATAATCTCTCTTGAACTATTGGAACCTATTACAGCAAGTGCCTATAAGTTCTGCTTCAGATGGTTCTCTAAAAGGTAATTATCCTGAGTATATGGTTGAGAAGGCGGGCAGACAGTCTTTCGAGGATCTGAAATGTGAAGATGTTCACCCTGTCCAGTCACAACCCTTGGACAATCATAATGACAAAAAGGTGACAAATGCAGTGGTTATCGTTGAGGACTTGGCTAATAGTACACCAGCTGGAATTCCGTCCTCTAAAGCGGTCTATCGTGTCTCCCATATGGAAGATGAGACCAGTGATGAATGTTCATCACCTACCGAGACAGAGATAAGTGAAGCTGCAGAGTCTGAGGGAAAGGTGAATAAGTTTCCTATGAATTTTTAGCTTTAAGTTGTATATCATAGTAATGTAATAGTGAAGTTGAGCTCCTCTCATTTATTTTATAGGGTGTGACTGCAGATGGCAAACATAGGCATGAAACTATTAGTGACGCTGCAATAGCTGAAATGGAAGCAGGCATCTACGGTTTGCAGGTTGATAACTACTATCTAGATGGATATACGCATGATCAAAAATCATGCATCTTTGTTTAGCATAAGCTTTGTGCTTGATCTGCTGTTATTTTTATCTTTAATGAAATGTTGTTAATGATGGCTAGCCACTTTGCTAATGTGCAGATCATAAAAAATGCTGATCTTGAAGAACTGCAAGAGTTAGGATCTGGTACATTTGGAACTGTCTACCATGGGAAGTGGAGAGGAACAGATGTTGCTATAAAGAGAATAAAAAAGAGTTGTTTTTCTGACAGATCATCAGAGCAAGAGCGGCTGGTAGGTTCCTAAAAAACTCGGTAGAGCTGGAACTATTGAATTTCATACATATAATTTTTGTTGTCATGTTTATTAGTACTCACTTTTTTTTTTATCATTATGTGTCGACAGCATAGCATCAAAATTTATGTGCTAGATTCTGTAATAGCTAGTTTTGAATGCAATTCTGACTGAAAAGAATTTTTGCTTGTTTCATAATTATATTGTATATCCAACAGTCTACAAGATGCATTCAATATATTTTCATGATGGAATGCAAACTTCACTTGTTATCACAGACTAAGGACTTCTGGAGAGAGGCAAAGATTCTTTCCACCCTTCACCACCCAAATGTACTAGCATTCTATGGAGTGGTACCTGATGGGCCTGGAGGAACACTGGCAACTGTAGCAGAATTCATGGTGAATGGATCATTGAGGCATGTCTTAGTTAGGAAGGACAGGTAACTATCTTTTGTTTTTTCAGCATATACTTGCATTGAAATAGATTTACGTAGTGTTCAGAATCTTACTGCAGAGTACTTGACCGCCGAAAGAGGCTCATAATCTTGATGGACACAGCTTTTGGCATGGAATATTTGCATTTGAAAAATATTGTTCACTTTGATTTGAAGTGTGACAATTTGCTTGTCAATTTGAGGGATCCTGAAAGACCCATATGTAAGGTAATTGTTGCAAAGTATATGCTTTTGCCTTGCATTCTTTGTCTTACGGTAGATTAATAACAGGAATACAAGTACTCTTTCTATAATCTTTGAGGAGCTCATACCAATATATTAGTTGTTCAAAGAACAGCCCACTTTACTAGAGAAATCTCCTCCAAGTACTGATGCATTATTCTTTGCAGGTTGCTGATTTTGGGCTGTCAAGAATAAAACGAAACACATTGGTATCTGGTGGTGTGCGAGGAACCCTTCCATGGATGGCACCAGAATTATTAAATGGTAGCAGTAGCCGTGTCTCTGAGAAGGTTGGAACCTTTGAACATAAACAGTTAATCCTTTTCTTCGCGAATGTTTTGTCGAGTTGAATTTGGAATAAACATGCCTGAATAAATTTAACCTAATGAATTAGGTGTTCTTTCTTCGACAGGTTGATGTGTTCTCATTTGGTATTGTAATGTGGGAGATCTTGACTGGGGAGGAACCGTATGCTAACATGCATTGTGGTGCTATCATAGGTAACATTTGCTAACTTATCCCAAAAATTAATGATTTTTTTTTTGTTTTTGTTCATTCTTAAGCCTACTCAAGAAAGCCAAGGTTTAATTCACCTTCATATTTAAATGTGATGTCGAAGTTGAAGTATTATGAAATGTCATCTTCGCCCGTGTCTTGGTATTATGAAGTTGAAGTCATAGAAGTATAGTTTTCTAAACGAAAACTTCATCCTTGTCCCTATACAGAACATGGGCGTTTCCAGTTTAAAATGCTTGATCTCTTACTGTTCCAATATTACTCATTAGCTACATTGTTATCCTTTCTACTGTGGTAATATCTGTACAATGTTGATAGTAAATTATTTTTTGATTGAAGGGGGAATTGTAAATAATACTCTAAGGCCTCCTATTCCAAAGCGCTGCGACTCGGAGTGGAAAAAGTTAATGGAAGAGTGCTGGTCGCCGGATCCTGCTGATCGGCCATCGTTTACAGATATAACTCATAGGCTACGTGATATGTCAACAGCACTCCAGAAGAGGCGGTCTAATGTTGCAAGTAGATGAAACTTAAGACCCTCATGTATATATGTTACACTCACCAACTTAGAAATAGCTTCAGCACATGATATTCCTGTAAAATTTTGACCTCTTGTAGACTGAATACATACGTATGTATACATGAATGAAATTATACATCTTGTTCACAAAAGAAGGGGTTCAGGAGTTGATCGAAAAGGTTGTGTAATTAACTTTGTAACATTCTTATGGGAATTTTTTCACTCAGATACCCCAGTTCTGTTACTCGATCTAAAATTTCGAGTACTGTTTGGTTCTAACGACTGAATACCAAAGAAAAATGTCATTAACTATATGATGAAATTGATCATTGTCAGATCTTCTAGAAACTTACGTACTGCATATTCTTAGGCTGATGCATAATTGTCAACTATAACAAAGTTCATCTTGTGGTATCAGAAAAGTTTGAAAAGAAAGCTTAGTGGCTTAGCTGATCTTATCATTAATTTAATTTCTACGATTCAGAAAGGCAAATATAGTAGGACTTGTTCGACAGCTTCAGGTTGGTTATCTTGTCTTGTCCCCTCCAGGCATTAGATTGACAATATATGTATACGTACTAGTGCTAATCATGGTGAGTGTGCGTGCTTTCATAGTTTCATAGGGTAAGTAGCTAATGGAACCGAGTCAATTCCCACAAAATCAAAGAAGATGGTGGAGTTCAAGTAAAACTCTGACGGCTGCCGTTGTTTACTTGAATGCAGAAGACGCAAGTGTAAACTTTCAAAGATAAAAGTAGACGAGAAAATATCTTCGATGTCAGGTTTTCTCGATGATTCCCACTATGAAAATACAAATATGAGATAAACTACAATAAATCAATATAATCAGAAAAACTAAAGATCAATGAATCACATTGCAAAACCTCTTTGAGAGAAAAAGCACTGTGAATGATTATGAAATTGAGATTCAATATGAAATGCAACGACAAATAACTTGCTCTAAACACAGCAAGTTATGTAGCTCTACAACACAGCTACTCTACAATACCAACTAGTTCTATATCACAACTAGATTTACTGATTGTAGAACCTATTCTAACACAATAGGATTTATTCTCTAAGATCCTTACACACGATCTTAACCTCTTGAGTGAACAAAAGCTCTTTAGCACAGCTCTGTAAACTTCACAGGTCAGTTCATTCTTTTGACCGGTTTTCTCATCACACAGAAAGGTCCAAGGCAAGTAGAACTATCCTCAAGCAACACGAGATGCATGAGAAGTTGTTTTATGCAGACTGGAGTCCTTTTCTTTTACACTCAATTCAACAAGTACCTGCAACAACAAACAAACTTGAATATATATAGGGTAGAGTCCAAGAGAAGAATCTCTTAGACTCCCCCACAATCCAAGACTCCCCCATACTCCAAAACACCCATCAATGCAAATTCAATATCATTCCTAAATAGTTTAGATATATATCTAAGAAATCAGATCATTTGTAAAGTAAAGGAATCCTATAGGGAATCAATCAATAGATATAGACTAATCAAATCTTCAAATAAAATCAACAGTTAAATATAGTGAAGTCCGATCTCAACTAAAACTACCTAGTCTGAATAGGAAAGCTAATACCTTCACACTATCTTCTTGGCTGCTGGAGTACATATATAAAAGCTAGGGTGAACTCAAGAAGATCAACGGAAGTAAAAATGTAGCGCTGAATTGAAGGACCACACGTACACAAAAGTAGCCGGCCACATGTCCCCAAGGAGAAGAGACACCGTGGCACCGGCGGAGCAACAATGAATCGGAGACTATAGATCGGAAAACTATTGCTTAAGCCAGAGATCATATGTCCTACGTACGTATACGACCAACTGAACATGCAACAAGGAGATTACCGTAGCTTAAGATTTGCTATAGCTTCCTACAAAAAAGAATACAGATAGAAACCGAAAAGAGATCGACTAGCAACCAATAGAGTCGGAATAACAATTATATCATCTATCTGCTACAGATTAATCACATATTACCGTAACTATTATCTATCTGCTACAGACAGAGCCGGCTCAAACATATTAGGGGCCCCGAGAGTTTAAAATGAGGCCCTTCAAGGTTTAACATGTATAGACTAAAGTATAGTTACATGAAATTTTGGTTATATGTGTATATAAATCTATATAATGAAAATTATGTTTTTACTGTCAACACTGATTTCACATTAGATTATATATGCCTATAAATATGTTAAAGTTCAATACAAAATGCTACTGCTAAAAGTTCTACACAAAATGTTGCTGAAAAAAGGCTAAAAGTTTCCCAAAAAAATCAATCTCAGCAAACTCATGAATATGGGATGTTGGGATTCGCAGGCAGCTAGGATTTGGGTTTTTTTTTTTTTTTTTTTCACTCTCTTTAGAATACAAGCTATATATAAAAAAAATTTGGGCCTATAAAAATGGGGGCCCTGTAGGGTTTTATTTTTTTATTATTTTTTTTCACTCTCTTTAGAATACAAGCTATATATATAAAAAATTTGAACCTATAAAAATGGGGGCCCTGTGAGTTTTTTTTTTTTTTTTTTTTTCACTCTCTTTAGAATACAAGCTATTTATATATAAAATTTGAGCCTATAAAAATAGGGGCCCTGTACTGTCGCACAGGTTGCACCCGTGCAGAACCGACCCTGGCTACAGATAATAGCTAAAATACACCCTAATCACATATATCATCTATGCAAATAACGGAGAAGGTGCAAATTAGCAGTTTTTAACAAGTTGAGGAGACAAAATTTCGCAATTACAAGTTCGGAGTGCAAATTAACAATTTGAGCCAAATTTATGGTGCATTTTAACTATTTTACCATATAAGAAATATGTACATGAAAACTATATACATAAACGCTATCAAATTAAGGCTAAAATTAATCACATATTCACTATTCTACTAATTAGTTCACGGCCTGCTCCTTCAAATCTTGTTCACTAATAAATGTACCATGGAACCCATATGGAACTCTAGCAGGCAATCTCACTGAACCCACTTGCTTCATTCTGGAAGCATCCAAGATCACCATCTCTGATTTCTCCTCCTCCTCATCCCTCACAAAACCCACTAGATATCCCTCATCATCATCTTCCCCCTGTGCAACTCCATTCTTTCCCAGACTGCTACTACTCAATTTCGATACATAAAACGGCTCACCACCGAAC
This sequence comes from Potentilla sterilis, assembly GCA_963682095.1. Taxonomy (NCBI): domain Eukaryota; kingdom Viridiplantae; phylum Streptophyta; class Magnoliopsida; order Rosales; family Rosaceae; genus Potentilla; species Potentilla sterilis. The sequence continues at coordinate 48,798,101 of OY821758.1, read as the reverse complement.
CGGCCGGTCCCGTACATATATTTCTTGACCGAACCGGTTTCCAGATCCACCTTAGCTATGCCCGAACACTTGGGCCATGGCTCCGCTATAGCCATGTACAAATGTCTAGTCTTTTGCCCTAGGACCTGCTTGTTCACCATCCCCACTTCTAAATTGAGGCCCGACACAAGAACCCGACGACTCGACTCTCCGGACCTCATGTTCATCCGGATTTCGGATAGTTCTACCTGAAGTGGGTCGGCATTGTGCTCGTTGAAAACCGAGTCCGGCGGATTCATGCATGAACCGATGACAACAATGATCGGGTCACCCGAGTCCGAAGTTTCCTCCCATGCATTGCACAAATGAAAACAAAAGCAGTCGGGTACGTTGATCCATTGAATCCCCAAACCCCCTTCATCATTCTTGGGCAAAATTCCGAACCGGGACATCTTTTCCGGGTCATAGACTACGGGCGACCCGCCCTTCATCATTTCGGATAACTTGAATACAACTTGCTGGTCTGGGATCACGGCATAGTTCTCCGTTATGGCGAAGTCATGCACCATAGTAGGTTGCTCTAGTGTGATTCCCACCTCACGTGACTTTCTCCCGCACGTGTCAAATTTGTAGTATTTAAGGTAAGGTTTGTTCACCACGTCGTAGCTCAGAGCGTGGAGCTCACCCGTCACCGGGTCAGCCTTTGGATGGGCAATCATGGGCCGGTCGAGACCACCGTGGAAATCAAACCGTCCGATAGTTTCGAGATCACCGTCTGCTTTGATCATAACGTTGTAAGGAAGGTCATCCTCGGACATGGCTAATAAACGTCCGTTGAAGTAGACCAAACCAGCATTCGCCACGCCAGTGCCTTGTGACCGGTCAACTAAGCCGATTGCGGTTCGAGCCAAGAATAAGCCTAGACGAGCTAAACCCGAGTGACCATGAAGCTCACCAATCGGTTTCGGGAACATCGGCCGCCCTAGCTTGGCTTCTTGCTTGAGCCGGCTCGTACGGGTGTATCTACAAGAGTAGCTAGCTTTGTCACCCGCGACCAAAGTGAGCGCGTGGATCATACCGTCTCCGTCAAACAAGTGATGCCCGCCCAAGGGCGTAAACATAGGATTAGCGCCGTTACGGACGTAAACGCCATGTAAACAGTCTGGGATTTGACCTAGTACTTCAAGGCCATGCTGGACAGGACATTCTCGAACCGGCGCGTAGTTGCCGGATATCTGAACCGCCGGGTCGATAGTCTTGGGCAATTTGTGCTTCTTCTCTAGAGGCTCTATAACTGAGGCTTCTAGTTTGTCTAATACTGAGGCTGTTAGTGTTTGAAGAGGGTTTAAGTGAGAAGGGTAGTAAGGTTTGGTTGGGTTCACTATTTCAGGCTCGGGCTCGAACAAGGATTTAGTTTTTGGTAGTGGTAGAGGTGGACTCAACGGTTTCTGGGTTTCTCGCGGTAGTGTTTTTTTCTTTGGGTTGATGAGAATTTTGCAGACTACTGCGTTTTGAGTTGTGTGTGTTTTGATGGGGGTTTTATGAGTGGAAGAGGTCTGCGTAGGACTAGTTAAATGCAAAGAGGCATGCATAACTACAAACTTGAATGAAAGAGAGATCGGAGAGAGGGGTGATCGAGAGGGTATGAAGAGGAGGAGGGACTAGAGTAGTGGTTAATAGGGTAAAGTTCACAGAGGAAGTCTCAGCTTGCAAGTGGAGAAGTTGACACGAGGGAATGAGTCTCGTTCTGGATTACAAGGATTAGTTTGGGCATTCATCATGTAGTACAAGTTATAGCTATATATGGAACTATTTTAGCAATGTGCTAATTTTTGCCAAAAGAAGAAGTATATATTATTCTGTATGAAGTCTAGTGACTCTTGTCTAGCCGCTTCTCATCGTAATCGGTGGCAAAGATTTACGAGTGTTCGATCTCCAGCCAGCTAATTGGTACAAGTCCCACAGGGAAGTCTGCATGTAAATAGAAGGACTCGTAAACCATTGTAAATGTAATACCTGTGTAGCAGTACTGTAGGATATTATTGGCTAATGGCTAGGCTATAGTAATTGGTCATTGTAATGCACTCTTCCTTCTAGGGTTGAAAGATACTAGCGCAAAGGAAATCCCAACCTTAGGATCGATTCTGAAATGCGTAAGACATTTAGATTATGCCACGTATGCATACGTCGATCAGATATCTTGTGCTTTATTACATAACATCTATCATTTTCTGTGGTTTAGACTTTAATCATATGATTTAGCTGATAATTCTACATTTAACAAGGTGATCTCAAATCGAAATTCTCTTCCTTAAAGTTCACTCACTCAATTTAGTTGGTTAAATCATCTTTAACTTAGTCTTTCTGGGTGGCTAGCTGCTTCATTATTGTATACAGAGATACTTGGATCAAATCAAAATAATTTGACAAGCTATTCACAATCTTCCTCATATATATTTTTCTGCTCCATGTAGCATACAATAATAATTAAATACCAATGGTTGGATTTGAAACCGTTCGATCTGGTCATAGATAAACATCAAATAGTTTGGAAATTATATCATGCACAATTAGTAAAGGACAACTGAACTCAAAGTTGGATATGGAGCATCGTCACTGATGACTGAGGGGCGATACAAGAGTACATGAAAGTACAAAACCAGGGGGGTATTGGCATGTGGGTGATGATCTGGGAATCAACCTCGTCGATCTGTTTTGACTTTTATGCAGATGAATTCGAAAGCAACGTCGACATCAGGAGCAAATGGCTTCTCACGTGTGTGCATCATGGTTTCTCTATTTCCAAGCCCATTGTTTTCTGGGTGAAGCTTTGTAATTCTTGAATTTGAACACGTGCCCTAAAAGACAGTCTCTGCAATACGTGTCTTTAACCGATACTTTAACCCACGTGGAGTCCACCCGCCTCGGAGCAGACTGTTGTTGCTTTGGTTGGTTTCCTAGATTAGAAGGATCCAATTTTGTTCTCAAATCGACCTCTGAGTTCATGCCCGATCGAGTGCCCGACATCAACGGACTAAGATCATCTCCTAACGAATGTCTCCTAATATTACCTAATAAGACGATATTAACCGTCGACGACCAAGATCATCTTATTTCTTCTTCGTCTCTCTCTCTTCATTCATTATCTTCTTACTTCCCATTCTCCGGCTATTTCTCTCTTTTCTGGTCTCTCTTGAATCCTCTCTTCTCTCCATCTCTCACAGACTCGCACCTTCCCTCATAAAAATCTCAAAAATTTATGTCAATTAACTCTAACAATCCCATTTCTTTTTAGATTGGTTTTCTATTCTAACTTTCCTCAAATCTTTAGCAGAACCGATGCTTTGATAATATTCATACCAAGACAATTCAATATCACATAATAAAACACAGAAAGGAACCAAATCAATAAAACCCTTGGCTACAATCTGATCTAGTATGAATGGTGCCCAAAAATAACATCTCTTGGTTCTGGGTACACGAAAATTGCTTCATTTATGTGTTAGGAACTTAGGATTGAACTGGATAAAAAAGAGAAACCTCCAGGATTAGGATTGAACTGGATCGATCTGTTCCATTTTCTCCGATACTAGAGGAGTTATGATTGAATGATGAAAACCCAATTCACCATCATCGTCTAAATCGGAATTTGCGAAAAGAGAGATGGAGATAGATGTGGCCATGTGGGTATACTCTTACTTTAGCTGTTAAGATTTCTTGGCCATTGATTGATAATAAACGGCTGAGATCCTTCTATTAGACAATATTATGAGACATTCATTAGGAGAGAATCCTAGTCCCGACATCAACGTGAGTCATGTTGGCATTTCTATCTATTAGGTATACCCAGTGGGTATTACTCATTCATTTTTAATTCGCGGGTAATACCCATCAACTTATCGGTGAGTATGAATATATACCCACCCACTAATACACTAATACACGTGTAATGTATTACATATGGGTAATGTAATACCCATAAGATTATTGATGGGTAATGAAATACGAGTGTTCTTTTGATTGAAACAACCATTTTTTTTTTGATTATCAGTTTTTTTTTTGACGATGACTTTCTTATTTTTCTTTTCATCTAACTACACTCTTATCAGTCTTATGTATTCTAAAAAAAATTAGACTCTTATGCTTTCTAAAAAAAAATTATAACTAAACTCCAGAGGACTCATCTGTCAGTTATTAATTTCTCGATCTATTTTAGTTTTCCAACATATACTATTTTTAGTTTATAAACATGGGATAATCTAGTAAATTGTGGAGACAAGCATATAGCTTTTCAAAACCTTGGTACGTTGTTATTCAACTAGTAATCCATATAGATATGATCATCTTTCTATCATTTCAATTAAACAACCAAGCAATTGATACATAACGGTTGAAATCTTGAGGGTGCCATGGCACCCTAAGCTCCACATCTGCATGTGAAATAAATAATTCTTAAATAAATAAGGGGTTTTTACCAATGACTACACTTTTGAGCTCATAATTACGAATAGAAACATTACTTTTTAAAATTACCACTAGCAGGTTTCCATCCATAACTAACGGAATCTGTTAATCCATAAATTACGAAATTACCCTCATTGAGGCAAAAAAAATAAATCCAAACTATGTACCTCTAATGCTATTGAGCCTCAAATCTAAATCTAAAGCAACTGAGCCTCAGAAAGCAACCTTCGCCGTCCTCCGCTGCGCATCCAATACCACTGAGCCTCAGAAATCAACCTCCGCCGTCCTCTGCCGCGCTTCTAATGTCATTGAGCCTCAGAAAATCAAGATTTGTCGTCCTCCGCAGCGCTTCCAATGCAACTGAGCCTCACAAATCAACCTCTGCCGCTCTTCTAATGCCACTGAGCCTCAGAAATCAAGATATGTCGTCCTCCGCCGCGCTTCTAAAACCACTGAGCCTCAGAAATCAACTTCCGCCGTCTTCCGCGATGCTTTCAATGCAACTGAGCCTCAGAAATCAAGATGAATAACTATGTTTGTTCAGTTATTCCCCAGGTCGACGACACCATGCTGGCCCTCACCGCCGCCAAGAACCGTAGCGCAATGTCCCCCCCCCATCGACCCGACCCAGCACCTCGTCGACTTCAACCCGATCTACGGCCCATCTCACCCTTACGCCAAGGACGGCCTCGCCCAGGGGATGCGCAACCACAAGCTAGGGTTCGTCGAGGACGCCGCCATCGAGCCTTTCATCTTCGATGTGGACGCGGAGGAGGTGGCGAGTCGGGCGAGCGACGCATGGCTAATGAAGAATAGGAAGAGCCCGGCCCCTAGGCTGGGAAGGAGACCTCGCTGCCACCCTTGCTCTAGGCCGCCGTCACACAGATCGGGCACGGATAAGGGGACCTAGCTGCCTCGCGTCTCTCGCCGCCGCGCCCCGCCGCGCAGCTCGCCGCCTTCAATCGAGAGGAATAAGCAAAACCCTAATCCTGAGATCTGAGGAATATGTGGAATCTGAGGACGTCCGTATTTTAAGTTCCGTACGGATTTCCATTTTTCCACCATTTCCCGATCGAATTTCATCAAATATATATATATATATATATATATATATATATATATATATATATATATATATATATATATATATATATGGAGCTTTTCAAATACGGACGTCCGTATTTTAAGTTCCGTACGGATTTCCATTTTTCCACCATTTCCCGATCGAATTTCATCAAACTTCCTTCTAGACTTATCTAGATCATGTTGTGTAGATCATCTCTGCACAATTTCAGCCAATTTGGTGATCTTCAAGACCCTCAAAATCAAAAAACAAACCGGACAGTCTGAAATCTGCCCGGTTTTGATATATAACAGAAAAACTGAAGTTTGAGGGCCTTAACGATCACCAAATTGGCTGAAATTTTGCAGAGATGATCTACACAACATGATCTAGATAAGTCTAGAAGGAAGTTTGATGAAATTCGATCGGGAAGTGGAGCAAAAAGTGAAAATCCGCACGGAACTTTAAAATACAGACGTCCGTATTTGAAAAGCTCCGTATATATATATATATATATATATATGGTATGAGTTGTAATTTATGAATTTACAGGGTTAATTATGTCATTAAGTCTTGGACGGGTTAACAGCCTGTTACTGTTTGTTTGCTGCTGATGGTATACAAATTTTAGATTTTGTTATTGGTAATTACTACTGCTATAGTTATGGGTAATTATCTAAATAAACAATATGAAATATTAGAATTAAGATTGTTATTCTAAGTCTAGAAAGAGAAATATAATTATCCGAAATTTTCTAACATTCTCTATGAAACTAATGATTTTTGGTGTGGGACGTATAGAGGTTAGAGGTATTTTTATAGAATACCTAAAATTTTTGTATAATCTTTTTCTAACCGTTTGTCATTTTATCAAAAAGAAAAAAAGAAAAAAAGAAAAAAAAAAGAGATAGTTTTACTAAATTTTCATAATTTTCCAGTAATATTTCAATAATTTAATCATGTGTTAATTCTTATGTCGTCAAATTAAACAAAAATTTGAAACTAATAGGTTCAAATACTTGAAAAAGACCAACACTATAATGACGTACGTGTTAAAGAGCTCAATGTGTATTTAGGTGCCAAATTTTACCTGCGGGTATTACTCATACTCATTACTTTACCCGTGAGTATTACCCATACCCATTATTTTGTACCCGTGGGTAGTTTCAAAATACCCATTACCCAAAAATTTAACCCAATACAAATTTTACCCATGGGTTTTAATGTCATCCTTAAACGTGAGGTCACAAAGGTCTTCCGGCAGTCATGCTTTGACGATGACGAACATACAGTGCGCGGAATTTCATAATTTAAGTAACTATAAAAATTCCCTCATCTTGTAACGCCGTATACTGTTGGAATTGATCCCCTCCCTCTTGACCAAAACCAAATATGGGAATTTCGATCTATAATGGTATGTTAAGAACTAGGTCATTAAGCTCGTCATCAAGAACTGAGGAACTTAACATCAAGGTTACCTATATAGCTACTCTCTAATCCGCACGCAAACAGATGCTCATGCTCATACACGGAAAAGAAGCCCTTAGGCGGATCGTGTGCCATTTTGCCCTTTTCTAACGGGCCCAAGATTATCGAAGAGTCCACGCGAAAATTTTCCTGAAATTCCGCTAACTCCTCAGAAGTCATGCTCCGCTTTAGCGGATCTATCGGCCTCTTGTCTGCCAAACAAGGACGCGAGTCTGCTACTTCCGCCGCCTGTACAACGTCACGAACCTCACCGGATGACGACTGCTGTGACGATTCAAAATTTTTACTTAAATTGGAAAATTTGTTTTGTTTTGTTTTGAATACTTTTAGTATGTGTTTTATATATGTGTGTGTGTGTGTGTATATACACTTAGTTCAATGCTAAAATATTTTTTTTTTGTTTGTTTTCTTTTCTTGTTTTATTAAGTTTGTTATTTGATTTAAGTTGGAGAGTGTTAGCCTAAATCCATGACCTGTTACCCAAGTCCAAATTGAAACAGCTTAAAAAAAAAAAAGAGAGACAGAAGCCTGTTGTCGTAGGAAAAAGAGAACGACGCTGAACTCAAACCACCATCTCCTTCACCACCTTCTTCTTCTTCTTCTGCAATTCCTCAATCTGAAAATATCTTCCTACCGCCTTAGAAAAGTCAGCTTCCGCCTTAGAAAAGTCAAAATAAGAGGAACCGCCATGACTAAGCAGGAGGTGTCAAAAGGGTAGAGAACAAGTTTCTCACTTGATGACTCTCCAAAGCTAGAAAGCTGGAGGTGGAAGGTCTAGCACCTATTTGGGTAAGATTTCAATTGCACAATTCAATTTTACTTCCTTCAATCTTTTCTTCATCACCACGTTTTATCTCCTTCCCAAACACTATATAGACAGCGTATTATGTATTTTGAGATAGGTTTGCAGAAGTCTATTACTACTGAGAGAGAGAGAGAGAGAGAGAGAGAGAGAGAGAGAGAGAGAGAGAGAGAGAGAGAGAGAGAGAGAGAGAGAGAGAGAGAGAGAGCTGAATATTGTAAGAGCATAGGTAGACGTACTCAGGTTTGTATCTTTTCCTGTTTTGATTAATTGTTTGCTCTGTGATTTTGTGGTTTTTATTTGGGCATGTTCTTAGTTTCTGAATTTAAGGTCACTTTGAAATTTGGTTTTATTGTTTATTTGATTGGAAGAGTTGCTATTTGGATTCACATTGGTTTTGTTATGAAATATTTTGTTAGTTCAATTGTATTCAAGTTTTTCTTTTGCTACTGTTGGTTAGATAAACTATTGCTAGAGTTCTGCTATTATTTTTCTTTCATATTGGTTTATCTAAGCATGTTTGATTGGATTTATTATGTTTTGTTCTACTGTTATTTACACAAAGCTTTTTGTTATGCTCAGCTAGTATGTCTTTAATTTTAAACTTAGAAACTGAACCTTTGCCAAATGATTTTAGCTTCAGCAGAAATTGTTATTTTTCTTGATGCAGACCAGTAATTTTATAAAATCATAAGTAAATGTAGAAAATTCTTTTTTCTGCGATTACAGTTCTCAACTGATCTTTAGGATGTCTTTTACAAATGTTTTGAACACACCAGTTGCAAACAACTAGCCAAACTATTTCGTTTTTAGCCAAAAACTTTTCTGCAAAGGAACTCGTCAGAAATTCCTAGAACTGAAGCTGAACTTTTGAAATTCATAACTTATTCCCAAAAAATTGTTTTAAGGTGTTTCAAAATCTAGGAGTTTCATTAGAGTGTCTATTACAAATCGTTAGAAGACTACGAAGTGAAATTCCTAACAGATTGGTACAATTTTTAAGGTGAATGTGACTGGTTCAGATTACTGGATTGTGTTTTTGTGTTAAGTGTTACTGTTTTGGTTAACTAATTTATCTTATGTTCTTGCGTCATAGCTGAGTCTTATTATTGCTACAAATAGAGTTAGTACATGATTGTTTATCTAATGGTTGTATCTTTTATTAAGAGCTTAAGATTTGACGTGAAATTCGGCAAAGGCAGGGGGAAACATTGAGAACCTCTATGCTTGTTTTATATGTTGTTTTATAAATTGTTTGCTTGTATTGGATGGTTGTTATCTTGCTGTGATTAACATATACATGGTATGTTTAAATGTATAAAGATGCTATTATCATATAAGACATTGTTGATATGCTAGTGCTATGCACAAAACACTTTGGGTAGTGAAGTTAAGATTAAACTTTTGTGTAGTTGAGTCCATAACCTCGGCAGGTACCATGCACCCAGGTATGCCCATTGATTGTGCAATTAGTATAGGATATAAAAGGGTAATTCAGGGCTGGCGAAAAGATGACTAGTAAAAGAAGTTATGAGTGTAAGTGGGAGGTAGTTCATGTAAATGGGTATTCCAAGTCACCTTTGTAGTAAAATACATTGTATGACACATGTAGGCTTGGTGTATTCGGCTAGGTGAACTATATGGAGTAGATAAAAGTTGTATTTATATATCTGTTAATGTTGAATCTATTCCGTTTTGTTTGAAGGCACTACCAGATCGGAGAGAATAGCCGACGAAAAAAATTTCGTCTACTATGCCAAATTTTCGTCGGCTATTCCTTCTGCCGACGAAATTTTCGTCGGCTATAATTCGTCGGAAAAACGGCGTCGGTAATACCAATGGCCGACGAAAATAATGAAATCATCGGCTATTCTCGAGTATGGCCGACGATTTTACCGACAAAAATTCATTTTGTCGACCAAACCTGGGCAAAATATCCGACGAAATTTGTCGGATATTTTCGAGTATGGCCGACGATATGGTAAACTATAGCCGACGAAATTCGTCGGCTATTTGTTCTGAAATATAGCCGACGATTTCATCTATTTCGTCGGTTATTTCGTCGGAATATATTAATATTTTAATAGGCATTTATTAGTTATAGCCGACGAAATAATGTCATTTTCGTCGGTAATGAAAGTTATAGCCGACGAAAATTGGTAAAAATCGTCGGCTATAGTGCTTATAGCCGACGAAATAATGCCAATATCGTCGGCTATTCTTACATTTGGGGAAAAAAATTAAATTAATTTCTAAATTACCATTCCAAGCAACCTGCAAATCACAAAGACAATCCATGCATTTACACAAACAAGAAACACGTCTAAATGACTTATTATTTAATTTGTTCCAATATACATAAAATATAACCCTAATCATCACCTAAAGCACTAAAGTCCACCACGTCATCCCCAACATCCTGCTCTCCATCATGTTCGTCATCCTCGGGAGGTTGAGGCATTGGATGTTCAACTAACGGCTGAAACGGGGGCGGGGGTTCAAGGGTTTGTTGTTGTGCCGCGAACATATCATACCACCAGTTTTGTTGGCCGGCGTAGTTGTGTTGCCGAATTCTCTCGCATTCAGCATGCCAACTGGCCATATCCAAATGATACTGCTGTATTCTGCGGCGTTGCTCCTGTGATCTCTGGGCCTCGACCGCCAATCTTGTGGCCAATCTCTGCACTTCCCCCCTCATCTGTTGGCTCTCCCCGCCTCCCTTCTTTTGACATCCCTTAGTGGTCTTCAGGAGCCCTATTCCAGAACTTCCCAAACCCCGGCAGTAGTATTGGTTTGACCGGTATGGGAAGGCTGTGTCGAACATCCTCGCTGCCGTTTGGACATTCGATCGGTCGACCTGGCGCAGGGCTTCTTCCAGATCTGCCTCTGAAATGTTCGGTTGTGTCTCCCGAACTACTTGCTGGAACACCTCTTCTTCGGCCCGGTTCACCCTCTCCTAATTGAACGGGAAAAAAAAAATAATTAATATTCTAACAAATATATAATTAAGTAAAATTAATAATTAAAATTTTAAAATCGTAATCAACGACTTACGAGCTGTTCTGTCGCTTGTGGATAAGCGATCTTAAACGTCTCCACGTACGGGTTGCTATCAGGATGATCTCTAAGCGCCTCCTCCTGATATTGTGCAAATGGCCTAGAACCACCATGATGGGGGGTTGTGTTACGGCGGCGGTTCGCAGAGTTTATCCGAGACCGTTGCTTCAAACAAATAATAAAATATTAGAAAAATACATAAAAAAATATTAGTGTAATAATTATAAAATAATTAAACTAATAATTAAATTTTTAACAAAATAAACATTTATAGTTAAGTTTAGTATTTACCTGCATAAGTGGGTTGTTGAAGTCTACTGTCTTCAACCAACGCCACTCGTACTCCCTGAACATGAACTCTCTGGGAGTACCCATACGACCACGGTTGTCGTATTCGTTAAAGTGGGAACGGAGCTCGTTTTTCCACTCTTTGAACCTACGGAAAAAACAAAAGTGCATTATAAATATTATTAATATCATAAAATATTTCAAATTATAAGATGAGGAATTCCCAACGTACCTCAAGTTCTGCATCGAGTCCGCCCAATCCTGCTTGTGTTCTGCAATCTCGAAGTATGTCTGAAAGATAATATTTTATTAGTTTTACAATTATAACAATACCGAAGGATGAAGCAATGGTTTATCGATAGTGATAGAAAATGGAAGCTGGTTTTTTTTTGTTTTTTTTTTATCATAGCCGACGAAATCAAACCTAGTACTCGTCGGCTATTATTTTGTCGTTTTCTGTCTAACATAAAATACGTATTTTTCAATATATGAATAGCCGACGAAATCACGCATTTTTCGTCGGCAATTATGAGTATAGCCGACGAAATAATGCATATTTCGTCGGCTATTCTATGAAAATAAAATAAAAAAATCAGTGGTTTTACACCTCTCGTATTCCTATGTCCTGTTCATATATAACCAAAATTGAACATAAAAAAAACATGTTAACATAAAATATGTTAACTCCAACAGTCAACATATTTCAATTTTTTTTTTAAGGGGTTTGGAACCCAGCCTAGCTGGGAGGCTCATCCCCACGCCCGTTCATTAGAAATGAGTGGATTACAAATGAAAGGATTACATCATCTAAATTACTTAATCCGTTGGATTGTAATCGGAATCATCGGATGAGTCTTCTTCGGTTTCTGAATTGCTCGATAGTGGTAATCTATGTCTTTCCTCACCACTACAGTCCTCGTTAGTTTCTTCATTTGGATCAACATCAACAAGCAGTGGCTCTTTTCGTCGAATTCGCACCGGTGTGTCTAGGCGAATAAAAGAGGAGTCAGGAATACCGTTTCAGTTGGGCTCTTGATACGCAGTGCCACCTTCCTCGTTCTCTTCAGCCACTCCAAGTGTAGACGCCCGGTAAATGTTGCGATGGTGGATAGTGTTGACTACTTTTCACAGGTCCCCCTTGGCGAGATCATCAAGATAAAACACTTGTTTCACCAATGTGGCTAAAATGAACGGGTCATCCTCATACCATGATGTACTAGTGTTCACAGAAGTTATGTCGTATTAATCGGTTTTCATGCTATGCGGCCGTGTGTCAAACCATCTACACTTGAAAAGGTGCACTTTCATGCCTTCCCCATAATGCAGTTCCACAACTGAATGGAGAACACCGTAATAGTTAACTCCATCATCCCCACCATGTGAATTAACCCCTGAATTTTGTGTTTTCAGTCTGACGTCTCTCTCTTCACATCGAAATAACACACCATTCACCTTGCACGTCGCATAAACTTTTGAATAGACCAGCTTCATCGCTAGCAGTCTGAGTTCGTGCGACCAATTTGGGTGATTATCATTTTTAATGAGGTCCATCTGCAACCATCAGAATCAACTATAAATATGAATAATTATACACAATAATATATAAATATGTATAGAATAATGTTAAAGTTACGTACTGTTGACAGTAGCCACAGAGGGGCTACAGCAGGCCCACAGACCCGCAGCTAGTGCACCAGGGGCCGGCCCGAGACCCGGGACCGGATCACCAGCACCTGACCTCGGGGTCCAGCAGTCTATCCTGCTACCAGGGACTCGGGGACCGGGGGCGCCTGCCTGCCAAAGAGGTCACCAAGGCTGCCCTTTGGTGTGCAAACAGAAGGGAACCAGTCCCACATCGAAGAGTGAGGCCAGACCTCACTCCTGACCACCTATATAAGGGCCCCAACTACCCTCATTAATAGGTAACTGATCCTTCCTACCGCTTACATACGTGCTTAAGTTATATCTATTCCAACTATACTAACTTAGGCGTCGGAGAGGAGAAGACCGGCCCGCCCGGTATTCCCCTTAGTAAGCAGGTTTACAGGAGATCACGTGAAGATTCATCTATCTCTACAAGGACTACGGGTTTGTGCAGAAACAATTGGCGCCGTCTGTGGGAACGGTTTGATCCGCGAGAAAAGTAAGTGTTGCTCTACCGAAGAATAGAACCTGATCGATCCTTTAGAAAGCAGTTAAATCCGCAGTCCGGACGCCATGGAAGGAAGGAAGATCAAAACTGGCGCGGGAAGGTTGAAAGAGCGAATTCAGATCCCCGACCGGGCCCAAAACATAAGGGTTGAGGTCGGTGCGAGGTTCGCCCTTTCTCCCGACCAAGACAGAACTCGCGATTGCCAAAACTCAGAGAACCCCGACCGGTATGATGCGGGGGAGGAAATAAAAAAGATGAAGGCAGAAGTCGCGCGGTTGCGATAAGAGGGCGATCGGGACCGATTAAGGGCGGATGCCCGGTGCCAGGAATTGGAAGCGGTGAACATCGCCTTAGTGGCGGCACTGGAGAAAGGGGGCCAGCAGGGCATTTCTCGGGCGGCATCGCGGCCCGCAAGCAATGCCAAGGAATTCCCGCACCTAGAGGTGGGACAGCCTACGGGAAGAAGAAAGACCGTGCATGTGCCCACACCTCTCTTCCCGGAAGCTCTGAAAAACTCCGGCCCGGTTGAGTCCCCGTACCGCACAAGCCTGGCATCGAGCGAGCATGACAGCCCCACCGCAAGGACGCTCGAGGCGTTCTCCACCTCGGTGTCGGACATGAAGGACCGCCTAGAGGTCAGCGAGAGAAAAGCGGAGCCACCGCGGGACAGCGCACGGTTCAGCGAGCGCACTGGACCTTTTCCGCGCCGTATTAGGGAGTCAGGAAGGTCTGGTAGCCAAAGGCCCCTGAAGCTGACGTACTCAGGAACGAGCTGCCTGTACCAGCACCTGGACAGCTTTAAGTCGCAGACGGGCACAAGGGGCTATTCAGATGCCACGTGCTGCAACATATTCCAAGAGACGCTCTCGGGGGAGGCGTTGAGTTGGTTTTACGAGCTGCCAGCGAACTCGGTGGAAACTTTCGAACAACTGGCTGATAAGTTTGTCGCCCGGTTCGCCCTTAGAGCTAAGACGGCCCAAACATCAATGATCCTTTTCGATTGCATGCAGACTGACCACGAACCGTTACGCGCCTTCGTTAACCGGTGGCATATCGCCACGGCCGGGGTCAGAAACTTGGATAAAAGGATAGCGGGGATGGCATTCAAGCAGGGGTTAAAACCTGGGGAAATATCGTACAACTTGCGAGTAAAGGAGCCGCTGGGGTACGATGAGTTGATGGCCGTGGCCATCAGGCACGCCCAGGCGGAGCACGAGACGTACGGGGATAAGATGCCCAAGCGGAGTCTGGATGACCCGCTACCGCCGTCTCCCCGTGAAAGCAAGACCGGGCGGCAAGATCGCAACCATACACCCGCGACTAGCAAGAAAGCCGAAGCACGGGAGGACTAGCGACCCCGACGGAGCAGTGACAACAGTTCAAGTAGAAGACCTCCACTTGTGCGAAGACCACCACTTGTGCGACCGACACGGCCCCCGGCAGCTGCGCCAGCGGGGTGACCACCGTGGGCTCTAGCCATTATGCCGGCAGAAAATCCCGAAGATCCAGCCCTTCGGAGTAGCAGCCAAAGACCCCAGAGGACGGTGGTGGACGGCCGAGTCCGTCCAGATGACCCGCAAAGGGACCGATAGGCAGCTCGGCAAGTAGGGACCGTAGGCACCCGAGTCCCCGGGGGGATAGAGGTGCACGGGAGCATAAACATGATACATGGTGGGGGCCATATAGATCAACTCACCCGGAGTTCAAAGAAGCGGTGCTTAAGAGTGATCCGGGGAAAGGAAGTATATGCCTTCGGAGGAGGAAGCGGCCAGGCCGCTAAAACCAGATGGAACTCGGTTACTTTCTACAAGGAAGAAGAGCCGGAGGATCTGATTCAACCGCACAACGACCCCTTCCTCATTACGGTCCAAATAGACCACTGGATAACTAGCCGTATGCTGATCGATACCGGAGCTTCTGTCAACGTGATGTTCCGAGACGCATACGAAGGGCTACAGAGAGGAAAGAATAAGTTATCCCAGGATAACGAGCAGCTGATAAGCTTCTCCGGTGAGGTGGTCCAGCCTTTGGGATCGGATTACCTACCGCTAATTTTCGGCGAGGGAGACAGGACGAAGAAGGAGCACCTGAAGTTCATCGTCGTGGACTGCCTGTCGTCGTACAATGGCATAATCGGTCGGCCAGGGTTATGGAAGCTGAAAACATTTATAGCAGGCCATATGCTGATGCTGAAGATGCCTTCACCTGTCGGTGTCATTACCATATGCGGGGACCAGAGGATCGCTCGCAGGTATTATGCGGAGGCCCTGACCCACGGGAGAAAGCGGACCGAGGTCTTCACGGCCACTCAACAAAGCGCCGGTGCCGGGTCTGAGTATTGACCCCCGTGATGACACCGATTCTGACGACGAGAAGCTAAAGCGACCTTCGGCCGAGGAAGAAACCGAAACAGTCTCCATTTTGGAGGACCACCTAGAGCGAAAAGTGGTGATAGGGACGAAGCTCGCTCCGGCTGTCAGGAAAGAGCTCATCACCTTCCTCCGAGACAACAGTTCGGTCTTCGCATGGTCCTACGAGGACATGCCAGGCATATCCTCGGAGATAGCCGTCCACAGGCTAAATTCGTTACCCAACGTTCCCCCGGTGAGACAAAAAAGGAGGTCCTTCAGTCCGGCAAAGTATGAAGCAATCAGAGAAGAAGTACAGAAGCTAAGGGGCATAGGTTTCATCCGGGAAGTCCAGTACCCCCGGTGGCTTGCTAATGTGGTTATGGTACCGAAGAAGGGAACCGACCGGTGGCGCATGTGCGTGGATTTCACCAATCTAAATCGGGCGTGCCCAAAAGACAGCTTCCCACTCCCCCGGATAGATCAACTTATAGATTCCACGTCCGGCTTTAAGCTGCTCAGCTTCATGGACGCCTACGCCGGGTACAATCAGATAATGATGAACCCGGACGACGAAGAGCACACATCGTTCACAACTGACCGAGGTACCTACTGTTATAAGAGGATGCCGTACGGTCTAAAGAATGCCGGAGCCATCTACCAGCGAATGGTGAATCGCATGCTGGAGCAAGAAATGGGTAAAACGGTGGAAGTATACGTAGATGACATGCTGGTCAAGAGCTTGACTGCAGGGGCCCACGTCCTAGATTTGGCGGTAGTCATCGGTAAGATGCTCAAGTTTGGAATGCGCTTGAACCCGAAGAAGTGCATTTTTGGGATTTCAGAGGGCTTGTTCCTAGACCACATCATCAGCCAGCGAGGGATAGAAGCTAACCCGCTGAAGGTCCAGGCAATCCTAGACATGGAAACACCAGGGGAAAGAAACCAGGTCCAAATGCTGACTGGCCGGCTGGCCGCCTTGGCCAGATTCATCTCCTGCCTGACCGATAAGTGCGCCCCATTCTTTAAACTGCTCAAAACACAATAGTTCAAGAAAATCCACTGGGCGGCGGAGCATGAAGCGGCATTTCAGTCCATCAAGACGTATCTGTCTGCGGTACCTCTCCTATCCAAACCAGTGCCAGGCGAGATGCTATACCTATACATAGCTGCATCCAAGGCAGCCGTCTCCGCGGCTCTCATCAGGAAGGAGGGCACTCTTGATCTCCCGGTATATTATGCAAGGAAGGGACTTACCGGAGCCGAGGGCCGGTACCCCGACATTGAGAGGTTGGCCCTGGCCCTGATCGTTAGTGCCAGAAAGCTCAGGCACTATTTCCAGGCTCATTCCATCACCCTATATGCCAATCACCCTTTGCGGCAGATCCTGCAAAAACCGGACACCAGCGGCAGGCTCGTACGGTGGGCAGTTGAGTTGGGAGAGCTCGACATCACTTATGCTCCGCGAACGGCTATCAAGGGACAGACAGCTGCGGATTTCATATGTGAACTCACCCCAATGGTGGCAGAAGCGCACCCCAGCCGGTACGAGGACAAGGAGGCAGTTCAGGCCGTAAAGATCGAACCAGGCCTCCCCAACGGTTGGAAGCTTTACGTAGACGGCTCCGTAACGAGTAAGCGGAGCGGAGCCGGCGTCATGCTAACCTCGCCCGATGGCCAATCGTACGAGTATGCCCTACGGTTCCTCTTCAACACTTCCAATAACGCCGCTGAATATGAGGCCCTCATAGTTGGTTTACAACTAGCCAAGGAGATGGGAATCCCATCCCTGGACATATACAGCGACTCGAGCCTAGTGGTGAACCAGATGAACGGGCTGTTCGAAGTCAAGGAACCCCAGCTAGCCTCCTACCAAGCTTTGGCCAAGGCCCTGATCGAGCCATTCCAGGGTGCTACGATCCAGCATATACCCCGAGCGGAAAATAGGCACGCAGACGCCCTCGCAAGGTTGGCAACCAGAAACTACCCTCCGGAGTACCGAAGAGCTAAAATTGAAACCCTCCAGAAACCGAGTATAAGCAAGACCATCTCCGAGATATTTGCGGTAGAAGAGGCACCACCGAGCTGGATGGATCCAATAGTTAGATACCTGGCTGACAAAACCAGCCCCCAGGATGCGGTGGAGGCTAGGAGGCTACACCTCTGGTGCGCCAGGTACAGCCTTCTCAACGGTAAGTTGTACCGAAGAAGGCACAGCTTCCCCCAGCTGAAATGTGTCACTAAGGAGGAAGGAGAGGCTATCATGCGAGAAATCCACGAGGGAGTATGCGGTAATCACTCTGGCACCCGGTCCTTGTCTCACAAGTTGCTCCAGGCGGGATATTTTTGGCCAGACATGGCAGCAGCATCAAGAAGAATATCAGGTGGCTGCCACAAGTGCCACATGTACGCCTCTACACCCCATGCCCCGGCAATCGCGTTATCAATTCTGTTAGCGCCATGGTCGTTCGCACAGTGGGGACTAGACATCATCGGCCCTTTTCCAATAGTTGTGGGACAATACAAATACGCCATTGTGGCCGTGGACTATCAGACTAAGTGGGTCGAGGCGGAATCCCTAGTAAAAATCACCGAGGAGCGGGTAAGAAAATTCATGTGGAAGAACATCTACTGCAGGTTCGGGGTGCCGCAGACTATAGTCACGGATAATGGGACACAGTTCAACAATGCTGATCTTATCCAATACACGGCCTCTATGGGGACCCGGATGTTGTTTGCCTCAGTGGCACACTCGCAGACCAACGGCCAGGTGGAAGCGGTGAACAAGATTATCAAAACCCTCCTCAAGAAAAAGCTGGATGCCAAGAAGGGATGTTGGGCCGAGGAACTCCCCGCGGTTCTATGGGCCATCCGGACAACAGCAACCGAGGCAACAGGGGGGACCCTGCTCTGCATGGCGTTTGGGAGCGAAGCGGTACTCCCTGTAGAGACCAATATGCCCAGCGGTAGGGTCGAGAATTACGACTTCGAAACAAACGCCAAGGGCATACGGCTCAACCTGGATCTCATAGGAGAGCGGCGCGACCAGGCGCATATGCGAAACCAAACCTACAAGCAATGGGTCGCTCGGTACTATGATAGAAGGGTCCGGGAAAGGAAATAACAAGTGAGGGACTGGGTCATGAGGAAAGTTCAGAAAAAACCGTTGGCCTTGGAGCCAACGTGGGAAGGGCCCTACCAAATCACCGCAGCTGCAGGCCCGGCAACATTCCACATCATAAACGCCGAAGGCATCTATTCCACCCGCCCGTGGAATATCCAGCACCTGCGTTTCTACCCTAAGTGAAATCGGTCATAAAGGGACAATAATGTATTTGGCGCCAACATTGCAAAGCACAGTTAATGTATTTAGAATAAACTATAGCTGGTTGCAAGGTATGTACAAAAAACCGTTAGCCAGCACTGCCGGAGCCCCCAATCCTGGACCCGCCACCTTTGAGAGACTGCTCTTGCTTCGCCATCTCAGCCAGGGCTACATCAGCCGCCATCCGCTCAGTATCAAGCCACCCTTTCTCCCTCCACTCCAGATAGGCATCATTTATGCCCTTCGCACGGGCGTCATCCAGCATCTCTTCAAGCTCCACCGACTCCCGGAAGTCGTCGACAGCTTTATCAGCCACTTCAGCAAGCCGGGATTCCACGAGCCTCTCCCCTCCTGTGACGACTGCTGTAATTCGGGTTTGCAGCTCCAAAACCTTCGCCTCCAGCTCCGCATTCTTCGCCTCCCCAGCGGTTGCTTGACGATCGGCTTCCTCCCGCTCCTGCGCAAGCTCAGTGGTCAACTGACCGGTTTCTTCTTTCTCTCACGCGAGCTCAGTTTTCAGCCGACCAACCTCCTCTCTCTCCCGCGCAAGCTTAGCTTCCGCCAAGAATAGCCGCACAGTAAGCTCCTCCACTTGCTTCTCCGAAACCGCAGCCTCCCCTCTAGGCTCGACGACGTAAAGGCTATGAACCAACTGACACAGGTACGCAAAAGGAACATTAGCTCGTACCACAAAGGGGAAAGGAAGCGCAGAAAACACACTTACCCGAAGAGCTAATTCCACGGGCTTCGTCCTGCTCTCGTCTGGTTGCCCAGTTCCAGGGCCCTCCCGATCAAGTCCCAAGGTTTCGATGGTAGATGCCACGAACCTGCCAAAACCACCACGGCCGGAACTACGATCGGCTTTCGGCCCCCGACTCCTTCGGCCGTCGGTCTCCCCGACCAGAACTAATGCTGACCCCCCACCAGCCGAGCTTGACGCCCCGGCATCAAACGTCCTCGCCCTCTTCGCCGGGGCTTCACCGCAATCGCTTCTGCGGTACCCAAGCAACTCCGCTGCCTCTTTCTCCCGCGGGGCCCGTACCCCCATCGGCCTCGCTAGAGGTTCCGAACCCGATAGGCCCTCCGACCTTACTTCCCGGATAACGAGTGGGGCAGTATCCTCACCGCCCAGCCGCCTGCCCTAGTGGGAGTCCGGAAACACGAGCGGCACAGGCCTATTATGCATCGTGCACTCCAGGGTGACCGGATCTACAACGGTTTTCGAAGCCATCTCCCCCATCTCCATCAACCTCGGGGCCATAAGCTCTTCATCCGGTTCGACGGTCTCCTCGCTCCGAACAGCGAGCTGGGGGACATTAGCTGCAAAACGATAAACCGAGCGGTCAGAATAAAAGCGACCCTGCAAAACAAGTGCAAGGTACCTTACCAGGCTTTCTCCCCTTCATCGCATGTCAGCCACCTGTCCCACCTACAAGCGGCAGTTAGGGGAAATAAGAGCTCAGAACGAGGCGTCCACTCCCTCCACTTCCCCAAGAAGTCAACCCTGAACCGCCTCAAGAGCATGGTTCCGGATACGAGCCATCCATCCGGTACCATGGCAGTTAACAGTTAGGTATCATTCAACCGGCTACATGGAATCTTCATTACAAGTCACTGGTTATGATCTTTCAACCGGCTTGAACCGCCTCAAGAGCATTGTTCCGGGTACGAGCCATCCATCCGGTACCATGGCAGTTCACGGTTAGGTATCATTCAACCGGCTGCATGGCATCTTCACTACAAGTCACCGGTTATGATCTTTCAACCGGCTTGAACCACCTCAAGAGCATTGTTCCGGGTATGAGCCATCCATCCGGTACCATGGCAGTTCACCGGTTAGGTATCATTCAACCGGCCGCATAGCATCTCACTGGGGGACTCGTCTCGAAATGGCAGAACGCCAGGGCGAGATCCACCCGGTCCCATGATATTCCACCGGGCATGTGACATTCAACCGACTCCAAAGCATTTCACCAGTTTAGTCACTTTCCTTCGCCTACGGGCAGGAACGAGGCAGCAACAACTCAAGGCTTCCAAACGCATGGGCTTTATAAACCCGGGCGAGTTTACATCTAGCACATGTACTCTTGTCCAGCTGGATAAAAACCCTGCATCACACTGAACTGTGATACATTTGGGGATACTTGGCGAGACTCGTTATCTCAACGCCACCCCACCGGGCAGATTGTTTCTCTAACACAGAACAAGTCTCCCCGCAGGTTAACAAACCTGCACATTTACCTCATTTATTCCAACAAAAGCTGAGAACTAGCAAGTGTTGACCGGTGCTTCGGAATGACCGCAACACCGGGGGCACCTGTTGGCTCATTCTAACGCACCAACAGGCCTTCCCGGAGGCTAGCACTCTTCGACTTGTACAGATATGGCAGAACGCCCGGTCGAGGTCCCATACCCTCCGACTCGTACCGATATGGCAGAACGCCCGGTCGAGGTCCCATGCACTCTCCGACTCGTACCGATATGGCAGAACACCCGGTCGAGGTCCCATGAACTCTCCGACTCGTACCGATATGGCAGAACGTACCGATATGGCAGAACGCCCGGTCGAGGTCCCATGCACTCTCCGACTCGTACCGATATGGCAGAACGCCCGGTCGAGGTCCCATGCACTCTCCGGCTCATCTCGATATAGCACAACGCCCGGTCACGCCCAATCTTCAATACGGACTTGGGGGACTGGGCACCGTTGGGTTGGTAACCCTGCGGGTCTGCGGGTCTGCGGGACAAGAGCAAGACAGATTAAGTCCCCATTCAAGATTGCACTTGACCGGGAACTTGGGGGACTTGTTGACAGTAGCCACAGAGGGGCTACAGCAGGCCCACAGACCCGCAGCTAGTGCACCAGGGGCCGGCCCGAGGCCCGGGACCGGATCACCAGCACCCGGCCTCGGGGTTCAGCAGTCTATCCTGCTACCAGGGACCCGGGGACCGGGGGCGCCTGCCTGCCAAAGAGGTCACCAAGGCTGCCCTTTGGTGTGCAAACAGAAGGGAACCAGTCCCACATCGAAGAGTGAGGCAAGACCTCACTCCTGGCCACCTATATAAGGGCCCCAACTACCCTCATTATTAGGTAACTGATCCTTCCTACCGCTTACATACGTGCTTAAGTTATATCTATTCCAACTATACTAACTTAGGCATCGGAGAGGAGAAGACCGGCCCGCCCGGTATTCCCCTTAGTAAGCAGGTTTACAGGAGATCACGTGAAGATTCCTCTGTCTCTACAAGGCCTACGGGTTTGTGCAAAAACACGTACCCAGCGGCCGAAATACTCTGCGAATGTCCGGTTGTGGTAATCGAGATCACCTCCTACTTGTTCACAGTTTAGATGCATGTTCTTCCAAAACTGAACTTCTGGACAGTTAATTAGTACCCACCAATGTGTAATGGCTACCTCATAATCTTTCAACTTGTAGAAAACTGGCATGTTTCCACCGAGTACAACAACGTCGGAGAGTATGGAAAGATTGAACTGTGAAGGTACATCTTCCGGTATGCTTTCCTGTAACGCTCCTAAATACAGCTTCATGTAGGTGACGCACTCGTGCGCAATATATGCTTCAGCTATACATCCTTCAGGTGCGGATCTGTTTTGGATAAAATCACCGTATTGTCCAAGTTGCCTATAAATCAAGTTTTTAAAGTGTTATGATAATACATTAATACTAAATCACATATATTGATGAGGAAATTAACATAAGGTGTAAAATACGTATCTTTCTATCGGATACATCCAAGTGAAGTGCACATGACCGGTAAGCAACAACTGCCGAGGAAGATGGATCATGAGGTGAGGCATGATGTCGAAAAAATTTGGAGGAAATATCATCTCAAATTTACACATGATATGAACGATGTCTTGTTGCATTTCCCGGAGGTCAGATTTTCTCACTTTCCGTGTGCATACCTTCTGGAAAAATCTTGCCAACGCTACTAATGGCTTCACAACGTGACGGGGAAGGAACGGTCGAATGAAAACAGGGAAGAGACGTTGTAGCAGGATATGATTGTCATGACTTTTCAACCCGTAAAGATTGTTGAATTGTCTGTTCACACACTTGGCTATATTTCCAGCAAAGCCAGAAGGATACTTGGCCCGACTTATCCAATGGAAAATTTCTGATTTATGCTCAGGCTTGACGGTGTAAGGAGCTTGAGGCATTTTTCTCTTCCCTTGTTTCAACAATAGTTGTTTTCTGATATTCATGTTTTGCAAATTAGTGCGAGCCTTAGGACCGTCTTTCATCTTCCCCTCCAAGTTCAGCGTTGTGCCCACCACACTTTCAGAAACATTTTTTTCTATGTGCATAACGTCTAGGAAGTGACGGATTAGCAACTCACACCAGTACGGGAGTTCCCACAATATGCTCTTATGTGTCCAGAATTTGTACTCCTCAGGTCTTTCAGATATTTCCGCTACAATATCGGGATGATTGCTGAGGGGCCCAAAATCGTACTCATTAAGCACTGATAAAATTTCTCTTCCCGTCCATCTTCTGGGAGAACCACCGTGTTCTTCGGTTCCATCAAATGCGGCGGAGTCGTAACGCCAGTGGTGATCCGCCGGAAGGAACACACGATGACCCATTCTGCATATCTTGTTGCAATGAGGGGTGCTCCCATAATCGCTGAGGCACTCTGGACAAGCCTTGTATCCCCTAACAACGCTGCCCGACAACATCCCATAAGCAGGAAAATCACTGATGGTACCAATAACCATGACATGCATCTGGAACGTCTCCTCCTTGTACTTGTCAAAAGTGGGATGACCAACGTCCCACAATACCTTAAGCTCTTCAATCAATGGTCTCATATACACATCGAGACATTTTCCTGGGTAACCAGGCCCCGGAATCAACAACGTCAACATATTATATTCCTTCTTCATGCACATCCACGGAGGAAGGTTGTAAGGTACCAAAACCACCGGCCATATACTGTATGAAAGACTCATGGTGCCGAAAGGGTTGAACCCGTCGGTTGAGAGCCCGAGCTTGACGTTTCTGACATCTGACGCAAAATGAGGAAACTCATTGTTTATATGCTTCCAAGCCGCTCCGTCAGAGATGTGTGTCATGATATCTGCGTCTCCCGCGTCCCGCTCACCGTGCCATCTCATAGCTTTTGCGGTGGTTTCTGACATGTACAACCGCTCAAGCCTATCTCTCAACGGGAAATACCGAAGCACTTTCACAGGTTTCCTATTGCCTGCTCCCGTCAACTTATATCGGTCAGACTGACATATCGGACATGCGTCAAGGCTAGCAAGGTCATTCCCTTCTGCATCTTTACCCCAGAAGAGAACGCAGTCAAATGCGCATGCATAGATCTTAATGTAGGAAAGCCCTAGATCTTTGAGGATACTTCGGACCTTACGGTGATTGGTAGGATTACGATGACCCTCCTCCAACAACGAAGAAGTGTACTGTAGATATTCATCCACTTGTCTGATAGTCGATTTTGTCTCGACTTTAATCCTCATTACTTCCATCACACTTTGAAGAACTGTCTTCTCAGAACTTGAAGACACAGGGGTCTGTTGCAATGCAATCAGTTTGTTGTACTTGTCAAAGGCAGCAGTGTTGACAACTTGTGGGAAGGGCAGCACCGGGTCAAGCATATATTGTTCCCCACGTACACCGCTTTCAAAAGGAAACACATCGTTGACGAATGCCATTTTTGGATCGTTGGATGTACTACTACTGCCCTCCTCAAAAAACTGCCCATGATCATGCGATCCATCTAATGATGGCTCACCGTGATATATCCAACGTTTGTTCTTCGGCCAAACCCATTACTCTTTAGGTGCTCCCATACTGTCCTAATCGGAAATCGACACATATCACTGCGACACTTACATTTCTTGCACGGACAATAATGACAATCATTCCCGTTTGCATTTTCCTCGACGAACTGCAAAAAATTCACAACTCCTGTAGTGTATCGTCGGTCATGCCTTCACTACCAGAAAAGGGATCATAGCCGACGACGCCATCTCGTCGGCCGTTTTCATTAAATCGTCGGCTATAGTCATAGCCGACGACGTATCGTCGGCTATTCTCTCGTCGGGAATGCTCCGTCGACTATAGTATAGCCGACGACACTGAGGGTAAGTCGTCGACTTATAAACCAAGAAGTATAGCCGACGAATAACGCGTCGTCGGCTATACTTCGAACATTGCCGACGATAGAATCGTCGGCTTCAACTCTCCCCTAATTGCCCCTCACCACGAAGTATAGCCGACGACGCTATCGTCGGCTATAAGTCAGGCATAGCCGACGAATTAATCGTCGGCCATAACATTCGCCGGCGCCGGAAACGGCTTTTTTTTGCCGGAAGCCGGGAGGGTATAGCCGACGAAATATGGTCCATTTCGTCGGCTATAACCCCTAAATATTTAAAAAAATTTAAAAATTTTGTTCGGGCCCAATTTCACTTCGTCTTCGGTTTGGCTGTAGAAAATCCACAAACAAACATCCAAATATCCAACAAATATCCACATCAATCCATCCGTAATATCCTACGTACTGTACAAATTAACCCCCTAACTAGTCATCTACTCATCACCCCCTAAACACGTAGCGTCGTCGACGGGATCGTTCGAGTTCCGGTGGCTATGGCTACCCTGATCGCCTGGCGTACTCCGATGCGGGGGGGGGGGGGGAGTGGGGACGACGAACTCGGGCATCTGTGGCGGAGGCGGGGGCTCCTGTCCAGCTCGCTGGGCCTCCCAAGATTGCTGCATCCATCGGTACATCTCCACCACAGACGCGTCTCTGGCCTACTGCACCGAAGCCTGCTGCTGGAGCGCCTCCACCGCCCTCGCCAACTCCGCCTGCGTGCTCTGCAGCTGTGTCTGCAAGTCTCTGCTCGTCGAAGCCGCACGCTGCGTGCTGGGATTGGCCGGGGTGTACTTCAGAAGCCCATCTCCCGCCGCGCCTAGGCCTCTCTGGTAGAAGTAGTTGTTGCCAGTCCCTACCGCCGCGTGCATGATCTGAGAGGCCAAGCGCGGCTCAAGGGTGTCGATCGTGGAGGCAAACTCCGCGATCGCCTCGTCGGACGCCCCTTCCCCCAGCGTCTCTCGCGCGATTCCCAAGGTGATCGCGTCGGTCTCCGCATCTATTCCCGCCTAATTGACAAGAAAATATAATAAACGAATTTATAAAAATATATATAAATTAATTTAATGAAACACTTTTATTGAAGATGGGCGAATACTTACCACTTGGTCGGGACGCCCCGGATACATCTGCGCATGAATCCACGACAACGGCCTCAGCGGTCGGTCCCTCCTTGCAATCTCTGCCCACTGCCTCCAGGAGCGGGCGCCGCCGTGGTGGGGGTGCTCGTTCATCTTGCGGTTGTCGCTGTTCGTCTTCGAGATTTTCTTTATTATAAGAACGAACATATAAACGCAAATATAAATTAGTAACTAAATTAAAATATTAGGAACTAACCAAAACAAAATTATTAACTAATTTAGTTACTAACTAATTTAATTTAATTAGTAACTACCTAACTAACTAATTTAATTTAGTAACTAACTAACTTACTAACTACCTAATTTAATTTAATTTAATTTAATTTAGTAACGAACTAACTAACTATGTAACTAACTAACTAACTTAATTTAATAACTAATAACTAACTAACTAATTAATTTAATTAAGTAACTACATAATTTAATTATTAAATAACATTAAAAAGTTATATACTAGCAGGCTAAATTTTCTTACCGAGACCCTGTCGCTCCCGAAGTAGGCTACCAGTCATAGCCACTCATACTCCCTGTACCGGAACTCGTGGGGGGTTGCACCTCGCCCCAAGCCCTGCTCCACATGGTACGTCTTGTAGTGCGTCGACAGCTCGTTCTTCCACTCGGAGTACCTATATTAACAAAACACAACTGTTAGATATATTCGTACATCTTTAATCGTCTTCAATCTAACTCGAATGATAGTAAAATAACGCGAAACACATAACCTGTTCTTCAGCTGCTCGTCTCTCCACCAGTCCAAGGTAGGATGGACTCTAAACCATTGCTGCAATATTATAAATTAATTAGAAAATATTTTTATATAGTTATAAGGACTCAATTCATAAATGTTTATTTTCTATAATAAAAATACGATTTAACTCACCGACAGTGCATTGTACACTTGCGCCTTGATGTCATCGTGCACAGAGCCCCAGTCGGGCCACAACATTGGGACCCTGTCCCGCACGATCATGCCCGTCGCGTTGATATACTTGGTCGTGGTTCCTCTCCTCTCGATCGGGCGTCCATCCTCACCGGGACCGGACAGGATCTCCCTGATCCCACCGGCGAGTTCCCTCTCCAGGGTCGACATGTTCGCGGGCCCTCTGGTCCTTCTCGTCCCCGCGGGTTTATTTACGAGGACGCCTGCTTTATAATTAAAATGAATACATAGTTAAATAATTAATTAAACTAACTAATTAAATAATTAATTAAACAATCTAAATAATTAATTAAACTAACTAATTACCTGCGTCGTTGTACTGCTTGTCCTTCTCACGAACACACCACAGGCCGCGGCAGTCCTCTGAGTCGAAATTCCTGTGGACGTAGGCCTCCTCCCAGGGAATCTCGTGAGGCCGGTCGTGTCTCCAAATCTGCCTCCCCCTAGCGTCGTACTCTGGGATGGCAGGGAGGAACTGGACTATGTACATCCCCGATGGCGGAGACATACGGGGCGTGGATCCTGAGGGGCCTGATCCCCCTGACGGTGGGCCATGTAGCTGTGGACGCTGTCACTGTGGGGGGACAGGGAGCATCTCTGGAGGGTCCAGATCGGCGCGCGGTGGGGTCTGCTGCCGATCCTGGAACAGTGCTGAAGTGCACTGGGGTCTGGAGGGTGCGGCTGTGCGTCCTCCTCTGAGGCTCGAGCTTGGGCCCGCTCCCGTCGACTCATACGATGAGCCCCCACGTGGATTGCTCGGGGTCAATCCCATCAACGTCTCCTCGCGCCTGTTCATTGGCCGGCGTAGGCCCCGACGACCGCTGGATCCGCCCCCCCCCACGGCTGTGTTCTGCCTGAGCTTCGGGGTCGCTCTCGGTCTGTCTAGCAAGCCATCGGTCTACAGCGCGGCGGTTTCCTGCACAATTAGTATATAAATTCCATAAATTTCACAAAAATTCCACAAAAAAATTAAAAACTTCATTAAATGTATATATACCCAATTATATATATACCTAAATATATTTATACCTAATTATATATATATATATATTCCGAAATATATATATTTAGATATATATATATATATATATATATATATATATATATATATATATATATATATCCTCCTAAAAATTCTTGTTAATTCCACAAAATTAAAAAAAATTCCACAAAATTCCATAAATTTCACAAAAAAATAAAAAACTTCATTAAATATATATATATACCTAATTATATATATACATAAATATATTTATACCTAATTATATATATATATATTCCGAAATATATATATATATATATATATATATATATATATCCTCCTAAAAATTCTTGTTAATTCTACAAAATTAAAAAAAATTCCACAAAATTCCATAAATTTCACAAAAAAATAAAAAACTTCATTAAATATATATATACATAATTATATATATACATAAATATATTTATACCTAATTATATATATATATTCCGAAATATATATATATATCCTCCTAAAAATTCTTGTTAATTCCACAAAATTAAAAAAAATTCCACAAAATTCCATAAATTTCACAAAAAAATAAAAAACTTCATTAAATATATATATACCTAATTATATATATACATAAATATATTTATACCTAATTATATATATATATATATATATATATATATATATATATCCTCCTAAAAATTCCACAAAATTCTACAAAATTAACAAAAATTCCACAACATTCCATAAATTGCACAATAACCCTAAATTCCACAAAATTTCACAAAAACCATAAATTTCACAAAACCCCTAAATTCCACAAAACCACAAAATTCCACAAAATTAACAAAAACCCTAAATGAGGGAGAGCGGGACTACCTGACATGGTGGTGCGGCTAGGGGACGAGGACCGGTGGTGCGGTGCGGCGGCGACGGCGGCTAGGGGCGGCGGCTAAATGACGGCTGCGTTCGGATCGAGTTCTGGTCCGGGACGGGTCGGGAAGGACGGGGAGGGGTCGGGTAGGGACGGGGAGGGTCGGTCGGCGTCGGGGAGGCTCGGTGGTGGTCGGTCGGCGTCGGGGAGGGGTGGGAGGCGAGGGATTTAGGGTTTTATGCAGAAAATGAGGGAGAAGCGCCTCTGTTTCGGTTTAAATCGAAGGACTATAGCCGACGATGTAATTTTAATTCGTCGGCTATAATTTCGTCGGCTATACTCTGACCCTAAATCCGGACCGGGCCGAAGTTGGGCTTTGCGGGCCTGGTATAGCCGACGAAGTATGAATTTCGTCGCCTATAGTATGAATATCGTCGGCTATACTTCACGCGCTCCGCAGCCGTCAGATCTCCCCCATCCAACGGCGGACAATGAAAAGGCGCGGATCGCAATAGTTTAACCGACGAAATTAAATATTTCGTCGGCTATTCCTTGGTCAAACAGCAAAGTCAAACCTCTAAACGCTTTAAAACGACAATTGGCCCGTCTAAATGACGTTTTTTGGCCTGACCTTCAACAGAGAATAGTTTCAAATCGATGCGACGCAACTAATCGTATAAAAATTTTCCTCAAAATATTTACCGACCGTCAGGCTACCCATAGGATAACGGAAGTAAAAAACACCTAACCGCAACATTCGGCACACAGATTTTGTCGGAATCTTCTCATTTTTCAACCGTTGACGTATTTCAATATTTCGGTCATATTTTATTTCACGACACATTTGCATTTGAAGGATGAAGCAATGGTTTCGGTCAATATACTTTAGCCGACGAAATGCAAGTCTACGGCTATACTTTCGCCGACGAATTGCAAGTCGTCGGCTATACTTTAGCCGACGACCTTCAACGTTTGGTCATTAGCCGACGACTTGCATATTAAATTACCAGAATGGGCATTATAGCCGACGAAGTATGGTCCATTTCGTCGGCTATAATGCTGATCTTTCTGAAAATTTGCCATTTAGGGCCTGAAAATAGTCTATTTCACCTGATAAATTCCTGAACATCGCACAAACAATTCAATACAAATTCCCATAAACTCCGAAAACGGTAATTAAGGACAAAAAATGTATTCATACATGCATGCACCATCGTACACAAATACATACATAAATAGTATACTAAGGATGATAATCAGAATCATCCTCATCACTTGAGTCAGACGTAGTATAGTAGTTAATATCTGGCAACCGGTGCTCGTACTCGTCGTCTGAGTCATCGTCTGCCTGAGATAGACGATTCAGATTAACATCATACATGGGCACCTGACCCCTAGGAAGTCGAACCACTCTGCCCGGCGTGACATTATTATCGCGGATGGTGGAGGATTCCGGAATGTCGACGGCGTCCGGCTCTTGGTATGCGGTCGCTTCTTGACACTCTGTGCTCACACCAAGTGTGGTAGCACTGTATATGTCTCGCTGAGACACATGGTTAACTACCTTCCACGTGCCTTTGTTCAATGGATCGTCAAGATAAAAGACCTTTTTGGCCGCTGTGGCGAAAACAAAGGGGTCATCTTCATACACACTAGTGGCGGTATTCACCGAAAGTATGCCGTACTGATCGATCCTTATGTGGTGCGGCCTAGTATCAAACCATCGACACTTGAACAAGTGGACTTTCATGCGGTTCCCATAAATGAGTTCAACAACTGACTGTAGGACACCGTAAAAATCCACGCCCCCCTCTGCACCATCGACCATCACCCCACAATTCTGTGTTTTGCGTTCCCCGTCTCTAGCTTCACATATATACTTAACGCCGTTGACATCACACATTGGGCGGACTGTGGAAGATATCGGTTTCATCGACAACAGCCTCAATTCCTCTGAGTAATTTCTATGACCACCCTTCGCAGCCACTTGCATCAGCTGAAAAATATAACTCAAATCACTTGGTGTGTTTATGATTAAAGAATAGGGAACTGTAAAAGAAAGCCATCTAATATATATATTTATACACTTACCCATTGTGGAAAATAGTCTGCAAACGTCGTGTTGTGGTACTCGACATCACCGCGAACTTCCTTGTAGTTAAGATGGGTTCGTTTCCAATATTGTACCTCCGGACAGTTTATTAGAACCCACCAGTGGGCAATCCCTACCTCATGGTCAGGCAACTTGTCCACACCCTTCTTCTTGAAGCTTCCGTATGGTACAACATCGTTGGCGACGATAGATAGGTTGAACTCGGGGTCATCTCGACTTGGATGTTGTGGGGGGTCCTCCATCGCTCCCAAGTACAACTTGGCGTACGTTACACACTCATGCGCAATGTAAGCTTCAGCAATACACCCCTCAGGCACAGATTTATTGTGCACATATTTCTTGTAGTCTCCAAGTTGTCTGCAAGGTTAACAAGTGCATGTTAAGAGCATGCAACTTTTATTTAAAAACATGTATAAATCAAATTTAGGAATAACATGTACCTTTCGATGGGATACATCCAAGTGTAGTGTACGGGACCGGTAAGCAACAATTGTTGGGGAAGATGGATCATCAGGTGAGGCATGATGTCAAAGAAGTTTGGGGGAAATATCCTCTCAAACTTGCACAAGATAAAAACGATTTCCTCATGCATTCTCATGAGGTCTGATTTTCTAACTTCTCTAGCGCATAACTTCTGGAAGAATCTTGACAACGCCACCAACGGCTCAACCACTTCATCCTCCAAGTACGCTCGAATGAAAATAGGGAAGAGGCGTTGAAGCAGTACATGGCAGTTGTGACTCTTCAATCCGTACATCTTGTTGTCTCGGTAGTTAACACACTTGCTTATGTTACCCGCATAGCCATAAGGATACCTGCATAGCCATTAACAACAATTAGATTTCATGCATATATAGTCGTCCAACAACAGATGGATTCTTTAGGGAATACATGCCTAATAAAAAGTTACCTGACATTACTCAGCCATCCAAAGATTTCATGTTTCTGGTCCCTGGTGACGGTGTAAGGAGCTTGGGGCATTTTGCTCCTGCCCTCTCTCAACCACAAATGGTCCCGCAGTCCCATATTTCTCAGATCAACGCGTGCCTTGGGGGTGTCTTTTGTTTTCTTCTCCCAATTCAAAACTGTGCCAACCAGGGCTTCACCCACGTTCTTCTCTATATGCATGACATCCAGGTAGTATCTGATAGCCAACCTGGCCCAATAAGGAAGTTCCCATAAGATGCTCTTGTGTGACCAGAACCTATACCGATCGGGCCTCTCTGGAATCGTGCGTAACACATCGGGATGATTGCTAAGCGGACCAAAGTCATACTCATTCAACACTGCCAATATTTCCTCCCTTGTCCATCGCTCCGGTGCCCAGCCCCTTTCTTCAGTCCCATCAAAAGCCTGTGCATCGTCCCTAAATGGATGGTCATGCGGAAGCCAACAACAATGACGCATCTGGACAATCTTGCTGCAATGAGGACTGGAGCAATCAACAGTCATGCACTCTGAACAAGCCCTGTAACCCCTGGTGACGCTGCCCGACAACATACCCCTCCCAGGAAAGTCACTGATCGTGCCAATAAGCATGGCACGCATCCGGAACATCTCATTTTTGAACCGGTCGTAGACCAGGTGGCCTTTCAGACTCAAGTACCGAAGCTCCTCAATTACGGGTCTCAAATACACATCGAGACACTTTCCCAGATAACCTGGGCCTGGAATCAACAATGTGAGCATGTTATATTCCTTCTTCATGCACATCCACGGTGGAAGGTTGTACGGAATCAAAATAACTGGCCACACACTGTACTGAAGCTCTTTCTTGCCAAAAGGGTTGAAACCGTCGGATGATAGCCCTGGCCAAACATTTCGAACCTCTGATGCAAATTCAGGAAACTCCAACACATTCTTCTTCCAAGCCTCTCCGTCGGCGGGATGTCTAAGGGTGTCATCGTCAGGCACATTCCTCTCAGCCCACCATCTCATAGCTTTTGCCGTGAAAGCACACATGAACAACCGCTCAAGCCTATCAATCAGCGGGAAGTACCGAAGTATCTTCACAGCTTTCTTGTTCCCTTTAGGAGTGAACTTATACCTCTCTGTATTGCATACTGGGCAGTATTCAAGATCTGCAAGTACTTCCCCGTAAAACAGAACGCAATCGTATCTGCATGCATGAATCTTGACGTAGGAAAGGCCGAGATCTTTAAGGATATGTCGCACATTATGATGACTGGTAGGAAGCCGATGTCCGGGGGGCATCGCCCCACCCCATATCTTCAGCCAATCATCAACCGATTTGACAGTGCCTTTGTTCTCCGTTTTGATCTTCATCACTCCCATGACAGATTCAAGAACAGTCTTACTGCATCCGGGGTACAACGGAGTCTGTTGCAATGCGATCAGGTTGTTGTACTTTTCCATACCACTTGTTTTGACTGGTGATCGGGGTAATGACTCGAGTGGCTCAATATCAGGGAAACACTCCATCTCCGGAGGAGGGAGTTGCACATCTGGTGCTTCATCAAAGACACCGCTCTCACGAGGAAACATATCGTTGATGCAGTTCGTTGTTGGATCATTGGACGAACTCCCTCTCTCGGCAAATTGTCCATGATCATGAGGACCCGCAAACTCTGGTTCACCGTGATAAATCCAATTAGTGTATAGGACCCAAAATCCATATCTAGCCAGGTGTTGCTCCACGGTCTCTATGGAAAAACGTTGTCGTGGGCTGGCACACTTGCACTATTTACACGGGCAATAATGAAGTGTAGTGTCTCCACAGTTAGCCATCACAAATTTCAGGAAACTCCTAACTCCATCATGATACGCCTGATCCCATCTTCCAAGGGTAATCCAACTCCTGTCCATCCTGTAAATTCAATAAATAAATGTAACTATATATAGATATGTATATATGCACGTACTACGTACGTACGTACGTACTAATTAATTAAAAATTTCATCATTACACATACACATATATATATATATACACATCCCTAAATTAATTAAAACATCGTCAATCTCCCTAATTAATTAAACACAATATATTTTTCATATATACCAACTATATATTTTTAATTACAATTAAATTAATTAATATATATACATTTTTTCATCAAATTCATCTAAAATCACCTCTAAATCAACAATCAATCACTGATCTTCAACAAAACTTCAATTCTATCTAACCAACATATCAACCCATTAATAATCTCATCTCAACACATATATATATATATATATATATATATATATATATATCAAATTAATCACACATTTATTCTAATTAAACTCTAAATTAACACACCTCTGCATATAACCAACTAAATCAACACACACAGCAATATACGTACCTTTCAAGCTTATGGCCGAGGTTTTGGACGATTTCGGAGCGTTTTCGAAATGTTTTCGACGAATGAGCTCGCTGCTGCAGATAGAATAGATCTGATATAAGAGTTATAGCCGACGAATACCCTCCTCGTCGGCTATAACCAAAAACTTTTCGTCGGCTATAGTTATAGCCGACGACTGCCGACGACTCGTCGGCTATAATATTATAGCCGACGATGTGGCCGACGAAATAGTAATTCGGCGGCTATGACCCCTTATAGCCGACGAAGTACTATTTCGTCGGCCGTTTTTTCCCATATCGTCGGCTATGACCCCTTTTCTGGTAGTGCTTGGAAGCGAAATCCAACTCTTATCTAGATCCATATATAGCCTGATAATAATATATATGTATAACTTTAATTAATAATAAATTAATTAACACATACATATATATATATATATATATATATATATATAAATCCTTAATAATTAATTACATTACAATATATATTATTATCAACATCAACTCATATATATATACCATTAATTAACAACCATTATTTAAGTTACACTATATATCAACCATTATTTAAGTTAATTAATTACACTATCAACAACTATTAATTAACATATATATATATATATATATATATATTTTAACACTAATTAAAATAACATCAAATTAAAACACATAATTAAACTAAAACTCAAAATCAACATATATACATACATTCTAACACTAAAACAACAACAAATTAAACAAAAAATCACTTAATAAATCAAAATCACTAAAACTCAAAATCAACTCAACTAAAACTCAAAATCAACATATATACATACATTCTAACACTAAAACAACAACAAAACAAAAAATCACTTACTAAATCAAAATCACTAAAACTCAAAATCAACATATATACACATGTACGTACCTATATATAGCTCCACAATGTAAGAGAGGACGGATTTCAACAATACCCACAGATTTTTCACACTTTCTCCCGTTTTTCCCTTTTTTTTTTAAATGAGCAGCTGCTGCCCAGATCTGAAAATATATAGACTTATAGCCGACGAAAATGTCAACTTCGTCGGCCATACTTCCAAAAATTTTCGTCGGCTAATGTTTCGGAGAAAGGCCGACGAAAATACAAATCGTCGATTGAAATATGAATATAGCCGACGATTTTTTGAAAATACCAACGAAAAAACGGTTTCGTCGGCTATGGTTAAACTATGGCCGACGATTTTTTTTTTTACCGACGAAAAATAAAATCGTCGGCTATTCCTTAGAATTACCGACGAAAATTTTAATTCGTCGGCCGTTTTTTTTTTTTCGTCGGAAAAACCCTTTTTTCTGGTAGTGAGGGGTTTTGCCTCCTACTGAGCTGTTATGCTCACCCTTTAACCATTTTACAGGTGAAGAACATGTTGCTTGAAGCTAAAATGCTGTCAAGAATGTTTAGATATAGTAATATATGTGTGTTGTTTTACTTATAGAATATGACTTGGACTTTGAGTAGTCCACTCTTGTAATGTTTGTTATTGAACTTTATGTAATAAATGGAACTTTATGTAATAAAGAGTAATTTCAGTTTGGTGTATAAGAATGTTCTATTCCAATTTCATTCATATTTCGATTATGGAAATTTCATTCATAATTGAAATATGAGTTGCACCTCAAAATAAAAGAAAAAAAAAATCGAGGTGTGACAACTGCATCAAACGCTCCTCCTATTCCACCGTCTCAAAATTCTCAACTGCCTGCAACATGGAGTCAGAAGAAGAGATGTGAGAACCCGTGTCACTAGGCGGTGGAACTTCATCCATAATCCTCTCTATCACCACATCCACAATATCTAGCCTCTGGTCAAGGGTGCCCCGATCTCAGGTCTGACGAGCTCGAAACCTCGACAATCTCACCGCGGGGCACCCCAACTGGATCTGCCATTTCTGCAGCCCAGCAACAATCAGTCCAATTTTCCAACAAACAAAAACCCCATCTAGACCTCTTCCCAAAACTCAAACCCAGCGAACATCGAAAACCAGAGAAGGGTGACAGACCTTAACCCAAAAGCACGAAACCAAAAATAAAAAAGAGGGTGGACCATTGGAGGGCCACGCCCGCACCACCGGCAACATCATTCGACTGTCGAGACCCACGGTTCAGGCCCGGAACACGTCCGGAAGGGTTCTAGAAACCACCTCTGAGGAACAAAAGTCCTAACACCAAGAACCAACTAGCCCCACATCGGTGGGCACTGCCAGGCTGTCCCCACGCTAGCCTATATAACAGGCGCAACCTTCCTAAAACAGGTAAGTCACGCTCAGATCCTTAACTCCCGTGCTAAGTCCTTTCCTTCACTGACTAACTTGAGCGTCGGAGAGTTATAGGTCGGACCCTTCCGACGGTGGCCTCGCTGACCGAATTCAACTTGTGCAGGATTAAGGGTTCAAGCGGAAATCCGCGTGGACACTTCGGATACAAATACTCCCCCGGAAATCCGGGAGATTGGACGTAACAAGTATACTTTCAAAAAAACTGATTTTTTTTAGATTATATTCTGGAAGCATTATTGTGAAAAAAAAACTATTAAAATATATTTTTTTAATAGAAGAAATACAAAATAATTTAGAATCGTTAGATTTAAAAGGATAAGATTGTCTTTTTAGTTAACAATGATATGACATAATTATTCTGATTGGTGATGTGTGTAGGGTGACAAGGCATACCACCTAAAATTTATACCACAAATTTTAGGCCTCAATGAGCCCCCAAATCATTTTCCATATTGTTTATGTTAGAACCCGGAGATTCTAACAAAAACAATAATAAAGATAGATCGACATAAAAATTTATAGTGGTTCACCATGTCTACGGTGGGCATAGCTACGTCCACATAGAATATACTATGGCTGGCCAATAAGTCTTTGCGGTGGTGTTACAAGTGTGGAATGCCCAGTTGCCAGTTCTTAGATTCGAAGGTGGAAGCCTTCCTTTTATCACTAAGGAAGGCCCCCTCCTACACCATGTTTCTAATGTGGGATGGAGGCACAGTATTCCTGCTCACAAAGCTTCTTGCGGAGCCCGGTGGCACGCCTTCCAGATGCGGCACTAGTGATCTTCCACAATGGAGATGTAGCCGAGGTGTCGGTCTACCCGATGCATGCCGGAAGCAGGGGCGGAGCCAATTCACGACCAGGGTGGGCATAGGCCCACACAAGAATTTCAACTTGGGCGTCGGAGAGACAGCTGACTCCCGGGGCGGAGCCAATTCACGACCAGGTGCCCACACAAGAATTTCAACTTGGGCGTCTACTTGAGAGGGAAACTGGATCGAGGTCCGATCTTAATGGGCTGGGGCGTCTCCGGGCTGCTTCGCGGCGTTGGTGCTGAGCTGGAGAGGCGGTGGTGACAGAGGGCGCCATCAATTCAGATTAGATTCCGACCCGGGACTGAATTGATGCACCAGGAACGACATCGATTTGGGGATGACGAAGGGCTGATGCAGCGACGACCCCAGGCTAGGATCCGGCTGGTATCACAATGCCGATGAAGGAAAGCGACGACGCTGAAGAAGTAGATGACGAAGGCGTCGGCAGGCCGATTGGAGAAGATGCACCAAGGGTGCCCAGAGTAAATTGCTGGGTGCCCAGAGCGGATAACTACGGTGTTTTTTTTTTCTTCCGACAAACGAGTTGTCGGCAAAAGAGAAATTTTGTTCCCCCATAGATTTATGGGTCTGGCTCCGCCACTGGCCGGAAGTAAGACCTATCGCGCCGGTTGGCCGGTCTACGAGATCGTTGAATATGCTTGACGGTGCACCATATATACTGTCAACACATATCAAATTATATAAGTACCAGTTGAATTAAGTACCTCAGGTAAGTAATTGATAAACTATTTGAAGCTATGATATGATCAGTCTTGTAAAAAAGGAAAGGAAGAAAAACTTCAAATAAGAGGCACCTGAGCGAATGCCTAAAGCTAGAGCCATATATGCGTGCCCCTGTGGATCTGGATAAGCTAACTTCGACATTACCGAATCAAACTTGAGCCTGAAAACTATGTACATGACGACTTGCAGAGAGGAATCAACCGCATGCATGCTTAGTTCATGGAAATCTATATATAGAAGCTCACAGTTTCTAATGAATGAAGGAACCTAAGAACCGGTACGTACCAGAGAATGGATAGCTGCTGCAGGGAGAGCAGAAGGTTGTGGCAATCTGGCACTTGTATTTCATGACACATGTATTTAATCAACCATGGAATGTTTGGATATCAGTTCATCTTC
This sequence comes from Potentilla sterilis, assembly GCA_963682095.1. Classification (NCBI taxonomy): domain Eukaryota; kingdom Viridiplantae; phylum Streptophyta; class Magnoliopsida; order Rosales; family Rosaceae; genus Potentilla; species Potentilla sterilis. The sequence continues at coordinate 48,759,366 of OY821758.1, read as the reverse complement.
CATCTCAGCAAATACAACCATACAGGTGATGAAGAAAAAGAAAATTATCCCTATTGCCTTTTGCGGCTTCAGAATCTGCATATCCTATGTAGTATATATCAAGGTAGTCATTCCAATTCATTCGCTAATTAAACTCATACTTGCTGGTGTAGAAATGAACTGGACTGAAGTCACAGGACTAGTGCTTGGAAAGTTGGAATATGCATGGCTCTTTCAGCTTCCTAGTATGTACATGTTGGATATATATATATATATAGCTGAAGAATGAGGATCGAACCTGCTTACTTCCTCCATCCGGGCTTAATTACTAGGCTAATAGCAGATATCGACTTTGTTTCTGGTAAAGATACTCCTAGGAGGATGATTATCTGTGAACTTGCTTGGCGCTGAAACCATGCCCTAGAAAAGTTCATAGAATTAGGAACATCAGAAACTATATTGAAGAATCTCGTTTTGCTACTTTAAGCTCAACTTCATCTTGTTTTGCTCCAATGTATCTAGAAATACAAAAATGAGTTGACAATGGTAATATTAAGAGCATCTACGGTTGGAAAAATGGGTTAAAAACCGTTTTTGAAACCAAATTTAAATGGGTTAATTAAAGCGTGTTACACTTATAATTAATGAAAGATGAACTTGGATTTGTATTCTCCATAATGAGGACTATAAGATTATGTATTCATATGTCTAATTTAGTTTTGGGATGAATGAAAAATTGTTATCCAAAGTTGGTGTTGACAGTAGCCACAAAGGGGGCTACAGCAGGCCCACAGACCCGCAGCAAGTACACCAGGGGCCGGCCTGAGGCCCAGGACCGGACCACCAGCACCAGGCCTCGGGGTCCAGCAGTCTATCCTGCCACCAGGGGCCCGGGGTCTGGGGGCTCCTGCCTGCCCAAGAGGTCACTAGAACTGCCTTTGGTGTACAAACAGAAGGGAACCAGTCCCACATCGAAGGGTAAGGCCAGACCTCACTCTTGGTCACCTATATAAGGGCCCCAACTACCCTCATTAATAGGTAACTGATCCTTCCTACCGCTTATATACGTGCTTAAGTTATATCTATTCCAACTATACTAACTTAGGCATCAGAGAGGAGAAGACCGGCCCGCCCGGTATTCCCCTTAGTAAGCAGGTTTACAGGAGATCAAGTGAAGATTCATCTGTCTCTACAAGGCCTACGGGTTTGTGCAGAAACAATTGGCGCCGTCTGTGGGAAATTCGAACAAGAAACCACGTAGGCACTATCGATGGTAGAGAATTCGGAAGCAAGGCAGGAAAGGAATACCGCCGAAGAGCAGCGTGTTGCACCAGTGCAAACGCTTGTCTCCACCCCGGTCGTCATGCGGGAGCAGCGCAGCGACCAGGGCGATAAGGAAGGCGGGAGCTGTGGGAGGCCGGCCGGCACGCCGGGGCCAAACCACGACAGCTCGCGCGACAAAGGCCCGGCAACTGAAGACAGGCCTGTGCACCGGGGCTTTTCTCTGACGTTCTCGGATGATCCGAGTGACTGAGAGGAGAGCCCGCGCTGCAACAGTGACCGAGACGCCACGTACAGTCCCGACCAGAGCAGTATGGCGGGAGAGATACGGGCAATAGCCGCAGAGGTCAGTCGTCTGCGCGAGGAGGGCGACCGGGATAGAGCCAAGTCCAACGCCCGGCACACATAAATGGAAGCGGTAAACGCTGCCCTGGTAGCCGCCCTGGAGAGAGGACAGCAGCACAGCGAAGCCATGACCAGGGCACAAGCACCCCCACCAACCGAGTCTCGACGACTTGAGGCGGGGCAGTCATCGGACAGAAGGCTCAGTGACCCCGCGCGGGCAGATTCACCACCCAAGAGCACGCTGACGCCCCCTCAACCGCACGCTTCATTCGAGGATGAAGCCGTGACTCCGACTGCACGGGCATTGCAGATGCTCGCCGACACCGTGTCAGATTTGAAGGCCCAAATGGAGGCCAATGAGAGAAGAGCGGCACGGCCGATGGAAGGCGCACGGTTCAACGAGCGCATGGGCCCCTTCTCGCACCGAGTAATGGAATCAGGGAGGTCTGGTAACCAGAAGTCCCTCAAGCTCACCTATTCGGGGTCCGGCTGCCTGTACCAGCACCTGGATAGTTTCCGGTCCCAGCCATGCGCCAAGAGATACTCCGACGCAGTGTGCTGCAACATTTTCCAGGAAACTCTATCTGGAGAAGCGCTCAGCTGGTTCTATGAGCTTCCGGCAAATTCGATCGAGGCCTTCGAACAGTTGGCCGACCGATTTGTAGGCCGCTTTATCCTCCGGGTCGAGGGAGCCCGCACATCGACCATCCTATTCAACTGCATGCAAGCGCCAGCGAAGAATTGAGGACCTTCGTCAACCATTGGCAGACGGCCACGGCCGGGGTTCGGAACCTTGACAAAGGTATCGCCGAGATGGCGTTCAAGTAAGGGCTCCGACCGGGAAAATTTTCCTACGCTGTGCGGGTGGAACTCCCGCAGGGGTATGACGAGTTGATGGAAATGGCCATCTGGCACGCCCAGGCCGATCATGAGACGTACGGCCAGCACCTACTGGAGAGGAAGCGGGAAGGGCAGCAGGAAGACCACTCCCGGGAAGAGCAGCCCCCACCCCGCCAAGAAGACAAGACCAGCCAGCGGCGACAGAGATCCCCTCTTCCCCGACCAAGTGGGCGCAGTAGAAATTGGGGGCAATGGCAGCAAAGGCCCTATCATGATAAGCCCCGGGACGAGCACAAGCCAACGCAGTTCCGCCAAGAACGCCCCTTGGCAATCATACCAGCACAACCGGCCGGTCAAGAAGTCTTCACCGCTCTCACCTCTTCGTACGAGGACATTCTGCTCGAGAATGGGAACATCATTCCCCCACCGCCCAGGAGAAGGTACCCGAAGGGGAAACTTACCACGGCGCAAACGGGCAGGTATTGCTCCTATCATGATGAGGCTACTCATCGAACGAGTCAGTGCTGTGCTCTCAAGACAGCGGTGGAGGGTTTGATTAGTAACGGCCAGCTCCAACGGTACATAGGGGATAAGAGAGCAGATCCCGACCGGGAGCAAGACCGGGGCTGGTAGGCTAGCCAAGCCACTAAGCGGTTAGTTTGGCTTACTACCGGCCCAACCGCTGTAACACCACGATGTATATACAAACTACTGTCAAGGAAAATTCAACCGGTCCCATCAATTCAACTGTATTCATAGTCAGGATAATACAAGCAGAGGCCGTTTGGGCAAGCTTACAAAAATAGAGCAAGGGCAAAATCCTAAGGAGCTACGCCTCCCCCCTCAGCGTGCAGTCCTCCAGCTTCCCCGGATGAAGCAGCCGTGCCCTCAGCAATCTGAGGTCCACCCTCCACTTCCGGTTGCTCTTCCGCCGACTGCTCATGGATATCCGACTGCTCATGGATATCTCCATCAGCAGCCTTCGACATCCGGGAAGTATCTAGGTACCCCTTCTGCTCTCATTCCGTGTACGCATCCGCGATGCCCGATTCCCTGGCCTTCTCCAGGAACTGAAAGAACTGATCGCTCTCATGATATCTGAGAACAACCCGCTCGTACAGTTCCGGGTCCTCTTCCCCGGCCGCAGCAGCAGAGGCAGCGCGCAAGGCGGCAGCTCCCACCTGGAGCTCGTCCACCTTGGCCTCCAGTTCGGCCTTCTCCTCCTCAGCCAGCTCCTTCTCCTTCTCCAGGCTCCGGACCCGCTCCTCCAGCTTGGCCACCTGCTTCTTGGCCCTCTCCTCCGATCTGGCCCTCTCCAGCTCCAGCCGGGACCTCTCTGCTTCCAGCACTCTCCGAGCCTCTGTCAGCTCGGCCACCTGCTTCTTCAGCTCATCGCTCGGGTCGGGCTGGTACAGATTGTACAACAGCTACATAACAACAGAGCCAGTTAAGCAAGCAGTAAAGGAAATAAGTTTCGAGCGGTACAATGGCACCGGGCAAGTCTTACCTGCAGGACCGATTCCTTGAACTTTTAGCGCTTCCCGCCCGCCAAAGCTCCGGTAACCTCAGCCCTGTCCAAGCCAAGGCTGGCCAAGTCTGCCGCCAGCTGCCGGGCGAGTGCACTCTCCGGGCTTCCCCTCCGAGCCTCCGCAGGCGCGGGGCTACTCTGCCGGGCAGCGACAGCCTTCTCCCCAGCAGAGCTTGATGCACCGCTGGTTACCTTGAGCCGTTTGGCCAGATTCTCACCGGACGACCCGCCGGTCAGTGTCACCACCGCGGAAGGAGGAACGTCCGTGATCCTCCGCCTCTTCTCGCCCTGGCTGTCAGGCGAAGAAGATTGTGCGCTTGCTCGGGTAACCCGGGTGACGAGTGGGACTGACCCCGGTCGGTATGGAATCCGGCTCACTCCACCGGGGATCTTCAGGGGCCCCCCGGTAGACTTGCCCTTACCGGGTCCCGCTTTGGGCGCAGCAGGATGGCTCTTCACATGCGGCAGGACGTAGCCCTCGTCCTCCACATCCATGGCCCGCGGTTGGGGATGAACCGTTAGCCGACCGGACTCCTCGTCCACGGAGGTCCGTGAAACGGCCTCGCCTTTCTCCCTCACCATCGCGAGAAGCTCTTCACCGTCCATGGATAGGGTAGTGTCGGGTTTGATGACCGCCCGGGAAGATGCACCTGCAGGACGAGCTAAGGTTAGTATTTAAAACAGTTAGCAAAAGTGTTACCGCTAGCACTTACTACGCACCGGGATCTCGCCCAAGACAGCAATGCTCCAGCACCTCTCGCCGAATGAAGTTGTAAGAGCTCCGTTCAAGCTCATCCCAACATCCGAGTATGGTCTTGATCCTCTCCCGCTCCAACTCGGACAGCTCGAATGATTGATCCCCAAGGGGCTGGAAGGCACCAGGAACCCGGTACATCTTACTCCTCTTCTGCCACCTCCCGCCCGCCATCACCACCCTCTTCCTCTAGTTGTTATCCACCCAAGAAGGCATATGGGTGACGATCGGTTGATTGCGCCGGGCATTGAAGGACAGGCAACCCCGGGACCCCCGCTTCTTCGAGTATGACAACCGGTGCAGTGCCCGGAATTCGTTTACCGTTGGCATACTCATCCCAGACAACTCGTATAGGCAGCCGAGGCTCAGCAATCGCCTCCACTGGAGCCCTGGAAGCTGCGCGGGAGATACTTGCAGTGCACTGAGCATGTACTGCACAAAGTTTGGAAGAGGGAGCGAAAATCCGTGGCGAAACTGGTCAAAATGCATCGCAACCCAACCTGCCTCAGGGTTACAGGCTAACTCCCCGGGATTCAGCGGCCGTAGCGCCACCTCGTCCGAGATACTCCATGTCTCCCGGAACGCAGCAATCTCTCCAGGGTTCATGTTACCCTCCGGCTCGTCGCACACCAAGGCACCCTTCCCTCTACCGAGGGTATAGCTCACGGGCGGAGCACGGGCAAGGCGCACACCTTGCGGTATTCCCTCAGATCCTGAGGACCCAGAAGGCGAAGCCCCGCTCTGGGAGCGGTCAGCGGCTTCAGACACCGGGGATTCCGAACCGAGCCAGTCCTCCAGTCTCTCCTCATCGTCCGCAACGAGACGCCTGGCAGCCGATTCGGAAGCCCCATCAGAACTTGCAGAAGACATGTTTTAACCTAAGGGGAAGAAAAAGAAAAACAAAACCCTAGCGCTGGTCAGCAACAGCCTAGAACAGCGCTCTCTGCGGCCCCTCTCCAAGTTTACCGCAGACGCTTCGCTTAAAACAACAGTCGGCGACAGAGATCCCCTCCCCTAGCCGCAAAAGCACCGAAAAGAAAAGCAAAAGCAAGGCCAGACAAAGAAAGCAAGAACTTACCGATTAATATGCTCAACCGAGGAAAGTCCGCCCTGCGAAAACAGCGAGCAATGGTAGCCGAAGAGTAAAAGAACACTTGAGGCAACGGATGTCGCGAGGCACCTCCACAGAGCTTTCGCCGGATTTCTCTCTTTTTCTTAGTCTCTCTGAGCAAGAAGCAAAACAGAATAAAGAAGGCAGAAGATGCCCTTTTTATAGAGAGGTTCGGTGCCCTAGGCGCTTATAATTCCCCCCAAACACGTAATCAGAGCAACTCAAACGCTCGCGAATCCAGGCCCTCCATCTCAGACCGCTCCCTATCAGCACGTGTCCCAGCATCAGTAAACTGCCCACGCCATCATAACTGATGGGACTGATGGACTTCCTCCTTAAATGCATGTCAGCCACTTGTCCCACCTGCTGCCAACAGGAAAGGGAGTTAGGAGCAGGAATCGAGGCGTCAAGCCCCCCACATTTCCCCAGGTACCATGGCAGTTCACGGTTAGGTATCATTCAATCGGTTGCATGGCATCTCACCGGTTATGAGTTTTCAACCGCTTCGAGAGCATTATTCCAGGTACGAGCCATCCATCCAGTACCATGGCAGTTCACGGTTAGGTATCATTCAACCGGCTGCATGGCATCTCACCGGTTATGAGTTTTCAACCACTTCGAGAGCATTGTTCCGGGTACGAGCCATCCATCCGATACCATGGCAGTTCACGGTTAGGTATCATTCAACCGGCTGCATGGCATCTCACCGGTTATGAGTTTTCAACCGCTTCGAGAGCATTGTTCCAGGTACAAGCCATCCATCCGGTACCATGGAAGTTCACGGTTAGGTATCATTCAACCGGCTGCATGGCATCTCACCGGTTATGAGTTTTCAACCGCTTCGAGAGCATTGTTCCGGGTACGAGCCATCTATCCGGTACCATGGCAGTTCATGGTTAGGTATCATTCAACCGGCTGCATGGCATCTCACCGGTTATGAGTTTTCCAACCGACTCGAGACCATCTCACCGGTTATGATCATCCAACCGGCTCGAGAGCGTTTCTTTTTCCGGGAACGAGATCCACCCGGCCCCATAGCATTTCACAGGGGGACTCGTCACGATATGGCAGAACGCCCAGACGAGGCCCACCAGGCTCCATGGCACGACCCCGGTCATGAGAACATTCGACCGGCATGGGCTTTATACACCCGGGTGAGTTTACATCTAACACATGTACTCTTGTCCAGCAGGATAAAAACCCTGCATCGCACTGAACTACGATCAATCTGGGGCTCTACGGTGAGACTTGTTACCTCAACGCCACCCCATTGCCTCAACGCTTATTCCAATACAAGCTGAGAAAAACTAGCAAGTGCTGACCGGTGCCAAAGCGGACCGCAACACCGGGGCCACCGCCTCGCAGCCTAGCAATATGGACTCGTACCGTTAAGGCAGAACGCCCGGTCGAGGGCCCATACTCCCCGACTCATACCGATACGGCAGGACGCCCGGTCAAGGTCCCATGATCTCCGACTCATACCGATATGGCAGGACGCCTGGTCAAGGTCCCATGATCTCCGACTCATACCAATATGGCAGAACGCCCGGTCTCTGATTCCATGCACACATCTATTGCATGGCGGATTTCAACGCCCCATAATCATTCCATGCACACATTTATTGCATGGCGGATTTCAACACCTCACTATCATCTCCATGCTCACAGCACTACAACACTTGAGCACAGTACTACTTATATCGCAAACATACTCATAAACTGTTGCACTCCATCGGTAATAGGTACTCACCCCGGTCACGCCCAATCTTCAACGCGGACTTGGGGGACTGGGCACCGTTGGGTTGATAACCTTGCGGGTCTGCGGGATAAGGACGAGACAGTTATAAGTCCCCATTCAAGATTGCACTTGACCGGGAACTTGGGGGACTTGTTGACAGTAGCCACAAAGGGGGCTACAGCAGGCCCACAGACCCGCAGCAAGTACACCAGGGGCCGGCCTGAGGCCCAGGACCGGACCACCAGCACCAGGCCTCGGGGTCCAGCAGTCTATCGTGCCACCAGGGGCCCCGGGGTCTGGGGGCTCCTGCCTGCCCAAGAGGTCACTAGAACTGCCTTTGGTGTACAAACAGAAGGGAATCAGTCCCACATCGAAGGGTAAGGCCAGACCTCACTCTTGGTCACCTATATAAGGGCCCCAACTACCCTCATTAATAGGTAACTGATCCTTCCTACCGCTTATATACGTGCTTAAGTTATATCTATTCAAACTATACTAACTTAGGCATCGGAGAGGAGAAGACCGGCCCGCCCGGTATTCACCTTAGTAAGCAGGTTTACAGGAGATCAAGTGAAGATTCATCTGTCTCTACAAGGCCTACGGGTTTGTGCAGAAACAGTTGGTTATTTGAAATGGGAAAATAAAGTTTGTCCCACATTTCGGGCTGGAACACCGATTTGGGCTCCAGAACGCAGATTCCTTTTTGCACCCAGCCCGGATTCTTTTTGGACTCTTCAGCTGCTACTGGAAAACCTGTTGATAATATTCCAGTAACATATGTTGTAATGCTTGATTATAACCATTCAGTGGGTGATTAACTTCAGCTGTTCATGGCCATTGAAGTTCTCTGTATTCATTACTGATTTTAATAGCCAAGGCCATCCTCACACTGTAAAAAGGGCCTCATATTCCTCAGTCTAAACACACCAATAACAATTAGTTATTCTCCTCTCAAAAGCTTTCTCTCTTCTGCTCTTGTGTTCCTTTTCTGGTGATAGAAATAGGGTACTATCTCCAGTTCGCATGCTTTCCTGTAGCAATGCAGCTTCAGGAATTCGTTTGTCGTTGTATCATGCGAGACGAGCGTCAACATACCTTTTGCATCCGTAGAGGCGGCGTAGTTGTCTTAAGGAGAGTGTGTGTCACACACGACTCGACTTTTCCTAATCCATTTTGAAACTCATTCGGTATTGGTTGAATATTTCTTCATTCCTTCTTGTTTATTTCTGAAATTTTAATTTCTAAATTCAAGTTAATATTTATCTCAATTTATATATGCAATATCATACCATTATATTACATCTCCAACAATTATTGTATAAATTTTCTATTGTAGAGGAGGAAATCATAAAATCTCTTAAATAAAAAGGGATAAACTCCGATAGCACTTCTATTTTATCATACAAAATTAAATGTTTCATGTATAATTTGATGAATTTATATGAATATTATAATTTATTTAACTCAAACAAAATTAATTACTTTTCTTTATTCACTTCTTTCAATTTGAGGAGAGAGTGAATTCTAAATGGCAAATAATAAAGTTTCGAGATTTGTTAATGAAATATACAAATTTTGAGAATTCTATAGATTTAGAGATTCTCTTTATCTTTTTCCCACTTTTTGTAAAATAGAGAATGGTTTACATGACCTATTGGAGTGAAAATGAGATATTTTTCATCTAAAATAGAGATAATCCTCTTTTTACAAGATCTGTTGGAGATGCTCTAAGAGAATAACATAGTAAAATGATGAGAGTTTAGCATCATAAACAAGCACTTAAATGCACCGAAAAAAGATTATAGCATCTCCAGCATGAGCATCTATCAAATTGCTATATTTAGCTAAAATTTTGAGTTTTAGCGATCGATTTAACAATGTTGCTTCAACAATAGTTGCTAAATATTAAATTTTAGTAATCGTAAACTGACATGTGGAGAGTGAACATTCAGCTATTTCCTTAGTAATGTTTGAATCAATTGACAAAAATTGATAAATTGTTAGAAAATTTCAAATTAAAATTAATAGTGCTGGAGCCTAGAGATGCTCTTAGTGTTTTAACTTTTAACAACACCAACCGCACCTGAAGCTGAATCACATCCAGCAATATTTGTATTTTTTTTTATTTCCTATTTTCTTGATTTATTGTAAATATTTTTTTTCCCTTCTTTCTCCCAAAGTTTTTACAAGGCTCAAATTGTATAATGAGCCTCCTTTGTATCTAATTTTGGATCGATTTATTCTTTAGGGCCTTCATTCTTTAGGCAATACCACAATAACATTTCTTTGTAAGATAGATCTAGGAGTGTGTTTGGATGAAGAAAAATCAAGAGGAATTTAATTGAAAGTGAGAATTTCATAATTGCTAAAAACCAATTCAGTTGTTTGGCATTATCAAATTGGAAATTCTAAATTTCTGTGGATCAGAAAAAGAATGAATTCATTGTTTAAATTCCTTTCTTGAATTCCTTACAAAATAGGTGTCATTTACAAATTCATTTGCAGTGTTCAATTATCTTTCTAAAATAAGACTTTTTATATTTTATTTTTTATTAATGTTTTAAAAACTTTTTTAATCTATAACACATTTCAAATTCCATATAAATATAACCAAACAATAGAATTTGCAATTGATAAATTTTAAATTGATGGAATTTAAGATGTCATCAATTATAAATTCTCATGGATTTCATAATGTTCTCATCCAAACACACCACTAGTATTTTGTGTAGGTTGTAAAGAAACACAAATTATTTTTGATTTTTATTTTCATCTTGGATTTCTACTTTCCTGGCTCTTAATCAAATTGCTAATTTTGAAAGAGTGTTGCTATTAGAACCTCCACATCTGCTCACTTGACCTCCCTCTATTTTCAATTATTGAGTTACATTTATATCCTCTTACATAAAAACTATTGAGGACAATAAGTGTATAAAAATAGTATTATATTTATTGTCTATAGACTTTCTAATTCAATAATAATGTTATTTATTATTTTTCTTATCAAATTTATTTTCCAATTTCAGTAAGTATTAAAACTAAGCGAATTTAAAAAGTATAAGATTGTTAATGTGATATAAAGTTACTATAATTATACATGTTTAACCGCATATACAAAATATAAGGTCAAGAGTAAGTGTTGAAAACTAAGCGCATATATTTTAATAAGTTTTGCAATATGAAAAAAAAAAAGTGAAGTGTTTTGATATATATATACATATATATATATATATATATGTATATTGAATATTTTTATACATCTTATAAGACCTTAAATATATTTGCAACACACTAGTAACTATTGAAATAGTACAAGGACATATGCTAGTGTGTTTTGAAATATTTGTATGTCCTATGATTTGATTTATCTCATTATATCTTACAGGAAATAAAAAAATATATTAAGAAATAGAGGTATAGTGAGTAGGGGTGGACACGCGGACCCGAAAACCGAAAAAAACCGAACCGAAAAAAAAAAACCGAACCGAACCGAAGTAGTTCGGGTTGGGTTTCGGTTTCAGTCTGGCAAAACCCGAACCAAAGCGAACTGACCCAAACTTACCCGAATTTTAGCTATTTCGGTTTCAACTATATCTTCCGAGTCTTGTTTTAGCACTAGTGGGAGAGTAATTAATCCACATCGTAGCTCTCTAAGTCCTAAAATGGTGGAAGCATTGATATGTACTCAAAGTTGGCTTAGGGGTGAACATATTGCTTTGCACCATGTGCCTACTATTGAGGAGATGGAGATTTGTGAAGATGCGGAAATAGGTAATAGTTTTGTTTTTTCTTATTGAATATTTGAATTGCTTAATGTGATTTGGTTTTGTGTTATGCATGATTATATTTTATTTCTATTTTTCTAATTGTATGCAACTATGCATGTAGATGAGTTGGTGAAGAGCGTGCAGCATGGCATTAGAGACGATCATGCCAAGAGTGAATCAAGTGGTATGCTACCTCCAAGATCAAACTCATTCATGCGAGCTTGAGGGAGAGTTGAGAATTGTGATGATGCCAAATTGCCAATCATGTCATGGACTCTGATATTGTTCTATTTTTCTCTTCCTTATTTAGTTATGTTTAAATATTAAACTTTGGACTTTGACTTTATTTTGATGGACTTGAAATTGTTGAATTATGGAGTATTGACTCAAGCTGAACTTTGTACTTTGAAATTTTTAACTTATAAACTATAAAATTTATATTTTTTATTCGAACTTGAAAAGTGGGTAAAACCGAAAAAAAAACCGAACCGAACCGAACTTTGCTGGTTGGGTCGGGTTATGGGTCACTGACTCAAAAATTAAAAAACCAAACCGAACCGAACAGAATTTTAAATTTGGGTTGGGTCATGGGTTTTGTCCAAACCCGAACCGAAGTGACCCGTGTCCACCCCTAATAGTGAGTGAATAGGAGGTTGAATAAGTAAGTTACTGAAATATATGTGAATAATATACTTAGGTTATTTCTGTAATTTGAATGGAGGTCTAGTGAGTAAATGCTTATATTCAAAAGTCTAATGGAGGTGCAGAAAGTATTGGAGGTCTAATGAGCAAATGTGGAGGTCCCAATAACAACACTCTTTTAAAATCAAATCAAGCAAAATCAGAAAACGAAAGATGACGCAAGAATACAAGCAAGGAATGCGTTGTTTCCGCTCTTGAAGCACAAGTTGAAGTCTAATTAGTTTCGGCCGCTACCCTAATTAGCTTAATTGTATACTTGTTATAAAATATTAAATATCCAGTATAATCATGGATGCAGCTTGGTGAGATAGCCATTACAAAACAGAGAGACTATAATACAAACTAAATTGATTCTTACAATCCAATTTAATATTGTTAAAGATATCCTCCTAGTGGTAGGAGAAGTGGACTATTTGATCGAGGATTGAACCATCCAATCCGATCGATCTAATTCCATGCTGATCGAATGTTTTGTTTAATCTCCATTATTTTCCTGCCATCACATCCACATTTTCGCTCGCTAGATGCAACATCTAAACATGGAATTATATTGATAGGAACAGTGCCTAATCATACCAACCATTGCTAGGAATTACATTGATTTAATGTTCTGATAAACAATATTGTTTATAAAATTTAGCATGGAATTGGTAATAGAAATTGTATAAAATAGACTAAACTGTAATAGGGGACTGGTGTAATAGAACTCTGTCTCTCTTTTTTTTTTTTGGTCTGAAGGTGTAATAGAAACTCGAACTAGCTAGAAGACGCTAGCTATATGCATGTTTAAGTTAAAGAAAACATATATATGTGTCCAGTTCGAATATTTTTGTGAATACATATATATTCTGCAGTAATGAACTGGTAATGCACAGTTCGAATATCTGTATTTTTATATGTGTCCCGTCAAAGAAAATAGAAAATAGTACCAAAATTGTGTTTAAATATCAAACAATTATAGAACAATTAGCATCTCTGAGTTGGATAGCAGATTTTGGAAAGAAGCTAGGTCTAAGAAGTTATACAGGAAGATATGTCATAGTTGTCAGGGGTGGTACTATTCTTTGCTCCTTTTTTCTTTTCTTTTCCAAAACCAATAATATATGTCAATCCCTATCATAGGCAAAACAACGCGTACATCAATCTCAAATTTAGACCAAGTTTTTAGAGACCGACCAAGACAATCTAACAAAACTGACTAGTACAAAAGCCATACCAATTAAGTACAGCAGAAAGATAGAGAATTCGTCCCAAATAAAAAAAAAGTACAGCAGAAGGATAAGTGAGTCATAGAGGTCCAACACCTTCTTCTTTGGAGGCCTTGGCTTCTTACATGTTCTTCACATAATCCTATTCCTCATCAGTTGTAGAAGAAGCTGCTGCTTCAAAGGTTTTTAGATCAGAGGCTGGCTTACCTAGAAGATAAGATTGGGTTGATCTACGTATATTTGATCCCCAATCCGTCCTAAATCCGGCGTGTTGTAACCATAGCCTTTGCTTGGCCCTAGAGCTAACCTAGAACAAACCAAGTGTATGTGCTAAACATTATACGTGCGAATAATGTGGCACAACTGCATGTGAAGCACTTATATATGTAGAAACTACCCAAATTCATGCGTAAACATGCTAAGCTGAAAGTAATGTCTCATAATTCATCAAGATAATTACCAACAATGGAACCATTATTGTGATCAACTTGAGATTTGTAGATTTGAGTCACGACCTCATGTCCATGCCCCTATCTATTTCTCTCTCCATCGCAATTTGTTTTTCTCTCTTCTTCTGCATAATTTGATATTGCAAAGCAAATCCATTTGTAAGCAACGAATACATCATTGGTTCTTTAATTTATATCCATAGATTATCATATCCACTACGTACCATCGTAAAATACGATTACGATCAAATATGATTGACTACTTGGAATCGATCAATTACAAGAGAGTAGATCGAATTGTAGTATAGCTATGTGATGAGAAGATGAATTAAGATGGTGGAACAATTGGAACTATATCAACTTTGTGATGATGATGATGAAGGCGAGGGAAAAAAGAAGAGTACGGTGAATGTTAATTCTTCGAACCGCACAACTGGACTCTACTTACTTGTTTTTCAATATTTTCTTCACCTTCCAATCTTTTAGAAAATATGTTTTATGTGATTATAAATATGTTCAAGTATACATAGATATATATGCTTAATAATTATATATGCCCCCACGTTGTCTGGGTTGACGTCTTTATTTTTCTCTCCCTAGCTAGCTTCACTATATATATCTCAATCTCATGCAGATTATTATTAATACTCTCCATTGTCAATCTCCTGATCGATCTGGATCTTTGTCTGACCTATTTCTGGTTGGTAATAATTTTACTGGAATCCCATTATATTTTCCATACTCGTCCTTATTAGTTTACTCTTGAATCCATCTATCTTATTAGTTAACATGTTAATTTTATTTTACTGCAGAATATATATGTATTCACAGTTCACTGCAATATTCAGTAGTCCCATCTTTCTGTACGTGGTTAATCAATTTTATTGAAGAATATGTCGACATGATGTTGTTGATCGAATTCATCATTGATTGAACTCGGTCTCCTCTAGGTTGTCAATGACGTACTGCAGCAGCTAGCTAGGTGTTCCTGCAAACTGCAGATTAGAAAAGAATCGAGTTTGTTGGGACTATATATTACTGAATAAAACCTTATTTTAAAAAAATGAAGCCATGTCTCTCGCGACAATCGATCTTGATAGTCGGGTATAAATATGTCACTTCATTTCATTCTCTCCCATGCACAGATCTGCCAAGCATTATCTCCTGATTTCATTGTGCAAAAAAAAATAAATTAGGGCTCAGTATTTCAGGAATACCGCACCACTATATGGAGCAAACCGGAGCTATTCCAGAGGGAGAATACTCTCAATCTCTTGGTGGGATGGTCACTGGTGATCAGGAGGCAGATTTCATGATGACCCAGTTGCTTGAAAATTATCCCATAATTCCAGACATGGCAATCCCGGATGATTTTTGGCCTGGTAATGAAGAATCAACATTGATGAACATTGTAAACCAAATTCTGAATGTTCACAATACAATATATCATATGCATAACCATAATCGTTAGACTTTTAGCTTTGAGTAACTTACCATCATTATGAATCATAGCTCCTTCCATTGATATAAACCTGAAACACAAAAGTACTAGGCAAAGCCTTCTGTTAGTCACCACAATAAGCTTCTCAATGGACATAACTTACGTTATATCTCGTGGTGATAACAGGGACCAAAACCATCTATTTATATAGAATTATTAACCCTAAAGAGTCCTCCCATTAAGGACATTCCTTGAGAGTTAAGTCTTCTAATTAGATTCCTGATACAATACTGATTAGTTGTCTAACTTCTAGACTATGAATAGGATTCCTTATAATAATGATCTAATACACGAAATCATTATTAACTGGATATAGTTCTGTATTTGTTTCCATGTAGAAGTAGATATTGTCATTAAGCATAATTATCATTTAAGATGTGATAAGTCCATATTGATCTAACAAACATTTCAGGCAACTATGGAAGTCCGGATTATTCTTTCGAAACTACTAGTTCTCATATCATCAACGACAGTTCACTAGAGAAAGATCTCTTTCCCACATCAATCAATCAATTCTACAACTGGAGTGGTTCTCCCCCAATGACGTTGACAACAACGTATGTTAACAGCAACGACGACGATATAATTCTGTCTACTGACTTTTCTGCTGCCGAGGAGATAGACATTAGTTCGTATCTCATTCAAGGAGAAGGTGATGTGAGCATTAATGACGGCAATGTGGAAGATCCCGGCAGGTACCAGCCTGAAAAAAGTAACACCGGCTCCAAGATTAATTCTATGAAGAGACCGAAAATTTCAGAAAATGTGATTCCATGCCATGCCATAAACAACCGCATTATTATTAATTAACTCTTTTTTCTTGAACAATTCCAAATCATGCTTGCTTGATTATTCATAAACCGCTAGCTCATATTAAGTCAATGCATAATATAGGATCAAATGAGTAAGAGGAGAAGAAAGTCAAAGAAGAGCTGCAACGAGGAAGAAGATGGATATCATATATATAGATATTGCTTCCCAGCTTCAGCCGAGTGGAGGGATGATTCAGAATGAGGCTGCAGCTCTCAACTTGAATGGAAAGACGAGAGCTAATAGAGGATCTGCCACCGATGCCCAAAGTGTCTATGCAAGGGTAAACTTCCTGATAGCTAGACTCTAGAGCATACCATTTCTTGTATATATATATATATATATACATGAATTGTCCGACTGTTCAACCCGATCACGTACCCTAGCTAGCTTGACTAGCTAGGGGTTTTGTTGCATCAAAATAATTTTTGTGTTTGTTTTGAATCATGCAGAGAAGAAGAGAGAGGATCAATGAGAGGCTCAAAGTCCTGCAAAACCTTGTCCCCAATGGAAGAAAGGTAGGGGAGAAGTCGTCTTAGGTCAACTAACTCTGGTATCTAGAGAAAAAAGGTGTCTTTTTTCTTTCTTCGATTCCACACGTACTATTACTCTTTACTGTATTTTCTTTTTATACTCCCCCCACACGTACGTACACCACACATCCTCACACTGCAAAAGGATCTGAATAAATGAATCCATAATATTACTGTTTCAATTCTTTGGTCCGTCAACTTTGTTTGACAAGCTTTATCTTTGACTAACCATGCTATACTTCTGGTGCTATAGCATGCTTAAACCCAATTGTAGACTTGAAAGCAAATACTTCTGGTGTATAAATGTACGTATTGTGCATTCCTTCACGCCCCAAAAATTATAAGAGTGTACGTTCTTGAGTTGTGTTGGTGTTGTTTATTGGGACAAATTAAACTTATAAACTCGTCACTGAATTCAATTTCCATTCGCATTGTATAATGCGGATCCTCCATGAAGTTGTCTATTGAGGCATGCCACCTGAGACCACCGCTCCTGTGGGCCGCAGCCGCAGGAGTTTTAGTTTCAGACTTAATTTATACATTGCAAAGAAACTAATTTGCATAAGATTTCTACCCGGGCCACCTTAGAAGAAAAATAGTGAAACTTGAAATTTTTATCCAAGTTAAGTAACTAGTTAATTATAAAAATATAATTGTTCAAGGAAGGTTAATTCCATAACTTCCGAGGTGTGTCTTGTCCTAATAAAACTTGTAGTCTAGATACTCTATTAGATAGGGAATCCCTGTTCGCCAGGGATACTTGATGTAATGCCTATATATAAGACCTCCTTATCAATGAATAGACACAGAGTTTACTATCAGCTATTTCTCCTACAACACGTTATCAGCACGTTGCTCTAGCTTCACGTCTGATAGCCCTAGAAACCCTAATTCCGAAATTTTTTTTTCGAAACCCTAACCTACCGTCGGCCGCCGATTCTTCCCTTCGGCACCGTCGGCCCCTTCTCAGCAGCACCTGCGCTGCCCGCCTGCCCCCCCCCCCCCCCCCCCCTCCCTTGCGTGCTACTTTTAGCACGCATCCGCCAGAAAATCAATATTGCTCGCAAGCCATGCAAGCGGTCCGCGAAGCCTTATTCGCTATTGAGAAGAAATCAAGAAAAATCGAAGAAAACAAGCTTCCCCAAGAGTCAAGTTTCGTTTGATCAAGCTTCTCTTGAAGAGGTAAATATTTTATAAACGTTCTCGCTTCTGCAATTTCAATAGTTGGGTTTTGTTTTTCTTCCGGGACCTTTCCGTGTCCCTGCTTCTTCATCCCGATTCTATCGCTTCTCGGGACGGCATACGGGGATTTAGTCACCCCGGTGCCAACGTTTATTGGGGTAACCGTGATGTTACCGGCCACCGTTATGCTTGTGACTGTGATGTCACTGTGAACCATAACGTATTATTCTTTTATGAAAAGAAAACAAAGGGAAGATATCGATTGTGACTTGAAGTCACGTTAAGCATCGATTTATGTGACCATGATATATCTTGGCACTGTTCTAAAAGAACAATCAAACTTGATTAGTATTCAAATATACTAACGTCTCCCTGTTTGTGTTCTGTAGATGGCTGACACTCAGCGTCCAGAATTTGACATCTTGGATGTCCAAGGCAAGGAATACAAGAGGTGGGTCTCAGATGTTGAGAACACTTTCATTGGTAAAAGATTTACTGCCACCATCAACCCTCCTGAGGATGAAAACTTACACGCTTCTCCTGAACAGAAAGCACAAGCCCTGATGTTTCTCAGGCGCCATATCCATCCAACGCTCAAGAAGCAATACCTGAGGAAAACTGATCCCAAAGAGCTATGGGATATCCTCAAGGACCGCTTCGACAATGTGCATGACGCACAACTCCCAGACCTCATGTCTGATTGGGAGCAAATCCGCTTATTGGATTTTGATTCCGTCCAGGAATATCATCAGACTATGCTGAACTTGCAATCTGATTTGAGCTTTTGTGGGGTCGAAAAGACCGATGATGACATGATGGAAAAGACTTTCACGACGTTCCCAGAATCTGCGTCCATGTTGTCGCATCAGTACCGCGATCTCCGTGAGAAAGGCACTATCAAAACCTTCAGTGATTTGATGAATGTCCTTCAAAGAAAGGAGAGGTACCATGAGTTGATTCTTACCACCAATAAGAGGCCTCGAGGACCGAAATTCATTGCGGAATCTCATCAAGCCCGTGGTCAAGCTTTTAAGCAAAAGCATCAACCTCATGAACGTCAAGCACCGCCACCACGTTCGCCAAGGGCAACACGTGGCAGACGAGGAGGAAGAAGAGGCGTCGGCCGTGGCCGACAGCTTTCTTGGACAAGGGATGGTGGCGCTGCCGCCGCCCCCAGAGGAAGGAACAGTTTTGGTTCCGGTCCCAGGCGTGGTGGCCATACGCCGAACAATGCTTCGGCTCCTTGCTTCAAATGTGGTTCTAAGAATCATCTCCAACGCGATTGCACAGCAAGTAGAGATATTCAAGCCGCTTACAAGAAACACAAACAATACATAGAACAAGAAACACACTATGTAGGAGATTTTAAGGAAGAAGAATACGATGAGGAAGATACGAACTTCGCCATCGATGACTTCCAACCTACCAAGAAACGTAGGACTCAGGAGTATGATACTCCGGATTATGAATAAGTATTTGACTTAGGTCATGAGATACATGTTCAAGTTTGATTTTGATTGTTATTTTGACATAATATAGTCAATAAATCACGACTTTGTTTGATAAGTCGTTCTATTTAGAACAACCTTGATGTATTATTGAGTTGTCATCAATAAAATCTATCTTATTCTATGAATGATTTGAGATTTTTACATCCCTGAAAGCAAAATTGGTTCAATGCGTCCAATTCTCAATGGCATAATTATTTTGAGTTCACCAAAATTTCTGGTGATGTTAACTCATATCCGAAAAAGATCACAATGAAAAAAAATCGAGAGATCCGCAATCGCCATTCGCCAAACTTGATCTGCGATCCATGATCCGTGATCCGCGATCCGCGATGCACAATCCGCGATCCGCGATCCGCTATTCGCCAACTTGGCCGCGATCCGCGATCCGCCAACTTGGCTGCGATCCGCCATGCCTCGCTCGCCAATGCCACTAAGCGCTTGGCCGCGAGTCGCTAGGCCTCACTCGCCAGCTCGGCTCAGCACCGAATCCGGTTTTTGAAACCAACAATCGATAGCCTATCGAACAAATGCAACTTTTGCATCAATGGCTCGGCAACGACGTGTCTTCGGACTCGCCATGCTTCGGATTTAGCTCAACCGTTGCATCGCATTGCCTCAATGCCTGACCGACCCTCACCACTCGCCTTGCTCCGGCTCGGCCTCTGGGTAGCTTCGGCCTTACCACAGCTTCGGCTTTGGCTTGGCCCCGGCTTTTGCCTCGGCCTCGGCCTTGGCTCGGCCACGCCACCTACGACGGTGTCCGGTCTCAATCTCTGACCTAGGCTGTGATTATCAATGTTGATACTCGGTGATTAAAATATGGCTTATCTCTTTCTCTCAAGTTATGTCGTTGCCATGGCTATGATATTGGCCTTAATGCACTTCATTTTGTGATGATATATTGCTTCAGTACACTTACTTTAAAGTGTTCGCCAAAGTCTAAAGTAGACTATTGATTTAATTTACATTGTTTTTGTAGATGTATCAAGGCGAGATTGAGTGTTTGTTGGATTGTGCAACAACCCACACGATTCTGAGGAATCGGCAATTGTTTTCGGATTTTACGCCAAGAGAATCGTCGTTATCTACGATGACAGGAACTGGACCCGTAATTAAGGGTCGTGGCACTGCTCAATTCTTATTGTCAAATGGCACTGAAATTCGGGTAGAGGACGCCCTATATGCGCCTAAGGCGCCAAGAACCTTGCTAGCTTTCAAGGATGTGCGTGACAACGACTATCACCTCAGCACTTATGTTGAAGATGGAACTGAATATCTGTTGATCACCTCCACTCAATCTATGCGCACTCGCATTGTGGAGAAGTGTAAGCGAGTTCGAAATGGCATGTATTTCACAACCATTCGAGCCAACGAATCTCATGTTGTTATATTATGTGATTCTGATGCTTATAAGCTTTGGCATGATAGACTCGGTCATCCGGGTCGTGATCTGATGATTCGTATTTTGAAATGCTCCCACGGTCATCCATTTTTCCGATCACAAAAGCACAGAGGGCGCCTCGACCTCGGTTCGGCCGTGCCATCGATAGCCACCTCTCGGCTCCAAGGAGAGGTTCGGCCTCCTCCTGCTTCTCATGCTTCTGTAGCGATGTCTAATGCTCATCGTTCGTTTTGCAAAGCTTGTTCACTAGCAAAACTTCAAGCAAGACCATCTTTTGCTATTGATAATAAACAGAATATTTCGTTCCTACAACGAATACAAGGTGATATTTGTGGACCTATAACACCAGAATGCGGACCATTTAGATATTTCATGGTTCTGGTTGATGCATCAACGCGTTGGTCACACGTAGCGTTGTTGTCCACGAGGAATGCTGCATTTGCTAAACTCCTAGCTCAGATCATTAAGCTTCGGGCTCACCACCCGGACAATCCGATTAAGTCAATCAGACTGGATAATGCTGGAGAGTTTACGTCAAAGTGTTTTGATGACTATTGCATGTCAGTTGGGATTGAAGTTGAACATCCCGTGCCCCACGTTCATTCTCAGAACGGTCTTGCAGAAGCCGCTATTAAGAGACTACAGCTTGTAGCTAGGTCTCTTGTCATGGCCACAAACTTGCCGGTTTCGGCATAGGGATATGCAATATTACATACAGCTATGCTTATTCGTCTACGACCCACAGATAGCCAACCATTTAGTGCGTACCAGTTGGTAACTGGTTACGAGCTTGATATTTCGCATCTGCGTACTTTTGGTTGTGCTGTATATGTGCCTATCACGCCTCCACTGCGTACCAAGATGGGTCCACAACGACGATTAACTATTTATGTTGGATATGAAGCACCAACAATTGTCCGCTATATAGAGCCTATGACCGGTGATCTGTTTACTGCAAGATTTGCAGATTGTCACTTTGATGAGACATCATTCCCGCCGTTAGGGGGAGATGGGGCCGCATCTGTCCCAAGTGAACGTCAGGAATTGACGTGGTTCTCTCCCACTATGTCTCATTATGATCCCCGTACGTCTCAGTGTGAGACCGAAATACAACGCATATTAGAACTACAAAAGGTGGCGGATACGATGCCCGACTCCTTTACTGATATTACGAAAGTGACAAGATTAACCATACCTGCTGCGAATATACCTGCCAGGCTCAACATTCCTCGCCATGCGCGAGCATGCGCCGCCGGTCTCGGACCCGCAGCCCTAGGTGCCATCGGCAGCCTAGGCTCGGCACCTCCAAGTGGAGGGCCGGCGTCAACTTCGGATCCTCCTAGAAAGAGGGGGAGACCAATCGGTTCCAAGGACAATGCACCTAGAAAGAGGGCATGTGTTCAGGCACAAAGCGATCCGTTCATCATCGATACTGTGACGCCGTCACACGAGATTGTCTCCGACTATACCTATGTCCAAGAATCAACTCTGAATCATCTGGGGGACGCCTCAGACTCACCGTTGATGTTGGAGAACAAGGAAATCTCACTAAACTACTTTTGCATGCACAATCTTATGGAAAGGAATTCCATGTATATCGATGATGCATTCGCCTACGCCGTTGCTCAAGAAGTTATTGACGACGACGATATGGAACCCCGCACTGTTGATGAATGTCAACGTAGGGCGGATTGGCCGAAGTGGGAAGAAGCAATCCAGGCTGAACTAGACTCTCTAAATAAAAGGCAAGTATTCAGACCGGTTGTGCCTACACCGCCGAACGTGAAGCCTATTGGACATAAATGGGTCTTTGTCAGAAAGCGCAATGAGAATGGTGAAGTCCAGCGATATAAAGCTCGACTCGTGGCGCAAGGTTTTTCTCAACGCCCTGGAATTGATTATGAGGAGACGTATTCTCCTGTCATGGATACTATTACCTTCCGATACTTAATAAGTTTGGTAGTCTCAGAGAGACTCAATATGCAGCTTATGGATGTTGTAACTGCGTATCTTTATGGGGACCTAGATACGGAGATGTACATGAAAGTGCCAGAAGGACTTTCGTTACCCAAGTCAAGTGAGCAAAAACCACGAAGTTCATTTGCTATCAGGTTGAGACGATCTCTATATGGACTCCGACAATCTGGTAGGATGTGGTACACACGGTTAAGTGATTACTTGATTGGGAAAGGATACAAGAATGATGAGTTGTGCCCTTGTGTGTTCATAAAGAGAACAAGTTCAGGATTTGCCATTGTAGCCGTCTATGTTGACGATATGAACATCATTGGAACGCTAAATGAGATCAATGAGACCGCTAGCTATTTGAAATCCGAATTCGAGATGAAAGATCTGGGAAGGACTCGGTTTTGCCTAGGCTTAGAACTAGAGCACCGAAGTGGTGGAATCTTTATACACCAATCTGCATATGTCCGAAAGATGCTCAGGCGATTTAACATGGACAAAGTTATGCATCCTACAGGCACTCCCATGGTCGTTAGAAGTCTGGATATCAACAAAGATCCCTTTCGTCCGAAAGAAGACGACGAAGAGGTCTTGGGAGCTGAATATCCATATCTTAGTGCGATTGGAGCTCTGTTATACTTAGCTCAATGTACTAGACCAGACATCGCTTTCTCTGTGAACTTGTTAGCTAGATTTAGCTCTGCGCCAACACAACGCCATTGGGTTGGAATCAAGAACATTTTCTGATACCTTAAAGGAACCCTTGACATGGGCTTGTACTATCGATACACTCATCAGGATTCGACATCTAGTCGATCTCTTGCATCCAACAGCACAAACCATGGCTCGGATCGCCATCCGCCAGCCATATCCGCCAAGACTGGCTTTGGCTCAGCCATCCGCCATCCTGCAGCCATATCCGCCAACTTATCCGGACCCGCGGATGCTAAATCGTGGTCCCGATACGGCTTTGGCGATACCCCCTCCTACTCAGATACACCAAATGATGTGATGGTAGGATTTGCTGATGCTGGATATTTGTCAGATCCACACAAAGGACGTTCCCAAACCGGTTATGTTTTTACCATTGGGAATACGGCAATATCTTGGAGATCAACCAAGCAAACCCTTGTTGCTACCTCCTCGAACCATGCTGAGATTATTGCATTACATGAAGCAGTCAAAGAATGCATTTGGCTTCGCTCAGTTATATCTCACATTCGAGAGTCTAGTGGACTTGAGTCTACTACGATGGGACCAACTTGCATATTTGAAGATAATGCAGCATGCATTGAGCAGATGAAGTTGGGATACATTAAGGGTGACAATACTAAACACATTTCGCCTAAGTTCTTCTACAATCAGCAGTAGCAAGAGACTTTGAATATCCAAGTGAAGCAAGTCAGCTCAGAAGATAATGCAGCAGATCTGTTCACCAAGTCTTTACCCAAATCTACATTTATGAAGCATGTAAAGCGCATTGGTATGTGTCGCTTATCCGAACTCAAAGACTGACTGACTATCAGGGGGAGTTCTCGTCCAGACTTCAGGGGGAGTCTAGTTATGCATGTCTCACATACTTGTAGTTGGTGCGTTGTACTCTTTTTCCTTAGACCATGCTTTTATTTTTGCCCAAGAGGTTTTTGTTTGCTGGCAAAGGTTTTAACGAGGCAACAGTTCATGCACCATTGAGGACGCGACACAAGGGGGAGTGTTCAAGGAAGGTTAATTCCATAACTTCCGAGGTGTGTCTTGTCCTAATAAGACTTGTAGTCTAGATACTCTATTAGATAGGGAATCCCTGTTCGCCAGGGATACTTGATGTAATGCCTATATATAAGGCCTCCTTATCAATGAATAGACACAGAGTTTACTATCAGCTATTTCTCCTACAACAATAATAAATTAACTTGAAATTTTGAGTATAATAAATTAACGTACTAACGTACGTGCCTGTGGAATTACAGGTTGATATTAGCACAATGCTTGAGGAAGCTGTCAATTACGTGAAGTTTTTGCAACTTCAAATCAAGGTAATACGATATACATATATATATATATATATATACATATATATATATATATATATATATATATATATAGAGAGAGAGAGAGAGAGATTTTCGAATGCGGACGTCCGCATTTTACGAATCCGTACGGATTCCGGCTTTTCGGCCGGAATTCGATCACCAAATCCGATCTCCACCGTTCAGATTATAGGTATGCGTGTATAGATCAACCCTGTAAAATTTCATCCAATTCGGTGATCGTTTGATACCTCAAAATCGCGATTTACCAACCGGAATCCGAACGGTTCCAGTTTACTGATTTTTGTCCGTTCGTGTAAATCGTGATTTTGAGGTATCAAACGATCACCGAATTGGATGAAATTTTACAGGGTTGATCTATACACGCCTACCTATAATCTGAACGGTGGAGATCGGATTTGGTGACCGGATTCCGGCCGAAAAGCCGGAATCCGTACGGATTCCTAAAATGCGGACGTCCGCAGTATAACCGCACCGTATATATAAATATAATAGCTTTCTGAAATATACGTACACTCAGTTAATTATTTCATACTAAGTTTTGTACCAACAGTAGTCATTTTATGAAAATCTAATGGTGGAGAACGACGAATAAGTTGACCTAATTCCAACTGCTATCTCCAATCTTAGATCTGAAACCGATTACGAAAAGTTAATCAAAAGTAAATAAAAGTTGGATTTGATCAACTAATAACATTTTTCTTTTTCCTTCCATAGATGTTAAGCTCGGATGATATATGGATGTATGCTCCCATTTGTTACAATGGAATGGTTTTCGGACTTGATCGAGACGAGTCTTGCGACGCTAAATCAATGTTAGAAATTAAAGATAACATACACTGAAACAGATCATGAGACTCGGAGTAGTATCAAAGTGCATATCAGTCCTAGCTTGTTGAGGAATGAAAACGATGTTCGGTAATCAGCATTTCATTTGTATGTTTGTATTTGTTTTGCGGACAAATTAAAAGTCCCAAAGTTTTTCCAAGTATTTTGTAAATGCTCGGCAAATTAAGTTCATATGATCGAATAACATGTATGAATCTATGTATCTATATTTGAGAAAATTAATAGTTTATCAGCTAGCTGCGACAAGTCTGAAAGCCATTTTTGTTATCTTGGATAGGATTGAACCCTGACCTATCTTTTTCTAATGTTATGTATATGGGAGTAGCTGGACTATTGGGATGATTAGGGTAAAGCCTGGAAAATATCAGTTTCGTCTTCAAATTCTATATAAAGTAAACACAAATGGACGAAGCGTAACAATGAAAAATATCGCAGCTTGGCTATGAAGTCTCGTCTAACCAGACGATCGATGGAAGACCGAAACATATATCTTATATGCTAGGTCCATTTAAGAACCCAAAATAGTTAGCATTAACTTAAAATCAAGCAGTAATATGAACCTAAATGTTTGTGAAATATTGGTTGGAAAAGAAAATATCCACTGGGTGAAGTTTGACAGTTAATATCCATCACCGAAAATAAATCAACTTTCCTACTTGCTTGAGTTTGCCAGTACCTCCTATTAACTTGATCGATCACTCTCTGGTTTTAATCCAAATTAAGTACCAAACACATGCACGCACAATTTTAGTAATATATGTTGTTGAAATGGATTATAGCGAAGAAAGTTTATTGAAGTTCACATGTCAAGTATGTGAACCAGCTAGTACAAATGGTTTAGCTAGGTAGAGACTATGATCATCTACTTATAGAACTAGCTAGTAGAAGATTAGAGGAACCAATACATGGCATTTGTGTTAGCTATGTTGCTGCTTCTAGCAGGCCCTCTACAATTCTAGACACCATCACCAGGACGTCGCTCATTTGAGGCGGCCGTTCTTTCGGTTCAAGTTTCAAACATTCACTACTGCAGGAAAGGAATGAAGCGACGAAGAATTAAAAGCGAA
Source organism: Potentilla sterilis (assembly GCA_963682095.1). Lineage (NCBI taxonomy): Eukaryota > Viridiplantae > Streptophyta > Magnoliopsida > Rosales > Rosaceae > Potentilla > Potentilla sterilis. The sequence continues at coordinate 48,732,796 of OY821758.1, read as the reverse complement.
AAAAAACTTCATCGCTTCAACACATCCAAGCGACGCATTTTGGACTCGCCGCTTGGAATCGCAAGAGCGACGAATTGTGCGTTGTTAGGGCTAAAACCCGTAGGCCTGGCAGAAACATAATAATAAAGTTGTAAAGAACACAGGCAAGTATAGTGGTTCACCGTGCCATCGGAGGGCACGGCTACATCCACTTGGAATGCACTACGATCGGCCAATAAGCCATCGAGTTACAAGGGTGGAGTGCCTTGGATCCAAGATCAAGATCCTTAACACTAAGGGGGAAGCCTTCTATTTATAGGGAAGGAAGGCTCCCTTCTCTACTACTTCTCCAATGTGGGATGCTTATTACACTATTCATAATTCCCTACTCACGAAGCTACTTCAGGCGCCCGGTGGCACGCCCTCCGGGTGCGGCACCGGTGATGTGGAACAATGGAGATGTAGCCGGGGTGGCGGTCTACCCGCTGGATGCCGGAAGTAGGACCTATGACGCCGGTTGCACGGTTCACGAGGTCGTCAGATGTGCTTGGCGGTGTACCATATGTACTGTCAACAAGTCCCCCAAGTTCCCGAGTAAGAGTGCAATCTTACTTGGGGAGTTAATCATCATGTGCCACCAAGCATAGGTGGTGACCGAGTCACTCCTATTACCACCAGTCCCCTAAGTCCCTAAGTGAGATTGGGCTCTTACCGAGCGTTCGAATGTCGGGTCCCACCCCTCCGCCCGAGTGCTACTGATGTGCCCCCAGTAGTAGTCCCCCAAGTCCGTGCTGGAGATGTGACTTGGGCGGGAGTGATGGGGTGTCGGTCGTGATGAGGTGCCAGGAGTGATGAGATGCCGGGCGCTGACCCTCACCGTCTGTGCCGGGTTCTGGAGCAGTGGTGGGTGCCCAGGGAGGATCCGGGTTTGACCGGTCCTGACTCGCTGAAGCTTGATCGGGCGGAGCTGTTGCTGAACAGAGCTGGGCTGCTGAATCCGGGGTGACCCGCTGGCTAGGATGAACCGCTGAGAAAGACCGGGTCTGCTGAATCCGGGGTGACCCGCTGGCTGGGGTGACCCGCCGGATAGGACCGGTCCTGCTGAATCCGGGGTGACCCGCTGGCTGGGGTGACCCGCCGGATAGGACCGGGCCCACTGAATCCAGGCGACCTGCTGGCTGGGGTGACCCGCTGGATAGGACCGGGCCTGCTGAATCCGGGGTGACCCGCTGGCTAGAGTGACCCGCTGGATAGGACCGGGCCCGCTGAATCCGGGGTGACCCGCTGGCTGGGGTGACCCGCCGGATAGGACCGGGCCGGCTGAATCCGGGGTGACCCGCTGGCTGGGGTGACCCGTCGGATAGGACCGGGCCTCCTGAATCCGGGGTGACCCGCTGGCTGGGGTGACCCGCTGGATAGGACCGGGCCTGCTGAATCCGGGGTGACCCGCTGGATAGGACCGGGCCCGCTGAATCCGGGGTGACCCGCTGGCTGGGGTGACCCGCTGGCTGGGGTGACCCGCTGGCTGGGGTGACCCGCCGGATAGGACCGGGCCCGTTGAATCCAGGGTGACCCGCTGGCTGGGGTGACCCGCCGGATAGGACCGGGCCTGCTGAATCCGGGGTGACCATGCAATAAATGTGGAGCGGGTTGAAACCCGGAGAGTGCATAGGATCTCGACCGGGCGTTCTGCCATATCGGAACGAGTCGGAGAGTGCATGGGATCTCGACCGGGCGTTCTGCCATATCGGAACGAGTCCCCCAAGTTCCCAAGGCGAAATTGCTGAATCCGACCGGTGGACCACCATACCGTATCCAGTCCCCCAAGTTCCCAAGGCGAAATTACTGCCAACGCCAGGCCGGGAGGGGCCCGGTGGCTCGGCCCAGTTGTGCCCGAATAAGCGTGGGGTAAGATTGCTAGTCTGCGGGGAGGCCTGTTGGACCCCGGTGTTGCGGTCATGTTGAAGCACCGGTTAACACTTGCTAGTTCTTCTCAGCTTGTGTTGGAATAAGCGTTGAGGTAATGTGCATGTTTGTTAGCCTGCGGGGAGACTTATTATGTGTTAGAGAAACAATCTGCCCGGTGGGGTGGCGTTGAGATAACGAGTCTCCCCGTGTTTTCCCCAAATGTATCACAGTTCAGTGTGATGCAGGGTTTTTATGCTGCTGGAAAAGAGTACATGTGTTAGATGTAAAGTCGCCTGGGTGTATAAAGCTCATGCGTTTGCCATGGAGCCGGTAACCGAAGAGATGCCCTGGAGCCGGTAACCGGAGAGATGCCATAGAGCCGGTTGAATGTTACATAACCGGTGAGGTGCCATGCAGCCGGTTGAATGATCTTAACCGGTGAACTGCCATAGATCCGGGGGAGCCGGTGGAGCCGGTTGAACCGGTTGGACACTGCATAACCGGAGAGAGCCATAGAGCCGGTTTGAACACTGCATAACCGAAGAGAGCCATGGAGCCGGTTTGAACACTGCATAACCGGAGAGAGCCATGGAGCCGGTTTGAACACTGCATAACCGGAGAGAATGGCACTACCGTAATGCGATGCATACTGATGTGATGCACTGAAATGCGTGCACCGTAGTGCGATGCATTGTGATATGTGCAGCACTGATAAGCGCATAATGATATGCGTGCAACGATGCATACTGATATGCGATGCATTGCAATGTTGAAATGATCAACCGATGCATAATGATATGCGCAGCACTGATAAGCGCATAATGATATGCGTGCAACGATGTATACTGATATGCGATGCATTGCAATGCTGAAATGATCAACCGATGCATAATGATATGCGCAGCACTGATAAGCACATAATGATATGCGTGCATATTGAACCATGCTCGTGCTTTTATCACATGTCTAATTATCAATATTCCCCAACAGATTATGCACAGGTGAAACATGCGTTGAGTAATAATAAATAAGTTAGAATACTTAGCTTTGGAGAAAGCTGCCGAGTGTTGGAATAGCATGCGGGAATGATTCCCGGGTTGCCCGGTGAATGTATACGGGTGTAGAGAGCAGCTTGATTTTGCTGCTTGGAGCAGTGGGTGCCCAAAGGAGATGTTTGGGTGTCCAGAGGAGATTTGTCTGCAGACCCGCTGCTGTAGCCCAAACCGGCCCGGCCTGTGCTGCAGCCCAAAGGAGATGTTGGCCGGGCGGTTGACTATATTTTTTTTTTTGAATTATCTCTTTCCCGCCTTTTTTCTTTTCTTCTGCTTTTGTTTCTCTTCTCGTCCGGTTTCTCTCTCGTTCGGATTCTCTCGTCCGGCTTCTCTCGTCCAGATTCTCTCGTCCATGCCCGGAGACCGACCGGACCGGAGAGGAACCACCGGCAGCCGGAGAGCAGCCATCGGTTTTGGAGAGGTGAGCCAGGGCCGACCCGAACCGGAGGAGAATACCGCTCGGGCCGGAGAGGAGGAGTTGGAGGATGACCGCACCGCACTGGAGAGGAGGGAGATGACCGCATCGGAGGGTTGAAACCCGGAGAGGAGTTGTCCGAACCGGAGAGGAGGAGCCTCCGGCATCTGGAGAGGAGATAACCGCATCGGAGGGGAGCTGACTCGCACTGGCCGAAGATGCTGCCATCGGAGTCCGGAGACGAAGACAACCCGCAACACAACGGACACCCGCACCCACCGGAGGAGCCGATCCGCACCGCACCGGAGGTGGACACAACTCAAACAAAAGTTCCGGACCGGAGAGGACGACCAGAGAGGAAAGCCGGTGGGGGAGGAGTGTGGTTGCACGGGCGCGGGTGCGGCTGTGGCTGCGCGGAGACGAAGGTTGACCGGGCCTGCTGGGCCGCTGACCGGTTTGACCGGGCGGTTGACTCATGCTGGGCAGGTTTGCTGGGCAGCGTGACTGTTGGCCTGGGCTGGGCTGCCTGCTGGCCAGGTTGAGCAAGATTGGTGGCCTGCTGATTATTTGGGACCTGTTGTCCGGGCAGCAGCTTGCTGGCAGAGCAACACAGCTTTTTGTAACCATTCCCACAGACGGCGTCAATTGTTAGGGCTAAAACCCGTAGGCCTGGCAGAAACATAATAATAAAGCTGTAAAGAACACAGACAAGTATAGTGGTTCACCGTGCCATCGGAGGGCACGGCTACGTCTACTTGGAATGCACTACGATCGGCCAATAAGTCATCGGGTTACAAGGGTGGAGTGCCTTGGATCCAAGATCACGATCCTTAACACTAAGGGGGAAGCCTTCTATTTATAAGGAAGGAAGGCTCCCTCCTCTACTACTTCTCCAATGTGGGATGCTTATTACACTATTACATAATTCCCTACTCACGAAGCTACTTCAGGCGCCCGGTGGCACGCCCTCCGGGTGCGGCACCGATGATGTGGAACAATGGAGATGTAGCCGGGGTGGCGGTCTACCCGCTGGATGCTGGAAGTAGGACCTATGACGCCGGTTGCACGGTCCACGAGGTCGCCGGATGTGCTTGGCGGTGTACCATATGTACTGTCAACATGCGTAAAATTCGTCGCTCACAAATTATTGAAGCGACGAATAATGGTAAGTTGTCGCCTCCTTTTATCAAAGAACCAGGTTTTGGAAAATGTAGCGACGAACATTCAATCGTCGTCACTCACTGATTATTGAAGTGACGAAGTTCATAACCTTCGTCACTGTAGAATAAACGACGCGACACGATTTGTCCAATATTCGTCGCTTAAAGTTTTAAAATCTGTTATAAAGCCCTCGACTTCAACAGATTGCAGAAGTTGAAGTTGGGTGAAAAAAAACTGTTCCGGAGCTGCGAAAAATGGGGCAGATCGGCTGATTTCGTCAATTTCGGGGTCTAATTGCTTGGGTCTTCTCTTCTAATTGCTTTGTAGGTTAGTATAATCTCTCCTCTTCATTATAATCACCATATTTAGGTTTGATTGGTTGAATTTAGTGTTTGATATCTTGAGTTGGATTTGGTTTATAATGTGTTTTGTGTTGTTTTTAGTGTTGGGTGTTTGAATATATGATAGAGTTTGTAGTCATTTTGGTGAAATTGAGATTATGTTAGTTTGTGAAATTTAGTGAAATTGGGAAATTTAGTGAAATTGAGTTTTTGTGTAATTTAGTGAAATTGTGAAATTTAGTTAAATCCAAATTTAGTGAAAATGAAATTTTGTGAAATAGTGCAATTTAGTGAAATTTTGTGAATTTTATGGTAAATTAGGTTGAAATTATTAATTAATGATGTAATTGGTTTGTGTTGTGTATGAATTGTGGTAGTTAGGGTTTCTGAAACATGCGAGTGGCTTAGTGAGGGAGTGTGGTGGGGTATGTAAATTTATGGTTTCATATTATATATAATTGTGGTGTTTATCAGCTTAGAACTCCCGTTTGAGAATTAACAACTCATCTAGTTGATCGAGATGAGTTGTTGATTCTCGAATTGTCCCATTTTTGGACACTTTAGGCGAACACGAGTTTGTTGATCCTTTTGCTATTCATGTGGTTTTTGTTTCAGTTTTAGGATATAGTTTCGACAATGTCTCTCTACAATGTTCCTCGAGTGCAAATTAGGTTGTTTAGATTTTTGTGCACTTGAGGAACTATAGGGAGATGCTGCCGAAATTTCCCAAAACTGTAGCAGAAACCACATGAATAGCAAAATGATCAATAAAGTCGTGTTTGCCTGAAGGGGATAGGACACAACCTGGAGGAATAAGGAGAAGAAGTGTTGGGACAGGTTTTGATTGTATCATAACTGTTGTGTGCTAACCTTATGCATATTGTCTGTTTATGTTATGACAGGAAACATGGATGATGTCCCCGACAAATATTTTATGAATCACCATTATACACACCATGACTACATAACAGGCGTAGTTAACTCCATCAATTTTGTGAAGACTCACACTATTGGAACCCAGTATCTCCCTTGCCCGTGCGCAATTTGCATAAATTGTCCTTATTATAAGGATATCATAGAGATTTATCATCACTGCATGCACCATGGTTTGGATCTGACTTACACAGTTTGGCACCTACACGGGGAAGTTTATAGTCAACCGGCAATGATCAGTCGACGGAGACAGTGGCTTCAAGACAGAGTCGAGGCTTCCAGTGTTGCCGGTCCTTCAATGATCCCGCCTGTGGAGATTATACAAGATGTATTTCCATACTATCCTGGATACCATGGAGATGCACCGCATAATGTCGTTGAAGAAAATGTTGAAGTTCACTTCAATGACATGGTAGATTATGATTATGCTAATTATGAAAGGCTTCTAAGGGAGTCCCAAACCCCATTGTATGAAGGGAGTGAAGAAACTGTATTAAGTGCCATATTACATGCAATGAAAATTAAAGTTGAAAATGGATGGTCGGATACGAGTATTGATAAATTGTGTGGATGGTTGCATAAGTTTTTTAAAATGTAATTTCCCTGTGAGTTATTCGAGAATTAAAAAAAATCTTGAAGGATCTTTCCTTGGATATGAAAAAAATCATGTTTGTGAGTTCAACTGTTACCTATTTAGGGGGGCTGCAAATAAAACTCGTAGGACTTGTCCAGTATGTGGCGCTCAAAAATATAAGCCAGATACGGATGACATTCCAAAAAAGGTAATCTGGTATTTCCCTCTCACTCCAAGGTTGAAACGCCTATTTATGTCTCCACACAGAGCAAAGCATATGCGATGACATAAGGAGAGACGACTAGATGAAAGTACCATCCGGCACCCATCTGATAGAGAATCATGGACACATTTTAACAGGACATTTCCAGGTTTCGACGACATTAAGGGAAGAAATGTGCGGCTTGGAGTGGCAACTAATGGTTTCAGTCCATTTGGAACAATGACAACCCAGCATAGTACATGGCCCGTGGTTGCGATGACATATAATCTACCCCCTAATATGTGTATGAGGAATGAATATAATATGCTGGTCGTGTTGATTCCTGGCCCTAAATCTCCAGGAAAGTGCCTTAGTGTCCTCATTCGTCTATTGATCAACGAGCTCAAAGATTTGTGAGAAAATTGAGTCTCTACTTTTGACAGAGTCGACAATGATGTATTCACGATGAAGACAGCGGTGATGTGTACTATAAGTGACTTTCCTGGTTTAGGGATGCTTGCAAGCTCAACGATGAAAGGGTACAAGGCATGTCCAATTTGTCTAGATGAGCTGACGGCGGAGCATATTTGTGGGAGAATTGTTTATGAAGGACATCGAAAATGGCTGGACGAGAATTCACCAATGCGATCCAGTTTGGCATTTAATGGGAAGCCAGAGTGGGGAAAAAGACCAGCTCATAAAAAAGGAGATGAAATTTTGGAGGAAATTAGGTCACACAGTTATGCCATTCTTAGCCAGCATCAGGATTTTCATGTCCCTTACTCAGCACACAACAGACAATGTTGGACCCACGAGAGCGTATTTTAGATGCTTCCCTATTGGTCATCGTTGTTACACAGGTACTGTTTAGATGTCATGCACATTGAAAAGAACGTGGGTGACAATATCCTGAGCACCATTCTTGCAATTGAAGGGAAGACCAAGGATGGTCCAAGGGCTCGCGAAGCTTTGGAGAAGAGGGGTATATGCAAAAGTCAACATCAACCGGAAGCTGAAAAGAGGACGGGAAAGGTTCCTCATGTACCCTTTTTAGTTCAAGAGGATCGTCGTGAAGAAGTATTCGAATGGTTTCGCGGTGTTAGGTATCCACTTGGCTATGCGGGAAGTTTGAGAAATAAGGTGAAACTAACCGAGAAAAAGTTCTATGGATTGAATACGCATGATTGCCATGTCCTGCTTCAAAGTCTTCTTCCTGTGGTTATCTGAGGATTTTTGCCAAATAACGTCGTGAAGCCATTGATAGCATTGTCAAATTGGTTTCGAAAATTATGTGATAGGGAGTTGAAGAAGGCAGATGTCCAACAGATGAAAGATGAGATAGTTATCATTCTCTGCAATTTGGAGTTGATTTTTCCTCCACATTTCATCACCTCTATGGTTCATCTCATGGTTCACCTTCCCGAACAAGTTATGCTTACAGACCCAGTACATTTTACATGGATGTATACGACAGAAAGGTATATGCACTAACCAAATATGTTTTTTTTTTTTTTTTAAAACTAAGTTTACACTAACTTAATATATGCACTAATCATATTCATCATTTTATAGGCAATTAGGTGATTATAAACTGTCAATGAGTAATACATGTTACCCGATGTGGAACTGCATTATGGGGAAGGCATGAAAGTGCACCTTTTCAAGTGTAGATGGTTTGACACACGGCCGCAGAGCATGAAAACCGATCAATACGGCATAAGTTCTGTGAAAACTAGTACATTATGGTATGAGGATGACCCGTTCGTTTTAGCCACATGGGTGAAACAAGTGTTTTATCTTGATGATCTCGCCAAGGGTGACCCGTGGAAAGTAGTAAACACTATCCACCATCGCAACATTTACCGGGCGTCTACACTTGGAGTGGCCGAAGAGAACGAGGAAGGTGGCACCGCGTATCAAGAGCCCAACGCAAACGGTATTCCTGACTCCTCTTTTATTCGCCTAGACACGCCGGTGCGAATTCGACGTGAAGAGCCACTGCTTGTTGATGTTGATCCAAATGAAGAAACTAATGAGGACTCTAGTGGTGAGGAAAGACATAGATTACCCCTATCGAGCAATTCAGAAACCGAAGAAGACTCATCCGATTACAATCCGCCGGATTAAGTAATTTAGATGATGTAATCCTTTCATTTGTAATCTCAAAATTTCTAATGAACGGACGTGGGGATGAGCCTCCCAGCTAGGCTGGGTTCCAAACCCCTTAAAAAAAAATTTGAAATATGTTGACTGCTGGGTTTCTGTTTTCTTGATGTTCAATTTAAGTTATATATGAACAGGAAATAGGAATACGAGAGGAAGACTACTAGTTGATTATGGTATATGTTGTAATATGATGATGATAATATATATTTATTATTGTAATTTTGAATAATATTTACAATATTCTACTTTAATAAAAACAAATGCATACAAGGGTAACTAATCTGTTAAGTTAAATTGAAGCGACGAATATTGTCCAATATTTGTCGCTTAAAAACATCAAGCGACGAAATCTTTAAATCTTCATCGCTTCAGAAAACTGAAGCGACGAAGTTAACACTCACTAGGTTACCCAGTGAGGTCCAAGTTCATCCCTTCACATCACATGAAGCGACAGAGTTTCAACCCACTAGGTTACGTACCCTGTGTGTTTTAACTTCGTCGCTTGAAGTTGTGGGGAGCGACGAATTTTTACTTTCGTCGCCAACTTAAAGTTCAAGCGACGATTTTTAGCAATGTTTGTCGTTTCATATAGCGAAGTGACGATGTTTGGCAATGTTTGTCGCTTCATATCTGATTATATGAATCGGGACTTGGCTTCTTCTTCCTCATTAGCGCGATCTTACTCAATTTGAAACATAAACCACAAACCCTAATTTCCAATCTCCAACCCATCAAATCCCTCCCTAAATCAATGGCACCAGGTTCTAGTGCCCAGCAGAGGAAGAAGCCGCTCGAGGCGAGAAGGGAGAGGAAGGCGGCCGAAGCTGCAGCGAGATTGGCTGCGGCGGCGGCAGAGATGACGGCGAGAGCAGAGGCGGCGGAGATAACGTCGAGACCAGAGGCGGGGAAGCTGGTGCCAATCCCGTCTCTGGAAGAAACCAGAGAGGGGGAGGACGGTGGAGGTGGCGGTGGCGAAGAATCAAACGTTGGAGCTGCCGCTGTGGAAGGGGAGGACGGTCCTCCAATCAGTATTAGGACCAAGAGGGGTCCTAAGGAGCCGGGTAAGTTTTTCTTTTTCCGATTTTAATTTTTCTTTCGTGTTGATATGTTGTTGGTGCTGCTCAGAAATGTTGATAAGTATTAAAATTTTGGTTGTTGTTGATTATGTTAGTGTTAGAATTGGTGCCTCTAAAAGAGACTGGACTTAGAATTGGTGCCTCTAGGGTTCTGGTACCTTATGGTTTCAGTTGCAGTTTCGCACCTTAGTTGATTCCTAAACTAGAGCATGGACTGCTGATTGGCTCATGGCTCATTTGATCTGCCATTCAATTGCTCTACCTAGTTATTAGAGCATGTTCTGTTACATAATCTATTTTCTATTATGGTAAAAATCCAGTTGATAGAGACCGGGGGTGGTTCGGGCAAGAAACGGCTTTCTTATCCAGCCCCTGGGTCACATAGCTTGAGAAGTCCTAGCTTCAAGAGTGTGCAAAATGGGTACTATGGAAGGGAGAACTTGTCTACTTACACTGATAGCCTAGGGGGAGAAATTTCTCCATGTTCAACCACTGACTTAAGGTGGTTACAACATTAAGGGAAATACAAACGATGATCAGTGTGTATCTAGTTCTCACTTCTTAGTAGGAGTGACTCCATGCAATTTATACTTGAGTAGTTATTTCTTCTGAACCATAAGAACCTAATCTATGAGTGCCAGATTCTTGTTTCAGGACAATTGGCCGGGTTCAGCCATAGCTCAACTTCTGCATGCCTTTTCCCTTTGGCGGGTTAAGTACTTGAGGATTAACCAAAGCCCTTCTTGTCAGATTATAGATGTGGTTTTTTCTTCAAAGTCTTTATAGTCGACCTGTTATATATATTCACTAATTAGTTTATTTCAGTCCGAAAAGAGACAGTAGGTTGAATGTGTTTGAATTAGCATTATGTACTGGATATATGCATATGTATGCTAGCTGCACAAAAGTTGGCCAAATTGATTAATCTACGCCTTTGATCAACTTCTTCGTTTCAGAATCAATAGTGTGAACAAGTAAGCTAGGTCTTCAATACCTGCTAATTAAGGATCTGCTGATGTCCTCATTTCCTGGCATGTCCGTAAAGTCCAGAGGTGGTCAATTCCTTTCCCATACCTGAATTACTGATCCTTTGAATGGTATATTTTGTAGCACTAAGGAAATGTGAGGACTAAACCCTGGAATATCCTACTTTTATTTCTTGTCAAAGAATCAAACTTTTGCATTGCCAATTTGCTCCCCAGTTTCCATGCTCTTTTACGTGTTCCTTTACAGATCTATTTCTCATTAGCAGTTTACAGCTGAAAAAGTCGAGTCCTCAAATCATTTTCTGGCACTGTATCTCATACAAGCTTCGTACACGAATCATTTGTAGTAATACCCGGTTGCCTCATAAGTCTAGGACTTATCAAATGTTGAAAAGTTGTTTTCAATCCACTATACTGTATGTTCTGTCTAAATGGAGCCAACCACATTTTTCTTGTAGTTACATCGGCAGTTTATTGTTGTGGACCTAGTGCTATCGATCTAAGTCACTGAAATTATGAAGATGTCGGCAGTCGAAACCTTTGGATGCTGCCTCACTCTAAAAATAATATATATAGTAGTGTATTATTTTGTGCTCAACACTCTGTATTGTCTTGTACTCTGGTATTGCAATTTCTGCATTCATTCATAAGCATATAGATAAATACATTTCTAGTTCCTAGTTATATGCAGACAATACATAATTGTATATGCTATATGATACTTACATGTTTATTCATCTCTTGACTTCATCTTTCTGGCAGAGCTGGTTGATATGGCAACGGGGAAGAATGTGAAGGGGCGGAACCCTGAGAAGCTCGGCATCGTCACGGGTATAAAGACCCAGTATTTGAAGATGATGAACAACAACCAGCCTCTGAAGGTTGAGTAGACCGAAGAGCACAAGGGTCCGCGCCTCTTGAAGTGGAGGACTTTGATGTCCCGAGACATCGGGAGCGCTGTCCGGAGCAAAGTCCCGATGCTTGCGCCTTCCTTTGTAGAGCTGGATGAGGAGCACCAGGATGCATTGACCACTTATATGGAGGTAAAGTATTATTTTATAATAATTTCGTAAAAGCAATTAACATACCACATTATCTACTAATATGTTATTTCTGATGATTTTTTTGAATTGTTTTTTACTAGACGCTCTATGACCTCCCTCCCACCGAGACATGCATGTGGAAATACATCGACGAGACCGCTTTCAAGATTTACAAGGATTGGAAGTACGACTGCCATACTCACTACGTTGAGGTATCAAAGGCGACGCTGGCAGAGTTCATCCACCGACCTGAGCAGTGGAAGTACCTCAAAGTTCACTTTGAGGACGGCGATTATAAGGTAATGAAAATTAATTACAGGTTTTTGCATTTCATATAATTTCTTAATTCTCATATGAAATATTTTAATATATATTCGTACGGTTCTTTGTAGATGATGTGTACCCGGCCGGAACGCCGCTAACTGGAACAAGGGAAATGAGAAGGGGTACGCAATCAACCATCACTACAAGAAAACAGGGCTTTGCCGACGAAAAAAAAAACGGCCGACGAAACACTTTTTTCGTCGGCTATTCCCAAGAATGGCCGACGAAAATTTTTGTCGTCACCGAAAAAAAAAATCGTCTTTCGTCGGCCATTCTATGGGAATGGCCGACGATTTTTTTTTTCGTCGGTAAAAATGAAAAATCGTCGGCTATTCTACAAGAATGGCCGACGATTTTTTCCGTCGTCCCTAAAAAAACTTTTTCGTCGGCTATACTCCTATAATGGCCGACGATTTAAAGTTTTCGTCGGCTATACAACTTTTGGAAGAATGGCCGACGAAAATTAATTATTTCGTCGGCCATAAGTTTTTTTAAAAATAATTATTTTACGAATAATGGCCGACGAAAATTAATTATTTCGTCGGCCATAAGTTATTTAAAAATAATTATTTTACGAACAATGGCCGACGAAAGTTAATTATTTCGTCGGCCATACGTTTTTTAAAAATAATTATTTTACGAACAATGGCCGACGAAAATTAAGTATTTCGTCGGCCATAAGTTTTTTTAAAAATAATTATTTTATTTTTGACAGAAAACGACAAAAGAATAGCCGACGAATACTAGGTTTGATTTTGTCGGCTATGATTAAAAACAAAAAAACAAAAAAAGAGCAGTTTCCATTTTCTATCACTATCGACAAACCATTGCTTCATCCTTCAAATGCAAATGTGTCGTGAAATAAGACATGACCGAAATATTGAAATACGGCTACAGTTGAAAAATGGGAAGATTCCGACAAAATCTGTGTGCCGAATGTTGCGGTTAGGCGGTTTTTACTTCCGTTTTCCTATGGGTAGCCTGACGGTCGGTAAATATTTTGAGGGAAATTTTTATACGATTAGTCGCGTCTCATCGATCTGAAACTATTCTCTGTTGAAGATCTGGCCAAAAAACGTCATTTAGACGGGCCAATTTCCGTTTTAAAGCGTTTAGAGGTTTGACTCACCCGGTTGACCGTCCCGATCGAGCCTTTAACGTTGTCAGATGTAGTTGGATTTTTTTTCATACATGTATTTAATCTTAACGGTGATATCTGACGGTTGGAATAGATTTTTCAAACTTTTAGATTCAAAATCGGAACATATGCACTAATGTTCCTTAACTTGTTTACTAAGTGTTTAAGTGAATGTATAGTTTCAAATAGTTACTATACGTACACTCTTCAAATGCAAATATGTCGTCAAATAAGATATGACCGAAATAATGAAATACGTCTACGGTTGAAAAATGACAAGATTCCGATAAAATCCGTGTGCTGAAATAATGAAATCAGTCAAAACCCGGTTTACTGCAAATTTGGCGTCTGGCGTCCGAATGACGATTGTGATACCATTCCGGAAAGGGAACGACGCCAGGAATCAAACTCGTCGCTTTGCCACGACGTGTGGGCTTTTTCGGGCTTTCGAGTTCGTTTAGGGCCTCAAAACGGCATTTTAGTATGTTTTCATAGAATAGTCGACGAAACATTGTATTTCGTCGGCTATTCTCTAAGTATAGCCGACGAAACATTGTATTTCGTCGGCTAAACTCTTGATCCGCGCCTTTTTATTGTCCGCCGTTGGATGGCTCAGATCCAACGGCTGCTGATTTTCCGTCGGCTATTCTCTAAGTATAGCCGACGAAATATATTAATTTCGTCGGCTATTGTCCTTCTAAATCTTTTAAATCGCTTCCTCCCGCCTTTTTTCTCTCCTCCTTCCCCCCCCCCCTCCTCCGGCCTTCTCCTCCGGCCTCCTCCTCCTTCTCCTCCTCCTCCTCCTCCTCCTTCCCCTCCTCCTCCTCCTCCTCCTTCCCCTCCTCCTCCTCCTCCTCTTTCCCCTCCGCCTTCCAAAGCATAATTTATTTTTTTTTCCCTAAAATTTAAGAATAGCCGACGAATTTTACCAATTTTCGTCGGCTATAAGTTGTATAGCCGACGAAAATTCTAGTATTTCGTCAGCTATAACTAATTATGCCTATTAAAATATTAATATATTTTGAGGAAATAGCCGACGAAAGTTTAATAAATCGTCGGTTATAGTTAAAACACAATAGCCGACGAATTTCGTCGGCTATAGTTACTGAATTTCGTCGGCCATACTCGAAAATACCCGACGAAATTCGTCGGCAATTTCTCCCAGGTTTGGCCGACGAAAATATTTTCGTCGGTAAATTCGTCGGCCATACTCTACTATAGCCGACGAATTTGATTTTTTCGTCGGCCATTGTATTACCGACGGGGTTTTCCCGACGACTTATAGCCGACGAAAATTTCGTCGGTAGAGGGTATAGCCGACGAAATTTTTTTCATCGGCTATTCTCCCATATCTGGTAGTGCATCACTCTGGCACCACTAATTTTGTCGGCTATTCTCCCATATCTGGTAGTGCATCACTCTGGTACCACTTCCTACAGCTACCGGGTCGCTGCGAATGAGGCGAAACGATATCTAGCCCCTATACTGCAGATAGTCTGCGATATTTATCAACCATCACAGAATGCGCAGGAGAAAGTGGTGAGCTCCTTCCCTATTCGCTTGTGATTTCGGTTTTTTTGAATTAAAATGTATAATAACCCTAATCTATTGGACTTGTTTTTTTTTTTTACAAGCAGCGGTGAAGAGGAAGATGGATGAGTTGTATGCTAGTCGAGTGAGTGATGAGGCGAGCGGCCGTCACGTGACGGGCCTCGTTCCTGTCGAGGAGCAGATGGCTGTAGTCGAGAAGGAACTGGGTGGGAAGCCGGGGACGAGGGTATGAGGTAATTTTTTTTTGCACCTAAATCTTTTATAAGTTTTAGTTTTTAGATTTTAATTTGACTAATGTTTTAATTTTACCATTTTTACAGGGCTAGGGGGTGCATTAAGACGCCCGCCAAAACCAAGAGGCAGTGCACGAGAGTTTCCAGACCAGATGAGGATTTGAGGAGCCAGCTAGCAGCCGTCACCGAACAGAATGAAGATTTGAGGCGGTGTATGGCACATATGGAGGCTACCGTCCAAGCTTTCATGGCGGCTGATAGGAGCACAATGTGCGACGATATTATATGCTTATGCCCTCGTTTATGCTTTGTTTAACCTTTATTTGTTTAAGATAGAGTCGTAATATAGTTAGTGTCATTTCGGTAGAGTTTTGATGAAATGTGTTTAATTATCCGAAAAATGACTAAGTTTGAGAAATCTGGAAAATAATGCACAATATGTCTTTTTCGTGATTTTGTGACGAGTACAAATATGATCTATCCTTGTCCGAATTCTATGAAATTTGGTGTGCTTAATATTCAGATACTGAGGAATGTCGTGTTAAAATTTCAGATAAATCGGAGTTCGGGAAGCCATCCAAAAGTTGACTGCAAAATGGCAGTCCGAGCAAACCAATCCAGGGGCTTCCAGGATTTTCCTGGGACTGTGTCCCAACTTTGAAAAATCATTCCCGTCGACTCACAAGGAATTTGGTCAAACTGTTTTATGGGGAGATGGCCATATGTGTCTAGTTTACGTGAGACTTGGAATCGCATCAATCGGAGCTCCACGGAGGGAGTTATGCCGGAATTACTGCAACAAGGTCAAATCTGCCGATTCCAGGAACCTACTGCCCCTTTTTCTTGTTTTCTGTTTTCGATGAACCTAATGGTGCACAAACGCATATGTGAAGATGGTTCAAGCTTAAAGAAGGTTAGAGGAAGACACCTAGCCATGACATTGAAGAAAAATACAAGAAAGAAGTTCTCCTAGTCACACTAGGAGAAGCTGCCGAATAGAGGCAGATTGTGTGTCAATGTGTGCTGCCGGCATTTGGAGCATTTTCGATGGATCAAGGCTTATCAATTGAAGTCCAAGACCATACAAGAAGTCCATGAAGATGTGAAGCCCAAGCCTTGAAGAAAAATTCAGAAATAGAAAACCTAATTGTACTATGAAAGGAAGGTTGCAAAACCTAATCCCATTAGGTTTTGTGAATCCCTTTTGCATCTAGGGTTGTGGCCGGCAGCCTCTCTCCCTATCCCCTATAAATACCAACTTTTCCTACAGAAAAAGTGGTCACATTCCAAAGCAAAAATCTAGCCAAAGCTCTACCTAAATTTCCCAAGAATCCTACACAAAAACCCTAGCCAAAACCACCACCACCACACCAAAGTTTTCTGCCGAAACTTTGATCCCTTGCTGCCGATACCTTTACTGCCGAGCAGCAGCCCATCCGAGCACCATCATCCACGGATCCATACACGACGAAGTCTTCAAGGTTTTTAATGTGTGATCCACTCCCTTCTCTTGGCTTTGTAAATTTTTGTGTAGCTATGTTAAACTTTGTCTATAAAGATAGCATGAATTCTTGGTTTCAATTTTTATGTCTATGTATGAATTGGATTGAAATTTGGTTTTATGATTTGCATGTTAATTTGTTTTCTTTATCTTCAAGTAAGGTTTTAGATGTAAGAATATGGATTGCATGCTAAAGAGTAAGGAAAATATGTAATGAACTAGTAATTAGGATAATCGGCAATAACATGTGTTAAATTGATTTTAGGGTTTTCTTGACTTGTTCTTTGAATTCGTGTGCTTAAAGATTAGTAGCCTATGTAAGTGCAATGCGTAGATTATTAATCTCATTAGCCGAAATTTAATATAGATTAGGTAATCAACGAGTTACTTAGTTTGTATTGTTTTTCACAAGGGTTAGAGTAATTTAAATGAACATGCTTGTTGAAGAGATGATTGACAACCTTACTCTATTGACTTGTTTCCAACTAAAGAAAAAGATTCTGTGCTTAATTACTTGTCATGTTTGTTTACGTCGGTTAGAATATTCAAAGATGACTAGTATAATTTTAAGGTTAGGCGGTTAGTCACTTGAAATACATGAGGAGTCTTAATCAATTAGTAACCGGTTAGGAGCTAATTGGGTTGGAGTTAAGTTGAGTCTAGAACGCTTTAATACTTTGCCGAGAGTCTTACTTGCTTGTTTGTTATGTGCTTTGATTGCTTTTGTGTTAGTGCTTTGTGGAAGAATGTCGACTAACCTTGTAAATAGTAGACTTAGGATTTATTTTCAACATTTAAATTATGTTGCCGTGCCTAGTACGTGGGCAGCATTGCTGCCGAACCACTATCCCCCATAATTGTGACGTGTTTGATGTATATATGTTTGTCTAACAATTTCATATCTCAGGTACCCTTAATCCCCGGCTAGAACGATCCCTACTTGCTCATACTACTAACGATATTTTTGTAGGGTTATCATTGCATGCGAGCTTCGGCTTTCGTCCAATTTTTGGCGCCGTTGCCGGGGATTATAAAAGCTTGTTTTATGTTATTGTTGTGTATATAATGTTGCTGGAAATTTTTGTTGTGAAGTTGTAAAGTTGTAAATTTTAAGTTTATTTTGGGATTTTGTAAAGTAGAAATATGCTTCGGCATGTAGAGTTTAAATTTTTGGAAGTTGCATGATGTATAATGACGTATGTTGGTAGTCACTTAGTTTAATTTCTAGGAAGTTGATATGTTGTGTATGTTTGAGTTTATTGTAGTTTCTAAAGTGTAACATGTAGGTGAAGCCTCTTTTGTTGATCATAACCAAAACCCTTCATGTGAATGGTGCTATGTCGGAGGGCGTTTCTATGTAGATTGGGAAACGCGGGATACGTCCCCCCCACGCATATAAGCGTTTCTTCGGTAATAGTATTACTTCTATGAGGTTGAGGGCGGTTTTAATCAACACTTGAGACCGCTAGGGATCCGTGTTTGTTTTGCAAAGTATGGGGAAGTTATTATCATAGATATGGTTCTCAGGTTTGTTTAACTGGATCTCAAGGCCCATAGACTGATGTTCATTCTCGGTGAGTGAGTCGATAGGGGGTTCGCCCTCCGTGGTGTCCAACAACGAGTCCTGCCTGGTTCCTGTAGGGGGTTCGCCCTCCGTGATTTTAATGACCTTTGAAACGTAAAATCCGCACGACCTAGTCGACAGCTTGTGCCGAAGCATCACCTCACTTTAGACGCTAGAACATAACTTGACATATGTGGCCTATTTTCTTCAAAGATAAAACATGTTGTGTGGTTCAAACTCTTGAGGTATATCGGATTAAGCATGATACTACCGGGGGCTGTATCAGTCCATTGCACCGTTATCTCCTCTGCTCCACGTACTTCGAGAGTTAGAACAGATTTAAAAGAAATTAGACTTAGCGATTACATGCTCATGAACTTTCCGATTTTTGATCACTTGTTGCTGATTGTATATGTTTGCTTTGCCGAAATTTTATGTTGTGCCGTGTGATGTGTATGCCATTGCCGAATGTGTATATGTGTTATGGTTTGAAATATGTTGTGTAATCGCCAATGCCGTGGCTTGTAATGATGTATATTCTTGCTTTCTATTTCTTTACGAGGTTCTAACTTGTTTAAATGTTGCAAATTTCAGAAATAGTGCATGTCCGAATCTAGTATTTGGGCAAGAGATCTTCAAGGCCGTTTGCAACGTTTAGACCAAGAACTCGCTATTGCTCGTTTTGTGCCATTACCTCCATCGTCACCAACCAGTTCATCAGTGTCATCATCCTTGCCAAGTTCACCATCTGTGCCGTCCATTTCATCATCAGTGCCGAGCTCCCCATCAGTAGCGTCATCATCGTGTGATCTTCAGAATCCAGAATTTGAAGCTTTTGCCGAATTAGAAGAAGAAGAAGAGATCATGGCATCAATCAGATCACAGAATGGTCATGTCGCTGGAGCTGGAGTTGCTCCTTCGAATATCACTTATCCTCCTTTGGAAACTGACAAGACTGGAGAGATTGAATTGAGGAGTGGATTCCTCCATAAGCTGAAGTCATTTTATGGGATGCCGAGTGAGGACCCTAACAAGCATCTACAGTGGTTTAACTTCACCACGGAGTCCATGTGTCCAAGAGGGACCGATTTGCAACACTTCAAAATGAAGGCATTTCCGTTTTCTTTAGAAGATCAAGCGAAGGAGTGGTTGTTTGAGGTGCCTAGTGGTCGCATTGTTTCGTGGAGTACTATGATGGATGAGTTTTTGCTCAAGTACTTTCCTGCTTCACGTATCACTGATCTGAGGAAACAAATTACAAGTGTGAAGCAAGCCGGAGATGAGACTTTCTTCGACTACTACAAGAGGTTCAAGTCCCTAGTTTCTTTGTGTCCATCGCATGGCATTAGCGATGGACTCTTGCTACAATATTTCTATGAGGGATTGCGCGTCATGGAGAGAGAGTTTCTTGACTCGGCCGCGGGAGGTAGCTTTTTGGAGTTAAATGCCGGAGCAGCAAGAAGCTTGTTGGAAGTTCGTGCTTTAAACAACCAACAATTTGGCATGGCACGAGGCAATGTGCAAAGGAATGAGAAAGTACATGAGACGTCTTCGAGCTCAAAGTTAGAAGATAAAGTGGACAAGCTTACCGACTTGGTGAGCAATTTGATGAAGAAGCGTGTGAGTGTATGTGGAATTTGCACCGAGGGCCATGAGACCGACCAATGCCCTCAATTTGGAGTTAATGAGGGAGTAGAGGAGTGCAATGCAATTGGTTTTCAAGGAGGCCAACGATTTGGCAATTTCAATCCAAGGTTCAATGATCATCCGAACTTTCGATGGGCAAACAATGACAACGTGCTTAGGGCACCTATGCAACCGAGAGAGGGAGGAGCGCCGTTTGCACCGAGGCCACCATTTGTGTCTCGGCAACCTTATCAGCCGAACCAAGGAGTTTATGGGGCAGTGCCGAATCAACTACAAGCCATGCCGAGCCAAGGCCAAGGCCAAGCTTCGCCAAGCAATCCGAACTACGATGCTTTGATTCAATCATTGTCAAGTGCTACTCAAGCATTACTCGCGGGGCAACAAAATCATCAAAAGGACATTGGTGAGCTCAAAACTCAAATGGGCCAAGTTGTAGACTTTATGGGAAGATTTAATGAGCAAGGGAAGTTGCCAAGCAATACTATTCCCAATCCGAGGAACGAGCATGCCAAAGTGATTCAAACTCGTAGTGGAAGAGAGTTGTTTCCACCAACAAGTCCAAAGAAGAAGCGAGTGACTTTCAAGGGTATTGAGGAGGATGAGAGGGCTGCCGGACCTGACATTGCCGGCAGCCACATGCATGAAGCCGAGAGGGGCACAACCGGCAGGGCTGCAGCCGGCAACAATGGTGATGCCGAGATGGAGGAAGCTGCCGAACAAAGGCATGGTGCCGGCAACACTAATATTAAAGATAAGGGGCTGCATAATGAGCTTGAGTACGATCCCGCAACATCAAAAAATGAGGTATTGCCGAGCCAAGCAAGTAAGGGAGGTGTGCCATCATCTAGCATTCCATTCCCTTCACGTTTTGCTAGAACAAAGAAAGATAAATCCGATGAAGAGGTATTGGAGATTTTCCGGAAAGTGCAAGTCAACATCCCTTTGTTGGAGTGCATTAAGCAAGTGCCAAAGTATGCTAAGTTTTTGAAGGAGCTTTGCACGGCAAGGAGGCATACTAGGGAGACTCGTGTGGTGACTATGAGCGAGACGGTGTCGGCCGTTATTCAAAGGAAGTTGCCACCAAAGATGAAGGATCCGGGAAGCTTCAATGTGCCTTGTGTCATAGGCAATACACGGTTTGATGATGTTATGTTGGATTTGGGAGCATCAATCAATGTCATGCCACTCAATGTTTATCAAACATTGAGTATAGGGCCTCTCAAGAAGGATAATGTCATCATTCAACTTGCGGATCGCTCAAGCAAATATCCGGAGGGCTATGTAGAGGATGTGTTGGTGCAAGTCAACCAATTGATATTCCCCGCCGATTTTTATGTGGTTGAGATGGAGGATTCGCCGGTCAACAACACTCAATTGCTTCTAGGGCGACCATTCATGAGGACCGCGCGCACAAAGATAGATGTGGCCGAGGGCAACCTAACTATGGAGTTTGATGGTGAGATGATCAAGTTCAATGTTTTTGATGCCATGAAATTCCCCAATGTTGATTTAAAGGAAGGTTGTGCCATTGATGTTTTGGAGGAGGTCGAGCAAGTTATGTCGACCTCGCTCGACGCATAGCAATTAGCGATTGAGCAAGGGGTCGGATTTGACAAGAGGGGAGAACGAGTGCATGATGAAGCCGAGCCAAGCCATGCCGAGCAAGGGACTGCCGAGCCAAGCAACAATGCCGAGTCATTCATAATGTTGCCGAGCCTTAGAGAGGTGGTTGCCGAGCTTGAGGCCACACCATTGTATCCGAGGAACTCGTTCTTGTCAATTCCAAGTGCCACAACAAAATTTCGACCAAGTGTGGAAGAGGCCCCAAAGTTAGAACTTAAAGAACTCCCTAGTCACTTGAAGTATGCTTATCTTAGAGAAGGAGACACACTACCGGTTATTGTGTCTTCAATGCTTAGTGAGAAGCAAGAAGTGGATTTGCTACGTGTGCTTAAGAAGTACAAGACCGCCATAGGTTGGACCTTGGCGGACATCAAGCGAATAAGCCCTACTACTTGTGTTCATCGTATTTTGTTGGAAGAAGGAGCTAAGCCAACAAAGGAAGCTCAACGTCGACTTCACCCTCCCATGATGAAAGTTGTTAAAGAAGAAATCATCAAGTTGCTTGATTGTGGGGTGATCTACCCAATTTCGGATAGTAAGTGGATATCTCCCGTGCAAGTAGTGCCGAAAAAGAGTGGTGTAACGGTTGTCAAGAATGAGAAGAATGAGCTTGTGCCACAAAGACTTGTAACCGGTCATAGGATGTGCATCGACTATAGGAAGCTCAACGCTACAACAAGGAAGGATCACATGCCTTTGCCGTTTATGGATCAAATGTTAGAGAGGTTGGCCGGTCATTCTTACTATTGCTTTCTTGATGGATATAGTGGCTACAATCAAATCATGATACACCCGGACGATCAAGAGAAGACCACTTTTACTTGTCCATTTGGCACGTTTGCTTATCGGAGGATGCCATTCGGACTTTGCAACGCACCCGGCACTTTTCAAAGATGTATGTATGCTATCTTCTCGGATTTTATTGAAGACATTATCGAAGTGTTTATGGATGATTTTAGTGTGTATGGAAGCACCTTCGATACATGTTTGGGGAACTTGGAGAAGATACTTAAGAGGTGTGTAGAGACAAATCTTGTGCTCAATTGGGAGAAGTGTCACTTCATGGTCATGCAAGGCATTGTGCTTGGCCATAATATTTCGGCAAGAGGACTTGAAGTTGACAAGGCAAAGGTTGAACTTATACAACACTTGCCGAGCCCTAGAAATGTAAGGGACGTGCGAAGTTTTCTTGGGCATGCGGGGTTCTATCGACGATTCATCAAGGACTTCTCTTCAATTGCCAAGCCATTGAGCAACTTGTTACAAAAGGAGGTGACGTTTGAGTGGACAAAGGCATGTGAAGAAGCATTTTGCCGATTGAAGGAGAGGTTGTGTACGGCACCGATTCTAGTTTCCCCTAATTGGGACGAGCCGTTTGAGTTAATGTGTGATGCTAGTGATTATGCACTTGGAGCGGTACTTGGACAACGAATTGAGAAGAAGCCATGCGCCATTTACTATGCTTCAAGGACTCTCAACGATGCACAACTCAACTACACAACAACGGAGAAGGAACTCTTAGCGGTAATTTTTGCTTTGGAAAAGTTTCGATCATATCTTTTGAATTCCAAAGTCATTGTTTATAGTGATCATGCCGCTTTGAGATATCTTATGACAAAGAAGGATGCTAAGCCGAGGCTTATTCGATGGATTCTTTTGCTTCAAGAGTTCGATATTGAGATTAAAGACAAGAAGGGAGTAGAGAATGTTGTAGCCGATCATTTGAGTCGAATTGTTAAAGAAGAGGATCGGCTGCCCCTTATTGAGAATTTCCCGGATGAGCAACTCTTTCGCATGGATGCACATGTGCCATGGTATGCCGACTTGGCTAATTACTTGGCCACTCGACAAATGCCTAGCTCCATGCCGAACCACCATAAGCAAAAATTGAAGAAGGATGCTCGGCACTACTTATGGGATGAGCCATACTTGTGGAAGCAATGCAGCGATCAAGTGATCCGAAGATGTGTTGCCGAGCATGAACACTTGCCTATCCTTAAGCTTTGTCATAGTGAGGCGTGTGGAGGTCATTTTGGGGCTAAGAAGACGGCATTGAAGGTACTTAATTGTGGTTTCTTTTGGCCTACAATTTTTAAAGATGCATTCATGTTTTGTAAGTCATGTGATCGATGCCAAAGAATGGGGAATATTGGACCTAGAGATCAAATGCCACTCACTCCTATTAACGCCATTGAGATTCATGATCTTTGGGGGATTGACTTCATGGGGCCGTTTCCTTCAAGTAAGGGCTTTCTCTACATATTGCTTGCGGTGGATTATGTGTCAAAGTGGATTGAAGCCAAGGCTACACGCACCAATGATGCCAAGGTGGTGGCCAAGTTTCTCAAGACCAACATCTTTTCACGTTTTGGAGTTCCAAGAGTCTTGATTAGCGACGGAGGATCCCATTTTTGTAACCGCACCATTGGAGCCTTATTGAGAAAGTATGGAGTCACACACAAGGTTTCTACACCTTATCATCCCCAAACTAGTGGCATGGCCGAGGTAAGTAATCGAGAGATCAAGCAAATTTTGGAGAAAACCGTTGGACCTTCAAGGAAGGATTGGAGTGATCGTCTCGATGATGCTTTATGGGCTTATAGGACCGCATACAAGACACCGATAGGTATGTCTCCTTTTCGGTTAACATATGGAAAAGCATGTCACTTACCGGTTGAACTTGAGCATAGAGCATGGTGGGCGGTTAAGGCCTTTAACATGAGCATTGATGAGGCCGGCCTTCATAGGAAGCTTCAACTCAACGAACTTGAAGAAATACGGAATGAAGCTTATGAAGCCGCATGGATTTACAAGCAAAAGGCTAAGGTTGCTCATGATAAGATGCTTCGACGGAAGAAGTTTGAAGTTGGTCAAAAAGTTCTCTTGTATCATTCACGACTCAAGCTTTTTCCGGGTAAGTTGCGCTCTCGTTGGATTGGACCATTCATTGTTCTTCAAGTGTTTCCACATGGAGCGATAGAAATTCGGAATGAAGTTACGGGAAACATATTCAAGGTAAATGGACATAGACTCAAGCCTTACTACGAGCCATTTGAGGCCCTAAATAATGAAACCGATGTCCATGATTCACCACCATTTGCCGGTCCACCATGTGCCATCCGAACACCATCTACCCCCACAACACCGGCCACAATTCAAGCTGCCGAGCACCCTGGAACAGCTGCACCACCACCCCCTGCCGGACCTGCCATTGCCGGCAGGGTTGACACACGGCCACACGAGGCTGGGTACGAAGAGGATACGCCGGATACGTCGGTACCAAGGCCGAACACGCCACCCGCACCGGACACGCAGGAAAACCAAGCATCGGATACACTATGCAACACTCTTCTCATTGATCTTCTTCTTGCCGATTTGAGTTGCTTTGGAGCACGATGAACACATGCAAAACACGGTGAAAAGTCTAGGCTATGGACTATAAACACAAAGCGCTACTTGGGAGGCAACCCATGTCGATCAAAGAAAAGTGAAGGAGCCATCACCGAGAGTTTGAATTTTCTTAACCCTTCTCTTTTTCTTTGATTTGTGATGATTTGTTGGAATGTGTTAGACTATTGCATGCTTAGGAAATTCATTGATATTGTTTTGTGCTTACATTGAGGACAATGTATTTTTCTAAGTGTGGGGTGGGATAACGTATTCCGTTTTTTGTTTTTGTTTTCGTGTGCTTAGTTTAGAAAAGAAAAAATTCAGAAAAACGTTCCACAAAAATAGAGTGTTTAAATTGTTTGTTTTGAGTCTTAGGATGCCCCTAATATGTCAATGATGTTTTTCTCCTCTTTGCATACATAGATGATGGTTGTGCATATTAATTAAAATTGTGAGTTTCATGGATTTTGTGCATTGGTAGGAGCATATAGGATTTGTTGATAACGAAGCATGCATGTTTGAGCTAATTTATTTCGATTATAACCTATGTGAGCTTTAGTGCCAAATTGCTTTCTTCTTGAGCGATAAAAGATAAAATTCGATAGATTTGTAGGAAGCATGAAACCTCATAATTCTTTGACTATTCGATGACTATGTGCCATAGATTTTTAATGAACTCTAGTATGCTAGAACTTACTCTTGTTGATTTTCGAAACGTTTATATCATAAAATACCTTGATTTTGAATGTGATTGAATAAAGATCATTTAGGTTTACCACCAAAGCCAAATAAAGCATGAGCCCTATTGGAGCCCGTCGTGGGACACCTTAGTAAACCCCCTTTGAGCCTACGTTGAGCCTTTTCTTTCATCACCCTTAAACACTTTCCATGAACTTAGTATAGTGATGCCTCTACCTTGTGTGTCGGCAAAGCTTGATTTTTGAAAGCGTTTTCGCGTGTGTGATGAAGAACAAGTGTGGGGTAGACTTAGCCATGAATTTGTATGTAAAATGTATGCATGCCGTGCCTTAAGAAAAAGAAAAGAAAAAAATGCTCGGATTAAAAAAAAAAAAAAAAAAAAAAAAAAAAAAGGAGCCGAGAAAAAGAAAAAGAAGAAGGCACGGCATAGGTTTGAAAAATAAAAAAATTTTGTGCATGGCTATTGTCTTGAGTATTGTTGTAATGTTTTATGGAAAGAAAAGAGTTAAGTATGGGTCCAACAAGATAAAATTTGACCCTTGGCGAGAAGACATAAGGAGATCGAGCTTTGCTAAAAGGCCTTAGTGACGTTTTTGAGCCTCCTTATCCAAATATCGAATACCTCTTAGCCTAGCCCCATTACAACCCTTTTATTGATCTTTTTCATGATTCTTAAGATGGTTAAAATTGATTGTGGAGATTATCTCAAGAGTAAGCATATGGTTTTGGTTCATTGGTGCATATAGTTATCATATGAGGTTTTTCCATAAAAATTCACAAAGTGCTTTCGTTTCTTGGATATATGCAAGTCACTCTTTGTAATTCATTATCTTTCGCTTGCATATACTATTAAGTGAATTACCATGCTTCGAGAGAAAAGAAGAGAGTATGCCTAGTGAGGCGATTTGGATTAGCTTTAACATGTCTACATGCTTACTTTTTGTTCTTATATGTTCATATTGATGTCACATATTCATGAAACTTGGAATTTCGTGCATAGCATTCCCATGCATTTAACTTGAAAGCTATGTGTACATACGAGCCTGAGACAAATTGTTAGGGGCAATAGTTTGTTTAGAGTCTTAGTTTTATTTAGTTTGCTAAGGGACTAGCAAAGGATAAGTGTGGGGTAGTTGATAGGAGCACAATGTGCGACGATATTATATGCTTATGCCCTCGTTTATGCTTTGTTTAACCTTTATTTGTTTAAGATAGAGTCGTAATATAGTTAGTGTCATTTCGGTAGAGTTTTGATGAAATGTGTTTAATTATCCGAAAAATGACTAAGTTTGAGAAATCTGGAAAATAATGCACAATATGTCTTTTTCGTGATTTTGTGACGAGTACAAATATGATCTATCCTTGTCCGAATTCTATGAAATTTGGTGTGCTTAATATTCAGATACTGAGGAATGTCGTGTTAAAATTTCAGATAAATCGGAGTTCGGGAAGCCATCCAAAAGTTGACTGCAAAATGGCAGTCCGAGCAAACCAATCCAGAGGCTTCCAGGATTTTCCTGGGACTGTGTCCCAACTTTGAAAAATCATTCCCGTCGACTCACAAGGAATTTGGTCAAACTGTTTTATGGGGAGATGGCCATATGTGTCTAGTTTACGTGAGACTTAGAATCGCATCAATCGGAGCTCCACGGAGGGAGTTATGCCGGAATTACTGCAACAAGGTCAAATCTGCCAATTCCAGGAACCTACTGCCCCTTTTTCGTGTTTTCTGTTTTCGATGAACCTAATGGTGCACAAACGCATATGTGAAGATGGTTCAAGCTTAAAGAAGGTTAGAGGAAGACACCTAGCCATGACATTGAAGAAAAATACAAGAAAGAAGTTCTCCTAGTCACACTAGGAGAAGCTGCCGAATAGAGGCAGATTGTGTGTCAATGTGTGCTGCCGGCATTTGGAGCATTTTCGATGGATCAAGGCTTATCAATTGAAGTCCAAGACCATACAAGAAGTCCATGAAGATGTGAAACCCAAGCCTTGAAGAAAAATTCAGAAATAGAAAACCTAATTGTACTATGAAAGGAAGGTTGCAAAACCTAATCCCATTAGGTTTTGTGAATCCCTTTTGCATCTAGGGTTGTGGCCGGCAGCCTCTCTCCCTATCCCCTATAAATACCAACTTTTCCTACAGAAAAAGTGGTCACATTCCAAAGCAAAAATCTAGCCAAAGCTCTACCTAAATTTCCCAAGAATCCTACACAAAAACCCTTGCCAAAACCACCACCACCACACCAAAGTTTTCTGCCGAAACTTTGATCCCTTGCTGCCGATACCTTTACTGCCGAGCAGCAGCCCATCCGAGCACCATCATCCACGGATCCATACACGACGAAGTCTTCAAGGTTTCTAATTGACGAGTCGCCGAAGCGAGCATCAAGCAATAATAACCCTACAATCGTTTGTAGTATAGAATAAGTAGGGATCGTTCTAGCCGGGGATTAAGGGTACCTGAAACATGAGAATGTTAACACAAATATTCACAAATATATATGCACACAATTGTCACACTTATATACATATATACATATTCACACGAAATCATGGGGGATTGAGATAAAGTTCGGCAGCCATAGGGCTGCCCTAAACTAGGTGCGAAAATTAAATGAAAAGAAAGCTGAAAAATAATCTAAGCTATTATTTACAAGGTTGGTCGACATTCTTCCACAAAGCACTAACACGAAAGCAATCAAAATACTTAGCAAATTGACAAAACAAGACATATGGCAAGGGTACACAATATCCTAGATCCGACTTAGTTCCAACCTAATTAGCTCCTTATCGGTTTACTAATCGATTAAGACTCTCAAGTACTTCAAGGTTAACTTATCGTCTAACCCTAAAGTTATACTCAACACATTTGAGAACACTTATCGTCGAAATCAAACATGCAAAGTAATTAGGCACAAGGTCTTTTTAGTCGGAAACATATCAATCAAGCAAGGCGTCACCACTTCTTGTTAACATGCATAGTCGTTTAAACCACTCTAGTCCTATTATGTTGACGGATACAAGACCAATACTCAAAACACATCGCGAATATGCTAAGTACCAATCTTTGAGGCACACGGATTTAAAGACTAAACCAAGAACGAATTACTAGAATCAGAGTGAACATGCTTGCCTAATCCTATTCTATCTCTTTACTTCATATTTTCCTTACTTTTTAACATGCAATCCGTATTCTTACATCCAAACACCAATTAAAGATAAAGAAAACGAATTGAACATGAAAATTATAAAACCAAACTTCACTCCAAACAATACATAGACATAAAGTTTGAAACCAAGAATTCATGCTAACTTCATAGACAAAGTTTAACATAACTACATAAAAATAATAAAACCGAGAGAGGGGAGTGGATCACACTTTTGTAGACACCTTGATGACTTCGACTCGTGTGGATCCGGCGGATGGTGGAGAAGATGGCTGCTCGGCAATGGTGTAGTGTCGGCATGATTTTTAGGGTGAGGTGGTGGTGGTGTCGGCTAGGGTTTTTATGTAGGACTCTTGGGAAATTTAGGTAGAGCTTTGGCTAGATTTTTGCTTTGGAATGTGACCAGTTTTTCTGAATATGAGATGGCTATATATAGAGGAAAAAGGGAGAGAGGCTGCCGGCAGTCCTTTAAGCCAAAAGGAGTTCAGAAAACCTAGTGCAATAAGGTTTTGCAACCTTCCTTTCTTAGTCCAATTAGGTTTTCTTTTTCTGAATTTTTCTTCAAGGCTTGGGCTTCACATCTTCATGGACTTCTTGTATGGTCTTGGACTTCATTTGACATGTCTTGGTCCATCGAAAAATACCCCAATTGCCGGCAGCACACAAAGGCATACAATCTGCCTCTATTCGGCAGCTTCTCCTAGTGTGACTAGGAGAACGTCTTTCTTCAAGTTTTTCTTCAATGCCATGGCCTAGTGTCTTCCTCTTCCCTTCATAAGGCTTGAACCATCTTCACATATGTATTTGTGCACCATTAGGTCCATCAAAAACAGAAAACACGAAAAGGGGGCAGTAGGTTCCTGAAATCGGCAGATTTGACCTTGTTGCAGTAATTCCGGCATATCTCCATCCGTGGAGCTCCGATTGATGCGATTCCAAGTCTCAGATAAACTAGACACATATGGCCATCTCCCCATAAAATATCTCGATCAAATTCCTTGTGAGTCGACGGGAATGATTTTTCGAAGTTGGGACACAGTCCCAGGAAAATCCTGGAAGTCCCTGGATTGGAATGCTCGGACTGCCCTTTTGCAGCCAACTTTTAGGTGACTTCCCGAACTCCGATTGATCTGAAATTTTAACACAACATTCCTCAGCATATGAATATTAAGCACACCAAATTTCATAGAATTCGGACAAGGATAGATCATATTTTCACTCATCTCAAAATCGTGAAAAAGACATATTTTACACTATTTTCCAGATTTCTCAAACTTAGTCATTTTTCGGATCATTAAGCTCATATTTCCAAAACTCCACCAAAACAACACTAAACTAATTTATGACTCTATCTTAGATAAATAAGGGTTAAACAAAGCATAAACGAGGGCATAAGCATATAATATCGTAGCACATTATGCTCATATCAACTACCCCACACTTATCCTTTGCTAGTCCCTTAGCAAACTAAATTAAACTAAACTCTAAACAAACTATTGCCCCTAACAATTTGTCTCAGGCTCGTATGTACACATAGCTTTCAAGTTAATGCATGAGAATGCTAAGCACGAAAATTCCAAGTTTCATGAACATGTAACATCAATAAAAACATAGAAGAACAAAAGTAAGCATGTAGACATGTTAAGCTAATTTAATCCTCCTCACTAGGCATACTTTCTTCTTTTCTCTCGAAGCATGGTTATTCACACATAAGTATATGCAAGTGAAAGATAATGAATTACGAAGAGTAACTTGCATATGTCAAATAAACGAAAGCACTTTGTGAATTTTTATGGAAAAACCTCATATGACAACTATATGCACCAATGAACCAAAACCATATGCTCAACTCTTGAGAAAATCTCCACAAATCAAAGTATGCCATCTTAAGAATCATGAAAATGTTATAGGGGAATAAATATGGGGCTCGGCTATAGGGAAGGAAATTTAGGATAAGTGGTGCTTAAAAACGTCACCAAGACTTGGCAATTCTTGATCCTCCTTATGGCCGGCTTCACTCTAAGGGTCGGATATTATCTTGTTGGACCCTTCCTTCATTTTTTTACTTCCCGAAACATCATAAACATGGACAAAGGTCGAATTTTCACAATGCTAGACCTTCCAATACGAACGAATTCTCGCCTGCTCCCAATTGACTCTGACTTCCTGATCAAGCAACTGTTACGCGGGCGCTGACTGAGCCGGCGTACAGGACTCGAACAAGACCTGAATAGAACTCTCTAACAGGATTTTCTTCCCAACCCCCTAAGGATTGAGGATCTTACTCTGATCCGGAGAAGCAAAGCAAAACTATACCAAGACCACGGGTGTGTCACCTGAGTGACGACTCGATTGCTACCGGAGTAGCGGACTGACTCGATTGGCTCAGCAACCGCTCGACACGAATACGAGACGTAATCGCTCGCAGGTGGAGGCAAATTGCGTGAGTCGCTCAACAACCGCTCGACACGAATGCGAGATTGGATCGATCGCAGGTGGAGGCAAATTGCGTGAGTTGCTCCGGAGAGGCTTTGGCAAGTTAGCGGTGCGCTAGAACTTGTGGTTGTGTGTGTTTGGTTGAGAACCCCTTCCTAGTTGCTGGAAGAGTTATATTTATATGGTTCCCAAAACCCTAGTGAATGAAGATCCAACCTGGCGGATTCCGAGTTTCAGTAGGACTGTCTTTCCTTATTCTGCCTCCAAACTAATCGATTAAGAATCAATCGAGATCAGTCTTTCTCTTTGTTTAGGAAACTTCTTCTCCGTCAAATACTGTCAAGATCACCACTTATTAAAGTCGAGATCAACCCAACCGAGTCCACTGCCAATCAATCACTGATTCGGCAAAGATATCCTTTTGGACGGATTGCTACCGAAACAATCCCTAATTATCCCAATCAGCAATTACCCCTCATTATCCAGTAAGGAAATTCGTATATTGTATAATTGGATTACTACGAAATAACCCCGAACTGATTAGGTAATAAATCACTACTCCCCCTCCAAGTAATCTCTTCCGAATGAAGCGGGAAAAACAGAATATCGGGTTCGATTTGAACCAGAACCCCTCTGGGCTTCGGGGTAAAAGCCCAATTGAAGTGAAATTCAATTGCGGCCCAAACATTGCCCCCCAGTCTCCGATATTGAGAGCTTCCACGAAATAGAAGAGACTGATCCCCCAAACACCGGCCCATCCGCTGCATTTAAACGCTTGGACTATTGCACCGTTTCCTCACCAATCACGATTTCCCAATTCGAAACGGTATCACTGTTCACCTAAACCCTTGATTGCTGCAAAACCCAGCGTTTCACAACTCGAGAACCCCTTTCGAATTCCTATAAAACAAGTTGAGACCTTTAGTTTCTCCTTCATACCACTTTTCTTCCTCTTCCCTAGCCCGAAATCAGAAGAAACCCAGATTTGAATCTAATGGCCTCCTCAAAGAACTTTGTTATTCGCTACCCCGCGGCGAAACAAGCCAAAACTCAACTCCTCCCTCTTATCCAATGCTCCGGGGAGGACGACCGGACAGATCTCAGCGTTCCCCAAGAGGGACGTGCCACCTTAGGTCCCTACGTGGTGGGATATAATGCCGATGACAACGATGGAGCAAACCAGATACTCGAAAGCCCGGCACGCCCGCTGCCGGCGCTTTTTCGTTCTGAAGAACCGGCGGAGTGCTCAAATTTTCAAACCAATCACCACCAAGCCGCCGTAAACCATGCCGCCTGGCCTCTGGTCAAGCCCTATATGAAAGCTTGGTATGCAGAACAGCGCCCTCTTGACAGAGAAATCTGGAGGAAAGCCGGGGTCGCTGATGCGATCAAACTTTGCTTCAGCCTCAGCCCAAGAGGCGGCAACAAGTGCGCCCTCGTTCCGCTGATCAGCCTCTGGAACCCCACGGTCAATGCTTTTGAGTTCAAATTTGGTCATGCCTCCGTGACCTTACTAGACCTCTATGCCGGCTTTGAGTTCCCCATCGGCCCCCGAGCCTTTGAAGAGGGATACTACCCCGAACGGATAGCCCCCCGAAGCGCTATTAATGCGGTCGAGGCCGCTGGGTTCGAGAAGTGGAAGGAAGATACCTCCAAGCTAGATAATGAGCTCAACGGAGTAGCCTTTCTGTCCTTCTGGCTCAACAAATTTGTGTTCTGCTCCACCACCAACAAAATGACCAAGCTTTACCACCGTATGGCGGAGGTAATTTATGCCGGTCACGAAATTGGCCTTGCCCAATATGTTCTAGCACACCTTTACCGCTGTCTGCACCAGATATCCGCCGTGCCAATGAATTGTGCTCAATCTGGACCACTCTGGATCCTGGATATTTGGTGCCAAATGCACTTTCCCCAACTCAGTCCAGCCATGAAGGGAGCTTCTAGGCCTGATCAAGTGGTGGGGCAAGAATATGTCGGATGTGCCGCTAGTCCTGATCTCAGCTACGCCGTCTGCCTCGACGTCTTCCTCAACACATCCGCTAGGGAATTTTTCGCAGAGGCACAGCGGCTAATCCATTTGAAGTATCCACGCGAACTAGCCCGGGGGTTCCTTCCCTCCAGCAAACAAGAGTCTAAAGGTCGATGGATATTCATTCACTGCATTTCCATGATGGACCTGCCATTCCTCTGTAGTGACAAGAAATATCCAAGCCACGAGGTCTACGCGCCTCACTTCTTTGCACGGCAGATCGGCCTTACTCAAACCCTGCCATATCCGCAATTGAAAAGTGTGAATCTTTTTTCGGCGTGGCGGAATAGCAGAAAGTTCACACGGCCGTCTGATGTAAGCGATGGATCATGCCTGGAGCTTCTCACCATGCGGAACACGGACTGCTACTCCCACCTAAAGGCCTCTACGGATGCGACTGGTTCATATCAGGTATGGTGGGCATGCCTGCGAGGCCCACTCTTTAAACAACCATCCGTCCTCTACTTCCAGAGGTTCTTCCGGAATCAGGGCGGGCACCTCATCCCAGCTGATCGAGAGGTGCTAAAGGGCGGCCCGCTGTATGCTGACCTGCCCCCAAGAAAGGTAATATGCCCTGCTTCCTACTATTGTTTTGGTTTGCCAGAAAACTCTTGCGTAACTCTCAATTGTTTAATGAAACAGGCATCCGGACAAACCTCGACGAATAAAGGAAAACGCAAGGCAGAATGTGGGGCTCATCCGCCCCCGAAGAAGAGTAGAACTACCCTTGAAGCGGATGAAAAGACTGATGAAGAGGAGAACGCACCTGTAAGTGAACTCCAAATCTTCCTAGTTTCCTCGCGTCTTTAGAAATCCGTTCAATAAATACCTACGTAACATAGATATCCCAACTCTTCCCCTCGTTGCAGACACCTCGGAGGAGGCGCTCCTCGTCTGCTGCAGCCACCAGCCGAGGCCCCACGGTGCTCGAGATTTCATCTGGTGAGTCCTCTGATCCTTCTGAAGAAACAAGTTCTTCTAGCTCCGACAAGGACTATCTGAACCTCTACCAAACTGCTCGTGAGATTTCCGGCGATAGTTTTCCTCAACCTGCTCCTCTGCGCTGTCTTGATGCAGGTACTTCCTCCAGTGTAGCCCTAACAGTGAGTCAGAGTTCTGCTCAACCAATCCTAACACTTCCTGCTGCAGCAGAAACTGGACCGGAGGCGGAGGAAAACCCAGACGACACTACGGCGGAGGCCCCGGCAGACGAGCCCCTACTATTAACCACTGGTGCCCTCGGTAGCTCTTCCACCCCAAATCCGCTGGCCTCAAGCTCAACTCACGAAGTGGAGCAAGAAGAAGAAAAAGAAGAAGGAACCAACCAAAGCGCCGAGCAGCCAGCAGCTGATGAGCCTTCCTCCCCTGCACCTGATTTCTCACTAGCAGAAGAGGAAGCTATTGCCGGTGTGGAATCTCTGGCCAATATTGCCCCCCGGGTTGAACAACCTTCAACTCCCACGGATGACCCAACTGACCTTGATCAGCAAGGGCAACAAGGGGTTCCTCTGGCTCAGCCAGAAGCAGACCCTCACCCAG
This sequence comes from Potentilla sterilis, assembly GCA_963682095.1. Taxonomy (NCBI): domain Eukaryota; kingdom Viridiplantae; phylum Streptophyta; class Magnoliopsida; order Rosales; family Rosaceae; genus Potentilla; species Potentilla sterilis. The sequence goes on along the minus strand of OY821758.1, from coordinate 48,698,110 downwards.
AGACTGCTGAGGTATATACTGCCTATGTCTCGAATTGTCACCTCCCCTGGTTAGAACTGCTCCCAATCCTTCTTCATTATGAGCAGGTGGAAGATGATAGGGTGGCAACCATGGGTGCCACCCCACTGGTGGCGGACCCCGGCCCAACGGAATCAGCTGTGGAACCAATCCCCCTGTCCCAGAATGAAGCTACTACGGGCCTGGTCATTACCCCATCCGCACAGTCCTCCATGACCCCTAGCGGATCTGGATCTACACTTCCGGATAAAACTGTTTCCTCCTCCATTCTGGTCGAGGATCTCCTTCCCCGGCCCCACAACCCTGAAGAAGAGCCTATAGAAGTGCAGGAAGCATGGGGATACTTAGAGCATCTAGGAGAGAAGGATCCTGCAGACCCCCAAGTGGCGGACGAGCTCGTCTCCGCTCTTGACATTCTTAAAGGCCGACTCCAGCAGCTGCCCCCCGAGCACCAGACTGAAGCCAACGCTGCCCTTCTTAGTCTTCCAGCGGAACTGAAAAGTCTGCAGGAAAATTTGGCTGCCTAGTCCCCTCAGCATGCCCAGCTCCAGGAAGCTGGCGTGGCCTTCGCCAACGCCGCCCCCGCCTATCAAGCTTTAGTCATTGCGGCTGGCAACGACACGGAGGCAGCTGAAATAGCCAAACTTGAGGATATGAAGGCGGCCATAGAGCAGAAAATCTTCCTCCTCCGCCAGAAGAAAGCCACTCGCGCGGATCAATTAAACCAACAAAAGCTTTTGGCAACTATACTACAGGAGGAAGAGCGTCGGGCCAAGAAAGCCAACATAGAACTGGGCCGCTCGATCAGCAAGAACAAGATTAAAATCAAGAGATTGGGCCTGCTACTGGCAGAATTTAGGCCCAACCCATAATGGAACTGGCTTGACAAATATATGTATATGTATTCCGTCTATCTTATTGATAACCAAGCCCAATTTAGTTTGGTTCAAAAACCAAACCCTGCGCAACTGTCTGGTCATTACTGTCAGAATTGCAGAACCGTTTCTGAAAAAATTTGAAATTCAAACGCCCAAGCGGTTCCAACAACCAACTGCCTAATAACTGCGTAAGTTAACCTCAGCCCTCGGATTGCTTCCCCATAAGACTATAAAAGCAACACCTCGTTGGCCGGAAATGAGAACCCTAAATCAACTTAGAATGTTGTTCTTTATTCCAATCCTTAGGTTCTCCCATCAGCCGTTATGGCTTCCTCAATCCTTTCCACCAGATCTAGTTCGGATGTTCCTCTGAACACCCCGAATCATAACACCCCATGTTAAAAAAATCCCGAACCATAACATCCCATGTTATGTCCCGGGCGGATGTGATCATAGATTGGCAGCTGCTGATCTAGCACCCCACCGTTCGCATCGGCCAGAGGCCTAGCATGGATGCAGGTTCGGGTACCCTCCTCACACCTCATGGGACCATTAGTCTTCGCCTGAGTCGAAAACCCGCCGGCGTGAGGATGGCCAAGCCTCAATAGACCAGTTGTCTTCTTTGATATGAAGGAAATTCTGTCTCAGTGGTCTTCTTCCGGACCTGAGACCGACCAGAAAACAGCGGAGATGGATAGCGCTGGTCTATTGGGCCCCTAGAGAAACGAGAGACTGTAGGCAGCGGATGCCTATTTGCCACTCTGCTTCGGCGCCAAGACAGTCTCTGCCAAACAATCTTCATGCTCTATCTACCATGCCCTCGAGATCTCCGTCTTCGACCCCTGAGCGGAAAGAGTCTAGACCAAAGGATCGGCGGAAATCCCCCACATACTGAGACGGTATCAGAGCTAGCTCGCGGATACATCATTGGTTTCTTTGCGTGTATTTAAATTTTGCCTTTGTAATAGCCACGGCCGCAAAGCCCCTTTATTTTGTAAATAAAAATAAAATTTTTTGGAAACAAAACTTGCAAAGAAAAACCCTATTATCAAAAGCGAAAATTAGGGCACACCCCAGGCGGATGTTCCTGAATACTCTAATTCAAAAGGCAACAGGGCTTAACCCTAAAGGGATTTCAGAAAACTGTCAAAAATTCAAAAATCCGCCACAAAAGATGAGCGCGGATACTGCCCTTGCCCCCCTTGTTCACTGGGCTGCGCGGATGTGTGAAGCCAAAGCAAAGCCGAGTAAACTAGATAACAAAATAATTGGCTTCCCCCACGAATGGGCTGTGATGGAATAAACGGGTAGAAGCCCATCCGCCATGAAACAAGTCTGGCCTCCTAGCAACAGAGAACATGCCCAACTTCAGGCGGCCCCAACGGATGCGTGGGAAAAGTAAACTGTGATTAATGCAAGATTTGACAGTCACCGAATCGTGGCGGAAGCCCGAGAAGTCGCGAGTCAAACCCCCTTTATTACGTACCGGTTCCCAATTGAACAGGCGACCGAAACGGATGGTATCGTAAATACGGGTAAATCAAAATATTAAAGCCCCGGTAACCCCCAACCGTTGGATTCCCCTCCGAGATGTAGTATAAAAGGAACCCCTGGTTGCAGCGAAAACCTCATCAGAATCGCCAACTTAGAGCACAAATGGCAACCCTAGTACGGTTTGCAAATAGCTCAACCCTCTGGTTGCCACAAGCCTTTCCACCAGATAAGCTGAAATTCCGGTTAAACATTCCATTAACCTCAGTCACCCAGTGTTAAACAAACCCTAACCCCGGTCACCTAGCGTTATACGCCCTGAGCCTGTGCTTCGAGGTGTGTAGCCCATACCCGGCCAGTCTTGGCTGTTCCCCGGGTCGGGTAACGCTAGTGATCTGGTCAGGTGCCATCAACCACGGAGGAAGGGTTGAAAGTGCCTGTCTTAGCATTCCCGCTCCTTCATTGGCACGGTCACTACCTACCTCGCAGCCGACTCAACTGCTCTTTCCTTCAGCTGAACTTGGTGAAAGAGTTCGTCCGCTGGTGATGGTTGAATTACGGCGGTGGAGACCCGCCCCCTGGAGTTTTCTCTAGCGGATACATAGCAGTCGCGAGAGATCCGCCAGCAGCAAAGACGAAAAGAGATGTGGCCATGGTTTCAGAGCTAGCTAGTAGCTCTTTTTTGTATTTTCCTTTTCCCTGTAATGCCCTTGGCCGCAAAGCTTGGTTATAATGAAAGCAAGTTGTAGTTTCAGTATATATAACCGCTCATTCGCAAAGATGGAATTGTATTGATGATAAAAAATTCAAGAACATCAACACCCCTAAACGGATGTCGAAGAAAAACAAGGAAAAGCACAAAACCCTAATAGTTTTGCAATGAAAGACTAGAAAAACCCAAAAGTCGGCAGAAACACCCCTAACGGATGTGCCGCTTCAACTTGTTGCCCCCCGAACGTTCTGGATTAAGAGGAATTCGGACCAGAATCCTCATCCGCCGGGGGAACCTCAAACTCCCAGACACTTGGAAAGTACTTCTTAAGATATCGCCCATTGATGGGGTTTCTGTGTACTTCCCCATTTAAATCTCTGAGCTGGTACGCCCCCTTTCCCACAATACGATCGATGACAAATGGACCCTCCCAGCGAGCACTCCATTTACCACGACCCGGTTCGTCGAGGGGTAGAGCGACCTTCCAGACCAAGTCTTCTTCACCATAGGACTTACCCTTGGTCCGCTTATCATATGCCTTGGCGATCCGCTGCTTCTCGAGGATGATGCTTTCCAAGGCTTCTTGCCGCTTCTCATCAAGGTCTTCATGTTCCTGGAACATGGCCTGGACATAATCGTCACCAAGCAGTTGGTGTTGCTCACGAACTCTCAAAAAAGCCACATTGATCTCCAATGGCAGAACAACATCATGGCCATACATCAACACATAAGGAGTAGTGCCCGTAGGAGTCCTTTTGGAAGTCCTATAGGCCCAAAGTGTGTTATCAAGTTGAGTGTGCATGATCTTGGGTTATCCGCGAGCATCTTCTTCATGATGGATATGATAACTTTGTTAGTAGCTTCTGCTTGACCATTGGATTGAGCATAATACGGAGAGGAATGTAGGAACTGGATACTGTAATCCGCTAACCAGGTTTGGGTTTTCTCAGCCATAAAGGCTGCCCCCCGGTCCGCCACTATGCATTCTGGAATGCCATACCGGCAGATGATATTTTGAAACACAAAGCGGATGACGGTGTCTGCATCACAGTTCCTGGTTGGTATAGCCTCCACCCATTTCGTAAAGAAATCAGTCCCCAGCAAAAGAAACTTGTGCTGCGAAGAAGAATGTGGGTGAATCTCTCCGACAAAATCTAATGCCCAACCCCTAGCGGGCCAAGGCTTGATGATAGGTTGTAAAGGGATGTTTGGAATCCGCTGAACTGGTCCATGCCTTTGGCAATCCTGACAACCCTGAGCAAAACTATGGCAGTCTTTCAACACAGATGGCCAATGGTATCCGTATCTTCGAATAAGCCACCTCATTTTGGGTCCGGACTGGTGTGAACCGCAGACCCCTAAGTGTACCTCCCGCATAATCCGCTTGGCCTCAACGCCAAAGATACACCTTAATAGGACTTCATCCTCTCCCCTTCGGAATAGGTCTTCTCCCCTGAGAAGGTAATTAGTCGCAAGGTGTCTGATTTTCCTCTCAGACGGTGCAGATGGGTCCCTTAAATATGCTATGATTGGTATCCGCCAGTCGGTATCGACGGGCTCGACTGTAGCGACCAACCACTCTCCGCGGTCCTCCCGGCGGATAGCAAAAGATGGTAGAGTCCTGCGCTCTACCCGAAGGATCCTTTCCTTCACTCCCTGGGCTAGACTGATTCCTGTGGCTAGTTGCGCCAACTCATTAGCTGCAGAGTTCAATTCCCTGGGGACATAGTCCAAGGAAACGTCTATGAAACGATCCAGCAGCTCAATAGCCCGCTCATAGTAGTACACCAAATGGAAAGAGACACACTTGTAGACCCCCAGAAGTTGATTAATAACTAACATTGAGTCTCCAAGTACTTCGATTTCTTGTGCCCCCAGGTCGATTAATAATTCCAACCCAATGAGTAAAGCCTCATACTCTGCCTGGTTGTTGGTGCACGTCCATTCCAACTGAAAAGAATAATGATATTTAGTACCCGCTGGATTCTGGATACAAATCCCGGCGCCCGCCAACTTACTGGTACTGCTACCATCAAAGTATAAAGTCCAAGGCTGGTAGCGGATCATATCAACAAACTTTGGCGGTTCTGTGAATTCCTCCTCAATAGGATGATATAACAGGAAATTCGCGATGGTCTGGCCCGTCATAGCCTTCAGTGGCGCGTATTGCAAGGAAAACTCTGAAAGGGCCAACACCCACTTGTCAATCCTACCCCTTAGGATAGGCCTTGTTAGCATATACTTCACCAAGTCCGTTTGTGCCACCACGATCGTTGTGAAGGAGAGCATATAATGGCGGAGCTTGATACCAGCAAAGTACAGGGCCAAACATAGCCTTTCGATTGGTGAATACCTGGTTTCTGCATCCAATAGTGTCTGACTAATGTAGGAAACTGCATACTCGATCTTCTTTCCATCCGCCAGGGTCTCATCCTGGGCTAGCAGTCCTGCAATAGAAATATCAGATGCGGAAATATATAACTTGAGTGGAATACCGGGCGTAGGCGGCCGAAGGACGGGCGGACTAGCCAAATACTCCTTGATCCTGTCAAAAGCAGCTTGGTGCTCAGGACCCCACTTAAAGACTTCTCCCGGTTTGAGCTTGAGCAGAGGAGAGAAGGGCGCAACCTTGCATGCTGAGTTTGAGATAAATCTTCGGAGGAAATTAATCTTACCCAACAAACTTTGTAATTCCTTCTTATTCCTTGGTGCTGGTGCGTCTAACACAGCCTGTACCTTATCGCCAGCCACCTCGATGCCTCTCTCATGCACCACAAACCCTAGAAAGTCACCAGCATAAACCCCAAAGACACATTTAGCTGGATTCATCTTAAGCTGGTGCTTCCTCATGATAGTGAACACCCCTCGCAGATGATCAACGTGGTCCTCCTTCTTTTTTGACTTTACCACCACGTCATCAATGTAAACCTCCAGGATGTCCCCCAATATTTTGCTGAAGATAACGTTCATCGCACGTTGGTATGTAGCTCCTGCATTGGTTAAACCGAATGGCATACTCAGATATTCAAATGCTCCAGTAAACCCAGGGCAGCGGAAGGCTGTTTTAGAGATGTCCGGCTCGTATATGGGAATCTGGTGATAGCCTGCCGTCCCATCCATAAAAGATAGCAACTCGTGCCCCGCAACTGCATCCACCAACATATCCGCTATGGGCATAGGGTAAACGTCCTTAGGTGATGCAGCGTTCAAGTCCCTGTAATCCACACATACTCGGATCTTGCCATTCTTTTTCCTCACAGGAACAATGTTGGATAACCATTCCGGATAAAGAGTCGGTCTGATTATCCCAGCCTCAACCATGCTTTGAACCTCTTGTTTGACCGCCGTTGCAGTTTCAGCATTCATCCGCCGTTGCTCTTGTTTAACTGGCCTGCAACCCTCCCTAATGGGAATGCGATGGCAAGCCAAATCTTTTGATAGGCCCGGCATATCTTGGTATTTTTCTGCAAAGCAGTCCTTAAACTCGTGCAACAACCCTATCAGTTGCTGCTTCAGCTCTGGTTCAAGGTACTGACTAATCCTCACTTCTATGGACTCAGCTTCTGTTCCCAGGTTGACCTTTTCTATGGGATCACGTACCTTGGGTGGAGTATCATCCAGCGCCGCTGGAGCAGGCTGAATTACTTCCACCCCTGTGAAAACTTCACTATCTTCTTCCTCAATGCACTCGACCAGTGCGACCTCTTCCCAGGCCATTTGCTCTAATCTATAGATAGCCAATCGTTGCATTAAAAGAGCAAAGGCCTCTGATTCCTCTTGTGAGAGGGCGTCACTCATTGGATGTATTGGGAAGAAACTCAATGGAAACTGGCCGGCTGTAATCTGTCATAGCCTGGGCAATTCCCCATTGAGACAATTCGTTCTGGGTCACCCCAATTGGATGCCCCCTATGATCGACCCCCTCAATTCTGAGAGGTCTCATATTCCTATTATAATAGCTGGCCTCCAACTGGACGGCCGCTACAGAATAAGGACGCTCATCCGCCTTGATGAGCACCGGTAAATCCGCGACTGAATCCCACATGATCATCTCTTGATGAAGAGATGAGGGAACTGCTAATGCTTTGTGGATCCAATCTCTCCCTAGGATCATGTGATAGGGAGCGTTAACCTCTGCAACGAAGAAGGCTTGGTAAGCCTCGGATGGTCCTATTTTGACCCTGAGCATGACCACCCCAGCAGTAGGAGTAACAGTCTCCGAAAATCCTTTCACCTTGGAAACAGATTGAATAAGCTTTTGCTTTGGGATCTTGAGCTGCTCCATGGTAGTTGTGGTGATGACGTTCACCGCGGCCCCTGTGTCTATTAAAACCTTGCGGACCTTCATCCCTTCCACCTCAGCCGTGACATACAAAGGCTTCATATGTTGGGACATGTTGAACGTGGGCTTGGCGAACATCACACACTGTTTCAAAAAGTCTCCAGCCCCTTCAGGATATTCGTGGTTGGAACGAAAAACCCCGGGCTCGGACTCGGCTTCACTCTCATCCTCAGGCTCCTGTACCGAATAGACAGTATTTGGTGATTCCTCAGTGCCAATGAAGTGAGCGGTGGGCACAGGCTCTGGCAAAGCATAAGCCGACGAAAGTATGAAGACCATGCTGCAATGATGGACCATGGCCTCATCCTCAGGCTGCTCTTCATCCATCGGCACCTCCTCGTCATCCGCCGCTTCAGGCTCTTCTTCGTAGTCGACCATTTCATCCTCCATGTCGAGGTCCGCGTCTCCTACTTCAGAGTCAGCCTTCACGCTGGAGGCGGCTGAGGATGGCCTAGCTGGCACACTTATCTGCAGCTTTTTAGCTGCATATTCGACAAAGTTAGTAGGCGCCTTCTGTTCCTTCGGCTTGTCCTGAGATATGGTAATGGGCGGCCTGCTCGATTCTGCCAAAGCTACACTGGATTCCTTGAGAGCATTCTCCCTCATAGGAACCCCCACGTTACTCGTGCTGGCAGCCAGTGATGTGCTGGCAGCCAGTGATGTGCTGCTCTCTTTAGGAACCCACCTCATAACGGTGGAGCCCTTGCTGGTGTCGATCACCATCATATCCTCCTGAGCCTCCGATATCCCCTGCTTGCCGGAAGCTTCTGGTTGGGTCCTCCTTGGGGGCGACTGCCTGGCTTTTGAACGTTCAGGAGAGAACTCCAGCTTGCGCCTTGGCCTGGACTGAGGCGCTCCAGTGGATCTTGGCAGATCCGCCACCCTGTCGTGCACATTCCTCTGAGATGCCGGTGGAGCCTCTGAGTGGCGCTGTCGTCTGGAATCCACGTAGGACTTAGTTCTTACTCTGTAGCGCCTATGGATTTGCTCCACCTGCTCCACAGGTACTGATAGCTCATCCTCAGTTACCTTTCCCGAAGCCAGATCCGCCAAGATCCTCTTTGCCTTCCCAAAGCGTCTTCTTTCATTCCGGGTGGTCACTGCAGCAAGCTCAATCGCCTTGCCGTCTCGTTGGGTGTACCATCTGTCCGCCTTCGGATCATTCCTAGAAGCTGGCGGAATATAAACTTCCACAGATGGCTCTGGATTCGCCGCCTTGTGCGAACCCCCAGTAATAACTGATTTTACCCCGGATGGTCCAGGATCTTGCCTAGGCCTTGTCTTACTAGCATAACTATCCTCGGACCCATGGTGATATTTTGTCCGCTTGAAACTTTCCCTGCCTGACTTCTCGGGAGGCGGATGCTCTAACTTAGCCTTCTCAAGGGCTCTCTTTTCAGCCTTTTCCTTTGCCTCCTTCAGAGCCGCCTGAAACTCATCATAAGCAATCGGCTGTCCTATAGTCAACCTACAGGTGAGGCAGAGCTTAGAACGAGGGACTAAAACCATGTCCTCTTCTTCCACAGCCCCAATCCAAAACTCTGGGCCGGGACTGGCCTCGTTCTCAGAAAACTCCAATTTGCCATCGTTCAGCCACTCCTGCAGCTGGTCTTCAAACCTACACAATGAGAAGTATGGTGGTCAAATGAACGATGGAAAATACATGCATATCCGCCATCCCCACTATTGGGATGGCACTGGTAGAACTCCTGAATTTCCGGTGCCTCGTGGTGCACCATAACTTCCCAGATTTCCCCCGCCTTGCTTGCGTCGTAAGTATACTTTTGAAACCTGGAAACCTGCTTCCCGCACTGCTGTGTTGGACTCGGACCAACACTGATTTCGATCGCATTCACCCGTGGGCTGCCCTTAGCAGTTGCCTATTGAGGCACCTTAGGGTTCTCCAACTGTAGGGTGTTGTCATTGATCCATATCTGCAGCTAGTCCTTTAGCTTCACACAATCTTTGGTGTTATGATTGTTCATATTGTGAAAGCTGCAGTACGTCTTTCCCGCCATGTAATCGGGCTTGGGAATGAACCCGTCATGGTGCAGACGCCCCTAGTTGAATAACTCTTGCAAAATCTCGGGAGCTTTGTGGGCGTTGTAGGTATATGCCTCAAAGGCTGATTTGGTTGGAAGTGGGGCGACTAACTTCACAGTTTCCCTAACTGGCTTCGCTATCTGGGACTGCAAAGGCTTCTGATCGGACCTCTCGATAACCGCCACCTCGTGCTCCAACTCCTCGTCATCAACCCAAGTTAAGATTAGTCTGGGAACTGCATCCGCCTGGATAGTGGCCACGGTCTTAGCAGCAGTTGGAAATGGAATTTTGGGCTTCAGAGTTCCCGGATGGTAAGACATAGGAGTCCCCTTCCTTCTTTCGTTCCTTTCCTTGGACCGATTCACATAATGCTGCTCCTGACCCAGGCGATTAGTCAGATCCTCCATAGTGGTCACGTGAACCTGCCTGAAACCCTGGCGGATCTCATCTACCAGGCCATCGATCGCCATCCTCACTGCATGCTCCTCTGGGATTTCCATCTCGCAGCGGGTTAGTTCCAGCTTGAACCTTCTTAAATAGTCAGTGGCCGATTCGTCAGGCCTTTGCTCGGTTTCTGCCAGGTCCTTGACCCCGATCTTCGCTTCCACAATACCGAACATGGTTCTGAAGAGAACCTCCATGGTTTTCCAGTCTGGAATTGATCCAGGTTTCAAGCGTTTATACCAGATAGCTGCTTCCCCTGTCAAGGATGTAGGAAAGAGCTTCAACTTCATGATTGGGTCCTCAGCGTATTGACCCGATTCATTGGTGAAACGCATGATGTGCGTCTCAGCATCCTCCGATGTCTGGCTGGTGAACGGCGTAAAACAGATTGGCTTAAACCCAGCAGGGAACGAGATTGCATTGACCTCCTGAGTTAACGGGTTCTCATACGTCTTGTCGACGTTGGGCAACCCCTGCAGCTCCCTGAGCTTGTCAGTGAAAATTTGGCCAATATCATCCAAAGTTAATTGAGCCGCAACATTCACTGGTGGCTCCAGCAGATTATTATTAGTCTGCCCCGCAGGAGGGACAGGACCTCCATTATGATTTACAGCAGCCCCGGTATTGGGTCCGCCAACTCCGCCACGACCAGTTGGTCGTCCTCGCCTATCCTTTGACTGGCTAGTATTCGCATTTGCACGGTCAGGCCCTTCAGATTGGTCGAACCGCTCAAACATCTACCCCATCAAGGCATTCATGTTGTCGAGCGTGGCGTTGGTAGCCGCCAACTGCTCCTGTTGCTGACGCCAGCAGACCTCAGAGTTCTTGACATGGGCAGTCAAATTATCCCCCAGCCAGCTCTGCTGTCCGGCGAGATACTTAAAATTGGCAGTGAACCCCCTCTGCTCTGTTTCCATTCGCTTAACGGATTCACTTAGATTGACGACCACATCATTGGCCCTCTTTAGAGCGTCATCTGTCCGACAAGATTTGTCGATCAGCAGCTTCAAAGTATCCGTCACCTCTGTGGGAGATGCAGTCTCCCTAGTAAATTGTGCCATAGGTGACGCAGGCGAATCCGCAGACTCATCCGCGAACCCCTCATCCAAAAAACCAAGTGAGGCTGCCCGGTTAGTAAGGCCCAGAGTGCCATTACCATCCTGAGAAGCAGCCTCCTCCTCAACTATCTCTTCCACCCTCGCGACCACTGGTGTCACGGATAACGGGTGTTGATTTTTCCTGTTTCGCACGACCTTTAGGGCTGCAGCAATAGTTGCCTCGTCCCCCAGGGTCCCGCCAAACACCTCCTTAGCTTCAGCTTCGGTCAATCCCCTACAATCAGCTGTTCCATGTTTGATCAGCTCTTTGTGGGAATTCTTTAAGCAGTTCATGGTTACCCTCTCGTAAGGAAGACCCTTGATAGATCCCGCAATCTTGACACTATGTCCCACTGGGCGTGCCAAAATGTTCGTGGCGGATTCAGCACCCGGCGAACAGTCAGCACTTGGGGGTGGAGGAGGCGTGCTCCTCGCGTGTCTTCTGTGTGTTTTAGGCGTGCCAGCACCTTTGGAGTGGTGCAACTCGATCGCGTGCGACCCCTGGCGAGTCTTCTCGCCTGCTCCCAATTGACTCTGACTTCCTGATCAAGCAACTGTTACGCGGGCGCTGACTGAGCCGGCGTACAGGACTCGAACAAGACCTGAATAGAACTCTCTAACAGGATTTTCTTCCCAACCCCCTAAGGATTGAGGATCTTACTCTGATCCGGAGAAGCAAAGCAAAGCTATACCAAGACCACGGGTGTGTCACCTGAGTGACGACTCGATTGCTACCGGAGTAGCGGACTGACTCGATTGACTCAGCAACCGCTCGACACGAATACGAGACGTAATCGCTCGCAGGTGGAGGCAAATTGCGTGAGTCGCTCAGCAACCGCTCGACACGAATGCGAGATTGGATCGATCGCAGGTGGAGGCAAATTGCGTGAGTTGCTCCGGAGAGGCTTTGACAAGTTAGCGGTGCGCTAGAACTTGTGGTTGTGTGTGTTTGGTTGAGAACCCCTTCCTAGTTGCTGGAAGAGTTATATTTATATGGTTCCCGAAATCCTAGTGAATGAAGATCCAGCCTGGCGGATTCCGAGTTTCAGTAGGACTGTCTTTCCTTATTCTGCCTCCAAACTAATCGATTAAGAATCAATCGAGATCAGTCCTTCTCTTTGTTTAGGAAACTTCTTCTCCGTCAAATACTGTCAAGATCACCACTTATTAAAGTCGAGATCAACCCAACCGAGTCCACTGCCAATCAATCACTGATTCGGCAAAGATATCCTTTTGGACGGATTGCTACCGAAACAATCCCTAATTATCTCAATCAGCAATTACCCCTCATTATCCAGTAAGGAAATTCGTATATTGTATAATTGGATTACTACGAAATAACCCCAAACTGATTAGGTAATAAATCACTACTCCCCCTCCAAGTAATCTCTTCCGAATGAAGCGGGAAAAACAGAATATCGGGTTCGATTTGAACCAGAACCCCTCTGGGCTTCGGGGTAAAAGCCCAATTGAAGTGAAATTCAATTGCGGCCCAAACAATACCTTTTGCTATAAGTATGATTCCCCATTTGATTTGAGAGACTCGTAGTTTGAGTTTCGTACTGCCAGGCGCCTTGATGACCCCCTTGAAAATCCCCCCAAACTCTCTATTTCCAATTTTACGAGAGGAGCTGAAATTTTTGGTGGCTTTCTTCAGCTCTGAGAGATCGAAGACTCTGAGGCCATTAAGCACTGTACTCTGCTGACCTTTGTATACTCCATTGTCAGCTGAACTGTCGGAATGCAAGCCCCGCATTGCTAATAATATTAGACCACCCATGAGAACAGTCTAGCTAGCTTCTTGTAAGGTAACTAAGGTTAAGTTTCGAAAACTACCAAAAATAAGAAAATCCCACCTAGTGTACTTTCACATTTTCCATCGGAAAGGAATACATGACAAAGTTGAACAGCTAGAACACCAGAATTGCAACAATGTAGCACCAAAAATAAATCACATGACAACCAACCAGAGACGAAGAATTTGAATTTTTTTTCAGTACCCTCATGTGTATGATACCCTCATTTAGAAATTTGAGGACAAATTTTATTGTTATTGTGGTAAATAGAGTGATTATTTGGATAATTATAGTTCTGTTGTTATTTTTTTATTTTTTTTTTAAAGAGGATCTAAGGGTTTCACACCTACCCCTGTCGTGACTCGAACCCAGGACCTAATAGCCTACTTTCTAGGTAATGAAGCTCTTTTACCACTTGAGCTAACCCATTTCGTCAATTCTGTTGTTGTAATTATTTCACCTATGACATATTTACAAGTTTATAAACAAATGGTTGTCAATGTGGCAAATTAGTTTAATTATATGTAAATATATAAAACATATGTTGTAAATTTATTGTCAATGTTGTAAATTTAGTGTAGAAAAATGGTAAATTTTATTCATTTAGTTGTAAATTAAGGGTATGATATATATCAAGGTACTGTAGACGAACCCACGAAGAATTATAGCGCGTAGCAGCAAGAAATAAATTTCACGGGTTACTTGAATTATTCAATGATAGTTAACCTTGATTTGTTTACTTGATTGTTCTCTTGAAATTAAACCCACAAATTTTAAGTTGATGGCTGAGCAAAGTACGTACTTTTCCCCTAATAGCATAGTGAATTTCTTAATTATGAACCCACACCGAATGATTTATAAGCGGAACTTCAATATTATTCATCATCCTTTAGTTTTATTTAACTAAAATTATGATCATTTGGTGATTTAAAGTGTCATCAATTCATGGATTATACATTATTAAAGCATTAAGCAGATACGAATAATAATCTCAGCGACTAATTAAGTTCTAACCTCTGATATGAAAGATAAGCGCGCAGATAGAATGTGTAAACCTTTGAGAGTACTAGTAACCTGCACTGCTGCACAGATCTTTGATTCAAGCAAGCGATATATAGAGAGCAATTTATCTACGCTTAAAACATCAAAAATCTAAGAGAGAGAAACGGGAGGAGGCTGAAGAGTGGATTCCAGAGAGAGAGAGAGAGAGAGAGAGAGAGAGAGAGGGTTTCGGACTTTAAAAGGCAGAGTCCTATTTGTTTTTGCAGTTAGGTCAAATTTATTCTTGGAATGAAAGAGTGATCGATAATGTGAGATACTGGAAATGAGAAAGAAGTTGATCAAGACTCGATCGGATGAAAAGGTTGATTGAATTTGCCATTGTAGGGAACAGGAATGAGTCCGAAGTTGAGCTGGAAATCAACTAATCAAGTAGGCCATTTCTTGTTCAATGCGGTTGCCGGAATTGGCATTCTCAGAGTGATCGACTGGGAGGCGTGGAGAGGAGAGGATTCCTCTAAAGAGAACTTTTAGAGGTTCTTTACGAAACGGTAAGAACATTTCCTTATTGAGTATGAACCCATTGGCCTATCTTGAATGTCTGCCAGAACCTTGAAACACTTCTACAAAAACCCTTACGCATGGACTCAAGCTTCTACATTCTTTTGTTTTTGTTTAAAGGTAAAAGCTTACAATGTAATTTTGGAGAGTGGATGACATAGCCACAGGCTATGTGAGTCCTTGTTTAACATAATGTCATAGACCCGATGAAAAAGTTGCACATCAAAAATATACTGGGATAGTTGAGATTGATGACCTAGTCTCTATACAATTGAATTTGCCACATGATTTGCGCGAACTGCGTACTGACTATAGTTAAGTCACAACCTGCAGATAAAGAGCGTATTGGTTGGATTGGCTTTAAGATTGTTTTTCTTTGCAGTACTCCTTGGGTTACCGTGTTTATAACCCATTTTGAGTTGCAGTAGATAACCTTTAATTGTTGAGAAAATAACGGTGCCAACAATGCTCCTTAAGAAGCTCACTATTTAAGACATTTCCGAGCCAAGATACTGCTTACTATTATACTCACATGTTACAGAGAGCCATTTATCCAAGTGATTGATCGCTATCATGTAATTGTAATTTATATCCACAATAATCAAGGGAGGCAAGCAACGATAAAGTTCATTAGCAAGCTAATTGATCCCTATATGGAGAAATCTCTTCAAAGATGGGAAGTCTTCTTGATCTTAAAGGGGTCCAGTCCTTCACCAACTGGTCAAGCCCCTCCAGAAAAGCATCTTCTATGTTTATACCTAACGAATTATTGGATGACAAAACTATAGGCCGGCACTGCTTTAGCTCCTGCAACAGTTCCCCAGCGCGTGTTTTTGACTTGTCCTCATGTGATCCTGAAAGCTTACCCTGCAACACTTCATCAAGAACTGATCTTGCCTCTGCATACCGGGCTTGCCTGATCAGGCAGAGACACAAGTTACAGGCCTTGTTGGCATCTGGGTCGATGATTTGAGCTTTGCGATATACCACTTCTGCTGCTACATGGTTCCCTTGTTGCATGTAGGCCCAGCCTAAGTTCCCCTGGTCACAGAATCATAAAGTCAGAACAAGGCGACAAGGCAAATAAGTTATTTGCCACCAAATATGTGCAAGTCATTGATGGTAAATCAAATAATATAGAGGATGTGAACTGATTGGTACGAGGACACCATGTATCATCAGAAACTCTCAGAGGATTTAGAAGCAGCACCACATTGAATGCATTTTTATCAGGTAATATTTGAAGAAAAGGATCATGCATAGTTTAAGGTCTGCTGCCCTTATGTATAGTATCGAAAGTGGAGATTTCAGGGTAATTATCTGCAAAGCTTGTGCTTGCACAAGATTATAGCCATTGTATCAAGTATTTCATCCACTCAAAGGGGAATCAAATTGCTGATAATCATCATGGTAATAACTTTATTTTTAGTTTACTTCAAACATGAAAGAAGACTTGTAATCATACTCTACTAGAAAATGAGGATCAGCTGCCACACACAAGGAAATTACTACGATGATGAAGCTCTTGAGGAGCAAATGACACTCCATAAGCAAGCAGATAATAGATTCTATTTGACTATACAAAAAGATTACTCAGTAAGTAACTTTTGCTGAACACCTTAGGTAAATTTTACATGTTTATGCTTCTATCTAAGTTGTGTGATTTTGTTTCTCTTCATTATCAAAAGTCAAATTATACTGCATAAGAAGTGTGTAGAGTGGTAGACTTTTGAATAGACTATACAAACTGCATCTAATACTTGTGAAGAAAGAAGTGATTAGTTTAACTTAGTACCAGTATCCTGGAGGTCTCTTGCTTGATGGTGACCTGAAACTTCCTTCCATGAGAGCGTGCCGTCTTGGTAAGCCTACCATTGAAAGCCTCTCCTTGGTATATCATCCGAAGCTTCTGCTTCAATAGCTCTATTTGCTCCTCCATTCTCCCACATTTCTGAAATGTTAGTAAGCATAGTCAAAACCAAATGCCAAAAGAAGCAGGGGATGTCCTCTTTTCAGTTTATTATGCTCTTTACCTTGTACAAGTCAATTAATACATTATCTAGGGATTCCTGTGCCTGCTTAGAGCAGCGATCTCTGAAAGACATTATTGCTTCAATTGCTTCTTCTGCTCTGTCTTGCTTCTTCATTACTATCGCCATGTCCTTTAGGGCACTATCTACCCTGTCTCCAGCATTGATTGCCTTCCAGAACAATACTATAGCGGCCTCTGGATCCTTCTCAACTAACTGCATTTGCGTAGAGAAGAAGTCAGAAAACCAGCGTCAACAACTAACAAACTAAACCAAGAAATGCAATAATCATCACATGTAGAACACAATCAAACTAATAACTAACTACACCATCAACCACCTGTCAGACACTCCAAAAAACACTGAAGAATATTATACATGATCAGGGTTTGATAATATGTAATTCACAATTCACTATTCAGGACAATTCCCAACATTGACATGTCAATTGTATTATTGTGAACTTCAACATTGACATCAATCAGTTGCAATTTAGGCCCAGATATTGGTATCAACTGAGAAAGTAGCCATTAGAATTACAAAACTTCCAAATTTACCCTGTTTTCTATGGTAGAATCCCTTAGAATTAACATTTAACTGAGCATTACTAACCCATCTCCAATAATGACATCATCTCAGATAAGTAACAGTAAATTTTAAAACTTGTCAACATAAGATCAAGTGAAAAAATAAAAAAACACACACACACACACCTTTACTAATCTGAAAGACTGAAAGAAAACAGAACAGGGCCATCAAAACTACTTGAATGAGCTTGAAAACTGAAAATTTATCAATTACCTAATCAATTAAACACTAAACCAAACTGCACGTAACATAATGAAGCACAAATTAATGCAATATGCATATAACCAAGAAGGGTTCAGTTGATCAAGACCTGGACGTGTTTGGCTCGAACATAAGGGCTATCACCAGGAGGCAATTTGTGAACAACATGATACGGAGGAGGGTCCTGAGAAGCGTCTCCTTCTTTGCTTGAGCTCTTCATCTTCTTCTTCTTCTTCTTCTTCTTCTTGAAATGCTTGAAACGCAGAGAGAATAGAAAACGATCTCAGAGCTGTAATGGAGTTGTTAATATAATCTGGAGCTTGTTTTTTTTTTTATTTTTTATTTTTTTTTTTGTGGAATGAAAGGAAAGTGAGGGAGGAACGAACCTGGACTTGATTGCTTCCAGATTCGTGGTTTGAGGAGTTTGGGACATTGTCTGCTTGCCACGTAGGATGTAGACGTGTGCAGTTTTGGCATGGAGCGAGCAAGTTGGGTAAGGGGAACTTTGAGCTTATATGGAAAGGGATGCACTTGATTTACTTGACCCCCGTTCGTTAAACCGAGATTTTATTTTCTTTGCATCATGACTTACAATGAAAACTGAATAGATATTAGTAAGATTGACCTCTAATTTCTTATTTTTTTGAGGAATTTTTTACACATGATGACGGTAAAAAAGTCATTTATTCGAATGAATGAAACTTGTACACCTCACATGTCATTTTTTGTCAGAACGTAGTCACAAGTGACCAGGCACGGAACTAGGATTAAAAATCAAAAGGGGCTAAAAGTTTTCAAAGGAGCGTTACTGAACTACTGATATGTATATACATATACCTGCTATTCGTTTCTCCAAAAATTGAGGGGGCTGCAGCACACCCAACCCCTCCCTGGGTCCGTGCCTGCAAGTGACGAACTATCTTGAGAAATACAGGTACTAATTGCAACAAAATTCTAAATTCAGGTATCATTGATGCAATGAAATGGAGATAAATAACATGTTCAATTCATGATTTTTCCCTAGATAAATAGTTTACTTGCAACTAACATATTCAATTACTCATGAATTTGGTAGTGCTAAAGAATGAAGAAGTCTAGCAAATATTGTTAGATAAAGTTGAGTGTCTTGTTATTTATCATTGGACATGTCTTTACAGTTTGGCTTCTCTTTTTGGATTTGTTTGGAATGCTTATAACCACTAGATAAAGATAATATAACCAATTTATAACTAATGGTTATAAGGATCAAGCAAATTCAAACATATATCTAAACTAGGAAGCAGGACTCTAACTTATACACTTAAATTGGAGGAGAGTGAACTAGGTAAGCCTAGTCTCAACTCCCAACAATTTGGCTAAACCCTTATATCAGAAGAAGGAAAAAAAAAAACTATTTGGCCAAACCCAAAAGCTTTTTGTTCTCATTTAAGTAATTTAATATTAAGCTATTTCAAAAAAAAAATATATCAGAGAACGAGGATGCAGTCCAAATCCTAGTGATGAACTGATGATGGTCCAAATCCTAGAAGATATTTCGTTTCATTTGGTATCCAATTGAGGTAACTTCACAACAGAAGGTTAATCGACTTTACTACTACTAATATTACATTTCACCGTTCAATGCCTTGCAAACTTTTCCTTCAAAGCAATATCGAATTTCAAATTACATAATCGAACAAAACACAACAAAAATTTTTAACATCCAAATGATAGTAGTATGCATCAACAACTGATAGAAGTATGCATGTATAACTGATAGAGAAGGCATTTAGAGACCAATGGAAAGTCTGCATCAACAACAAGAACTGAGAGGAGAAGCATTAACTTGAAAGATCATAGCGATGGATGAGCTTTGACATCGGTTAAAGATATATGTAAGAAAGGCCACGAACCCAACTAGTCCTGATAATACGAGTCATTAATCAACGAGTCCAAACCAAATTAAGAATAAAATGCCTATATCGAAAAGATTCTATGTCTGTATAGTTCATAGACTTCAGCATATACAAGACACATATTATATAAGATGACCGTAACTCTTCAATTATTGGCAGACGAGATGACTTAGTGATATCCAACGGGAGCTGGGGCTTCCCTCAATTCCTTTCCCTGATAATGAATATCCTGCATAAAAACACAAGTATCAAAGAATGCGAAATCAGCAAGACAAGAACACTTGGATACACATCGTGCTAACTTAATAGATGAAAACTAGTGATAAAGTTTATGTACTGTTGTTACTTTGAACCTCTGAGACACCTATAAGATTGTAGAACAAAGAAGAACATGAAATTATGAAAATAAATACTCACAGATGCAAAATGGTTAACATCCCTATGGTGAGCTTCATCAGCACGAATCACAGTGATAACATCCTTCAGTTTAGCATCTTTTGGTAGCCTCCAGTAGTCAATTGCTATAGCAGGTGCCGGTACATTTTCAATTTTGCCACCATCAATATCCTTCAAGTACTCTGTATAGGAGTGAATAGCCTCCTCCTCCAGATATCCAACAACCCTGTGTGCAACCTTGGGGGAAATCATATAGAGAATAAAGAAGGCATTGAAGAAGACTCCCTGCACAGTGAGAACCAGTGCCCTCTCATACCATGCAGGCTTCACAAGTTCCACCATTGTCATCAAGTGCATCCTCTCATTCTCTGCTTCTTCAAGTAAGGCCTTGATCCAACCACCACTCTGTTGGAACTTGCGGAGAGACCTTAAGTGCAGCAGCATTCCTCCGACCATTCCAGGGACAGCTGCCACAGTTTCCAGCATCATTGCACGGCACCCATACCGTCTCTACAAGATACGTTTCAAAATTGAGATCATATTGGAAAGACTAAAGTGTGTTTCAACAATGACTAATCTAGTGTCATCAACAAAAGATGTTGTCAAACACAAAACTTAGAAAGCTACTAAACAGGTTAGATATACTGATAGTCAACAATCCATAACAAATAGCAGTTTCACTGATTGAGTTGTACACTAATATAAACAACATAACGTCACAACCCTTCACCATAACAAATTTTTTCTTAAAAGCTCTCAGGGTGTTACAGAAGAACCATGAACAGCTATTTATGAGCAAGCTTTACACCCAGGAATCAATAGACTTTGATACATTTCTTAAATGCTGCACTAGTATCCAAACCAACAAATTATACACCCAGCAAGGCATTTGCTAAATGACACATAAGAAACAGACATTTCCCTGTAACTATATAACTAAAAAAAAAAAAAAAAAGGAAGAATAATTTTCTCACTGACCATCACCATCAAGATCCTTTTTCTTCACAACACGCATTAACAAATTGTCATGCTCTACTTTCTGTCTTCTCTCATTTCTAAGCCAATGCTCTGCTTTCTATCCACATTTTATTTCTCAAAATAATGTTCCTACAGATAATCAAAACATTTTACATTTACTTTTGTTTATATATAACCCAAAGAACATCATGATCACTACACGTAATATATGATCACGAAATTAGGGATTGGCATGAATAAATATAGAAAAACAATAACAGTATCATGAAAAATGGTAATATAAGCTTGAAATTGGATTGATCACTACCTGAATCTTGATCATCCTATCTCTCCAAAAATATAATGGTAAATTCGTAATTACCTCCAAGCAAGATCTTTCCTTAATTCCATAGGTTAACAAAGATTTTTTTTTCTTTGATCAATAATTAACAAAGCTAAAAGTATTAATTATAAAATATGAAACAACCACAATTAGAAAATTCACCATAAACTATTTTCCATTTCAACAGGCAAAAATGAAGGAGGAAAATCATCAAAACCTGGAAGAAGATATCAGTGGGAATTCGAAGAAGCTTGACTGTTCTGTACGCCACTCTGTCCAGAAACGTCTTCGGCACATGGTGCTTGCTCAGATCGATCGATAAATCTGCCTCATACGTCTCCCACGGCTTCACAAATTTCACAACCAAAATAAAAATTAAATTAAATCACTAAAATATAAATTACATAATAAAATAATCAAACACAAAAAAAAAATTAAATAAATAAATAAAATTCAGATTCTCAGTGTGACCAATACTAACCATGAAGCAATTCCACGGCCACTCAGAGCCGTCCTCCCTAGTGATCTTCGGCCTCGAGATCCCCCAATAATGAGAAACGACGGCGTCTTGCTTCGCCTCGGCGCTCTCCTTCTTGTCCTTCTCCGACGGCGGCAGCGGCGGCGTCTGAATCGGCGGCGTCACCGTGCTCATCATCCTCCAGGAGCCGAAAGCGGTGGCACTATGGCGGTTGAGATGATCGGCGGCGCCGAACGACTTAGTAGTAACAACTGGCGCCGTGGAAATGTAGCGGTTGAAGCTCCGGCAATGGCGCAGAGCTCCGGCAACGGACCTCGCCGCGAACCGGTTCATCTTCGTCAGAGGGTTTTAGAAGCGTGAAGGGTTTGGGGTTTTTGGTAATAAAAGCGGTTGCTTTCTTTGGCTTGTTTTGTGTGTGTGGCTTTTTCGTGTGGTGAGCAAGTAATTATATCGGCGAGAGGGGTTTTGATTCTGTGCCGCGGGGACAGGGGCTAATTGTGTACCCGTTTTCTTGGGCTCCAAGTTCAGCATATAATTCAATGGACGTTTCGAGACAAAATTAAATGTCGAATTGCGTCACGTTCGGTGGGGGTTAGTTGTATATTTACTGAATGGAGAGCCTTGAATTACTGTATTACCCTTGTCCGGAAACTTCCGAGTTTGTGGGAAATAAAAGGGTCACCCGCGGTAGTAGGAAAACTTGCGCGGCTCAATCTCATTCTTGCCACTGACACATACGTGCCAATTAAAAATGAAGGAAAATTGTATGGCCAAGAAACCAAGGGACCCGGCGGCTAATTGCTTTCTCTTCGTATTGTTGGCACCGGCGGCTAATTAGAGACTCAAAAGAAAACAAGTTTTGTTTTAGTCATGAAGCACTTTGATACATGTGCATGCCCCCTACTCTCTCATGTCAAATTGTTCCTTCTTCATCCATGAAACATGAAAGTGATGTCCTAATAGAAATAAAACATGAAACTGGCGGTATATGCAATACTAGTTTTGCCTAGCATATGCATAATAGATTTTTGATAAAATATATATATATATATATATATATATATATATATATATATATATATATTATATATTTTGTTTGAAAAGATTTATGAAGAGTTGGTTGAGAAGTTATTTACAGATGAAGATAGTGGTATGTTGTGTAAAAAGTAGTTATTTAATTTATTTACTCTTTTTAAAAAAAATATTTTTGTTATTTACCGTAATGTCCTTCAAATATTACAATTTAATTAAAAATAAAATATGGTGTGAGGGTGTCTATGTCTTTTCACAAGCACTTTGACTAACAAAGTGGGTTTCTTTAATAATAGTATAGAAGTATAGATATAAGCTTGGGCCCATGATTAAGCATTTCATCATTATTCCAGAATTTTTTTAGAAAATCTTTTCTCAACACCCCCCACCGGGTACTTCTCTTACACATGGCACGTTTCCCGCTGGTACCATGTCCCTCATCAAGACAACTCCATTTAAGACACCCACTGACCGCTGACCTTTGCGGCTACCTTTCTCACTTGGGGGACTCATTCTACTCGTGAGCTATATTCACCCGGTTTCCCCGAGACATAGCATGGCACGGAGGATTTCAACGCCACATTATCATAATCTCATGCACTACAACTTGCACCCGTATGCCACTGTCACCATGAACATCATAACCATGCACTCATCACATTATGCACCATCACAACAGGTTTATCCGAACATCCGGCCAAGCCCAATTTTAAATGCGGGCTTGGGGGGCTAGGGCACCGTTGGGTTCGTATCCCTGCGGGTCTGCGGGCCAGTAAAGCAAGATAGATTTAAGTCCTCATTCAAGATGACACTTGACCGGGAACTTGGGAGACTTGTTGACAGTATATATGGTGCACCACCAAGCATATCCAACGACCTCGTGGACCGTCCAATCGGCGCGATGGGTCTTGGTTCCGACATGCATCGGGTAGACCGACACCTCGGCTGCATCTCCATTGTAGAAGATCACCGGTGCCGCATCCAAAAGGTGTGCCCCGAGCTCTGGAAGTAGCTTCGAGAGTAGTATTTGTGTGTTAGCACCTCACATCGGAAACATTGTAAAGGAGGGAGTCTTCCTTGCTTATAAATAGAAGGTGTTGACAGTAGCCATAAAGAGGCTACCCAGGCCCCCAGACCCGCAGCTAGGACTCAAATGCCGAGGCGCTCCAGACGCTGTCCACCTCGGTATCAGACATGAGGGCCCGGATGGAAGCCAGCAAAAGGAAGGCAGCAAGACCGCTCACGAGCGCGCGCTGCCACGAGCGGGCCGGACCGTTCTCCCACCAGATATTGGAATCTGGGGGAGCCGACACACAAAGATCGCTGAGGCTAGTGTACACCGGGGCAGGGTGCCCGTTTCAGCACCTGGACAGCTTCCGATCGCAGACAGACGCCAAGGGCTATTCCGACGCCACCTGCTGCAACATATTCCAAGCGACACTCTCGGGGGAGGCGTTGGGGTGGTTCTACGAGTTGCCGGCGAACTGGATAGAATCATTCGAACGGCTGGCAGATAAATTTGTTAGCCGGTTCATCCGCAGGGCCAAGGGGGCTCAAACATCGATCGTCCTCTTTGATTGCATGCAGGCAGACGACGAGGGACTGCGGGCGTTCGTTAACCGATGGCAGACCGCCATGGCGGGGGTAAGGAACCTCGATAAAGGAATTACCGAGAAGACATTCAAGCAGGGGCTGAGACCCAGGGAATTCTCCTACACCGTGCGGATAGAGAGGCCGCGGGGGTACGACGAGTTGATGACCATGGTCGTCAGACATGCCCATGCAGAGCACGATACCTACGGGAGTCGACTACCTAAGAGGAGACAAGATGACCCGTTACCAACTCAGCAAGAGAGTAAGACATGGCAGCGAGGCCGAGGACTGAGGCGCTCGCCCGCTAGAGAAGCCAAGAACTGGGGCAGTCAACGACCCCATACGGCCAACATCATGATCTCGTCGGAAGACGACAGGACCGCACCTTACCGTCCGGAGCAGCGCGAGCGACCCGAGCGACTGCTAGCCATTATGCCAGTGGAGCAATGCGAGCGACCCTTGGCAATTATGTCAGTGGAGCGGCGCAAAAAGTCGACCGCACTGACTACCTCCTACGAGAGGATCTTTAATGAAAACAGGGATGCCATCCCCCCGCCGGCGGCAAGGAGGCATCTTAAGGGAAAGCTTACTCGGGGGCAGTCTAGCAAATATTGAGCCTACCATGATGAGATATCCCACCAGACTAATGACTGTCATTCCCTAAGAGCGGCGGTGGACGGGCAAATCCGGGTTGGGAAGTTACAGCAGTATACACAGGAAGCCCGAAGTGTGAGAACTATACAAACTCGAATCCCTGGACGGATCGAGGTGCACGGGAGTATAAATGTAATCCACGGCGGGGCGCACATTGATCTGCTCATCGGGAATTCAAAGAAAAAGTGTCTCAGGTCGATCAGGGGAAAGGAAATGTATGCCTTCGGAAGTGGGAGTGGCCAAGCCGCTAAGACCGACGGAGGTCGATCACATTCTATGAGGAGGAAGAACCGGAAGATTTGATTCAACCGCACAACGATCCCTTCCTCATCACCGTCCAGATCGACCACTGGATGACCAGCCAGATGCTGATCGACACCGGGGCATCAGTCAATGTAATGTTCCGGGACGCTTACAAGGGACTGAACCGAGGGAGGAACAAGTTGTCCCAGGATAATGAGTCATTAATAAGCTTCTCCGGGGAAGTAGTCCAGCCGTTGGGTTCGGATTATTTACCGCTGATCTTCGGCCAGGGAGACAGAACAAGAAAGGAGCACCTCGAGTTCATTATAGGGTTGTGGAGGCTGTCCTCGTACAACGACATAATCGGCAGGCCGGGGTTGTGGAGGCTGAAGACATTTATAGCCGGCCACATGTTGATGCTAAAAATGCCGTCTCCCACCGGGTTCATCACCATTCGCGGAGACCAGCAGGTCGCCTGAAGGTACTACTCTGAGGCCGTTACCTGTGGTAGAAGGCAAGCCGAGGTCTTTGCGGCAGTCCAGCAGGCACTGCCACCGGATCCCAGCATCGACCCCCAGGACGACACCGATTCCGACGAGGAAAAGCCAAAGCGCATCTCGGCGGTGGAGAAAACTGAAGAAATTTCCATATCAGAGCTCCACCCGGGGCGAACAGTGGTAATAGGGACAAAGTTGACACCAGATGTCAGGAAAGATCTCATCACTTTCCTTCAAAAGAACAGTTCGGTGTTCGCATGGTCCTATGAGGACATACCGGACATATCCCCGGAGATAGTAACACACGAATTAAACATCCTGCCTGGTAGTATCCCGGTGCGGCAGAAGAGGAGATTCTTCAACCCGGCAAAGTACGCAGCGATCAGGGAGGAGGTACAAAAATTGAGGGGAATAGACTTCATTCATGGGGTCTAGTATCCCCGATGGCTCGCCAACGTAGTTATGGTTTCAAAGAAGGAAACCGACCAGTGGCGCATGTGCGTAGACTTCACGAACCTCAATCGGGCATGTCCGAAGGACAGCTTCCCACTCCCTCGAATAGACCAGCTGGTAGACTCAACCTTCGGGTTTAAGCTGCTAAGCTTCATGGATGCTTACGCCGGATACAACTAGATACGAATGAGTCCGACCGATGAAGAGCACACTTCATTCACTACCGACCGGGGCCTATACTGCTATAAAAGGATGCCTTACGGGTTGAAGAACGTCGGCGCCACTTGCCAACGGGTAGTTAACCGCATGTTGGAATAGGAGATGGGCAAAATGGTGGAAGTCTACGTGGATGACATGTTGGTCAAAAGTTTAACCGTCGGCGCCCAAGTACGAGACTTGGCAGTGGTGATCGGTAAGATGCTAAAGTATGGAATGCACCTGAACCCAAAGAAGTGTATATTTGGGATTTCAGAAGGATGGTTCCTAGGTCATGTCATTAGCCAGCGGGGGATCGAAGCTAACCCACTCAAGGTGTAGGCGATCCTAGAAATGGAGACCCCGGAGGAACAGAACCAGGTTCAAACCCTCACCGGGCGGCTGGCTGCGTTAGCCAGATTCATCTCCCGCCTCACTGACAAATGCACCCCGTTCTTCAAACTGCTCAAAGCCCAACAGTTCAAAAAGATCCATTGGGCCGCGAAGCACGAGGCGACATTCAAATCCATTAAGGCATATCTGTCAGCGGTTCCGCTCTTATCCAAGCCAGTACCAAGAGAAATGTTGTACCTCTACATAGCTGCGTCGGACATGGCTGTAAGTGCAGCTCTCATCAGGAAGGAAGATAAGCTGGAGCTCCCGGTGTATTACGTGGGCAAAGGATTCACCGGGGCTGAAAGCGGATACTCGGACATCGAAAAGCTAGATCTGGCACTGATCGTTACTGCCAGGAAGCTCCGGCACTACTTCCAAACCCACTCCAACACATTGTACACCAATCACCCTTTAAGGCAGATACTACAAAAACTCGAAACCAGCGGCAGGCTGGTCCACTGAGCGGTGGAATTAGGTGAGTTCGACATAACGTATACCCCCCGAACAACCATCAAAGGACAAGACGCTGCAGATTTCATATTTGAACTCATGCCTATGATAAAGGCAGAACATCTGGACCACGCGGGAAGCAGCCAACCGGTTATCATAGTCAAGGAGGAGTCATGATTGCCCAGCGGGTGGAAGCTTTATGTCGATGGCTCTCTCACGAGTAAACGGAGTGGTGCTGGCATCATATTAACTGCCCCGGATGGCCAGTCGTATGAATACGCTCTGCGGTTTATGTTCAACACCTCCAACAATGCCATAGAGAGGCTACCAAGGCCCCTAGACCCGCAGCCAGAACTTCTGGACCCGGCCCAGGGCCCGGGGTCAAAGCATCAACACCTACACCCGCGTCCGGGCAGGTATTACCTGTGACCTCGGCCCGGGAACCGGGGATGGAAGCTCCCCAAACAGGGGCCGAAACAGTACAATAATATGTGCAGAAGGGGGCCAGTCCCACATCGAAGGGTGAGGCCAGTCCTCACACCCGACAGCCTATATACGAGTCTCAACTACCCTCATTAATAGGTAATCAATACTTCAACTACTCATTCCCGCTTAAGTTATCAGTTTATTCCAACTATACTGACTTAGGCATCAGAGTGGAATAGACCGGCCCCGCCCGGTATTCCCTTAGTTAGCAGGTTTGCAGGCAGGAATCACACCAAGATCCACCAGTATCTGTGAGTCTACGGATTCAGACACAAACTATTTATATTTTCAAAAAGAAATACTTTTGAAAATCAAATAATAACATATCACGACCAATCCCATTGGTCATATAAAAACTTAGCCCGCTGGTTCGGAAATTTATTAAATAAATGAAACTATCATAAGAGAAAATATTCCGGAAAACCAAATAAAGACGAAAAGTCAATCTCATTGGCCCAACAAATAAAACAATGGAGAAGTGGTTACACCATAAATAAGAGTCTCCCAAGCTTGGGTCGGAATCTCCCAGGGCTTCTAAAGTAGCGTCTCACGCTAATGCTAGCTAGGAAATATGACGACCCTGATATGGTGAGTAAAATTCGAAAACAAAACTGAAAATACGCTTCCCCTTATATATCATAAATCAGTACGGGCCCCGACCGCACATCTGAGGCTTATAAATATTATAAATAGAACAATAGCCTCGAAGAAAATATATAACCGACATGTCCCACATGCCGTAAAATAATCTCGAAAGAAATATGTATCTAACATCGACATGTCTCACATGTCGTGAAATCACAAATTATGAAATCATAAAAATCCCCAGAAATCTCATTTCCGGTCTTTTAAATATAAATGCATTCAAAATGATCAAATATGATTTATCCAATCATACTATTTCCGAAAATGAGATTTCCGGGTAAAATTACGTACTGTATAGAATAGTAGTAAACATATACCCCAAATCCATATTTCCTTTTAAATATAAAATGAACAAATATCATAATCATATATGAATTATCGGCTTGTGATAATTCATACCAAGCTCAAGAAATCATTTAATTAAAATAAACTTCATTTTAATAAAATATTATGCATGCATTTATTTAAAGGCAAAATTACTGTTTTGGTCACCGATATATGTCAATAACGACAGTTTGGTCACTATCGAATGTCAAATATCAAAATGGTCACTCAAGTTAATGTTTCATTATCAATTTGGTCATTAGACGTCAAACGACTGTTAATTTTAGAATATTCTTCGAATATTCCGTTTCTTGCCAGGGTATTATGGTCACTTCTCTGTTTTGATTAATGAGACAAAGATTGACTCATCAGCAAATCTAGACGACAACAAACTTACAAACCCCAACTCTCTCTTCGTTTTCAGCTTCCCCAATTTCACCGGAGTCCAATTCTTCTCCGAATGCCCGGAAAATTCGCTTCTGATCCGACGTCGTTTTGGTGTTCCTTGCGATCCGGCGACCGTTGAGCGGAGCAGCGAGTGGTCTAGATCCGAGTCTCCGGTTCGGCATTCGTCCGATTGGCGTCTCTGGAGTTGAAGCTTCGAGGCTTCGGGATCGTAGTGAGGTTTGGAGAAGCCGTTAGTTTTGCTTGTGGTGGTGGTGAATTCGAGTGTTACTGTGAGTAATTCTGGGAATGGTGAATTTAGGTTTTGTGGTTTGGAGCTGAATGGAGGCGTGGAGTGGTTAGTTGGAGCTGAATTGGAGTGTGGAGTTAGGTTTTGATTGTGGTGGTGAAATTTTGGTTTTGGTGTCTGTAATTGTTGAAATCCAGGGTTTTGGAGACGGCAGATTTTACCTAAACGGAAACTCCACCAAGTGCTTGATTCCAGAATGGTTCATGGGGTGTTTCATTGCATGGACCCCAGTAAGGCTTTTGAGTTGTTGTTGAGTTTTGTTGAAAGGGAGGCTCGGTTGTTTAAGGTAGCTTGTGATACCACACTGTATCGCCTTTCAAATAATCACATGGCAAGGGAGATTGCTGTGTTTTTGAAGAAATCCGGTGCGAAAGGTTATTTGCCTGACAGTTCAACATTTAACATCACAATGGTTTGTTTAACAAACTCCACAGACATATTGGTCAATAGCAGATGAGAGCAGGAAAAGCAATAACAATGTCAGTGGCAAGGTTCACTCAGTGTCTCTGGTATCCAACTCATTGAATTTCTATGATCAAAGTAAATCCTTACTTTGGCAATTTGTTTTCTCTGACAATAAAGATCCAAATGCCTTCTGGGCCGCTGTTTTAGGTCCCGATGGCTCAGTCACCTTCCTTGATTTTCAGAAAGGAAGTTCTGTTGTCCCTGAAGCAACGAAGATCCCACAGGAGTCTTGCAGCCTTCCTGAGCATTGTGACCCTTACAATGTGTGCTTTATGGAAGGTTGGTGCCAATGCCCTTCACCTCTCATCTCTCGCTATAATTGCAAACTTCCAGCAGCCCCATCATGCAGTACCTCCAAAGGTTAGGATTCGGCACATGTCTAGACATCCGGCACTTGTGCCCAATCCTCCAACTTACCCAATGGCTGAGCCATTCATGCCAAACTCATCAAAGGGTCTCTGCCCTTTCCATCATGACCATCTCCTCAACATGTACATCAAATGTAATCATCTCAACAATGCCCTCCGGCTGTTCGACGAAATGCCTTAGAGAAATGTGGTATCTTAGTCTGCACTCATTAAAGGGTTTGTGCAACTCATTAAAGTAACATAATTTTGCCTACCTTCCAAACCAAAACAGCAACCCAAAACTTTCATGAACAAACCAACTCCCTCATCTAACATACTGTTCTTCACAAACCCAGAAACCATACCATTAACAGTTACAACCGTTCTATGAGGCATTATATCAAACACCCTACATGCATACCCAATCAAATTCTTCGAGCACGAATACAAATTCAATATACTGTTCCACAAGTTCACATGAGAATCCAAACCAATCCTAACAACATGACAATGCACAGCTTTCCCAAACCTCAGTTGGCTCCAATGCAGATTGTATTCGTGTCCCATGGATTTGGGTTGCTTGTTGTCAGTTGGCTCCAATGCAGATTTGTATTACCCTTCTAGCAAGCGGGCTCACATCAGTTCCCAATTTGACTTCAGGGGGAGCAATTTCGAACAAGAGAAGAAAGCTTCCATTGAAGTTCTCCATGAGGAGTGCCTCTTTCAGATCTTCAGGCGCCTACATGGTGGCAAAGAGAGGATCACATGCGCTTCTGTCTCTAAGAAGTGGCTTATGCTCTTGAGCAGTATTCGCCCATCTGAGAAGGAGATCCCTAAATCAGATGACACTGAAATGACCACAGGCGATGAAAATCAGGAAGAAGCTGATGGTTTTCTTACAAGATCTTTGGAAGGGAAGAAAGCAACAGATGTCAGACTTGCTGCTATTGCTGTTGGAACCAGTAGCCATGGGGGACTGGGGAAGTTGTCGATTCGAGGAAGCAATTCATTTCGTGGTGTTACCAACGTTGGCCTCTCAGCAGTTGCTCGGGGATGCCCTTCTCTTAAGGCTCTTTCTTTGTGGAATGTCTCTTCTGTTGATGACAAAGGTTTGATTGAGATAGCTAAAGGGTGCCCTTTGCTAGAGAAGCTTGATCTTTGCCAGTGTCCTTCAATTTCTAGCAAAGGTTTGATTGCAGTTGCAGAGAACTGAGAGAACTGACCAAAACAGTAATTTTGCCTTTTTAAATCGATCAAGGCTTAAAATGACATATATACCCTCAACACTTTGGCACATGTAGTGAACATTGACGGCACGTGACATATTTTAACGTCTCAGTTCACGGAGTGACCATTTTGATATACTTTGGCATAACTTGAGTGACCATTTTGATATTTGAAATTCGATAGTGACCAAACTGTCGTTTTTGACAAAGATCAGTGACCAAAGCAGTAATTTTGCCTTATTTAAAATAAAATCCACTCACAGTACAGTCGAGCTTGACACTATTCCGATCTCTCGTCACGTCGAGTAACCTCTCGACCTGTAACAGAGACGTATTTAAAAGATATTTCAAAACTCGGAATTTGATTATAAAAGTTAAATCTACGGACGTCCTCACTCGCCCAAAACAACCCAATTTTCTTTCTTGTTATCGGTATAAGAATTACGCTTCAAATACCGAAACAATTTACGTCTGAAATTACTCAGGACACCCATCCCGAGTTCGATCAATTCTTTTACTAGTTATTTCGTCGTAAAACCCTTTTAACCAGCTTTTATCTTTTTACAAAAAGTCCACAGTAATATTCTATGGTTAAACAATAATTATATACGTCAAACAGTAAATAGTCAAAGTCCAATTACTATTTACCATGTACTTTTACTGTTTACCATTTTACTTTTACTGTTTCACCGTTTACTTTGCACCTTTTACCAATTACTATTCACCACACAGCGTCGCTGGCAGCTCCGCCACAGAGGCAAAAAACGCCTCCAATTGACTCCAAATTAACCCAACACCATCGCCACCACCTCAGAACCTCATCCCCACTGCCTCCGCCACCAAAAACCAACACAGCCCAAACTGCAAAACCTCTAATTTTCACAAAAACCAACCAATTAAACATCAAACAACACCTAATCTACTCCTTTCAATGTTCTGAGCACGATTACAACCTCCAATTTTACAAATTTCATCGTTTCCACCACACTCCAACAAAAACCCGAAACCCGAGAATTTCTCCTTACCTGGATCAAAGTGGGTTAATTCCTCTCGTGGAATTGCTACACAGGCCGAGACCTTTGATTCCCAACTGGAATCGGGTTGATTGGTGGCCGGAGGAGAGAAATCCGTTCAATCGGGGGCGGCGCTTCCTGAGCTGCGCACGGGCAAACGGCGGCATTTCACGCCGCGCCGCTGCCACAGACTTGAAGAGGAGGACGAGACGAAGCTATTGACACCGGTGGCGCGCTGATTGGTGGCCGGACGGCGGAGCTAGGAGGTCGGCGCAGTGATCGGTGGCGGAGGGGCCGAGTCGGGGAGAGAGAAAGAAAAAAAAGAAAGGAAAATGAAGGAAAAGAAAAAAAGAAAAAAAAAAGAAACTTGGCGTTTTGGGAAATTCCTCCCGGCTATTTATACTCGTCCAAAATCGGACAATTACCAATTTTACATCGTAACTTTTTCATACGAACTCTAAATTAAACGTGCTACGTGTCCACGAACTCTTTTAAACGTCATTTAACTCATCGTGAAATAAAATTCTCGGTCGGGTCAACTTATTTAAAAGTCAACCTTTAGAATTTTCAAATCGTAAAAACAATTCTCGAAACGTAAAAGAAAAAGTAAAACGGTCAAGAGTTAATTTGAAGTTCGGGTTGTCACATTATTAGCGGACGGATGCCGAGAGACGCATTAATCTTTTAATCTTCCAAAATGAAGTGTTGTGGATGGGGAGATTACCATCCCTCCTTCTAAGGGCAGGGATGGGTTACTTCATACTGCATTTCAAATAACTCATACGCGGCTGCAGTTTATATTAGGAATGTATTGAGACGCTTTAATCACATAAGAAGCAGGAAATGATAATTGGGGTTGAGGTTAAGAGATTGCTCACAGATAAACTCTATAATCTCTTCTCTAAAATTCCTTTTGAAATGTGGTGGTTTTTAGTATAAAAAAAAAAAAAAAAAAAAGATGGCATGCATAAGATCAAGTTTGGTATTAACATGGAACAACTAATTGCTTGGTGAACTTTGATTAGTTTTAAGAAAATGGACAAACTACTGGTCACTCCTCCAACTTTCACTGACTCGACAGTTTAGTCCTTAAGGTTTCAATTTCAACAGATCACTCCTCCAACTTTCACTGACTCGACAGTTTAGTCCTTAAGGTTTCAATTTCAACAGATCACTCCTCCAAGTTTCACTAACTCGACAGTTTAGTCCTTAAGGTTTCAATTTCAAAATATGTAGTTGGAGGAGTGATCTGTTGAAATTGAAGTTGTAGGAGGAGTGATCTGTTAAAATTGAAACCTTAAGGACTAAACTGTCGAGTCAGTGAAAGTTGGAGGAGTGATCTGTTGAAATTGAAACCTTAAGGACTAAACTGTCGAGTCAGTGAAAGTTGGAGGAGTGACCAGTATTTTGTTCTAAGAAAATAGTGTTTAATCACGTCCTTACCTTGTACGTTCAAATATAGGAAAGCTGTTAGAGTTGCTCGTGCTAAAAAGGGAGGTAGAGAGTAGTTGCGTTCTTCTATCTTCATTTTTGCCAAAAAAAAAAAAAAATAACAATAATAATAAGAAGGGAAAATGACCATTTGTACAAAAATGGGGGAAAAATTGTTCATTCCAATGTTTATAGCCCAGATCAATGAATCTTGGCAAAATTACCTAACAACGACCCTATATTAAAACCATTTCTCTCTCTCACTTTCTCTCTCTATCTCTATCTTTCTGTCTCAACCCCCCTATGAAGAATCCGAACCCGAACGCTTCTCTCCATGTCGATCGATCCCAATCCACACCCACCGCCTTCGGCTTCCACCTCCGCCGCCGACACCAACTCCGACCCCGTTGCCGTGTCGTCTCCGACTCTAACGCCGCGTCGTCAGCTCCGTAAGATCCCTCTGATTCTGATCCGTCAAAGCCCTAGGCATTTGGCAGAGGTCGACGAACAAGACGACGACGACAACTACGATGATGATGATTTTAGGGAGCGTAGAGACACTACGCCGATCCTTTTGGCAACGTCGCTAGGGCTCAATCACATCAGGACTCGATCGGCGTCGTCGCCGCTTCGATTCTCATCCTCCGTCGGCGCGCCTTTGATTCTCGGGTTTTGATGAGGGCCCACTCTCCCTTGACGTCGCCGCCGATGAACCCGACCTAGAAGACTGCTGGTTGTGTGGGTGGTGCTGCACGTCGGACCTGGTGGTGGGAGACCGATCCCGACGGTGCAATGAAGACTACAGTGGTGGTGGTGATCCCGACGTCGTACTATACACTGGACTTCGTTGATGGCCGGTGGGTGAGCTGCTGGATTGATAGTAATGTGCAGGTCATGGGTGTCTCATCCCGAAGTTGCGTCGGAGGGTATGGCGGTGACGCGTCGACTCCGGTGCGGCAGTCAATTACGACGGGGATGGCAGCAAGGAGTATTTGGGTCTGGTTCCTCCCAATACAGGCTGGTGGGCTTTGGCCTCATGAGCTAAGGTTCTGGGCTTGGGCCTCGGCTTGGGTCAGCAAGTTACCATAAGAATTGCAGGTATTGCTGAATGTCAGTAAGTTGCTTATTGTGAGTCAGTAATATTATTACTGGGAGTCAGTAATCATCTTACTGAGGGTCAATACTCATCTTATTGGGGGTCAGTAACCTGGATACTTGGAGCAAGTCAATAATCATCTTACTGGATCTTATATGAAATGTGTTATATGATATGTCTCTTAAGTAAGATGTATGTAAAACCTCATTTATTTGGATTTGGAATCCCTTTTGGAATTATGATCTGAGTTATATGATACTACTTAGTTTCATTTTGAAAAAAAATCAGTAATTGTTTACAAGAAGTCAGCAAAGTTGCATACTAGGGGTCAGTAATCATCTTACTGGGGAACAATATTCATCTTACTGGGGGTCAGTAACCTGATTACTGAGAGTCAGTAACATGCTTACTGGAATCTATAAGTGCTTACTGGAATTTATAAGTGCTTACTGGGGGTCAGTAACCTGATTACTGAGAGTCAGTAACATGCTTAAAGTCAGAGTCAGTACTTTAATATTGAAAAAAAAAATCCGGTAAAAAAAAAATAAAACAGGCGAAAAAGATTTGGTGACCGGAATCCGGCGACCAGACTGCAGTGACTCCGACGACTGGCCATGGGACGCCAGCAGAGTTGAGTGACCTTTCGGCAACGTTTCTCTATCTTCCACTTTCTCAGCACGTTATAATTCAAAAGTCTGTTAGATAAGACAGAAGTAAAAAAAATGAAGAAAAATATTAAAACTGTATTAGGGTTGAAAACATTTGTTCAAATGGGTAATAGGAGTTGTTACCTTATGTTTAATATGAGAATAAACTAAGATGGTCATTGGAATGGGTAATGAGGGGGCCAAATTAGTAGTAAATGAACATTTTCTATAATAAGAAAGGGCACTGATAGGGGGCCTCAATGAGGTCTTGGATTTGTGGCATCAATCATATGTGGCATGTCATGTCATCAGGACACATCACCAATTAGAAAAGCCATGCCAAATCATTCTTAAGTAAATAAACAATCATATCTCTCTCGATCCAACGGTTCTCCATCATTATATTTTTTTTAAAAAAAAATAGACAATCATATGCCAAATCATTCTTAAAAAAAATCATTGAGATGAATTAGTTACTTTACATGAATTATATTCAATCTATTTAAGGGTTATATATACGATATTTACTAAAAAAAAATTATGTTTTAGTTTATCTATGAGGAAGTTATAATTCTTGACTTTTATATTTAATTCTTGACTTTTACAATTAATTCCTTAATTCCTTCTCCATCAATACTTGAATGCGTTAGCTATGATGTATATACCATATATTCTCTATTAAATTATTTTTTTTAACAAAAATTTAAAAAGAAATAGGTAAATCTAAATCGAATTTATTTTGGACGAATTATATATAGGGGTCATCATTAAGCCCACGGATCAAGTGGGCCGATGGAGGCCCGCAAGCCCGATGGACTTCAAGCCCGGCCCGGCCCGTCTAAAAGCCCGCTTAAGCCCGGGCCCGGTGGGTAGAGGGCCGGGCTTAGTTTAGGGGTTAGAAACTCGGCCCGGCCCGTAGGCCCGGCCCGTTAAGAGCCCGTCAAGCCCGCTCCATCAAAAGCCCGTAAAAGCCCGGTCCGTAAAGCCCGTTAAAATCCATACCTCAATAATTAAAGAATAAGTTACCCCCATATAGAGTTATTTTATATTTTTGACACATTAATATATTAATTAGATCTTCATTTTCACACACTTTAATGGATATTCACACTTCACTAGCACAATATGGATCATCTTTTTTATTAAACTCATCTATTTTATCATTTAAGTTCGTTAAAAATAATTATTATATTAATATTTTTAAAAAATTTAAATTATAGTCTAAAAATCACGAAGTAAACATATCATCGATCGAGGCTTTAACTTTGTCGGATTTAAGTGATTTTTTTTACTGTCACCGTATTTCATCATAACGATCAAATTCTATTTCATAAAAAATTTCAAAATTTGACTTCTTTTATATAGTTGTTTCGAAAAGTTGTACACTTGAGTATAATCTACTAATCAAGTTATACCGCATTAGTAAGCATGTTGTCATTATAATGGCTAAATTCACAAAATGAAAATTTTGACCGTCTAATGTGATCGTTATAATTAAATATGAGTAGAGGAGAAAAATCAACTCGTTTCGTGAACGTTCGATGCTCGATCGAAACGGTCAACCATATTTTCATAAAACTTATCACACGAAAACGCTATTAGGTACCTTTAGATGACTTTGTTTCGTCAACTCTTCCAAACATTAAACTCTTAAATAAATGAGACGTAATCAGCCATGTAAAAATTTGGAAACGTTTACCTCTCGATACTATGGCTCCCCATAGAGAGATATAAGTTTAAATAAGGTTGACCACACCGATCGGGGTTCTAACTTTGTCGGATTTAAGTGATTTTTTTACCATCACCGTATTTCATCATAACGATCAAATTCTATTTCATAAAATTTTTCAAAATTTGACTTCTTTTATATAGTTGTTTTGAAAAGTTGTACACTTGAGTATAATCTACTAATCAAGTTATACCGCATTAGTAAGCATGTTGTCATTATAATGGCTAAATTCACAAAATGAAAATTTTGACCGTCTGATGTGATCGTTATAGTTAAATATGAGTAGAGGAGAAAAATCAACTCATTTCGTGAACGTTCGATGCTCGATCGAAACGGTCAACCATATTTTCATAAAACTTATCACACGAAAACGCTATTAGGTACCTTTAGATGATTTTGTTTCGTCGACTCTTCCAAACATTAAACTCTTAAATAAATTAGACGTAATCAGCCATGTAAAAATTTGGGAACGTTTACCTCCCGATACTATGACTCCCCATAGAGAGATATAAGTTTAAATAAGGTTGACCGCACCGATCGGGGTTCTAACTTTGTCGGATTTAAGTGATTTTTTTACCATCATCGTATTTCATCATAACGATCAAATTCTATTTCATAAAATTTTTCAAAATTTGACTTCTTTTATATAGTTGTTTCGAAAAGTTGTACACTTCAGCATAATCTACTAATCAAGTTATACCGCATTAGTAAGCATGTTGTCATTATAATGACTAAATTCACAAAATGAAAATTTTGACCGTCTGATGTGATCGTTATAGTTAAATATGAGTAGAGGAGAAAAATCAACTCGTTTCGTGAACGTTCGATGCTCGATCGAAACGGTCAACCATATTTCCATAAAACTTATCACACGTAAACGCTATTAGGTACCTTTAGATGATTTTGTTTTGTCGACTCTTCCAAACATTAAACTCTTAAATAAATGAGACGTAATCAGCCATGTAAAAATTTGGGAACGTTTACCTCCCGATACTATGGCTCCCCATAGAGAGATATAAGTTTAAATAAGGTTGACCGCACCGATCGGGGTTCTAATTTTGTCGGATTTAAGTGATTTTTTTACCATCACTGTATTTCATCATATTTGTTATGATTGTATTTATTATGATTGTATTTGTTATGATTGAATTTGTTATGATTGTATTTTAATATGACAATATATATATATATAGGCGTGGGGATGAGCCTCCCGGTTATGAACCGGGTTCCAAACCCTTTTTTGAAAAATAATATCGGATATTTATTTATTTTAATTAAAGCCCGGCCCGGCCTCAAACCGTCGTGGGCTATTCGGCCCGGCCCGCAAAAGCCCGTTAAGCCCGCCGTATATTGAAGGGCTTGGATCCTAGAAATTTTTAAAAAGCCCGGCCCGGCCCGGCCCGCTATTTTTAAATTACATTGTAAAGCCCGGCCCGGCCCGCTCCAAGCCCGTTATGAATGGGCCGGGCTGGGCCCGGCCCGGCCCGTTGACGACCCCTAATTATATATGTATATATTTGATTTTCTTAAACGAATTTATTTTTTCTTAGAACCAATTATATATATATATATATATATATATATATATATATATATATATATTTAAATATACTTTCAGTTTAAATAAAAAAAAGTATACTTTCAAAAATATTCAATATTTAAATTATATTTTAAAGTTTAAATATAAGTATTATCGCGATAAAAAATAAAAGAGAAAAAAAATATAAATATGATTTTTTGTTATTGAAAAATATATAATGATGGAGAGAACCATTGGATTGAGAGGGATATGATTATCTATTTACTTAAGAATAATTTGACATGGCTTTTCTAATTAGTGCTGTGTACTGATGACATTGCATGCTACATAGAATTGAGGCCACAAATCCAAGGCCTCATATCAAATCATGTTCCGAATAAGAAATCATCATATCTTTCCATCTTCTGGGTAACTGTTGCATGGTCTCATGGAGTCTTAGGTTGTGGCATGAGTCGTGATCTGATAGTCACGCTAATTAATAAGAAGATTTGAGACTATGAACCTGGATTCTAGTCACCAATCTGCCCATGCTAATGTGATCCCTTTGGTTTTGGTCGACTTTTACAGTCTTTCTAGATCCGAAGGGTCTCTCGTCTTAGTTCTGTATAGTCTGCACTTTCTGTTTATTCACCAAAAGAAAAGGAAAGAAAACAAATGATGTTTCAAATAATCGAATTCATACATGTCAACTTGATCAGTATTAAAAACACATTAAGAAATTAAAGCCATCAGATTTGAATCTCCCTTGAATTTTAGTTGCCATTTCAAAGACACCGGCCACCATTACTCCATTAGGATTCTGCAAAGCCAGCGAGTTGCAGCTAGGACTTGTACAAATGATGAGTAACATTGAGCATGTGCACCCATACTAGATACAGGTTCAAAATGATTGAATAATGAAACTGAAAATTCCAATGGTAAATAGAGAATAATGTTAATTAGGTGCACTCACATTATTATTCTTTAGTTGAGACCAAAACTATGATTAGAAAATGTGCTTTCCATCATCTTGAAAATGGTGGAATGGCGAAATGCTGTGTATATGCGTTTGGAACTGATACAGAAGCTTGAGTATTGACACAGGCATTCTGAAACAATTATAATGAACTATTGTGAAGACCTTGAGATACAGGCAAATCAAAATTAAGATTAATCGCATACAGCTTACACTCTTATATCTATTTGAGAAACAATCTGCGTGTACATGCTTCATAAACTTCATCAATCATACCTATACAAGATTGGACAGATTTTATCAGATAAAACTGGATCTTTAATTCTTCATCATCACAAGTTGCCTTAATGATAACCAATGGGAGCTGGTGCTTCTCTCAGTTCTTTTCCCTGAAATTGAATATCCTGCGTACGAAAACAGACAGCTTTAGTGCTCACTATAGTGGCCTTGTAAGTGAAAGCAAAGCTCATCTAGGTAACAAAATTTTAAAACCCGTACTTTATGAGCATGGAAATGTAAAATTACTCACAGATGCAAAATGGTTGACATCCCGATGGTGAGCTTCATCAGCGCGAATGACAGTAACTACATCATGAAGTGTTGCATCTTTAGGTAGCCTCCAGTAGTCAATGGCTATTGCAGGAGCCGGCACATTTTCAATTTTGCCATCTTCGATAGCCTTCAAATAATCTGTGTAAGAGACTACAGCTTCCTCCTCCAGATATCCAGTAACCCTATGAGCCACCCTGGGGGAAAGCACATACAGCACAAAGAAGGCATTGAAGAAGACCCCCTGTGCAGCCAGAACCAGTAGCCTCTCGTGCCACACGGGCTTCACAAGTTCCACTACTGTCATAAGGTGCATCCTCTCATTCTCTGCTTCTTCAAGCAAAGCTTTGATCCAACCACCGCTGTGCTCAAACTTGCGGAGAGATCTTAAGTGCAGCACCATTCCTCCAACCATGCCGGGGACAGCTGCGACGGTTTCCAACATCATTGCGTGGCATCCATGCCGCTCCTGCAATATACATTTCATCACTTGAGTCTTGAGAGATCATATTGCAGAGAAGAATATAGGCTTCAACCTTAACTTTTTTCTCAATGTGAGCAAAGCTACTACAACTATATTTCCTTAAACAGATCAAAGAAAAGCCTAAATAAGCTGCAGTTAGTTGAGTCAAAACTCAAAACTAACATAGCCTATCAGGCTTTCCACAATTAGAAGTGTTGATCTTAAGGAAGATGGATGACAGATCGAAAAACCAAAAAGACTGCTCAAAGCTAGCTCATTTCTTAAAAAACAAAGCTAACATCATCAACACAAGTTCACAATTAACTTCATGTCACAACCGTTTTCAGTGAAACCATAAAATTGCATAGCTGAACCCAAAAACATTTATATTTTTGAGGTACAACTGCAAACTTGAAGAATGATCCAAAAATCCCAACTTGGGATCAACTCTGTGAATCTAGTTCATCAGTTAACGAAACTATATACCATAGCTTGCAACCATGTCATCGTTGGTCTTCCTCTACTAGTCAACTAATTAACTCCGAAAGTACTTAATCAGAATATCACATAGAGCCATAACTTGAAAGAAACAAAAGAAGGAACAAATTAAGCTAACTAACCTTGAAGTAAAGATCTGATAGAAGTCGAAGAAACTTGACAGTCTTGAACGCAACTCTGTCCTGAAACGTCTTGGGCACATGATGCTTGCTCAGATCGATGGACGTGTCCGCTTGATAACTCTCCCATGGCTACATTCACAAAACCCAAATTTCAAACTTCCCTCTGAAAATTAGTGACCCTAAAACACAATCAACAACTTAATCAATCACTGATCTCTTACCCTGAAGCAATTCCACGGCCACTCAGTCCCGTCCTCCCTAGTAATCTTCGGCCTCGTAATCCCCCAGTAATTCGAAACCACCATGCTATCGTCCCCTTTCTTCACTTCACCCTCCTTCTGCTCTTTCTCAGCAGAAGCCGATCCCGTGCTCATCGTCCTCCTCCACTGAAACTCAACATTCCTAGCAGCAGCCGGAGATATGTATTGGTTCCAGCTCCGTCCACCGCGCAGACCTCCGATCACGGACCTCAACGCAACCCGGTTCATCTCAAACTATATATTCTAACTCAACCAAAATCTGGGATTGTTTTGTTTTTTTGCTAACAGTGATTGCTTTCTTAGCTTGATATGAGATTAATGAAGGTTCTTACACCATTTTATATGGCGAAGTTTGGAACTTTAGAATCAACCAACCTGGAAGTGTGGGAAGGTTGAGGAAGTTGACTTTGACTTTGACTAATCCAATTTTTTTGTCCAGATTCCTTTTATGTTGGAGGTTGTCTGGTCACTGACGTTAGTGGGTCAAATGGGACGGCGTGACCAAAATTTCTTGCGACCCACGCCGGAGTCTGTGGAACTGACACGTTTAAATTTTACCAGTTTCAGGGAAGTTACAGACAGGCCGGGCTGCTATGAGAGGCAAAGTTCTATTTTAGTTTTTCCGCTCGCACTAGTCAGAATAATCTTGCTGAGTTTGTCCAAGTAATTTAGCTTCGTTTCTTCGGAAGATCTAATTAAGAAGCTTGAAATACTTCCTACTTCCCTATCATTTCCAGAAGTTTGGACGTCTTTCGATCAATTTCGTGACCGGATCATCGGCACTTTTGATTCGGTCATGAGTTACGTACTTTTGTTATATAATATGAGAGTTGTTATTACCACACTTTTACGAACAGTTTATGAAATTGGAGGAGGAAATTCATGTGGGGTTTACTACATGAGAAAATCATTAATTTGTTGTTGTAGCCTTGATGACTCATTCAATTACACAAGGCTGGTTGCTATATGAATAGCAAGGTGGGTGCAGTATATTTTGAAAGGTAAGAAACAAACCTTTAAACATAGATGGAGGTGGCAACAATCTTTGAAGATGGAGTATGCATGCATTGATGGGCATGCCAACATTGAGCATGAAACATGGAGAATGCATGTTACATGCATGGTGTGTGCATGGTGTTTGCATGGAGTCAATTGCCTATATAAAGGCATGAAAGATGGCTGCAATACCTCAAGGCAAAGATACAAACTAGAGAGAGTTTGTGTAGCAGTGTATAATTCTCACTTGAGAGATTGAGAGAAAGAGTGTCTCAATTAAGTGAGAAGAAAATTCCTCTTTGTGTGAGAGAGAGGTGTGTTACCACTTTAGTTAGTCTAAAGTGAGTGTTTCTTGTAATCCCATTATTTAGTATAGTGGAAGAAAGTACTACTGCTGTCCCGAGGACGTAGGCAGTTGCCGAACCTAGTTAAATATTGTGTCATCTTTTTGTTATCATTTCTGCAAATCATACGAGGGTGAGAAATTAGATCCTGGGATAATTATTTATTTGTCGTCTGCCTTGTATTAGGTAGCCCTTATTTTTTCAACAAGTGGTATTAGAGCCCGGCGCTCATCGTCCGTGGCATCTCGTGGTGATCAAGATGGCGAAGTCGTCGTCATCATCAGCAACAATGGTTAAATTGACATCGTCAAATTACTCCATTTGGAAGCCCAGAATGGAGGACATCCTTTACTGCAAGGATATGTACGAGCCTCTTCAAAATGGTGGAGAGAAGCCAACAGGCAAGTCTGACGTGGAATGGAGCATCCTGAACAGAAAAGCTGTTGCAGGAATTCGTCAACGGGTTGATGAAACTGTTTTTCATCATGTGGCACAAGAAACCAATGCCTACTCGATGTGGAAAAAGTTGGAGTCCATGTACGAGCGAAAGACCGCACAAAACAAAGCCTCGTTCATTCAGCGGTTAGTGAACACGAAGTACAGGGATGGTCAAAGTGTTTCAGAACACGTGAGCGACTTCCAAGGCATGGTGAATCAATTGACGAATATGAAGATGGTGCTTGATGATGAGTTGCAAGCACTCTTGCTTCTAAGCTCATTGCCAGACAGTTGGGGCACGTTGGTGGTGTCATTAAACAACTCAGCTCCTCAAGGCGTTCTTACACTGAGCATTGTAAAAGACAGCATGTTCAACGAAGAAGCAAGGAGGAAGGAGCAAGGAATATCGACCGAGTCAGAAGCCCTCGTCATCGACAACGGTGGAAGCAGTCGAAAGTTCCACAACCGAGGCAAAGCAAAAGATCGGTCAAGGGGCAAGTTCAGCCCAAAGAAGAGCATCAAATGTTATCATTGTGGCCAGAAAGGCCACATGAGGAATGAGTGCAGAAAGCTCAAGGAAGAGCATACCGAGAAAGGTGGTATCAGAGATACAGCCGCGACTACCTCATACGGAGACGAGGTAATCATCATTTGTAGAGATGGTCATGTTAATATGACATCTCAAGATACATGTTGGGTCGTCGATTCAGGCGCATCGTTTCATGGAACCTCACGAAAGGAGTTCTTTACATCCTACAATACTGAAAATTTCGGTAATGTCAGGATGGGAAATGATAAGCTGTCCAAGATCGTGGGAAGATGAGATATTTCCCTTGAAACCAAGACAAGTCGTTGCCTAGTTCTCAAGGATGTGAGACATGTTCTAGACATGTGTCTCAACTTAATCTCCACAGGGTTACTTGATGATGAAGGCTGCACAAATATCTTTGGTGATGGAAAGTGGAAGCTCAAGAGAGGTCCAGAAATTCTAGCCCAAAGAAAGAAGGAGAATACTCTGTACATGACATATGCAAAAGTCTGTAGTGGGTATGCAACTACACTCGGAGAAGATTCGCCCGTAGAGCTATGGCACAAGCGGCTCAATCATATCAGCTAGAAGGGACTCACTATTCTAGCCAAAAGAGAGGTACTAACTGATGTTAATGTTAAAGATATGCCTCTAAAAGCATGTACGCACTGTTTGGCTGGAAAGCAACATCGAGCTTCATTCCATTGTTCCCCTACACCCAGGAAATCTAATGTTTTGGATGCTGTACATTCTAATGAGTGTGGTCCCATGACCACGAGTACTCACGGAGGTGCAGGATACTTTGTTACCCTCATTGATGATCATTCCAGGAAGGTATGGGCTTATGCACTGAGAACTAAAGATAAAGTGCTAGAAGTATTCAAGCAATTTCATGCCGGAGTTGAACGAGAGACCGGCATAACCCTGAAATGCAGTCGCACCGATAACGGGGGAGAGTACATGGGGGCGTTCAGGCACTACTGCAAAAGTAACGGAATCAGGCATGAACGATCTATTCCAAACACTCCTCAGCACAACGGAGTGGCCGAGAGGATGAACAGAACTATTGTTGAAAAAATCAGAACAATGTTATCTTATGCCAA
This sequence comes from Potentilla sterilis, assembly GCA_963682095.1. Taxonomy (NCBI): domain Eukaryota; kingdom Viridiplantae; phylum Streptophyta; class Magnoliopsida; order Rosales; family Rosaceae; genus Potentilla; species Potentilla sterilis. Next base: position 48,653,428 of record OY821758.1, on the reverse strand, counting down.
GTTGCCTAAGAGCTTTTGGGGTGAAGCTCTAATGACTGCGGTTGATGTGATCAACCTTTCTCCCCCAGCTCCATTGAATGGTGACGTGCCGAACAAGTTTTGGACTGGTAAGGACGTCTCATACAATCATTTGAAGGTATTTGGTTGCAAAGTATTTGTCCACATTCCCAAAGATGAAAGATCAAATATGGATAGCAAATCAAAAGAATGCATATTCTTGGGATATGGAAATGAAGAATATGGGTACAGGCTGTGGGATCCTGTCAATAAAAAGATTGTCAGAAGCAGAGATGTTGTCTTCTTCGAAGATCAAAACATCGAAGATACTCAGAAGTCTGAGAAGCCTAAGCAACCCAGAGAATATCTGATCAGTACGGATAAAGTTCATCCGCCAACAAAGCAGGATGGCAGAGAAACTAGTAATGCAGCAAATGACCAGATGATCGATGGTCCAGTTGATGATGCAACTGATGAGGAGGAAGAGGCACCGACCCCTCGAAGATCAACCAGGGAACGGAGAACCTCGAAAATATACCCTTTAGATGAGTTCGTTACTCTCACAGACAAAGGAGAACCAGAGACTTATGAAGAAGCTCTGACAGATGACCACAAGGGGTAGTGGTTGGAAGCCATGTAAGAAGAGATGCAATCCTTGCATGAGAACCAGACTTATGAGCTGATGGAGTTACCGAAAGGTAAGAGAGCACTCAGAAACAAATGGGTGTACAAACTGAAGACCAAGGAGAGTAGCTCACGACTCAGATTGAAGGCAAGAAAAAGGGAATTGACTTTGAAGAAGTTTTCTCGCCCGTGGTGAAGATGACATCTATCAGGGTGGTACTTGGTTTGGCTGCAAGTTTAAAGCTGGAGATTGAACAGCTTGATGTGAAGACGGATTTCCTTCACGGTGACCTTGAAGAAGAAATTTATATGGAGCAGCCAAAAGGATTCAAAGTCAAAAGCCAAGAAGGTCTCGTGTGCAAACTGAAAAAGAGTTTGTACGGACTAAAGCAGGCGCCGCGAAAATGGTACAAGAAGTTTGATTCCTTCATGATTGAGCAAGGATATCAGAGGACGACTTCAGACCATTGTGTATTTGTGAAGAATTTCTCAGGTGGTGACATCATCATACTACTCTTGTATGTTGATGACATGTTGATCGTAGGACAACATGGTGACAAGATTAGCAAACTGAAGCAAGAGCTCAGTAAGTCCTTTTCTATGAAGGACTTGGGACCCGCAAAGCAGATTCTTGGTATGAATATTAAACGTGATAGAGAGAACGGGAAGCTGTGGTTATCACAAGAAAAATATATCGAGAAATTATTGAAGCGGTTCAACATGGAGAAGGCAAATCCAGTTGCTACTCCACTCGCTAGTCACTTTAAGCTCAGCTCAAAACAGAGTCCTGCAAGTGAGAGAGAGAAGGAAGAAATGGCAAAGGTGTCATATGCCTCAGTGGTAGGAAGCCTGATGTACGCAATGGTGTGTAGTCGTGTGTACAAGACCAGACATAACAAACGCGGTTGGTGTTGTCAGTCGATATTTGTCTAATCCAGGCAAATAGCATTGGAATGCTATGAAGTGGATTCTCAAATATCTCAAAGGTACTTCTAAAATGGGTTTATGTTTTGGAACCGGAGAGCGTGAACTAATTGGTTATACAGATGCATATATGGCCGGAGATGTTGACTCAAGAAAGTCTACATCTGGATACCTGATTACTTTTTCAGGTGGAGCTGTCTCATGGAAATCAAAGTTACAAAAATGTGTTGTTTTATCAACTACAAAAGCAGAGTTCATAGCAGCTACGGAAGCCTGTAAAGAAATTTTGTGGATGAAGAAATTCCTACAGGAGATAAGCAACAAAAGTATGTTCTGCTTGTGATAGTCAAAGCGCAATTCATCTGAATAAGAATTCGAGCTTTCACTCGAGGTCAAAGCACATTGATGTGAGGTATCACTGGATACGTGATGTACTGGAAGTCAAGCAACTACAACTCGAGAAGATTCACACATATGACAACAGTTCATATATGATGACTAAGTCATTACCAAATGAGAAGTTTGAGTTTTGCAGAAGAGCGTCAGGAATGGCGCATCCCTCCAACTAAGTCGGGAGGGGGAGATTGATGGGTCAGTCCCTCCTTAATTGGAGGAGGAAATTCATGTGGTGTTTACTACATGAGAATAGCAAGGCTTGGTGACTCATTCAATTACACAAGGCTGGTTGCTATGTGAATAGCAAGGTGGGTGCAGTATATTTTGAAAGGTAAGAAACAAACCTATAAACATAGATGGAGGTGGCAGCAATCTTTAAAAATGGAGTATGCATGCATTGATGGGCATGCCAACATTGAGCACGAAACATGGAGAATGCTTGACTTTGCTTCTAATGCATGTTACATGCATGGTGTGTGCATGGTGTTTGCATGGAGCCAATTGCCTATATAAAGGCATGAAAGATGGTTGCAATACCTCAAGGCAAAGATACAAACTAGAGGAGTTTGTGTAATAGTGTAATTCTCACTTGAGAGATTGAGAGAAAGAGTGTCTCAATTAAGTGAGAAGAAAATTCCTCTTTGTGAGAGAGAGAGAGAGAGAGAGAGGTGTGTTACCACTTTAGTTAGTCTAAAGTGAGTGTTTCTTGTAATCCCATTATTTAGTACAGTGGAAGAAAGTACTACTGCTGCCCCGAGGACGTAGGCAGTTGTCGAACCTCGTTAAATATTGTGTCATTTTTTGTTGCTATTTTCGCAAATCATACGATGGTGGAAAATTAGATTCTGGGATAATTATTTATCCGTAGTCGGCCTTGTATTAGGCAGCCCTTATTTCCCAACAATGAGATCGCGCGTGCTACACAAGGAAGACAGTGTTGTTATTTAGCTTTATGAAATTATGGATTAACTGAAGCAACCTTACATAAAACAGTGAGTCTTAGTGTATTACGATGATCTATTAATGACATCCACATTATCGAATGTGATGAAACCCTAATGTTGTAGTAACTAATCTCCATCTTTCGTGGGTGCGCCAAGTATTTACTTGGGAGTTAGTACGTACATCTTGCAAGCATGGGACTCGAGATCAGCAGAGAGCTTTTCACTGACTGATGATTCAGTTGAATGCTGCACAATCCAGGAAAACAAGTTAGTATGAGATTGAGGGAGTTTGTTCCTCTACTAATCTTTTGACTTGTTTTATATCTGATTATGCATGTCTAACCTCCCATAAATCTCTTGCTTCGACAACCGCCGTTGGTTTAAGGCCTATGTCGGACCAATTAGCAGTGATCGTAGCTTTTGAAGGACCTCTGTTCCACAGTACTAAGGCTACCCTGTTATTACTAAGAGGGCCTGCCCATACCTGCAATAGTTTTCACTCTTATACGAAACTGAATATATATATATATATATATATATATATATATATATATATATATATATATATATATATATATATATATGAACCGATGCTTAAACCGTAAATGTATATGTGAACAACATTTTGCAGGCATATTTCTCTGATTTTGTTAATTTTTCGAAAGGTACGATCAGAGAAAGATGAATTCTTTCTGTCATTGTCTTACTAGCTAATTTAGAGGTGTACATAGGGTATATAGGATCGATTGCTTACCTGCAAATCAGTACCACTCGTAACCTGTTTCCCTTGTGCTCCTAGTTTATCTGTTCATAGATAACATTAGTGAATCATACACTTAACTAGGATTCAAATTAATACTTAGAAACATTGTTGTTGTTGGAGTTGTTTTTGTATTTTTATTTTCTCGTTTTAGAAACATTTCATTACTACTATTTCCTCTCACCTTGATTAACGGCAATAACCTCCTTGTTGCTTAACAGATTGAGAGTAGCATCGTCCATTGATCGAATATCACATCCAATTAACAGAGGAGCCTGTGTCAGCGCAACATGTTCATATATACATAAATAGATGCATAACTCGAAATTAAGATGCAAAAGAAAATAACTTGAAGGTAGCTAAGTTTTCTATGTGTTTGTCGTGCTATGCCTTAGCTAACGCCCAGATGCTGAAATGCGCACGATATTCCTCCTCAGTCATACCTCCATTTCCAACTTCAAGCATATCAGGATCTGGTACATATAATTTAGGCAGTGCATGTTAATTTTTTTTATTTTTTAGAGGGACAAAATCCCTCTATCATTATAAGGCAGTGCATGTCAATCATTTTATATATATATATATATATATATATATATATATATATATATATAGGAATTTTCTTGACTAAGGACGTCCGCACCATAAGGATTGGTGCGGATTTGATATTTTGACTAACTTTTTGATTTAATTTTTACATCTCCACCGTCTAGTCTTTAGGTACTCATGTATAGATCATCTTTGCAAAATTTCAGCCAATTTGATAATCGTTAAGACATTCAAAAGTGCGATTTTCTATCATAAATATGAACGATTCATTTTGACAAAATGCAGTCTGTCCATTTGTTTTAATCTAGTTTGATATGCTAACGATTATCAAATTGGCTAAAAATTTGCAGAGATGATCTATACATGAGTACCTAAAGACTAGACGTACGGTGGAGATGTAAAAATTCAATTGAAAAGTTAGCCAAAATATCAAATCTGCACCATGAAGATTGGAGCGGACGTCCTTAGCCAAGAAGGCTTGTATATATATATATATATATGAATTTTCTTGGCTAAGGACGTCCGCACCATAAGGGTTGGTGCAGATTTAATATTTTTACTAACGTTTTGATTGAATTTTTACTTCTCTACCGTCTAGTCTTTATGTACTCATGTATAGATCATCTCTGTAAATTTTCAGTCAATTTGATAATCGTTAAGGCATTCAAAAGTGTGAGTTTCTATCATAAACATGAACGATTTAGTTTTGACAAAATACAGTCTGTCCATTTGTTTTAATCTAGTTTGATATGCTAATGGCTATTAAATTGGCTAAAAATTTGCAGAGATGATCTATACATGAGTACCTAAAGATTAGACGGTGGAGAGATGTAAAAATTCAATTGAAAAGTTGGTCAAAATATTAAATCCGCACCATAAAAATTGGTGCGGACGTCCTTAGCCAAGAAGGCATATATATATATATATATATATATATATATATATATATATATATATATATATATATATATATATATATATATATATTCGCAAAACTAAACCCTAAATCGATCTTATATATCAGATAGTTAAATTTCGGAGATTATTACCATTCCATCCTCCAGGTCCAGCGTATGATGCCCATTGGTCGTTTTGATCGGCACGAGATGTCATACTAGCATAGATTGACGTTAAGTTTTCCACATATTATTGATATTTAAAAGAACAATTAAGTTCAAGAAAAAGAAATGATCTATTTGACAAGTAAATTGCCGATCAACTTATTCTAGCCGTTATACTTAATGTGTTTGATCTGTACAAGTAGATTACTCTCACCTATCCCAGTTATCAGCAATGTCTCCGGTTGTTCTCCAACTATTTCCAACACTCGCCGCCCAGGTTGCAGGGTCTTCCACTCCCCTAGAGATTGGCAATAGAGAATATGAAGTGAGAAGTCCATTTATATATGTCATATATGTTGTCATACGCTGATACGCATATTTGGTATTGATTATAATTAGCATAGTTGTTTACTGCAACACCATCACCATCACCATCACCATCACCGTACCATATTTGTAGGATTAATGGAAGTCAATCTCACCATTCACATAGGGAAAAGAAGATTGGCCTTGTGGAGTTTAGCAAAGCTTTACTCATTACTGGATACCTATTCCGATCACCAAATTAGTACAATTAAGTAACTAATTTAATCAAATAAAATTATCAGTTACTTAATTAATAGAGACAACAAATACCTTTCCTTAGGACTTGTACCCGTACTGTGACAATTATCATACTTTAAGTAGTCAATTCCCTATTTATCAAGACAGTTTATTTTGTCATTAGTGAAATTCATTGATGAAAGCAAAATTTTATTATCTATTAATATCAATTCTGAGCCAGAAACTGAGATAATACGTACCCAGGAAGCAAAAGTTCGTGCATCTTGTTCCTCATGGCCTAGTGATCCGGGCATTTCTTTACTGCACGTTAGAGTTCTGTAGATTAAGACGAGGAAGAAATTAGAGATAAACAATACTGAATTTTAATTAGTTCTAGAAGATGTGGTAATGAATTAGTAATTAAGACGGATCAGAGTTACCAATTAAGCATGCATGCACAATTTTGAAAATACAATCTTCACATCTCTCTTAGCGAGCTGATATGTAATTAAATGAGTGGAATGCAAATTGAAAACCATTTGGTCCTATAAACTTGGATGATCCCAAAAAAATTCACTGCCGCCACAAAGACAGTTCGAGTTATTTGACCAAGTTTGGCATGCATGAAATTAAAATTAGCCTTAAGAAATGTAATTGGTAGAGCTAGACTAAAAATCTACCCGGCATCAGAGTAAATCCCAAGCTTCAGCCCTTTGCTGTGGACGTAGTCTGCTAAAGCCTTGATCCCGGATGGAAATGCTGAAGCTTTAGGAACGAAATTTCCCTGCCAAATTGTCCTCAATAGTGAATGACATATGTACATTGGATAATCTATCTAGATGTTTGTTTAAGTTGTGGCAGAAAAGTACCTCAGAATCTCGATCAAGTTCAGCCCAACAATCATCTAAACAATATATGTGAAAGTCGACAAACGTAGTTACTGGAACATTGAAGCTCTGTACTCGATATTACGAGGTGATGGAAAAGATTTAGTGCTGCAAGTTAACGTACCTAGGTTTATATATTCGTAGCCAAGTGCAGCAAGTCCTGTTGATACCATCGAGTCCGCTGCAGAAATGTTTAGAATTAAGTATAGTCTTCAAAAAAAAAAAAAAATCTTTGTAGAAATATTCAAAATGAACCAAGTACGTAGTTACCAGTTTCTCTAATCAATTTTTCTTCAATGTGACAGTTGAAGTGATTCCAACTATTCCATCTGTTCAGCAAACATCAAAACATCTCATTACAGCAACTTATTTGCCAAAACCAAACAGAAGACCATAGTCATGTGAAAATAGCTATCAAGTTTATTGGTCGAACAATTTGAAAGTAAAAAAAAAAAGTAGAAGAAATTATCATACTGGTAAAGAAACACTTATATATGTATCAAAACTACATATGTATTGACAGTAACTCCAACTCAGTATATGTGTAATATATCTTCAGAACTTACCCCATAGGTGGTGTTAAACCTAGTCCATTGTCCAACAGGTTCCTCCTAATATGATCCTGTCCAGCATTGGATCTCATCAACTGCCGAGCAGCAATCGCGCAGTTGCTATTGAACACGAAAGAAACACATATCGCCACCAAAGCTGCCCGCAGCTGCCAAGAACATAAGCAAGGAGCTGCTGCCATGACCATATCAGAAACGAATAGCTTGCTCTATACTGGAAGGCAGCTTCTAGCTAAGGATTAGTACTAATGAAGGAATATATAACTCAATGATCAAATCTGAACGAGCTATATATATATATATATATATATATATATATATATATACAAATTATTGGTGTCTCTCTCTCACATGCACGTATACTACAAACACAAAGATATAAAATAGTAGTAAAGGTTAATTTGCATTTCCGGATTTAAACGGATCATGATCGATCAGCTACTCCATTGTTAAAGGATCATTGTTGTTATCTTGATCAGTCGGTAATATGGAATCAATTGCTTGGAACTATGGAAGAGGTTTCATATAAATTTTGTTGCTATCTTTCAAGGGGGCGACAGGTTCTTGCAGATGCATATACGTGATCGACCTGGTACGTTGTATATACATATCTCTTTTGTCTTTGAGTTTCTGGCAGCTAGTACTATTTTGCTATACATATTTCAGACTTTAGCTAGCTGTTGTGTAACTAATTAGCGGTAGAATAGGGTTTGCTTGCAGTTAATTTGAAGACCGGTGATTGAAACAAGAAAACCAACACTAAATAAAAATGTATCTTTGGTTTGTTTTTTGACCCTTACGTACGTACGAAACAAGGAATGCATAGAAACGTACGTTTCGTCTAATTTCTTTTAGATGTTTTTACCCATAACTACAATTTTGTGGTTATATTTACCAGTAGCAAAATTAGTTTTTAAAATTACCACTAGCAAGTTTCCATTCAAAACTAACAGAATCCGTTAACTCATAAATTACAAAATTACTCTCAGAAATCAATACCACTGAGCCTCAGAAACCAAAATATTCTAATGCTACTGACCCTCAGAAACTTTATCTCCGCCGTCCTCCGCCGCGATTCTAATGTTACTGACCCTCAAAATTTACCTCCGCCGTCCTCTCCTCCCTCCTCTCCGGCTCCAGATCTGATACTCTGCCACTGGCTCTACGACACCTTCATCTCCTCCGACCCCATCTACGACTCGTCGTTTTCTCCTTCCTCCCTCTCCTCTCCGGCCTCTACCTCTCCCGCGTCCACTCTCTCTCCCCCGACTCCCTCACCTCCCTCGCCGGCTTTGAGGCCATCCTCCTCGCCCTCTACGCCGCCGAAACTAAACTCTGAAACGGCAAACCCGTTGTCTTCTCCATCCTTGACCTCTCCCAGCCCTCGCACCTGGATCAAAACCTGGATCGGTGCCTGGATCGGAACCTGGATCGGTGCCTGGATCGGAACCTGGATCATTGTAGAGAGTAGATAGGAAGAGGACGACCTGGATCGCTCCTCGCTCCGGCCTCGCGCCTCTCTCCGTAGTGCGCCTCTATCTGCCTCGCGCCTCGCTCCGGCCCCGAGCCTCGCTCAGCCGTGCTCCTCTATCTACCTCGCGCCTCGCTCCGGCCTCGCGCTTGCTCTGGCCTCGCGCCTCTGTCTGCTCATGCCTCTCTAGATTAGGGTTACATAATTACCCAAAATGATAGAATATATAGGATGACATTATTGTGATTATTTATGTTGGGGGTAGTTATGTTTTATGTTTAGATTGACTGACTTCTGTTACTGTTAATTTTTGGAGTGCATGGTATAAAAAATTAGGTCTTGCTATTGGTAAATATCACTACAAAATTGTAGTTTTGGGTAATTATGTATTTCTTTTATGCATACATGGTTTAGAGAAATTAAGAATTTTATTTTGGTACAAGTGATGAGATTTAATCGTTAACAAAGTTTCATTAGTAAATTTTCACACTTCATATATTTGTCGTTTGGTTGATTGATAACCACTACCAGATCGGACAAAATAGCTGACGAAAAAAAATTCGTCTACTATTCAAAATTTTCGTCGGGTATTCCTTCTATCGACGAAAATTTCGTCGGCTATTATTCGTCGATAAAACGGCGTCGGTAAAAATATACCCGACGACAATAACGAAATCGTCGGCCATTCCAAAGTTATCACCGACGAAAATACATTTCGTCGACAAACCCTGGCATAATGCCCGACGAAATTCGTCGGATATTTTCACATATGGCCGACGATATCGTAAAATATAGCCGACGATCTCTTCTGTTTCGTCGGCTATTTGTTCTGAAATATAGCCGACGACATGCAGATTTCGTCGGAATATATTAATATTTTAAGAGGCATTAATTAGTTATAGCCGACGAAACCGTCACTATTTAACATAGACACCGACGAAAAAATGTCATTTTCGTCGGTTATAACAGTTATAGCCGACGAAATTTGGTAAAAATCGTCGGCTATAGCAGTGATAGCGGACGAAATAATGTCAATATCGTCGGCTGTTCTTACATTGGGGAAAAAAAATAAATAAATTTCTAAATTACAATTCCACGCAACCTGCAATTCACAATGACAATCTAACAAGAAACACGTTTTTCATTAATTATTTAATTTGTTCCATCCTAGCCACCATCCTGCTGTCCATCATGCTCGTCATCCTGCTGAATGAACTCGGGAGCTCTCGGCATTCGAGGTTCATCTAACGGCTCAAACGGGGGCGGGGGTTCAAGGCCTTGTTGTTGTGCCGCGAACATAGCATACCACCAGTTTTGTTGGCCGGCGTAGTTCTGTCGCCGAATTCTCTCGCATTCAGCATGTCAACGCTCCATTTCCATCTGATACTGCTGTGTTCTGCGTTGTTGCTCTTGTGATCTCTGGAACTGGGCCGCCAATCTTGCATTTTCTTCTGCCAATCTCTGCATTTCCCTCTTCATCTGTTGGGTGTCCCCGCCTCCCTTCTTTTGAGCTCCCTTAGTGGTCTTCAGGACCCCTATTCCAGAACTTCCCAAACCCCGGCAGGAGTAGTCGTTTGACCGTTTTGGGAAGGCTGCGTCGAATATCCTCGCTGCAGTTTGGACATTCGATCGGTCGACCTGGCTTAGGGCTTCTTGCAGATCTTCCTCTGAAATGTTCGGTTGTGTCTCCCGAACTATTGCCTGCAACACTTTTTATTCGGCCCGGTTCACCCTCTCCTAATTGAACGAGAAAAAAAAAAATTAATATTCTAACAAATATATAATTAAGTAAAATTAATAATTAAATATTTTAAAATCGTAATCAACGACTTACAAGCTCTTCTGTCGCTAATGGATAAGCCTTCTTGAACGTCTCTACGTACGGGTTGCTTAAAGGATGATCTCTAAGCGCCTCCTCCTGATATTGTGAAAATGGCCTAGAAGCACCATGATGGGGGGTTGTGTTACGGCGGCGGTTCGCAGAGTTCTGCCGAGACCGTTCCTTCAAACAAATAATAAAATATTAGAAAAATACATAAAAAAATATTAGTGTAATAATTATAAAATAATTAAACTAATAATTAAAATATTAACAAAATAAACATTTATAGTTAAGTTTAGTATTTACCTGCATAACTGGGTTGTTGAAGTCTACTGTCTTCAACCAACGCCACTCGTACTCCCTGAACATGAACTCTCTTGGAGTACCCATACGACCATATTTGTCGTATTCGGTAAAGTGGGTACGGAGCTCGTTCTTCCACTCTTTGAACCTACGGAAAAAACAAAAGTGCATTAGAGATATTATTAATATCATAAAATATTTCAAATTATAAGATGAGGAATTCCCAACGTACCTCGAGTTCTGCATGGCATACGCCCAAGCCTGCTTGTGTTCGGCAATCTCGAAGTATGCCTGAAAGATAATATTTTATTAGTTTTAAAATTATAACAATACCGAAAATTATTAAATATTACGATAAAGAAATTAAGTTTTTTAAATTACTCATCGACGCCGCGTTGTTGACATCTCTCTTGATCTCTTCCGGCACATCAGCCCACCGTGTCCACAACATAGGGACTCTATCCCTAATTAGTGCTCCCACGCAACCCGCGTAATCGCGGCGTTTTTTCCCCTTAACATCCTGATTAGAGGGTTCGTTGATCTGGATCCCCCCGCTGGTCTCAACACTTTTCCTGAGCGTATCAAAACATATGACACCTCTCGTATTCCTGCTTGGACTGCTAGCGGCGGTCCCTATCACATAAACGACGATTGGTTAATAAAATTAAATATTAGTGCGTTAATTTTAATAAAACATTTAATTAATAAAATCAAATGTTACCTGAACTCGATGACCCTTCTGTCGACTTTCCTTTTAATCTCGTCGAAATCAGGAGCTCAGGTCTCTCAAATGGCACATAATGGTATGCCTCCGCAACACTCACGTACTGAGGCCTAACAGGCCATATGGGCACACCACGCTCGTCGACCTCGGGTATGGCAGGAATGTTGTATGGCAGGTATAGCTGATTAGGGAGAGTAGGCCCCTCAGTAGACTCAGCAGCAGACGGCGCAGGACTCGTCATCGGCTCCCGATGAACCTCAGGCATACGAACCTGATGAACGTCTGGAGCTATGTCGTCCTGAAATAGCTGCGTACTACATCTCGGAGAATCTGGCCGAAGAGGGGGACATGAACTTCAAGAACCCCTAGATCTGGAACGCCAGCCTCCGAATAGCTGTCTAAATGCATCGGCCATCTGGAAACAAATAAATTAATACATTAATTAATATTAAATTATATTACATTAAATAACAAATTCTAATTAATATAATAACCAATAATACTTACATATTTTAAAACATACAAACAAATTAATATTTATAATTTAACTAATTTTAAATAATACTAACCATTAACATAAATATAACCATTTATATACAAATATAACTATATTTCACCATTAACATATATATACATACAAATAACCATTTATATATTAACATAAATATAACCATTTATATAATTAGGCTACCAATTTATATATATAATTAATTTAATAATTTATATATAACAATTAAAATATACATTAACATATATATATATATATATATATATATACAAATATGTGTATATATTAACAAATATATAACAATTTATATAATTAATCGAACAATTTATATATATAACCAATATATATAAAAATTTAACACACACTTAAATATCTAAGTTATATACATAAATTATACAATTAAAATAAATTGTAAAAAAAAAAATACCTAGTGGAGGAGGAGAAGGAGGAGGAGGACGCCGGCGCCGATTTGAGGAGGAGGAGGAGGAGGACGCTGCAGATCGGAGAAGGAGGAGGAGGACGCTGCAGATCGGAGAAGGAGGAGGAAGTCGATGAAATTCGAAGGATTGGAGAGAAAAAGTCGGGCTGAAAGCGAAGCTCAGCTTTTATAGCAGAGAGAATAGCCGACGATTTAAAAGATTTCGTCGGCCATTCTTTGAATGTCGTCGGCTATACTTTGGAAGATCAACAGCCGTCGGATCTGAGCCATCCAACGGCGGACAATTAAAAGGCGCGGATCGTAAGAGTTTAGCCGACGATTTAAAAGATTTCGTCGGCTATTCTTTGAATGTCGTCGGCTATACTTTGGAAGATCAACAGCCGTCGGATCTGAGCCATCCAACGGCGGACAATAAAAATGCGCGGATCACAAGAGTTTAGCCGACGAAATATAATTTTCGTCGCTAAACTATATGTCAAACCACTAAGTCAAACCTCTAAACGCTTAAAAACGGAAATTAGTCTAGTTAAACGACGGTTTCTGGCCTCACCTTCAACAGATAATAGTTTCAAATCAATGAGACGCAACCTATGAAGCACGGACACGAGTGTCCAATACGGACACGATACGATACGCGGACACTATAAAATCAAATTTTGATCGGACACGCGGTGGACACGTTAATTAAAAAATATATAATTAAAAAAAATAAACATAAGCAAAATAATTTCTCCATATCTAAATCCAAACAAATTCTCCATATCTAAATCCAAACAAAGGTTCAAACAAAATACATATCAAAATATTAATCCAAATCCAAATCTTAATACAAGCAAAGGTTCAAACAAAGTATATATTACATAACCAAATTCAAACACAAATTATAACAAGTAATAATGATGCTTAAACTCCAACACCCTCCTCCTCCATGTTCTCCACTTCAATATCATCACCATCATCAAACAATTCTCCCTCCAATTGAGGTTCATCAAGTGAAAGATTGGCAATCTCAAGTCTTCCAATATTAGAGTCTTCCAATGAATCAAATTCATCACCTCCAACATCCCACATAAGAGTTGCACCTTTTGTGTAACTTGAGCTCCTCCTAGATAAGAGGCGAAGATTGGTATGCACAAATACCAAATCTTCAGCTCTTTGGGGGATGAGTTTGTTCCTCTTTAAAGAATGAATGAAATTGTAAGTACTCCAATTTCTTTCACAACATGAAGAAGAACAAGATTGACCTAGAAGCTTGAAGGCTATGTTTTGAAGATTGTAAACAAAAGAGGGGTTTATGATTTTGCAAATATGATTACTCAAAATTAATTTATAATGAAAATAATAATTATAAATAAAGAATACCAATGGGTTCCAACGGATGTTAAATAGATAAAGAAAGTAGAATCCGTTGAAGTCGAGTCGTGTGTATCACACACTTTCCTTAAGACAATTACGCTGCCTCTATCGGTGCAAAATGACTTCTTAGCGTTCGTCTCCCAGGATACAACGACCTTTCGAGTTCTTGTGGCTGCACTACTACAAGAACACCTACGAACTGCTAGTACTTTCTATCTATCACCAGAATAAAACAAGAACACAAGTGTAGAAGAGAGAATGATCTTCAAAGGAGAAGAGCTCAATGCTTTGTGTTGGTGTTGGTATTGGTGTAGGTCTAAAACTATGGAAAAAGAGGTCATTTTTATAGTGTGAGGAATGGTCAAGGCTATTAAAATCAATCATCAATATAGGGAACTCAATGGTCATGAACATCTCACTCAATGGTCATGAACATCCCACTCAATGTTCATAATACATATTACATCATATGTTACTAGAATATCAAAAATTTTCCAGTAGCAACTGAAGAGTCACTTGACTCTTACCATTTCCCTTCTTCAATAGCCAACTTTGGATGACAATTTTTCATTCATCCCAAAACCAAATTGGTCATATGAACACATAATATTGTAGTCTTCATTATGAAGAAAACAAATCCAAGTTCAATTCTCATTAATTATAAGTGTAACACACTTTAATTAATCCATTTAAATTTGGTTTCAAATTTTAACCCATTTTTCCAACAATTCCCCACATGAATAAAATTGGCCACCAAAGACTCGATAGAATTGGTGATAGATTTCTATGGTCGAAACCTGCATAGGATAGGTAGGTTTTACCCTTTGAACCTTCCCTTGTGAAAGTATGATTACGTTACTAACTAAACAGTAGACGCGATGTCCTTGAACTATTCGTTATTTTGTGTAACTGATAGCATACCTCACACAGGAGTCTTCCTGGTACATTGCAGTTCTCACTATTGTGCCCGTTTTGGCCCTGGACACACGCCTGGTTCTGTAAGAGTTTGTTAAGAATTGTGCCCCAACAATTCCCTTAGAAGCGGCCCCACTTCTCTCTTACATAGGTGATCTCTTAATTAAGAGTAACCCGCATTACTCCGCTCGGTTTTTCCGACGCATAAGAATCATTAAAAGCTTGGCTTAACCTAACTCTTACGGGTATCACTGTTTTTCATCATAGGAATGGATTTGGGTACTCCCCACAGTGATCTAATCTCATCTCCACAATTTAGTTTTCCCATTTGAATCTAGCTCTTGGGATCTCCAGTCTACTAGGTTGGGTATCCACTGAAGAAATTTTATTTTCCAATGGGCTTTAATCCCATTCCTCTTGATGATTTTGTCAACTAACTCTCTAGTTAACCCTTTGGTTAGCGGTTCCGCAATATTTATCTTTTGACTTCACATAGTCAGTCAAGATAACTTCAATAGAGAGTAGTCAATTGGTATTATGTCCTCGAAGGATGTGTCTAGACTTACCATTGTACATCTTCCTTTGTGCCCTACTAATTGCAAATTGACTATTACAATAAATTGCAGACACATGTCTTGTCAATCTTGGAATATCCTCCATATTGGTGTAACCATTGTCATTATTCCCCACATTTGTCTGGTACCACAAACCCATACTTCATTGTGGATCTAGTTATAATGGTCCATTTGGAGGATTTTCATAACACTGTCCCACCTTTATTAACCGCTAGTACACTTAAAGACTATCGTGTTAGATATCCATTTTTCATCTTAGTATCCTTCTAGGACAACACAACTCAAATATTACTCGTGTGTCTCTTTGACTTGCTCACATAAGCAATATCCATATTTTTCATGTCAAATATGAAATTTAACATATCTCTAGTGGATTTAATCATCTTATTTATTGCATTCAAACAATAAACATGCCATTACATATCCACTTGCTTTCAAAATGAGTTAAAGTATCATAAAGCATACTTTGACTCTTGTCAATGTTAATTAGTCTACATAGAGCACCATAATTATCATATATCTTGGTCTATCATGCCATATATTTGGATGGCTCAACCATATTGGTGAAAAGAAACTTTATTCATTCTTGGACAAATGTCATTTACAAGAATTAAATAATCCACCACTCATGGTCCTATTTTATTTTATAAACTTGGCTTGGTCATACCACAACTCTAAGTCTTTTATTCCACAGTCATAATCATTGACTTCATCCATGCCCTTCGTTGGACATATTTTCAACAAGTGCATCAAGTGAAGCCCACTCAATTTCTCAGATTTTTCTCTTTGTGAGACTGAGACATATATTCAGGCAATCACGTCCATGGTCGGCATCTTGATCGACTCTTGGTTGTTTCAGTAATTTTTCAATTCCGAAAACACACCCATAAGTGTTAATTGAAATAACCACTTATTTATTAATTCAATGTAAATGTAACTTACAAATTCCGTAAGACAATAATATCTGTATAGGCAACCATTCCGTAAGACAAGTATACAGGCAACCAATTCTGTTTAGGCAACCATTTGGTAGTACAAGTATTACGCAATCACATCCGGTTGGCACCTTGATTGACTCTTTGGTTGTTTCAGCAATTTTTTCAATTATGAAAACACACCTATAAGTGTTAATTAATATAATCACTTATTTCTCAATTCAATGTATACGTAAGCTACGAATTCCGTAAGGCAACAATATCCGTATAGGCGACCAATTCCGTTTAGGCATCCATTCTATAAGGCAACAACAAGCTTCGAAAGAACCTTAAATCCATTTAGGCAACCATTACATAAGGCAACAACAAGCTTCGAAAGAACCTTAAAACCGTTCCATAAGGCAACAACAAGCTTCGAAAGAACCTTAAAACCGTTCCATAAGGCAACAACAAGCTTCGAAAGAACCTTAAATCCGTTTAGGCAACCAGAACCTTAAATCCGTTTAGGCAACCAATAAACCTCGAATCATACAAGCAAAATCAATTTTTTAATTGTCTTAAGTTGTAAACAAAAGAGGGGTTTATGATTTTGTAAATCTGATTACTCAAAATTAATTTATAATGAAAATAATAATTATAAATAAAGAATACCAATGGGTTCCGACGGATGTTAAATAGATAAAGAAAGTAGAATCCGTTGAAGTCGAGTCATGTGTATCACACACTTTCCTTAAGACAATTACGCTGCTTCTATCAGTGCAAAATGACTTCTTAGCGTTCGTCTCCCAGGATACAACGACCTTTCGAGTTCTTGTGGCTGCACTACTACAAGAACACCTACGAACTGCTAGTACTTTCTATCTATCACCAGAATAAAACAAGAGCACAAGTGCAGAAGAGAGAATGATCTTCAAAGGAGAAGAGCTCAATGCTTTGTGTTGGTGTTGGTATTGGTGTAGGTCTAAAACTATGGAAAAAGAGGCCATTTTTATAGTGTGAGGAATGGTCAAGGCTATTAAAATCAATCATCAATATAGGGAACTCAATGGTCATGAACATCCCACTCAATGTTCATAATACACATTACATCATATGTTACTAGAATATCAAAAATTTTCCAGTAGCAACTGAAGAGTCACTTGACTCTTACCATTTCCCTTTTTCAATAGCCAAATTTGGATGACAATTTTTTATTCATCCCAAAACCAAATTGGTCATATGAACACATAATATTGTAGTCTTCATTATGAAGAATACAAATCCAAGTTCAATTCTCATTAATTATAAGTGTAACACACTTTAATTAATCCATTTAAATTTGGTTTCAAAAAGGGTTTTTAACCCATTTTTCCAACAAAGATTTGGTGCGAAAACTCCATGAATCACCCACCATGTAAGTGGCTCTAATAAAAATCTATCCTTCATAGCATCTACACTTCCAAACTCTTGCATACACATAGAAAAATTAGCAAATTCTATGTTAACCTTTCTTCTCTCATCTTCATCGGCAAAGTACCGACTAAGACAAATTGTCCTTTCTTTTGTAATCAAACTATCTTTGTGGGGAGCAACATGAGAAGGATCATCACTAAGCCATTCCGAACTATATTACCTATTTAGTTAAATATAAATATGCATAAGTTTCTATTAAAGAAATATGACTATGTTTATAAAATAAATACTAAAAATTTATAGTGCACTAATTAGATAGGTAGGAAATAATACTTACTTGGGATTTAAAGAATGTGCCCAGCAATGGAGGGGCGTGTTGCTCTTGGTCCAACGAGCCATCAACATTTTATACGATCTTCAGGACCATCTCCATCTCCAACACTACCACTGGCGTTAACAGACCCGGCAGTAGAACTAATAGGAGTTGATCCTCCTGTACTCATACTTCCTGAAAAAAGAAAAAGAAAAAATTACTCACAAGCTGCAAACTCAAAACACCAGACCCAATTACCTCCAATAGCAGATACAAAGCCTACTGCTCATAGGATATGAAGACTACATGTGCTAAGCAGACTAATAGAAAATATGGTAGGATAAGATATTTGCTCTACAATGAGCTGAGCAAATCTACCCATAAGCAAAGTTCTACAACCCTAAAGAATGAATTCTGGTGCTAACAACAGAAAAAAGGCAAAACATTATTCAAATTTTTTTACAGTCAATAGAGATGTCATATGCCAAACTCAGGGGCTCTTCTATTATGCAACCAGCCTAAATAGGGCAAGGACACACTTCTAAATAACTGGAAGTCCAAAACAAAATAAATGATAACTGTTTTAATGCATTACTTTGATTACAAAATCAAGCCAGTTTCTTCTCTCAACCAAATATAGCTGCACAAGACCAAATAAAACGCCAATATAGCATCTAGGCTGACTTCATTACCCAAGAGAAATAGTTACTTAACATAAAATTCAGTTGAAGTGTTGCGAATCAACAACTCTTCTTCTTTTCAATATATGATTTCACAGTTCCCATCCATCTAATGAACTCAGTTTTATGACTTTATCTTTATTCTTCATATATGTGTGTAAGAAAATAGCAAGATCATCATTTATACCCCTTGCTTCTAAGAATTCGTATAGCGATTCTTGTAACTCATCATCAAGTTCCCTGCACAAAGATTGTCGAGTAAATATGTAGATGAAGAAAGGGTTACCAACTTTAGAAACTGCTGATAGAAACATAGAAAACATCATAACAGGCAATCAATTTCTCTCACCAATTTCTAACAAAGCACAATACTAATCAAGGCCAACTCACAATCATGATGGTTGCAGGCATCGATACAAATCAACCATCGACACAATTTCACACACAACACACAGAACCCAACTTTTCTCTTCAATTACCACAACTCAAACAAGAACCCATCATAACCAAGAAGACAAGAACCCATCGTAACCAAGAAGACAAGAACCCATCGTATCAAAGATTGGGGAATTGGGTGCATACCTGCGATCAATCGGACTCGAATTGGTGAATTCGTCTCGGGTGTGCTGTGCCTTCGTCTCAAGTGAGCTGAATTCGTCTGCGCTGGAGACGAGAGGAAGAAGGAGACGAGCGGAAGAAGGAGACGAGAGGAAGAAAAGCAGCTCGGGAAGAATGAAATTCAGAGACCAAAAAAATGACCTAACCCCTTTCTGAAATGTAAAAAGACATAATTACCCCCGCGTGTCCAACCTATCTCGCGTGTCCATTTTGGACCTCGCGTGTCCATTTTGGACACGCGCGTGTCCAAACCGTGTCCAAAATTCAATTCGCGTGTCCTTGCGTATTTGACCGTGTCCGCTCGTGTCCGTGTCTGATACGTATCGGACACGCGACACGCCAGTGTTTCAGCGTGTCCATGCTTCATAGGACGCAACTAATCATATAAAAATTTTACAAAATTGATTTAACGAACGTCAGGCTACCCATAGGAAAACGAAAGTAAAAAACAGTTAACCTCAACATTCGGCACACAGATTTTATCAGAACCTTGTCATTTTTCAACCGTAGACGTATTTCATTATTTCAGTCATATCTTATTTCACAACATTTTTGCATTTGAAGAGTCTACGTATAGTAACTATTTGAAACTATACATTCATTTAAACACTTAGTAAACAAGTTAAGGAACATTAGTGCATATGTTCTGATTTTGAATCTAAAAGTTTAGAAAATCTATTCCAACCGTCAGATATCACCGTTAAGATTAAATACATATATGGAAAAAAATCCAACTTCAGCTGACAACGTTAAAGGCTCGATCGGAACGGTCAATCGGGTAAGTCAAACCTCTAAACGCTTAGAAATGGTAATTGGACTGTCTAAATGACGTTTTTTTTGCCTGACTTTCAACACATAATAGTTTCAAATCGATGAGATGCAACTAATCGTATAAAAATTTTCCTCAAAATATTTACCGAAGGTAACGCTACCATTAGGGAAACGAAGGAATAAAACCTTTGACCGCATCTTTCGACACTCAGATTTTATCGGAATCTTGTCATTTTTCAACCGTAAACGTATTTTATCATTTTGGTCATATCTTATTTCATGACTTTTTTCTGTTGGAAGGATGAAGCAATGGTTTATCGTTAGTGATAGAAAATGGAATCTGGTCATTTTTTGTTTTTTGTTTTTAAATCATAGCTGACGAGAGACAACCTCGTACTCGTCGGCTATTATATTGTCGTTTTCTGTCTAAAATAAAATATGTATTTTTCAATATAGTTATGGCCGACGAAATAATGCATTTTTCGTCGACTATTATGAGTATATCCGACGAAATAACGTGTTTTTCGTCGGCTATTATATGAAAAAGGTAAAAAAATCAGTAGGTTTACACCTCTCATATTCCTATTTCCTGTTCATATATAACCAAAATTGAACATCAAGAAAACAGAAACTCAGCAGTCAACATATTTCAAATTTTTTTTAAGCGGTTTGGAACCCAGCCTAGCTGGGAGGCTCATCCCCACGCCCGTTCATTAGAAAAATCTTGCCAACGCTACTAACGGCTCCACAACGTGACGGGGAAGGAACGGTCGAATGAAAACAGGGAAGAGACGTTGTAGCAGGATATGATTGTCATGACTTTTCAACCCGTAAAAATTGTTGAATTGTCTGTTCACACACTTGACTATATTTCCAGCAAAGCCTGAAGGATACTTGGCCTGACTTATCCAATGGAAAATTTCTGATTTATGCTCAGGCTTGACGGTGTAAGGAGCTTGAGGCATTTTTCTCTTCCCTTGTTTCAACCATAGTTGTTTTCTGATATTTATGTTTTGCAGATCAGTGCGAGCCTTAGGACCGTCTTTCGTCTTCCCCTCCAAGTTCAGCGTTGTGCCCACCACACTTTCAGAAACATTTTTTTCTATGTGCATAACGTCTAGGAAGTGACGGATCAACAACTCACACCAGTACGGGAGTTCCCACAATATGTTCTTATGTGTCCAGAATTTGTACTCCTCAGGTCTTTCAGGTATTTCCGCTACAATATTGGGATGATTGCTGAGGGGCCCAAAATCGTACTCATTAAGCACTGCTAAAATTTCTCTTCTCGTCCATCTTCTGGGAGGACCACCGTGTTCTTCGATTCCATCAAATGCGGCGGACTCGTAACGCCAGTGGTGATCCACCGGAAGGAACACACGATGACCCATTCTGCATATCTTGTTGCAATGAGGGGTGCTCCCATAATCGCTGAGGCACTCTGGACAAGTCTTGTATCCCCTAATAACGCTGCCCGACAACATCCCATAAGCAGGAAAATCACTGATGGTATCAATAACCATGGCATGCATCTGGAACGTCTCCTCCTTGTACTTGTCAAAAGTGGGATGACTAACGTCCCACAATACCTTAAGCTCTTCAATCAATGGTCTCATATACACATCGAGACATTTCCCTGGGTAACCAGACCCCGGAATCAACAACGTCAACATATTATATTCCTTCTTCATGCACATCCACGGAGGAAGGTTGTAAGGTACCAAAATCACCGGCCATATACTGTATGAAAAACTCATGGTGCCGAAAGGGTTGAACCTGTCGGTTGAGAGCCCGAGCCTGACGTTTATGACATCTGACGCAAAATGAGGAAACTCATTGTTTATATGCTTCCAAGCCGCTCCGTCAGAGATGTGTGTCATGATATCTGCGTCTCCCAAGTCCTGCTCACCGTGCCATCTCATAGCTTTTGCGGTGGTTTCTGACATGTACAACCGCTCAAGTCTGTCTCTCAACGGAAAATACTGAAGCACTTTCACAGGTTTCCTATTGCCTGCTCCCGTCAACTTATATCGGTCAGAATGACATATCGAACATGTGTCAAGGCTAGCAAGGTCATTCCCTTCTGCATCTTTACCCCAGAAGAGAACGCAGTCAAATGCGCATGCATGGATCTTAATGTAGGAAAGCCCTAGATCTTTAAGTATACTTCGGACCTTACGGTGATTGGTAGGATTACGATGACCCTCCTCCAACAACGAAGAAGTGTACTGTAGATATTCATCCACTTGCCTGATAGTCGATTTTGTCTCGACTTTAATCCTCATTACCTCCATCACACTTTCAAGAACTGTCTTCTCAGAACTTGAAGACACAGGGGTCTGTTGCAATGCAATCAGTTTGTTGTACTTGTCAAAGGCAGCAGTGTTGACAACTTGTGGGAAGAGCTGCACCGGGTCATGCATATATTGTTCCCCACGTACACCGCTTTCAAAAGGAAACACGTCGTTCACAAATGTCATTGTTGGATCGTTGGATCGTTGGATGTACTACTACTGCCCGCCTCAAAAAACTGCCCATAATCATGCGATCCATCTAATGATGGCTCACCGTGATATATCCAGTGTGTGTACTTCGGCCAAAACCCATTACTCTTTAGGTGCTCCCATATTGTCATAATCGGAAATCGACACATATCACTGCGACACCTACATTTATTACACGGGCAATAATGGTATTCATTCCCGTTTGCATTTTCCTCGACGAACTGCAAAAAATTCACAACTCCTGTAGTGTATCGTCGGTCATGCCTTGGAAGCGAAATCCAACTCTTATCCGGATCCATATTTAGCCTCAAAATAATATATATATATATATATAACTTTAATTAATAAGAAATTAATTAACACATACATATATATATATATATAAATAAATCCTTAATAATTAATTACATTACAATATATATTATTATCAACATCAACTCATATATATATATACCATTAACAACCATTATTTAAGTTACACTATATATCAACCATTATTTAAGTTAATTACACTATCAACAACTATTAATTAACATATATATATATATATATATAATTAAACTCCACACACACACACACATATATATATATATATATATATATATATATATATATATATATATATATTTTAACACTAATTAAAATAACATCAAATTAAAACACATAATTAAACTCTAACTTAAAATCAACACAACTACAACTCAAAATCAACATATACACATACATTCTAACACTAAAACAACAACAAAACAAAAAAATCACTTACTAAATCAAAATCACTAAAACTCAAAATCAACTCAACTTAAACTCAAAATCAACATATATACACATATACGTACCTATATATAGCTCTACAATGTAAGAGAGGACGGATTGCAACAATACCCACAGATTTTTCACATTTTCTCCCGTTTTTTTCGTTTTTTTTTAAATGAGCAGCTGCTGTCTAGATCTGAAAATATATATAGACTTATAGCCGACGAAAATGTCAATTTCGTCGGCCAAAATTTCAAAAGTTTTCGTCGGCTAATGTTTCAGAGAAAGGCCGACGAAAATCCAAATCGTCAACTGAAATATGAATATAGCCGACGATTTTTGTTTATACCAACGAAAAAACAGTATCGTCGGCTATGGTTAAACTATGGCCGACGATTTTATTTTTCCACCGACGAAAAATAAAATCGTCGGCTATTCTTTGGAAATACCGACGAAAATTTTAATTCGTCGGCCGTTTTTTTTTTTTATTTCGTCAGGAAAAGCCTTTTTTCTGGTAGTGAACGTACTCTCAAGTGGAGTAGCCCCATTTCGATTTATGTTCTCCTAAAAATGCACATATGTATATGTATGATAGAGAGTCTTTGATGCATGGCGTGTAAATACACAACTTAGTTTGAATGATTAACAATTATGAGTTTATTATAGATGCATAATGGCCAAAATATAGAGAGTTTCTATACATGGGCACTGATATAGGGCCTCAATGAGGCCTAAGATTTATGGTCTCAATCATATATGGCGTGATATGTCATCTATACACATAATCAATTGAAAAATTCATGTCATGTCATTCTTAAATAAAAAGACGATCTTATCATCTTAATTAGGAAATGCGTATATTAATTAATGTATTAATAATTATTTTGGTTAATAAACATACCAAATTAGGCAATAATCATACCAAAAATTTTGCATCGAGATGATTTAGTTACCTTACATGAACTATATTAAATTTATTTATGGGTTACGATATTTAATAAACATTTTCCATCTTTGTCAATCTTGATTTAATTCTTTACTTTTTTTATATATCAAGTTTTCTTACTTTAATTGGTTAAAATTATGATATATACCATATATCGTAATTCAAAAGTAAGATTTTAAAAATAAAAAAATCTATATCAAATTTCTTTTGGACGATTATATATATACACATATACCTATTTCTTGGAATGAATTTTTTTTTTTAATAAAGGACGAAATTTTATTTCTTGTAATATATATATATATATATATATATATATATATATATATATATATATATATATATATATATAATCCGTTTCAGATGCGGACGTCAGGAAACTTTAATTTTCTAGATTTCGGCGCTCTTGTCTGTGCCGGCTAGAGCTCCAGCGCCAGCCCCTGAAACTTGAATTTTCTAGATTTCGACCGTCATGGGCTGGCGCTGGAGCTTCGGCTGACACAGAGAGGAGCGCAGGGAGGGGAGGAGCGCGGCCAGCACCATCCGCGCCATCGCCGGCTTACGGCGGCGGCGATTCTGGACGGTCCGGACGTCCGCACCGGATAATCCCTCTATATATATATATATATAGACTCACACTTTCGAAGAAGTATACTTTCAAAAATATTGAATTTTCAAAGTAATTTTGGTGTTGCATTCTAAGAAAAAAAGGAGAAGGTATTTTTGGAATTTAAATCTAAGCATTATCGTGATAGAAAAAGAAAAAGAAACAAAAAATACAAAAATATATGTTTTTTTTATAGAAGAAAAACAATAATCTAGAGCCATTATATTAAAAAGGGCAAGATTGTATTTTTAGTTAAGAATGAGATGGAATGATTTTTCTAATAGGTGATATGTCTAGGTGACATAGCATGCCACATAAAATTGAGGCCACAAATTTTAGACCTCAAATAATTTTCCTTCTATACATACACTGTGCATACAAGAATCACTAGTCAAAACATATTTAAAACTGAAATAATATATTATTCCAAATTGTAAGCGACTACATTTATTTTTTATAACGACACAATTAATGTTACTGAGAAAATGAGAAAACTGAAAAGTCCCTATAGAAAGACTCATAATCTACCGAAGAGTTACATATACTGGAAATATGTTCATGCATGGTATTTAAATAATTAATTAGATTACTTTAAGCAACAGATTAGCCAAAGTCTGTCATGCCCTATAAATTGATCCCCTAAACCAAATATTTCTCACTTACAAAATACAAAAATGACTCGAGTGACCATAGCATTGCTCATTTTTGCACTCATAGTCACCTGTGAGGCTATTAACTGGGATACTATTCATTTGCAGATTATCAATTATCTGGATCCCCCATCCGATGTTCTCATTCACTGTAGATCCAAGGACGATGATCTCGGCGTCCAACGGCTTCACAGCAACGGAACCTACGGATTTCATTTCAAACCGGCCCCTTTCGCCGGAACGCTGTTCTACTGTAGCTTTGTATGGCCTTTCCACATTGAGTGGTTCGACATATACGTACACTTGAGGGATGACTGTGATCATTGTACATGGAGAATCAAACCCACTGGTCCATGCAGGTACCAAGATCAGACTGAGCAATTTGATCTGTGCTATCCCTGGAACAAGAAGGCAATCAGTCCAGCCAGTCAACCCCAAGCAATGGGATAGTACTGAGCAACCTTAATGCATGTTCCATGAAACTTGTTACACGTACCAAAAACCATGTCAATTATCACCTCTGGCAGTAAGGATTTAAGCAGTTAAGAATCATATATATTGCAAATTCGACTAATAAATGATCATCCTTCAATGGTGATCTACATTGGAATTTCTTTTTTCTTAAGAATAAAAAAGTAGAAATGTTTTGCTTATGCTATGGACATAAAAGATTGATTACTGTTTTTTCGAAATGGTGACTATGGTACAACAGAAGGTTGGAAACGATGAGGTTAGCCACTCAGGGTCTCTCATTTTTGTGGTTTCAGTTTTGCGTGGTTATGCATTTAGGTTCTTGCTCAAGTTACATACCCTCCTTCAGAGTGGTCAATCTCTAGCAACCTTTTCCAAATTTTAGTCAGATACTAATATGGAAAATCGGAAACTAGTAATTTCACACACTCAACGAGGAGAGGACATCATGATTTCCTGAGAATGATCATGTTTTAAGAATACAATTCTCATTGAACATGAATCCCTTTCTTACTTTGACATCTTATCAAGTAATACAAAAGCAATATATGGAGGGTGTTTCAATAGAAATAAATCAAAGAATGTTTCATGATCAAGTCACCAAATATGATCCATCCACTAACTAAAATTACGAAAATGGATACACTCAATGGTCAAGAAGGTAGCAGCAGATAGGAAAACCATATAATTCTACAAATGTCATGTTTGTATTAATGTAACAAAACGAATTCACTGCAGAAGACTTTGAATAATTTGAACGTTTACATTACAGTCATGGACATTATCTGACGTGCAAGACCTGGATCCTGGTTCAATAGCTCCCTCAAGTTGGTCTCTACCTCTCCCATCTGTTTCTCAATGTATTCCTTTGAGGTCTGTCGAAGAGCACAAAATATCAATTTGCTTCCACCACAGTAAGACAAGAAAAAAAGAAATATGATCTTCTAAAATTTAGCAGAGTTGAATTTAACCAAGAAATAATCTACAAATGACAGTCTTGACTATTTTTTTTTTCATGAGAAACAAGTTACTTAAATAATACACAGATGCAATCATAAAACACGTAACAAGCTAGAGCACTAAAAAATCTGTTACCAAAAAGAATCTATAGAAAGAATCCCCGCAACCCCCACTTTCTTTCCTCCAATACTTCAAAGATTATTGTTCCGCCTTAACTTTGCAGCAGTTTTCCCTCTCTCCCTCCACAAGCATTTTCATGAACACACGACAGTTTGGGATTCAACGATCAAAGTCATGAACACGATTCATGACATTGACTTGTACATCACTTGTTCACATTATTGCTTGATTAGGTAAAGAGATTTAAAGAAGGTTGGACAAGAACTTTAGAAAATAAAAAAATAAAAAAAGATAGGAATTTTTATATACCATCGCACATGTACATGTTGACGTTCACATTTAACTGTGAAGCTAACAAAATGGAAAATACTTGCTTGAGAATACTTAATTCATCACATGACTTTATATCAGGATTCTACAGGATGTCCCTATTGTACTCACACAGACCCTTAGTAATGAGACAGCAGCTCAAGAATCTCCACATTTCTGAAAACAAAAATGATTTTCACACGATGGTCAGGCTTTAACAATTGAAAAAATGTCTTGAGGGCACAAATTTATGATTTTATGATTTTATCCTAATTCCTGGTCCAACACTCCTACTCATACAAAATCGTTTTAAGCTTCTTATAAGCAATGTCACAACGTACACGTCCAGGTGAAACCAAGTTTAACAGCTTATAAGTAACCAAGTAACAAAAATTGACAATCAGTACTAGGAGAGTAGGAGACATACTGAAGAATTGGAAAACATGGAATAGTAGAATGTACAATCCAACAATCTCAACAGAAAAGAATCAGAACTGTTATATCAATTACATTCATCCATTTCGGTGAAATTATTAAAAAAAAGAATATGATTGATTAATCACTACTGTTGTGAGTGTTGTCTGAAGTTGCAGTAAGAAATAGCACAAATTGCTTAGTTTTTTAAACAATGCAAAAACAACCTTTCAAGAAAGAGATTCATAATGCAAAGAAAGTTTGTAACTGACGGCAACAAGTAAATTAGTGCGGGGTTTTCAAGTCCAAGTACATGTGGTTACCTATTTCCAATACAACGCATTCGCAAATTTGATCCACATTTAACATCTAAAGTACCTAGTGGTGTCTCCCAAAAGATACATTAACGATAAAAAAATGTACAAGAAAGGAGAATAGTACCTGTAGTGAGGCAATCGCACTCTCACTGTCCTTGAGCTTCTGTTCCTGTTCTTCCACCAACACTGACTTTGGCTCTAAAACAAACCTGCACATCATAAATAACATAGTTCAACACACTATTTCATATATCGCATATATCAGCTACCTCATTGAATCAATAAGTCCTGAAACCATTTAATAAAACGAGAGAGCAATCCGAAACTCACGTTCTTCCTGCAAAACAGATTAAAATTATCAAATTCAAATCCAAACACCCCAAACAAACAAAAGGGTTTAAAATTTTTAGGGAAAGATTAAAACTTGAGAGTCATTAAAGTGAAGTTACCAATAGACTTGTAAGTATTTGCGTCTTCAGGCAAAGGACGAATCTCCTCTAGGGTTAGAAAAGCACGCTTCTTTTCTCCTTCTTTATTCCGCATCTGGTTCTGCACCTGAAAACCCATTTCAAATCTCCACTTATAAGTTCTGGGTTTCTATCGTATTTTTCATATTGGGTATTGAAGTGGGTCAAAACACACCTGCTTGAGTTTGGCGGTGAGCTCGATCATGCGACCTTGAATCTCCATGAACGCCTGTGAAACATTAACTTGTGATAAATAGAAAGCAAGTAAAGAAATTGAAAGATCAAGAGAGAAAGATGAAAGAGGGGCTTACGTTTCTGTTGGCTTCGTCGGCCATTTTCAAAGGATTCTCTGCAAACTATGGTCTGTCTGCAGCGAGTGACTTTGTTACTTATTGATTTGTGGGCAAGAATTGGGTCGGGTTGGCCCGTTCCAATTACTATTTTTTACTTTACTTTTGGTATTTTTGTTTATCGTTTCATGTCACGATTCACCAACACACTGTACTACTTAATGATCGACAAAATTATAACAGTGAAGTATACTCAAGATATCTTGAACTTCATGCAATGCGGTCGTACAGCTTACAACATATAAATGATGATTATTATTTTACTTCATCCTATATTTAAAAATGAAATGAGACCATAGTTCCTAATATCAAATATTTGGGCATTAAAAGTCTCACTAGGCACCCCAGCATTCCAAACTAAAAGATCTAATTTAGTAATGACATCTGCTATAAAATTTATTTGTCTAAAAATATGTCTAAAGAAAGTGGAAACAAAATTTAGAACGTGAATCGTTAAATGTCTTGAATTATTTTGAGGAGTCTCTATATGGCAGTTCAATTATTCCTTTGACTACCACAATAATATGATAGAGAAAAAGAGAGATTTAAAAGCTTACATAAGCAAAACAAACCACCCAATATGAGAACCTAAATTGAAAAGAAACTTCATTTGCAACTTGCAACTAATCTTTAGAGAACTTGTAAAAAAAAAAAAAAAAAAAAAAAAAACTAATCTTTAGAGAAAAAATGTCTTACAACTGACGTATCCAATATCTTAGTCGGCATCTGTTAAACTGTTGCTTAATCTCATCCTAATCCTGCTCACATCCATTGACTACCCCACCCGTCATAACCCTTTGAAGTTTGAACACATTCCTAACCTCAATTATCTATAATTTTAGAAGTTAGAACTCCGACCCTATTGAAAATGAGTCATTAGCAATCTAATAATCATGTTCTGTTGGACGTATTAGACGTAATAGACCATATTATAATCATGGTTTCAAGACATAATGGACCATATTTCTAATTTCTTATCTTAAAATTCAAACAAACAAGTCACTCTCATGTTAGCTGTCTATACTGATCCCGATCTGATCATCAACTAAAACACTCACTCCCAATAGAAACTCAAATAATTCGAGCAAGGGGCATTAAGGCAGTTTCGCCAACACCTTCTGGAACAAGTGGCCGATGTGGAAACTGGCAACACGAGTGAAAATAACTACCCAAAATTAAACCAAAGTATCCATCTTTCAAAAATCTTTGAATGATTGCTCGGCACAAAAAAAGAAATGAAACCAAACCCAAAAATATAAAACAAATTTACAACTCATCGTCGTCATCCGAGAAAGTTTAGTTTCAGTTTGGTACTTTGGTTTTCTTTTTTCCGGGAGGGAAGGAGTGACATGGTATTGGGTAGCATCAACATGTCCGGTTTACCGTTATGTTCGCCTATCTTGGCTTCTAAACCTTAAACAACAACTACTGGACCAAATCTCTTTTCCCTTGTCTTTGGTTTTAGTTTTGTTCTGTTCTGTTCTGTTTCGAAAGACTTGTGCTTTAAATCTCTTTGACACTTTCTCTCTCCTCCCTTGATATTTATCATCTCTCTTTTTGAAAGCCTTGGGTGGCTCCGGCGACCCACATCGCATTTTTGGCCCGACCCAGATTTGAATCCGGACCCGGATTGTAATTAGAGAGAGGGGCATTGACAAGTGACCATGTCGGTGGAGGCTGATTGAGGCTGTCATTTGTCAATGCCTGGAAATATGGAGGGAGGGGTTGAAATGTAACGTGGGGTGATTCGGGGTGCGGATTTTGTTTCAAGGATTTTGGTTAATGTTCCTTAGATTCATGGGGATTTGTTTCAGTGAACACAGGAAGGAATCCAAGTTTACTCAGAAAACCCAACAAGGTGTGTATATATCATTGTTTTAGCAACATTTCAGCAATCAAATTTAGGATCTTTTTGGTTTTCAGAATATGGGGAGAATAATGGGTTCTTGTGTTGTACATTTTGTCATGTGTTTATTAGAAGGTGAATGGGTTTGAAGCATTGTTTGAAATATGTGAGTGAATGTGCCGCATTTAGATATTTGGTGAAGTATCATTCATGGGATTTCAATGCTGGTTTTGTGTTTGGTATGCTATGTCACGGGTGGAGAATGTTTGAAATGAAGGGGTTGCTTGTACTTCTTAATTAAAGTTCAAAGTTCTGATATAGGTGAAGTTTGTATATGATAGTTATTGAACATACTGCTTTTTCTGCAGGTTATGTTGATCATTCTGTAATTGTTGTTCCTTTTCTTTTCTTTTCTTTCCTTCTCTTTTCTATATTAGTTGTATTAACTCTTGTTGATTGATAAACACCAATATAATTTGCATTAGCATTTGCATGGTGTTTAGAAGCTACCAGTAAGAGATGCATTTCTTTGTTAGTCTAGTGACCTACGAGTTAGTAAGGTGAACATGTATGGAAGTAAAGTGAAACTTGCAGTGTTCTATTTAATGAAGTAGCTTTTTGTTTATGAGTGTTGGTGTAATACTTACCTTTTCTTGTGGAAAAAAAAATGAAGTAGGATATGACTCTTCGGTATCTCAACCTAACCCGGACAGAACACCACGAGATACTCCTTTGGTTACAAAGAATATCAAAGACCTCCGCCAAAATCCCGGATACATCAATGTCAACATCTTTACTCATGATGAGATGAGGTTGGCCACAAAAAATTTCAGGCCAGATTTGATTCTTGGTGAAGGTGGATTTGGAATTGTATACAAAGGAGTCATTGATGACACTGTGAGGCCAGGTTACAAGGCCACACAAGTTGCCATTAAGGAGCTTAACCCCGAAGGGTACCAAGGTGATAGGGAATGGCTGGTATTTCACTCATCTTTCACTCTAATCTTGTTTATTTTCTTAGAAAATCACGCCATACAGTATTCTGTTTTACAACATGTTCTGAGTGCGGATGAAGAATGTGAATTATTTTCTTTGAAAACAAAGTGGATGACGTTCTAGTAATGAATGTGGAAGATAAACTCATTCTGACACTGCTGACTGAATGGTGCGTAGTCTGAAGCTTGTCAGACTGTCCAGATATAAGTATTGCCTCCTTGTGTGCAAGGCAAAGTTTCTTCTACTTCTTAACTTGTTACAAGTTCTACCAGAAATAGCTTATTTTCTCTTTAGTTTAGGTGTTGTTTGAATGTTAAAAGGGCTTCCTTGTTACTTGAGATTAGTGGATGATCAAAAACTTTGTTCTATGAAATGATAACCACTCTTGCAAGAATAAAACCATCGATGAAATAAGTAGGACATATGAGCTTTTTTCTATTGTTGCTACAACAAAATTTTGCCTCTTGATAAGTCCCTAGTTTGAATAATACATGGGATGTGGCATAATATATCTTATGTCATTTGTTTGCAATTGATTATAATTCTCTAAGAATTTTTGTCCTGATATTGGTTCTCTTGCAGGCTGAAGTTAACTACTTGGGACAGTTCAGTCATCCTAATCTTGTGAGGCTAATTGGGTACTGTTGTGAGGATGAACACCGCCAGTTGGTCTATGAATATATGGCAAGTGGCAGCTTGGAAAAACATCTTTTCCGCAGTAAGTGTTTGTTGATGAATGATGAAACTATAACCCTTGATTTGTGCATTGATTGTTGCTTTATTGTGACCTAAGTATGCTTTGGTCATATTGTAAATTATCAGCATCATTCTTTGGCACTTCTGAGTTGTCCATGCTTATGTTGGTTAATTTAAGAAAATGTATATTCCCCTTATGTTTAGTTACCTATGCTTCAGAACATCATGTATCCCCTTGTGCTTAATTCCCCTTATTTTTCCCCAACACTTGTTTCTTAGTGATATGGCAGCTTTCCAACTCCAATTTCACCAACACTAGTCTAGATCCTTAGTGATATTATATCATCTCTTTTTTTTGTTTTTCTGCCAATACTTGCTCTAGCCATAAAGCAGGATTGATTAGGATTGTTTTGAAGATGAGATACTATATTGAGATATGCATGTGAATTTGTTTTTGTTCGACACATGACTGCATTTAAAATTTTAAAATTTGTTTTCACTTCAAACTTGGATGCTAGTGCAAATGGAAAGTGACCCTTCATCTGCCCTTATTTTCTTGGACAAATGAGACTTTTATCAGTGGTAACCATTTGCTTTTGTTGTCCATTCTCTGATATGTTGTTGATCATACTTTGTTTGACAACCTGCCCTTCGAGTAAATACTACTTTTTCCCCAAACTGCATGGTTAGACTGATTGTGAAGTTATTTGGAATACAGATCTATGACAACAACTTTCAATTTCTGTTCAAGTGGATACTTCCACTATGCCAAAAGCCCAAAACTAAAATTTCATGCATATTATGTCTTATATTGAGAGCCATATTTGTGCCTCGTGTTTAATAGCTTAAGTATCAATTCTGTTTTGGGTTGTAGGAGTGGGTTGTACGCTTACATGGACAAGACGAATGAAGATTGCCTTAGATGCTGCAAAGGGACTTGCTTTTCTTCATGGTGCTGAAAGACCAATTATTTACCGTGACTTCAAGACATCAAACATTTTGTTGGATGCGGTTCGTTGTCTACTATGGCCATCTTATATCTGCATATACAAGATTGAGCATTTTCTTTTAGGCTCTCTAAAAGTCTATCTAAAGAGTAATCTATAAGCGTTGATAGCAATTACCAAAAGCTCTCTAAAAGTCTATCTAAATGCAGAAGTGAAACCGAAACCAGAAGAATGAGCCCCGCAAATGCTTGTTGCAATGATCGATTATTTGGCATATAGAAGGATGGAAATTTTTATGGAAAATTAATATTCATGCTTTTATGAATTGGTGATTTTTCCTGAAAAGTTATGTTGATTGTGTTGAGGAAAATTGCAGGATTTTAATGCGAAGCTTTCAGACTTTGGCCTTGCAAAGGAAGGACCAATGGGAGATCAAACCCATGTTTCAACACGAGTGATGGGGACATACGGATATGCCGCTCCTGAGTATGTAATGACTGGTGAGTTGTGTTCATAACAGTTTGCTGAGTTATACTAAAATGATATGCTTCTCCCTAGTATGTAACTACTGCTGAGTTGTGACATAAGTCATAACTAGGTTGCTGAGTTCTATTATATTGATAATTTTTTTTTTCTCTCAAGTAAATGATTTTGTTTTCTTCAGAAAGACTAACAACAGTTTATGCTTGTATGAGGATATTAAAAAAAGAACACAAAAATTAAGAAATTCATTGGCTAACAGTTAACAATTAGCACAAACGACTGGTATAAAGAAAAATTGTGCATCTTGCACGTCATCTTGTTGTGCTTCACTGTTATATAACCGAACTTATATTTCATCATGTACATTTGTTACTTTTAAGAAGGAACGAGAGGAGATAATATTCCAAATTGATGTATCCCTCCATCCTCTCATGCCCTATCGTATAATCTCCATAGATATGGTGATTTTGACAAATGTTGGTTATTTTATATGAATGCTTGTGCAAATGAAAACTAGATATATTTAACTTTTACAAGTTAAGTTGATGTCCTAGAAACCAGAGTAGTTCATGACTTGTTTTTTAATTTGATCTAATCAGGGCATCTAACGGCTCGAAGTGATGTTTACGGCTTTGGAGTAGTGTTACTAGAGATGCTCATTGGAAGGAGAGCAATGGATAAGAGTAGGCCCAGCCGAGAACATAATCTAGTTGAATGGGCTCGCCCCCTCTTGAATCATAATAAGAAACTTTTGAGGATTGTAGACCCTCGACTGGAAGGGCAGTACTCACTTAAAACTGCAATGAGGGTGGCCCATCTAGCATACCAATGCCTTAGCCAGAACCCGAAAGGGAGACCCCTTATGAGCCAGGTTGTTGAAATTTTGGAGAGTCTTCAAACACCAGAACACCATGACCCTTTGCTTCAAAATGGAGATAGAGCTGTAACTCTTTATGAGGCTCCCAAGGGACCCACTGGAACTCATGCTAAGAGAGATGTAAATGGAAAAGATGGTGAAGGGGGAGGAGAGGTTAGGAGAAGGAGCAACCAAGGAAATGAAAGGCGCCACAGTGAGCCTATGAGTGATCATGATCCTCATAGCCCGGCTCCAAGTTTTCTGTCTCTGGAAAAGTAAATGATGCAAGAAGTTAAACCCTTTGACCAGAATATGGATGGAGGTTGAAACTGTACAAGATATATATCAACCCATCTATCCATTAGGTAACCCATCTATCCATTAGGTGTTTTGAGTAAGATTTCTTGCCCCTTTGGCAAAATTTGAACTTATTACTCTATAATTCGTTCTGTGACGTTCTATGTTATGAGCTATCATGTACGTTATGGTATTCTACTATAGCATAGATTCGGAGAAAGCCTCTGATGGTCTTTCGAATTTTACAGTGGCTAGACTTTGATATACCAAAGCCTGTTCTCTTGAATTTTTCTTATAGTGAGAAATTTTGTTGCGGTAACTAATGAGCTATTCAATTCACTCTCTGAATTCACAAGCAAACTGTCAAAAACAGCCAATTTTCCTTAGATAGTTTTGTAGGGAAACCTCAGACGGCCAGAGGAACGTTTTTGTTTTTGTTTTTTTATAGCATCGATATAAAGGATGCAGTTGCTGAATATTCCGAAGCTTAAAAATGCTGACAAATGTTACTTCACTTACTGGGAATGTCAAAGTAGTTTGGCAGAAGAGATTGAATAGTTCTATAAGTAAATAAATTGAACATGTCCACGAAGCAAAAGATTTCCTCACAGCTCAACTAATAACACACCTATGTGTAGTCTCTACTGATAACAAAAACATAAACACAGCAGAAAATGGAGAAGATAGTTCTTGGTTAACGTTACAAAGATGGAGAGAACGAGAGATAGGTTTGGCAAATTACATACAAAAGACAGAAAACTGTAACAGGAAAACGATTCCGAGTGACCAGACGTAGATCGTAATAATTACTGTTTCGACGACTTACATAAACTCTCGTGTGGTTGATTCATAATTTAACCATCTAACCTGCACAAGCCGAAGTTCATGGGTTAATCACAGGTAGAAACTGCAAGAATTCAAGTGGGTAAACACATGAATGCAAAGGTAATATGAAGTAAGCCTTACCCCAGATATGCTGGAACTTCACAGCTAATTGAGTGACAGATCTTCTCTCCGTAGAATTGGCAAATTCCATATTTACGGCTTCCTGTACAGATGACAAGAATTCTTGCCTTGCTTTTGCAGACAGCCCAAAGTAATTTGGTCCATGAGTGGTGCTCAAATCAGCAATCTAAATAACACAAAAGGCATAAGGTGTTTGCACTTTGATAGATGCACAATTCTGTTCCTAAATAGAAAACATATTAAATGGCTAGGGACAAAGAAAACCAAGCCCCTTAGTTGTTTCTAGTAAGTTCAGACCTAGGGATGTACTTGAGATAACTAAATTTTCAACCCAATTTCCCAAAAAAAACAACAAACAATGCACTAGTTTTCTACCTGAAGAAAGTAAGAACTGTACTGTTACAGGACATAAATCTCAAGTTTGTAATACATTACTTTAATGCATGTTGGGAAATATTGTTTCTTCTTTTTCCAATGATGTCTAGAAACACTTGCCTGCTGCAACCAAGGGATTATTGTGCTAATAAACCTTTGCTCCACAAGAAATGATGCTAAAGTGCTGAGGACATCGCTGGCAGTTTTTGGTGACAAGCATTCTAGAACTGGACCAGTTCTATCAAGAAGTTCAATCAGAACAATTTCATCACCAGAACAAAGAGCTTCAACAAATGCAGAATCCATGTCCCCTTCACAGAGAAAACCCTTGACCTGTTTCCAAATGTTATTCTTGCTTTCTAAAACATTTTGTCGAACTTTGGCACTAGATGCTGAGGTAAACACAGCATCAGTCCTTGTTTGACCTGTCCTCTGTGTTCCCTGCCCAGAACTTTTCCGATTATCTTTTCCAGCAGGATTCCTGGTTAGCTTCACCTTAGTATTGCTCCATGTCTCTGTACCTTGTCGTGCATAATTGTTTGCTTGGGTCCTCACAAATGTGTTTTCCTCCCAGATATCAGAATGTTTCACAGACAACAGTGAAGGCTGCCTGTTGCGTATATCAAGAGATGGCCTAGGAGTGCATGTAGAGAGTCTTGGAGAATGCACACTTGAGCTTTGCTTCATGAGTTTGGAGGTTGCTAAATTGGAATGTTCCTCCCTATGTACTAGGTTCTGAGATAATCTATCTACAACATGTTCTAGTCCTACCACCCTTGTTTGTAACATAGACAAGCTACCCATTACACCAGATGTAAATGCCTGTAGAAAAAAATTAATACAGAAGCTGATTTAGAATGTTAACAGTCTTTGATGGTGATGAAAAAAAAACAAGATATTTTTGACTTGTAAGCAGTTATTTGCCAGAATGACAATAAATTTTAAATACAATAAGAGTGCTTGGTAGGAGCTGTTAGCAGTGTTGTTTAGCAAAGCAGGTTAGTAGCAAGCCAGCCAAGTACATTTGTTGTTTTGTTTTGGGAACTGAGGTAAAAAGAAAAAGATGAGAAGACTTTCTACATAAATTGTATGTGCCGTTTGGTCACACCATGTTAAATTTGAATTGATCTTAAGGATGACTCAAAACGAAATGGTTAGGCTCATGGCATAGGATACCTTATCTGACGATTTGCTTAATATATTCTTTAATGAGTTTTGACAAATTGTGAAGCAAAAAACACAAACTAACTTACATGCATATATGAGACTCTCAAGGTTTTTACCTGTAATAGATCCATTAAGTTTGACTGCTTATTTTTGATCTCTGAGAGTTGTTTTTTAATGCACGACATTTCATTTGCCATTTGTGAACAACATCCATGTGGAGAATGAGAATCAGACTCTGTCACCGTCGAATCGAGACTTCTACGATCCCGTTCAGAGTACATTTTCTCCCTACCAATATCTTCAACTGCAAACCGCTGATTTCTTCCCACTGGCTTCTGCAAACTACTCTCCTCAAGACTGTTACAAGAAACTGTCACAAACTTGGTCTCGATATCATCAGTGACAATATTAGACCGAGAAGAACATTCTTGTTTTTCATCCATATGAACATATTTCATATCATCAGTGCTCATCCTTTCGATCGTCTTTGTAATAGTGCTACCCTCCGATTCTTCATTCTGATATTCTGGCAAACAAGCATTATGGGCTCTAGGAACTGCAATTTCAATATGCCAATCATCTTCACTGGAGCGCTGATGATTTTCCACATAACTTGGACAAGTTTTTCTGCCGGACAAAGGAATCCTACTCTTAGTCGCAGCAGTAACAACTTTCCTGAATGAGTGATCCTTCCTTCCAGATTCACTGGCACTAGTGATATCACTGTAGTCACCACCAAAGAAATTTTCTGTACAAAAGTTGTTAAATCATTATGAGAAGTAACCAACTGTCTTTATTAGGTTGAAAAGGAATACTGGAAACTGTCACTATACCTTTAATAGAAGATCCAGCTTCCGAAGGTTCAGGAGTGTCAGGTCCTGGAAGACTTTTCCAGCACTGCAGTGCCTGTAGGATGGTATCCCTAACTGGTTTCACCTACAGGATACAGAAGTATAGGACAGATACATTTACACATCTGCATGAAACAAAATTCACCAAATCAAGATGTTTAATCAAAACCAACCTTGTCAAAGCGACATGATTCAAGGGACCGAATACAGGAAGCCTTAAAGGAGCCCAAAAACGATCCACCACTTGAAGCTATTTCCCCTAAAGCTATGCAAGCAGCTTTGCGTGTTGCCCAATCACTACTCTTCAGAGATTCTTGAATACTTGCCATTGCACCAGAGAGAATGTTTTGTGTTTGGGCACCCCCTGCCTAAATACAGTTGTGCCCAAAAAGGGCATATAATAAGTACAAGAACACATGTACATTCCAAAAAGATGCAGTAAAATAAAGACGAGCATATGAAGTTTCAAATTGAGCTGTTCTGTAACTTGAGAGCACTATTTGGTAGAAACTAATTTCCTTGAAAATAACTGATTCAAGTACTATAGGTTTTTGGCCATGACTGGGAGAAAATACCACGCAGCATGTTTTGCCAAATTCAGATCATTAATGTGATTACTCGCACATATTCTATCATACAGAAGGCAACACACAAACTCATGCCACTGACGCACAGCATCAGCCACTTTAGATCAAAAGGAGCACGGTCTCAAATACCATGACTGGGAGAAAATACCATGCAGCATGTTTTGTCAAATTCAGATCATTTATGTGATTACTCGCGCATATTCTATCATAAAGAAGGCAACACACAATCTCATGCGACTGACGCACAGCATCAGCCACTTACGTCAAAAGGAACACGGTCTTAAATTGTTTTCATTAGCAAACAATTTAAACAAAACATAGAAAGCCTCATGTGATTATAGCTAACAGGATTTCAAGTGATGTGCACATAAATGTCATGAAAATCTGTTCTAAATGCAGCATTTAGGAAAACAGATTACTAAAACCAGAAGTATGAACATAGAGAACAACCAAGATAACCAGTATAATTGTGTTTTAGTTCAACAAGTCACCTGAATAATGCTCCTGTTCAACTCAATAACAGCTGGCTTAGCCATGAAATGTGGATTTTTTAGCAACTTTATCGTTCGATTCAACATTGGCTGCAAAATTGAAACCGGGGGATCATGAGTATTGTCAATGACCCTTGCTAGGCACAATGCTGAACCTGACTGAACCTGCCTGTTTTGTTCACCCAGAGCTTCAAAAAGCGGCCTTACTAAGACAACAAAGACCGCATCACCCTCACCCCTACCATTACTCAATTTTGATGCCAGAACGCCAACAGTCTCCACACATGCATCTCTCACAACAGAGTCCTGGTCTTTTAGTCGCTTAACAATACTAGCAACCATCTTCCCAAGATGCATTCCAACGTGCCCCTCATGATATCTCACTAGAATGCCCATCAACCTAATACATTCCTTCCGAACCGCACTCTTCTGCTCTGAATCAGTATCCAAAATGCACGATAGAAACGGAGCAATCCCATCCGGATTTAAACACTCAGCCATTTTCTCAAGCTCGTCAACACCTAATTGGTAAGTATCCCGATCAGCAAGCTTGTTCAGCGCAATAACCACCTTGTGTTTGAGCTCGAAAACCACCTGCTGCACAGTGACTCTCCCTGTCCCCCTCCCCCTAACATTCGCTTGCGTCTTCATCTTGATCATCGAAAATCCCAACTAGATAAGCCCCAAATGGAATCTGGTCCCTCCACAATCACTACCTCCACTTCTAATTTAAAACCCAAATCACTTAAATCCTGCAAAATAAAAACCAAAACACAAGTTGAACAACCCAAATCCAACATTACTCATTTCCAACACCAAATTGAACCTAACATACATTGCTCACCAAGCACTAGCAAAACCCTGTCTTTCCATTCAATTTTTGAATACAAGATATGGGTAATTAATCAAATCAACTCTACTAAACAAAGATCAAATCTTTCATTCTCTAACTTAACAAAACCCTAGATGCAATCAGAAACAGTTGAGAAAGACTTAAAAGATTAAATTTTGAAGCAAGCCCACTTACGGATATCGACATTTTACTCCAGAGGGAACATGCCCAGATGAAAAGGAAGCTTCTCAGAGCCTCGAACCAGAGCTTCACCTTCTTCTTTCCCCATTTTTGGGGGTTTAAATTTCTGGGCAATTACCCAAAATAAATGCAGAGATTTAAAAGATGGGAAGTTTGAATGGGTTTTCGAGATTTAGGAATTTTAAAAAAATGATTAAATTTTGAAAAAAGTGGGAATTGGGTAAAATGAGGAATCTGAGAGAGACGGAGTTCGAGAAAATCAGAGCCTTTGGATTTGATTTTAATGGCTTCAAACTTGGCGCTCTCTGCTGCTGAGTTCAAAATTGGGTAAGGGACAAAGTGGGAGCCTTTTTCTGTGGGGACTGATGAGGGTTTCAAAATAACTTCACTGCCACGTGGACCTCCTCAACCAGCATCCAACTCTTCTCAATTTGATCAGTTTATGTTTTCCTAGTAAGTAGTAACTCTTAACAAATATTGACAATCTAGGAAAGAAAAAAACCTAGAGCAGATAGGGAAAGTTCTCCAAGCAAAAACAGGGAAGGTATAATTTCCTATGATCTAAAGTAGTACTACTCCTTGCTTCATTAGAAAAATAGGACAATACTTACCAAATTTGAAGTGCTACTCCCTCTATAAAAGGAGTATCAAACTCAACTTGGAACATACACGATACAATCAATATATTCCTCTACCTAGAGTTGCTCGAGAGATCTCTCACACAGACACAGTCATGGGTGCAGGCACGGACTTAAGGAGGGGATGAGGTGTGCTGCAGCCCCCTCAAGTTTTAGAGAGAAAATTTTCATGTATATAAGTTGTGAATAGTGCATATATATAAAAGCGAATTAACCATTGGTTTGCCTTGAAAAAGAAAAAAAAAAACGACAAAAAGAATTGTGAACAACGACTTGTAGTGTTGTAGTGGAGACTGTGGACTTGTGGAGTAGCAAAGTAATACAATGTTTAATTATGAGAGAAGTCATTTTCGCAAAAGTCTACTGACTTGGAAAGTCATGAGTCTTCTCCAGTTCGCCCCTCTCTCATGTAGTCATCCTCTATTCAACTATTCTCCTTATCACATCCGTGACTAGAGTGTCGACTTGCCGTTGCCCTTCTCTTCTCTCAGGTCCTCACCATCTTCTCATCTCATTCTCCCAACCTTATTCAAGGTATTATACTTATTTTTTCCTTCTAATGTGAAATTTCTTTGATAAAATTAGGTCAGATTTGAGAATTTATTTATTTATTTGGGTAATCAAATTCATTGATCCTAGAGAATGTTATTGATTTTTATTATCAATTATGTAGTGTCCAATTGCCCAAGACAGTGACAA
This sequence comes from Potentilla sterilis, assembly GCA_963682095.1. Lineage (NCBI taxonomy): Eukaryota > Viridiplantae > Streptophyta > Magnoliopsida > Rosales > Rosaceae > Potentilla > Potentilla sterilis. The sequence goes on along the minus strand of OY821758.1, from coordinate 48,611,553 downwards.
TTTTTTTATTGTGTTTTTGTTTGAGAGATGATTGAGAGACTACTTCGTCTTGTGATGACTCTTCCTGTTTCTACAGTTACAACAGAGAGAGCGTTTTCAGCCATGAAACTCATTAAGAACAGACTTCGAAGCAAGATGAGTGATGATTTTCTTGCAGATTTAATGACAGTCCATATTGAGAGAGAAATTGTTGATTCTATTGATTCAAATTCGGTTATAGATGAGTTTTATGCTTTAGGTAACAGAAGAGCACAACTTAAGTAGTTTGATTTGTATTAACATTGAATAATCAACTTTGAATTGTTTTAGTTATCTATTGTCATATCTTAGTAACAATATGCATTTTGTTGATGATATTTTAGCAGGTGATATGCAATTGAGATATTCTATTAAAACAAAGTAGACTTTGTCAAATTTTTAAGAATCGTTTTCTTGTCGTGCATAAGCTAAATTTAGCCCCATTCACTTTTCAATCCTGGTTCCGTGCCTGCATGGGTGGTTGTTTCAGTACTGCTTCTACTAAAGGTGAATATCGAAGAAAGATTAAGCACGAAGAAGAATGTGTATCAGACTCTGATACAGAAAACAAGAACAGGAATTTGAATGAGGCTGAGAATGAAGATACATACTCTGATGTTTCCTCGGTCAGTTCCGATCATCTTAAATTACCACGAGATTTGAAAAAAGACTACAAAAATGGGTATTGGAATCATACCGAAAACCGATGGATCGAGTACGGACAACAAGGAGAAGATTCCGACTCAGATGGTTCCTCGGTTAGCTCCGACCATCTTAAATTACCACGAGATTTGGGTAAAGACTACAAGAATGGGTATTGGAATAATGCTGAAAACCGATGGATCGAGTACGGACCACAAGGAGAATATTCCGATTGAATTCTGAGCAGTTCACTTGATTTCCTGCTCTGACAATGATGCTCAATAAGATTCTTGGCTCTAATGATGGCAATAAAGGGTGTGCAATATGATTGTTGATCGTTCTCGATCAGCAATTGCATGCACATACTTTTTTTTTTTTAGTTATTTTTTTTATTTAGAATTTTTAATTAATCTTATCGAATAAGATATTTGTTATGGTTTTTCAAATACAAGACTTTAAATGTCTAGTTACTAGTTACTACATAGGTTAGCCCGATGTTTGTTTGTGGTCTCTTTCATATGTAAGGAAGCTAGACTATAACTACTTTACTATTTATCTATTGTCATCATCAATATCAAATTACTCTTCTTTGAGGCTAAATAGTATGCATGTGTGCATGCACATATACCGATTATTGAACTATGCTGTCTATCTTGGAGGTGTTGTTTAGCATCGAAGTACAAAAGGGGGCGAACTTACAATAAACATTTGGTATATGTTCATTGTATTGCCCAAAAAAAAAAAACGTATATGCATAGAGCGTGTACAAAGCAAATATATAGAAGATTATATTCAGAATGAACAAAACTGTACATCTGAAGTGCACTACTATAGGAATTTCTTGCACCGGAGTACGTAGACGGGAGCATATAACTTAGGTGGTAAATAAATATTTGATTTTTTCGTAATTTAAGTAAGTAAACGTGTCCTCAATTATATATGAATCGGATGTATATATTATATTTTGTAGTTTCCTTAATTTGAGTTTAGGTGACGTAGAATTTGTGTGAAACACAGCTTTAGGGCTGGTATTCTCTTCCCAAATTCCAGCGACACCCAAGTTGCATACCGGAGTATAAGTTACATGTCACAATCATAGGACTTCCTTATCAAGTAAAATCTTGCAACTATTCAGCTTATTCTCTATAAATAGCTAGCCCCCTCTCTTCGTTTCCTTACTCTGAAACCCTTGAGCTACAACGCTCTCTTTAGACTTGAACACTAAATGGTTTTGGCCGGTAAGCACTAGCCCCTCTTAACCATACGATTTTCCGTGCAGAGTTGCAGGAACATTTTGCCTCTCTACGGACGGATCTGGTCGTCAGATGATAACCTCAAATACAAAACATGCACATCATCGGAGCAAATTGTAGCTATATCCATTTCCAGCATTCTCCAAATGAGAACTAGGTGATCGCTTCCTCTCAAATTATTGAATGGCTCTGTAATCTTTCCAAGAGATGAAGCAAAGTAGATATTTTGTTTCAAGCACTCGCATGAATGGTGACCTCAACTGAAAAGCATGATATCACTTCATTACATTTTCACCGACTAGAACAAGACTACATTACAAGCACACCGATTGCATTTTCTCTGGTCAAGAAACATCAATGCATTCTGAAAAGCAGGTCCAATACCCAAACATCATGTTCTGCAACCAAAAATACAGGAGACAAATTGAAACTGCAAAAATTGAGATGAATTCTTTTCTAACAAATTCCATTGTAAACAAGTTGTCCGAAGACTTGGGTCTTTTTCTGGTGACACATTATTCTGGAAGGTAACATTCAGAAGTCAGCAATCCCAGGTAAAAGTACTACATTCAAAACAGAACCCCCAAAGCAACTGTCAATTTACAAATGGGGATCGATCGTTCTTGCCAACCATAGTTTAATGGGGCTGGATTGATTAAGAGGAAGCTTTGAGATACCACTTTGATTGAGAAGCAGATTGTAATGTTTAGCTCACAAAGAAGGGTCACTGAACTTGCGAAATACGCTGAGCAACTGTTGATGTATTAAACATGAATGGCTCATGAAGATCCCAACACCCTGCAGCGGTATTCTCCCAATGCCCATATGGGGAATATGTTTCTGTATGCAGAATAGGCGATCATACAGTTTCGGTTGAAGACGCCCATGATTTCCTGCAAAATAACACATACAGAAAAGTTCATAACACAATCTGGTAGTATTTCACTTTTCTGAGATTTCATTTCACAATGTATGCTAATCTAAGGGAAGGCATCCAATCGACAATAGAATGAAAATAAATCATCTTTGTAAAGCAAATACTTATACGCAATATGACAGAGAAACACAAATCCTCTTGCTAATTCAAAACTCCCACAAATATAGTTTAAGAGTACTGCACAAAAGATGTTCATATAATTTTACAGCAAAATGTTTCAAATCTTTCCATACACAAAAAATTTAATTACAAAGTAAAAATAATTGTGACGGTGTAAACTGAGATGGTGAGTTTGTATTCATCCTCAATTTAGTATCTATAGTATTAAGAGATTTTTAATACTTTATAGTGTATGCTATATGACTAAAGTTTTCATATAATGAATCATCAAAGCAACGAGTTATGATCCAACCCCTAATTCCCTAAAGAATGGAGATCTCAAAGAAATATCAAATATATGTGTCTACTATTCAACACCATGAGGATACAATAAAATATGTACTCAAATTCCCAAAATTGTTCAACTGATCATGCAGCTATAACTATGTCTTGACTTTTAATAAATCCCAAACCCAACATGTCAAGATCATGTGCTCGCTCCCAAATACAAAAAACCATGAAGCACGCCTAAAACTGGGGGATCAAGACCATCTGTTCTCAGGATATTAATTCTAAATACTAATGTTAATGACCAGTGAAGTACCTCCTGAGGAAAATCTCCATTCTCCATTTGAGAATTTATCAAACATCTAGCCCCACGGTGCAACGGTGTTGGATCTCTTTCAGCCTGCTCCAACATATAAGAGTATCATAGTAAGAAGATTGCAAAAGTAAAGCAGTGCGAAAACGTCCATATCTGCATTAAATGAAAATTAAATGATGCAAAGATGGGTGGAGGGAATAGCATAAAAGCTTTTGTGGATTTGTGTTAAAAGGCAGAATTTATAGGGAATAATAAGAATTAGATTTCTTGGGGAATATGGCCATATTTAGCGTTGCTGTTGAGTTCACTGTCAAAGAGCCTCTCTATGAAGATCAAGGGATTGGAGAATGGCTGTATAGTAAGTCAATTGTTAGATATAGACGGACTTATGTTGTCTAATATAATGGCGTTAATGTATTACAAGTTTGAATAGTAAAGTCTTGTATGTGCTATCTCAATCTGCAGACTACTGATCAACATATGAGAATTGCCTATGTACTACATGCGACTGCATCATGTATTTAAGTTAACAGAGACATTACCTGCCCAGCATCGATAAGAGCTAACATAGCCCATCCAGTGTTTACCACATGAGACCTATTTCCCTTGAGATTTGTGTACTCCTGCATGGACAGAGAATTAGAACGTTAGAAGACATGAAACATTAGAACACACGAAAAAAAAATTATTACTGTCACCTATTTAGTATTATCACCTCAGAGGTGCCTTTATGAGCATGGTTGTGTTAAATCACTGCCTATAATTTTACAGGGTGCCCAATATATAACTACACACCGATGATCAGAAGAACAGAAGCTATTTTTATAAAATTATTTTTAAAACTGTAACACATTTATACACACATATTAAAGTTGCTCGACATATATCAAACCAACTGAAAGTCCCTAAAAAAATGTCTAACTGGAGAAATTTAGATCTTTGGAGAACACGTCCATGGAGCACCACTATATAAATGTTCTCCATTAAAGAATATTATGAAGCTGCTAGATCAGAAGTAGTCTACTAGAATATTAGTAAGATCAATATTTATGCTCCATGCAATGAAAGATATTGGGGATTTGAGGATACAACTGACATACTTATTTACGGGTAACCAGGATCAGTAGACAGAACAGCTAGTTTTCAAATCAGGAAAGGGCCCAAAACAAAGGTTTTTGGGTCTTTGCGGCTCACTATGACAGGGGAGAAAAATGCCTAAATAGATCTTAAATAAATGAATGATATTACAAAGGGACCGAGAGCTAAATAACGCATAAAACAGTGTTAAACTGCTCAACTACAATAGTTAAGAATTGCTGAAGCAACATATAGAAAATATTTGTATTTATTTGACACATAAGAAAGATGTGGATTAGAAGGACCTAACCTTGTTTTGGCATGAAAGATAACTCTCTCCCCAGCCACCAGAATCAAGCTGTTTGGATAGCAAAAAATCACAAGCTTTACGAATGCTAGAGCTATTGTTGTAGTTCATTCCAGCGGCCACCAACCCTTTTACCCCAAACCATGTACCATAAGTGAAGCAAACACCCCAAGAACCATACCTGCTCAGAATTTTGGATATAAAAGGTGTGATTACACTGTAAAGCTTATATTTTGTAAAGCAACAGGGAGTCCTAAATTATCACACTACGTTGTATACAATGGCCAAGGAAATCTTTAAAAGATTATATAACACCTAGAAGGAGCTTATAGAATATTTAAAGCAGGAACTAACCATGAGCCATCAGACTCTTGTATCTTCTGTATAAACTCAACAGCCTTATTGATGCACTCTTCTATTTCTCGCGGCCGATGACCAGGATATAATTTTTTAAATGATGCCAGAGCTTGAATAGCAGCTGAGGTACATTCAACATATCTACAAAGACACGAAACAAGTACCAACACAGTAAAACGATTGGAAACACAATACAAGAGTTAGCAAGTCATGCAGTTCAAGGTGCTGATATCTTACGGATAATCAATAACAATGTCACCAAATGTCTCAGCAGGATTGATCAACTGAAAAAAAAAATAACAGTGAAATACATTAGGTCTCCATCATCTATGGAAGTGCTACTGTTGAAAAGCATAAATCATTGCAACCGGTTCTATAATTTGGGCCAAAAATAATGAAATGCTTCCTTAAAGAGTAATGAGTCATGTAACATGCAATAAAGACTTTTGCCCAAATTTCTAGAAGAAAAACAGGAAAGATTTCCACATCAATGATGACGAGATGATCTACATCTAGTGATCTGGAAGAATGATCTATAATATGAAATCGGCACTATCACCCTGGCGAACTGAAGGTATGTGGCAGTTGGAAGGGTTAACACATAAGAACATATTAGCTCTCTGTGAGGATCTTCTCCTTTATCTTGATACTTAAAGATGCCTATTAATTGGTGTGGCTTCTTATTATCATTAGTTTTTAAAGAACAGGTAATATAGATGGCATTGCACAGGGAGCTGCTTAGCCTATCTTGTGTAGATAGATGTTTTGACTTTTGAAGAACGCAATCAGAGAAAATATTACCCATCTTTCCAAATAAGATCAAGAAGGAGAAACAAGCACAATTGGATACATAGATTAATGAAGATCCTATTTATGCACAATATGAGAATTTCAACACTAACTAGGAGGAGGAGATTATAACAGGAACCCACATTACTTGGTGCTTATTGCAACCACTTAAAGTCATAAAGAGCAGTAAAAAACGTAGAATCATAAAAGATGAGGCTACCTCCAACCATCTGTATGATCTTGTGAGTTCATATGTCGCAAAGCCACCATCCCCATTCTGCAATCAGGTTAATTTTTAATGAAATAAAATAGCTATTAGCAACGATTGTGAATGGTGTGGTTGGAAATAACAGAGTTTATACTTATTATTATGGTCTATGCCTAACCTGTAATGAGAGTATGACGTTGACAGCGTCATACAACCGATTCGCATCTAGGGGTTCACCGACAATCTCTGACGGGATTTTTGACAGGACTAGAACAGCCTGCAAAAAATAAGAATTGTGAATAGTGAACAATAAAATAGGCAAATGCAATATATTCAATTCCATAATACTTACTTTTAAGCCTTCTGCTGTGCAGTCTGAGATGGGCCAACCATGATCAGCAGTAGAGAAAGGCCAAGCACCCTTTGAAATGTGGCGATACCAAAAGTCGATATCACCTGGGCAATTTTCTAAAACCTTGATAAAATAAAAGTCTCAATTAGAGAAATGGTGAAAACTTTTAAATGATACCAAAAAGCAAAACAGATTCTGATGCACAAAGAACTCTACCTGTGAATCTTTTATGAATTTATGTCCCTTTTTTAAAGTTGAACCATATTCTTCAATCAGGTTGGTTGATACGATTGCTTGAACTGCGAAAGAAGTGTCCCAACACTGGCTTCCATTATACCCCTACAAGAGGTTTTACATCTCTTAATAGAAAAATCATGAAGAAAAGTTGTTTAATTAACTGTGATAATATAAAGTCCTGGCAAAAATTTCAAGTAGCGTTTTAAGCAGCTTGAAAGTGCCAATGAACATGCAATAACCAAACCAGATGCAAAATAATATAAAAGAAATTGAAAAAGGTTCACTCTTTACTCTTGATTTTTGAACTATTGGTGCTGGTAGCTGAATAGTCTTCATAGTGTTTGGTGGATGGCTACAAAGCAATTTCCATAAACCAACAAACACTATGATGCAAGTTCATAATCACCAAGCTCTTGGCAAGTATCAGATTTATAAATGAGAGGACAGAGAATGTGTTGAAACACAAAACAGTTGTGGTGTCTTGAGCAAATAAGGCGTGATTTACAGTTTGCCTCGTTAAAAACTGTTCAAAGAGATGGCAGTATTTCTACCTGCATTTTCATGCCATCTTCAGCAATCCATAGATAATCATAGATTCTTGGAATATGCAACTTAAAAGCCTCTGAATTCGGATCTTCCACCCAACAGCAAAGCATGTTTAATACCTGCAACTCAAAGTTAGTAAACTCTTAACGGAAAAATAGAAATGTGTGACAAGATGAGCTTAGTATTCTGGCAATCTAAACATACACATCACTGAAAGGAAAAATGAATAAGTAAAATTTCAAAAGTCATCCGAGATAATGTCATATTGAAATGGACATCAGTATTCAGTCCAGGACACAAATTGATAAACAAAAGTTGGAGATCGTAGAAGGCAATTTAGAACCCATCTAATAATATAGTCAACCAAGATAATCCAACTAAATTGTCAATAACACTTAACATCAACATTGGCAGGAGAAGAAATGGGGAGGGGATAAAGGGATGAAAAAAGAGGAGGTCCATCATGTGGTAAAGGGATGTTAAAACAGAAAATAGGGTGGATTTAATTCCCCTCCAAACATCCCAAACCCATGCACTCATGGTAGGCGTGCAAGGAAGAAAAATTGTTACAAAATCGTTACAGTATCCCAGATGAACTGAGAACCAAATAACGTGTTTTATTATATAAATATATGTATATATGCATTATTCATACTCTTAAAGAAATCCTCAAGTCCTTCTCTTTTACCACCCTTTCCATGCCCTACTACTATTTTCCTGCTTCCTACACATCCAGTCTTATAATATAGTATAAGTGGCAGGATTCAGTAGATTAAGTCCTTATTACACAGTTTTTGTGCAAGTGAGATGCTTGGTTACCTTATTCACAGGCCCAATGCAAATATAACGCGTATTCTCATCTTCGTAATGTATGTGCTCAATTGCAGTTTTCAGAGCCTTTTCCCTCAACTTCTTTCCCGGCCAACGCATTAAGACTGGTTCCACAGCCTTATGAAGAGAGGTCCAAAGTATGTCCTGTACAAGGGGATGTGGATAGTACAAATCCTCCTGCAACAATAAAGAAATGCATTTTCTTAAGAAAATCAGGATCTAATTGTAAATTGATTGAACAAAAGAATCGCAGCATATGCATATTCTAACTGTAAATTGATCTAACTATAAAATGTGAAACATAGCCATAATCGCAGCATATGCATATTCTATTGACATTGGCAATTATATTATTTTATCCACAGTTTAATATAAACAAAATTATAGCTTTAGGCTGATGTCAATTGACCAACCTTTGCACACTCGTTCCGCGCCTGGTTCCAATCTATTTCATGATAGGGGGCATTAAAAATCTCTTTCCTTAGAGACAAAACTGTTGGTGTGATTGGACCAACAAACCGCTTTCCATACAAGTAAGACATTGGCAAATAGACCATGCGGCAATGACACCACATCCTTCCTGCAGAGTAAAATGTAAATCAATTTCTCTGCTATAGAGAATTTATGAAGATCAAAGCAATTTTCTCACATATGCCACAGCCCACAAGTAATCTTTAGTTGAACTTTTAGAACAAGATCACACCATATAATGAGCAATGCAACTTCTTTCAACTGAACAGAAACCATGCTAGCACAGAACAATGGCATTTGAAATCTCCCTTGTCGACCAAAGATCACCATTCTATAACAGTAACTAAAATTAGAGAAGGAAAGGAAAAATTCACCAGAATACAGCATATCTGTTTATGATTAGCAATAGGAATGTCACGCCAAAGAGAATATGTCAACTTAAATCGCCCAGAGGTTGGTATATTCAGCATTAACTCAGATAGTTATATAACAATACAAATTTCTGTCTGAAACAGAATATGTATGCTCTACTTTTGTTTAACCATCTAGGTCCCAGTCAAGAAAGGAAGTTCTATGACCAACTAAGCTATGCTGATTACTATAATTAATGGTACATAACAAGTCAAAAAGGTAATGTGGCTAAAAGCTACTTCAGCGAAAATTATGGAAATAGTGTATTCCTATTTTTCAGCTGATAAGGAGATATCACATATTTTCAGCAATCAAAAAGGCACATGCATACATGAAGACACACACAATAAACACTCATCTGCATGAAATGGATAAATGAGAAACAACCTGGATGGATAGGGAGTATGTAAGGGAGAAGCCATATCTCAGGGGGCAGGGGATTATTGCCAGACCATTCAAATGCTCCAAGTACCTATTACCAACCACCAATTTAACAGGGATTAAACAACCGAACTAGATTACTGACATATAGGAATGATCAAATAATATATTCTAGGTTTGATGGTTTGTTAGACCAACGAGATGAAGGTTAAGTTCTGAACTGATAACCACATTTTCCCCCATGAAGTAATTGCTGTGGCACTCCCATGGTCCAAAATCCATTTACGCCCTGACTCCATCGCTCCTTTTCCATCTTTAGCCCCTTCGCCAAGCAACCTTAAGGTGACATAAGTCAAGACACTACCAAACATGGTACTGGGCCCCTCTATGTGTAAACCCCAACCACCATCTTCATTCTGCATTTAAACATCTCTAAATTAACATTACATCGTTGATACACGGAAGATCTAGAGAAGGGACGCACTGATAATCGTGAAAGAGATGAGTGAATCCTAAAGCAATAATCCAAATTCTTGCCTGATGATTGTAAAGGTATCGACAGATCTCCTTCCTATGCTCATCTGATAAGACTGCATTCAGTGCCCCAGTGATGGACAAAGTAATCACCTGATCAATAGATGAAGAAAAAAAAGTGTCAAGAATTACAATAAGTATTTTCTTTTGTAGTACCGTTTATTGTATAAGGAGCTATTAAAATTATAGTTTCTGGTATACTCTGTTTAGGTTGACTTGCATATTATCCACAACACAGGAGTCAATTTGAAACATCAGCACTTACCAGGCCAGGCAGTAGAAACATAGGACCTCCATAGTCCCCAGGCCAATGTCCATCATGGGCTTGAAGTGTAGAATGGTAATTTATAGCCCTTTTCAAAACATTAGAAACTGTCTCATCGGTCAGCTCTTCCGTGTCCTTTACTTTGATCTGGGGTAAAACATCCTTAACTGGGTTCTCCTTGGCAAACTACATTTTTGGTGAGGAGAGACGAGCGGTTATACTTAAGTGAGAGATTTCTGATATTTGTAGGGAAATAACTTAACATACAGCCAAAATCATAACAATAGCTTTAAACTAATTTGGCAGAGGTCTAAGATTATGAACTGTTGCAAGTACCATGAAAACTGTATATGTATTACAATTTAGACACATTTATGGGTACACTGAAAAACTAGCACCAAGAAGTATTCTACAGATTCTACCCTTTCACACTGAAAATGAATATTAAAGTCTATGATGTACAAGATTTATTAAGTTCTAGTGAAAATGAAACTCCAGTGACAAATTTTAGAATAGTATACCAGGCTTTTCATAGCGGACCATATCTAGTTGCACCTTGACTTGTAGTTGTTTATGTGCAGAATTTAGAATTTCAGAACTCTACAGTAAGTTGATATAGTAAAAGTTCATAAGAAACGGCATCGAAATGATGTCTTGGTATTTCAGTAAACGAAAACGAAAGGCCGGCAAAGACGTGAGTCAGTGGCATCCAACAAAAAAGAAAAGAAAATAGCAACTAAGCTGGAAACAGTATATAGCAAGTTGAATCCACTCAGAAAACACAGATCACATATGAATATTCTATATTTAAGTACACATCATCCTAGTTAATTATTCTCAGATGTACCTATCATTGACTCCAAATTTTCTGAATCTGGAAAGAATTACCAGATCAACAAATATAAATACTCTAATTTATATATCTCCATCAATTTGGAAAAACTCTTCAGAATTTGCCACACTACTATAACGACCTATCTGATCAAAACAGAAGATCCGTGACGCAATACAAAGCATTGTAGAAGAAACTTGCACACTATCAATAGTCTCAACAATTTCACATCATCACGCAATCCATAGTCAAACCAGAATTCCAGTCAACTTCAATTCTGACTTAACCAAAACTCAACATTAAAATCCTGCAAAAAACAAATATCATCATCCACAGGACTTCTGGACTTGACCAGAAGCTTCTAGATCCCTAAACGAAGTAAAGCAACGCACTCAATTCTCAGTAAAAGCAAGAACAGCAAAAAGCGATCGTATTTTCCGAACCTGAATGCGCATGAGGCGATCGGAGCTGTGCTTGTGAGCGAAGCGGTGGTTGTGGTAGTCTTCCCGAGCCTTCTCGACCGCCGCGAGCTCCTCCGGCGTTCCGAGCTTAGGATCGAACTCCCAGACTTGCCGGCCGACGTGGTTGTTCAGCGTCCGGAGCCATGGATTCCCTCCCTCCGCGATTTTGAGCTTCCACATTTCTCTCGAAATCGGCGGTTGAGATTTTCCGAGATCTAGTGAAGAAGAGTCGCCGGATTTCAATGTGGATTCAATGTGAGGCTATTTGTAGAGAGAAGAGAGAAGACTTGAGGGGTTTGACGAAGCAGAGAGAGAGGCTGAGTGTGATGATTTGGGAGTGTGAGAGGGGGGGGCCATGTGGCAGTTGGCGCATTAAGAGAAAACAATTGGGATTTGACACTTGACAGAGTGACACTGTGCGGGTTTGTTTGCCAAGTTGCTAATTTTTTTCATATTTTGTGATGGATTATGTTAGTATTTTTATGGTGCATCCAAACAAGGAAGAACAAAGAGACCAAATATGGGAAGGCTGGATTCTATATTTTCTAATAATGGTCATAGTGCAGTGCACACTAGACAGATCCAAATGAGGGTGAAAGGTCTTCTAGAAGCCCCGCCCCCTTCTAGAAGAGTGGTCTTTCAATAATATAAGGGCCTTCAAGGCTTCAAGCTATCTCGTGTCTACAAGGCTACTAGGGATTACGGGTGGACATGGGAACCGAAAATTGAAAAAAATCGAGTCGAAACCAAAACTATAGTCAGAAAAAGCCGAATAAAAAAGAAACTGAATAAAAAAAAAAACTCAAACTGAACCGATTACGTACTGGTTGGATTTCGGTTTTGATCCCACGAAAACCGAACTGAACTAAAAAAACGGAATTCAATAGTCAACCTTCTAAATGACGTCGTTTTGTTCAAAACAGGAAATAAAAACAAAACCTTCTCCTAGACTTTAACCGAAAAAAAAAAAAAACCGAACCGTGAGGATTGGGTCGGGTTATTGATCATTGTCTCAAAAGAAAAAAACCGTACCGAATTTTAAGTTTGAGTTGGGTATTGATTTCGGCCAAAAACCGAACGAAGTGACCCGTATCCACCCAGACTTGGGATTGTTACGACTTGTTGCGTTGTGAAATAATCAGTTGTGAGTTGTAAAAAATAGAAGAAGAAAAGGAAAAAAAAAACAGTGAACTTATTTTTTTTTTCAGTGTTTTTATTGAAAGTAATTTCTAAAATTTGTTGCCACTTGCCAATGATACGTAATTTTCAAATTTTCTAAATACAATAAAATCTATAATTTTAGATAAAAATTGTCAAAACGATTTCAAATGGGGCTTGAGTATTAACAGTTGATATATGATGAATATGCCGGTTCGTTTGCACCGTCAATGTATAGAAGAATTTACACTTTCATCAGTTTTATGTCACATATATGTGGTACGATGCATTAATCATAATTGTATTGTATGTAAACGAGAGTAATATAAACGTAAACGTTTTATATGTTCAAAGTACCGGTACTCGGATGTATTTGGGAATATAATAACCGTTGGCTGTCATCAATCGTTGAAACTAATGTCAACATGATTTGAGTATGAAAACTTCTGAGTAGGAATTTTTGAATATAAACCTCAAATTTTTTATAATGATTCCTCAATTAGAAAGCGATAAGATGGATGACGATGATGGCTGCTGCTAGCTGGGACTGATAAACTAAACCAAAGAATCAATAATGTGATGTAGTTTCCTTTTTTTAGGGTCAATGACGACGATGCAGACCACAGAAATGTGATGACTCTATTTAACAAATACTGCCGACCTCAAATATACAAGGATGAGGAAGAACTGAAGAACCCCAATGTTCTAGAAGTTTAGGGACGTGTCCTTGCTTGGATCATTCTAACATAGCACATGTTCGCTCTGTATTCTAGCTTCTAGTGCACTGCATGCATTTTTTTAAGTCCCCTTCACTGCATTGCACTGGAAGTCCTTCTCACATTATCTAATCATAACTAATATTGAAGTGAGATGACTCCCCTAGCCTTCTGCCTCAAATATTGAAGATATAATGGCGTTTATTAGAGTTTAGAAACTATGTGAAGTTTTGAACCCCTTAAATTACGACAAGTGATTTAGTGAATGTACTGGGATTCCCTCGCAGCACGTTAAAAAAAACTTTGGTTTAACACTGCATTAGTTTAGTGTAATTTGTCGAATTGTATACGTGGTTGGTACTTAGGAGAGGGATTGCAATTCGATCCTATTAGCTGCTGTTTGAATTGAGCTCGTAGTAGATTATCCTTTAGGTCTAGAAACATTATCGTTAGTTACTTAGTTAAATACCGATGTATAAAGAATGATGATGGATTGATGGAACCCCTGAAATAGCTTAATCGATCTTGACTAATATTAACCAAGATCAAAGAACTTGAACCTGTATCCAAAACTCAAAAGAGTGCTCGTTCAACACCCATATATACAGTACAAGAGATATTAAGAAAGGGTTCTCTTGGCTTTGGAATCATGGTAAATTGGTTAGGGTTTCTTTGATCGGAACTGTCTGCTTGTCGATTCCTGCGACTGGCTGCAGTTTTCGAATTCTATGATATTGGTTTGATCACAATAATCATGTCTGCTAAGACTGAAGTCACGGCGGTGTGATCTCCTTGGCTCTTTACATGTTGTTGGTTGATTCTGTTGTGTTTTTTTTATTTTTTTAACAAAAGTTGATTCTATTGTGTTTGGTCAGCCTGGTTTAAGCCCTGCAGTTCTTTTGTTTTTGTATTTCTATCTTCGTTTAATTTACTGTGCTGGCCGGATCTGTATCTTTTCCTCTTGGTGTGTTGATCTTCTTAGTTTCCATATATTCCTTGTTGTTCCTAGCTACCCTGCGCTCTTATATCTAGAATTCAATCCTTAAAACACTAGTACATCTCATTCTTAACTCGCTCTCAATACTCAGTATAGATAACTCACACTTTGTACACGAGCTCACTGAAATGCTCTACTATCTCTTTTATAGGCACTACACTCACTGCACTTGGTAGAAGTATGATTGTAATAAAAAGTTCATCCGATCCACTTCCTCTCGATCTGTCTTTACTCCATTAGCGAGTAGCTATTTGGTTTCCCTGCATGTTTGTTGCTCATGCTCTCCATGTTCTAAAACCAACAGTCGGTTATTTTAGATTTGTTCCCTTGATTTTCATCTTTTTTCTAGCAGAGGTGCCCTCATCAGTCAAGGGTCTCTATTGAAGGCCCAAAACAAGACCGCAAACTAATATCAATTAACCCGCAGATTAGTTTCAGTGTATTATGATTAATTGGGCCACTGACCTAGCACACCAACTACTAATCTACTATGACGCGTCACAGGACAATACAAAACTCAACAGTCCAAGAAGAGGAAGTGGGTGGCATGGGGTACTTTGGTAATCCTGTCAGCTGCAAAATGTGTATAAATAAGCGGCAGGTACTCACTACTCAGCAACACAATCACTCAAACTTGGCTAAACTTACCGTTTGGCCATCAACAATGTGGAGGCTGAAGGTTTCAGAAGGAGGAAGAGATGGTACTGATCCATGGCTCACAAGTGTGAATAATCACGTCGGGAGACAATTCTGGGAGTTCGACCCAAATCTGGGGACACCGGAAGAGCGAGCTCAGGTGGAAGAAGCGCGACTTGAGTTTCGTAACAATCGTTTTCAATCCAAACATAGTTCCGATCTGATAATGAGACTTCAGGTACGAACTTACACTAGTTCATGATGAGTACGGACTCATCATCGGAAATTAAAGCTGTTTACGTTTGTGCATATATATTTTCATTATATAGTTTGCAAAGGAGAAAGAAAGTGATCAAATGGAGCTGCCATCTCAAGTGAAAGTGAAAAATGAAGAAGAAATTACTGAGGAAGTAGTAACAACCACGTTAAGGAGGGGGTTGAGATTCTACTCGACTCTTCAGACTGATGATGGTTTCTGGCCCGGTGACTATGGCGGTCCCTTGTTTCTTCTACCTGGATTGGTACGTACGTAAAGTTTAGCCTAGCTAACTAATATCATTGAGTTAATAAATTAGACCGCCCTGTTTATATGTATATCAGTATATAGATCTCCTCCATATATAGTAATATAAAATCTAAAATATATAAGGCTTGAGCTAGCTTTCAAGTCGGGAATTCCACGACAACCAAAAGAAAAAAGCCAATCAAAATATTAACAATCAAAAAATATTTCGATACTATCGATCTGGAATAATCCCATAAACTTATACTCTTTAATTTATGTCGTCGATTAACTATAGATCTTATTAAATTGAAGATTAACGACCCAGGCATCGAGTCATTGACATAATGTATATATATCCGTAGATATTAATTTTTGTTTTTGATATGATGAACTTTTGCTGTCTTGCATAGAATTATTTCATGGACCATACTTATATAATAGTATCTATAATTAGTCATTCTCAAAAAGAATATATATATCTATAGTAATTAATTGAATAACTTCTATATCATCTTTTATATGGTCCCCTTTTTCTCAAAGCTAGCTACAATATATATACACATTTCGTAGTCATATTCATATTATCAATGTATATGTATAATACTATATTACATGATATATACACACACACACATCATTATAGCAAATACTATATTTATAGTTTTATAGGACACACTGTTTACATGATGGTTCAAAGAAAAATGTGAGAAGATATGACATGGGCTATTTCCTACTGCTATCGTTTCCCTTTTCAAGTATTTTTTATATCCCCTTTCATAATCTTTGACTATTTCTTCGCTAAACTTTGAAATCAGTGAGAGACGGTTTTTCTATCGAAAAAAATTAGCTTTATATTTAAAACGCTAGCTAGGAAAGTACTCGACCTTTTTGGTCATTAAACCCTACATACATATATGAATGAATATTGATTGATGTACGTGTACGTTGTGGAAGACCAAATCTCAAGGTGCAACCTACCTAGCTAAGCAAGGCGAGAAATTCTATTAATCAATGAGAAACAAAAGAGATGTGCACCTAATTTGTCAATTAGTACGTGGTTCTTGATACAAATGTTTCACGAAAGAAACTAGGATTAGAATTGAACATATATTTTTGTAAAAATCATTCTCTACTATCTCGATCGATCTCTCGACTAAAAAAAAGAACAGAAAACCATAAGCAGCTAATTAAACACAGGCTCCTCGCGCGATTTGAAAAGAAATTCGAAAATACTTGTCTCCATACCAGTATGGACTGTGTGCGTCTGAACTCTCTCTAATTTGCATATCTTGGGCAATGTAATCAACGATTTTAACCGTTTTAAAAGTTGAATTAATCAATAAAGATTATCTCTGCATAAATTCAGAATAAACTAAAATCGTTTGTTATTCGATTGCATCAAACAAATGAACACTTCTAATGAAAGTTGGGAGTCTCATGATCAGCCGTCCATTTGTTTGATACAATCGGTTAAACAAATAATATTTGTTTACATTCATTTTTTACAGAGATAATTTTTATTGATTAATTCAACTTTTGAATGGTTAAAATTATTGATTACATTGCCCAAAATATGCAAATTAGAGAGAATTCAGACGCACATCGTCCATACTGATATGGACACAAGTATTTTCCGTTTGAAAATCATCTCTATATTTTGTTGTTTATGTAACAAGATAATCATATTAACTAATGTCAAATAACACTCAACAAGCATTGCATGTCTTAAATGCATAGAAATTAATTAAGTTAATTAAGCAGTAATTAATTAATAACCATAATAAAATATATTGTGTTTGTGTGGTACGTAGGTGATTGGATTATCTGTAACAGGGGCCCTTCATGCAATCTTGTCACCCGAGCATCACAAGGAGATCTGCCGCTATCTTTACAACCATCAGGTCTTGCATCACTTCATTCTTTTCGATTATTTTCATTCTTAAATTTGAAGTTTGATTATGTATTTCTCAAGTAATATCAGATGAGGTACGTGGTAGTTAATTTTAGTAAATTAATTCTGAATAGGTCAATCGTATTTTATAGCGAATGAGAGTATGAAAATGATCGATCAGAAACAAACAAGACCGACATATTTCAGCCATTTAGTTGGAACCAATTATGAATTGGCAATTCGAAGGGAAACTTGTCGATCCCCAGTGTCGAACTTACTAATTGGAGTAGTAGGGAACTATACGTTAAAGCGTTAAACCAAACTACACCCGGCCAATTCGATCTATTCTCTCATCTATAATCTATTTGAATTTGATGCTGTTGGAGTGGTACGTGGTGTTATACTAATTAATTTTTATTTCTCTGTGAAACATATACATAAATTACTTGTACTTACCGTGATTAATCGTTTAATTGCTGCAGAGCAAAGATGGAGGTTGGGGACTGCATATAGAAGGGCCAAGCACAATGTTCTGTACAGCTCTATCCTATGTGAGTCTCAGATTGCTCGGAGAGGAGATAGACGGCGGTGATGGCGCCATGGAGAAGGCGAGAAAATGGATTCTCCACCGTGGAGGAGTTACCAGCATCCCATCATGGGGAAAGATGTGGCTTTCAGTAAGCTTCAGCACCTAAAACTGCTTAAAATGAATTCTCTGAATGCAGATCATACTCCTTTGCCCTACAGTGTGGCCCTAACCCTAATTCATCATATACCAATTAAGAAATCTTCATTATTAATGTGGTCCTGATATATGATATGCATTTGTTTAGTGATCGACACCCCTGTGGTCCTAATTATTAATTAAATTGAAAAATATATAGAGAAAAACCTAAGCAAGAAACAAAGAAAAGAGGCTGGAATGTCGATATTTGAATCAACCCCTCATTATTTTTTTTCGTTAGTCTTCATGGCTATAAAATACAAACATATAAAGAGATATGTTTCCTGTCGATTATAATGAACTCTATCGATCTTTACCTCTCGTTGCTAGGAATGAGGGTTGAGCACTCAGATACTATTTTGTAGTTAATTAGTTAACTAAGGATTTATGCATGGCAGGTTCTTGGTGTATATGAATGGGATGGTAACAATCCACTGCCTCCTGAACTGTGGCTTTTACCTTACTTTATTCCAGTACACCCAGGTTTAGTTTTCTTTTACACATACTTGAGGGGCTATGCCATAAGTATTCGTGTTACCTTCTCCTCCCAATAATGAAATGGATTAGTTCTTATTATTCATACTTATATAGGCGCGCGGACTTGATTGACTGTTGCAGGTCGAATGTGGTGTCACTGTAGGATGGTATACCTACCCATGTCATACTTATACGGCAAGAGATTTGTTGGTCCTATCAACGGCTTAATTTTATCCCTCAGAAGAGAGCTTTATACCTTTCCCTATCACCTGATTGATTGGGACCTGGCAAGAAATCTATGTGCTAAGGTACCTCAACTACATAAAATCGTTTCTAGCTACTGGGAGAAGTTGCAGTGATATAACATTCCAATCTTTGCTTGTGTTCTGATAGATTAAAATATTTATCTTCTGGATTCAGAAGTTGTTTAACATTGTATATACTAGACGTTCTAGTTTCATGAGGCCTTAGAAGTGAACCTCGATCTATATATAAGTGATAAAGTAGTCTGGGGTTCCAATTTAAAACTAATTGGCAATGGATGGAATAGTCCAAACCCTTATAAACCCACAGGCTAGGTCTCATTTTTCCATGTGAGATGTATATTCTCAACACGCCCCCGTACGTGTGGCGAACTTTCAAGCCATACACGTGGACAACTATTTGGGTGACGTGGAGTCTGTGTGGCTCAGGGAAAGAGAGAGAGAGAGAGAGAGAGAGAGAGAGAGAGCACACACGTGCGTAACCCGCTCTGATACCATGATAAAGTAGTCTGAAGTTCCAATCTAAAACTAATTAGCAATGGATGGAATAACCCAAACCATTATAAACCCACATGCTAGGTCTATTTTCCCATGTGAGATCGATGTATATTCTCAACAATAAGGACGCGTAAAGTTAGGTCTAAATATATAATTGTACGTGATGTTCTTGTTGGAGAATTAATTATGTAAAGGTTTTATTTAGCTCAACTACTAATAATTTTTGTAATGGTATCAGTTGTATTGATCGAGCGAGGTGTTTCCCATTTAGTTCTTTCATGAGTTCAGCCTATTCCAGCTAAGGTAAACTAAAGTAATATTGATCATCGTAAATAATTATGCAGGAGGATTTGTATTACCCGCATCCCATTTTACAGGACGTGCTGTGGGGGTCTCTTCATAAGATTGGAGAGCCTCTTCTCAAGAGATGGCCATTATCTAAGCTTAGGCAGAAAGCTCTCACCACTGTAATGGAACACATACACTATGAGGACGAAAACACTCAGTATATCTGTATTGGACCTGTCAATAAGGTTTTCTCATTTATCTGGTATTTACTGATGTCAGTTAGAAGAAATAAATGGTTAATTTTCTGACATGTTACGGTACCGGACATGATTTTACCAGATAACAGTTCTGGAATAATTGAATTTAGAATGACCTAGAGTGATGAACTATGTCAAATATGCAAGTGTGTGCCCTAAGAATTTGAAGAACAAAGGCATATGATCATAAAAAAAACATGCAGGTACTAAACATGATTTGTTGTTGGGTGGAGGATCCGAATTCAGAAGCATACAAGTGTCATTTTTCAAGAATCAAAGATTATCTATGGGTTGCTGAAGATGGAATGAAAATGCAGGTATATATTAGTGGATAAATATTACTTTCCTATATAATCATAATTAAGATATATAATACGAGTAATTATATTAATCGTTTTGGTGATGCATACATAGGGATATAATGGATCTCAATTATGGGATGTTGCTTTGGCTGTTCAAGCAATCCTTTCTACCAACCTTGTGAATGAATACGGTTCAGTGCTTAATAAGGCGCACGGTTTCATTAAAAACACACAAGTACTGTATTCATACTTCAACTCAAATTTATGCTTTTAGCAGGTATGTTTATCATTAGCTTCCATAAAATGGGTTTTGGTGTGATCAATCACTTGACTAGGTTAGGAAAGACAGTTGTGGCAATCTTAGTTACTGGTACCGTCACATTTCTAAGGGCGGATGGCCTTTCTCCACTCCAGACAATGGCTGGCCTGTCTCAGATTGTACAGCTGAAGGTTTGAAGGTACATACACAGTGATCGTTGCTCCATCGATATCTCTGATAAATATGACGTGCTGTACCTTAACACCACCTAATTGCAGGCAGCACTCTTATTATCACGTATGCCCTGGGAAATTGTTGGAGAAGCAACAGCAGCTGATCAAATGTATGATGCTGTCAATGTAGTACTATCCCTACAGGTACAACTTGACCTTGCGGCATCTTATAGCACAATTGTAAAGTATTTATGTAATCGGAAGAGCAAATGACATGGATTCTGATTCTTTGACACAACAGAACAGCAATGGAGGGTTTTCATCATATGAACTGACAAGATCCTATGCCTGGTTGGAGGTGATGACCGATCAATTCTTGTTTTTTAATCTGATATTTGAAGTATGCTACTCAAGTACGTGTGGATACGTGGTTTTAGTTTTGGAAAATCTGATGACTCTCCTTGCAATAACAGATGATCAATCCAGCTGAAACATTCGGAGATATCATTATTGATTATCAGTAAGAACAAAATAAATACTACTTCATCAGTGCTTTCCCAATCTTGTGTTCAATATGCATAAGAACAACCATATATAATACCAGAGCAACCGATTTTGGTAAACAATTGGGTTGAGATCGATTTGAATTGATGAGATACTCACATCTTTTGGTAAACGAATTTGGTGACATGCGTTGAACACTTGAATTACATCCGTACGAGTAGTGGTACAAAGAGTCCTTACCCACCCTTGTGAATAAATGCAGGTATGTGGAATGCACATCAGCAGCAATTGAAGGCCTTAAAGCATTCATGAAATTATATCCAGGGCATAGGAAGAAAGAAATAGAAGCATGTATTGGAAAGGCAGTTCAGTTCATCGAAAGCATACAACTTCCTGACGGCTCATGGTTAAATTTGTTGTAACCATTTCATCATTATAGAATTTCACTTATAAATATGATTTGAAGCTTCAAGAGCTTAATACTTAGTTATGTTTCAGGTATGGGTCATGGGGAGTTTGCTACACCTATGGAACATGGTTTGGAATAAAGGGGTTAGTGGCTAGTGGCAAGACCTACCAGACCAGTAATACCATAAGAAGAGCATGTCATTTCTTGCTATCTGAGCAACTTGATTCAGGTGGCTGGGGTGAGAGCTTTCTTTCATGCCAAAACAAGGTAAAGGGGCGTTTTGGAAATCATAATCAACTTCTTTAACTTTTTCCTGTGTTCAATATTTCCAGAAACAATTTTATGATGTTTCTGAATCTGCTATGGTTGAACAAATAGGTATACACAAATCTCGAAGGGAACAAACCACATACAGTAAACACTGGATGGGCTATGTTGGCTCTAATTGAAGCAGGGCAGGTATGTGACAATATGTGTGTTCTGTTCATAAAAGGTTACAGGCTACACCTATATACACGAGAAAATGTCATGCTATTGAGATAAAAAGAATAGGACATGTCAATGTTTCCCTAGAAAACGGTAGTAAAACACTCATTTCTGTCCTTTGTCTTTCCCCTATTTTATGACTTCAGGGTGAAAGGGATCCGATCCCCTTGCATCGAGCAGCAAAGGTATTGATCAATTCACAGATGGAAAATGGAGATTTCCCACAACAGGTACTTGTTATTGTAAATACTGTAAAAGGTTTTAAAGGCATAAACATTGCTTCCTTAGACTCACTATGTTACTTGAACAGCAAATTATGGGAGTCTTCAACAGAAATTGCATGATTAGTTACTCCGCCTACAGAAATATCTTCCCTATCTGGGCACTTGGAGAATATCGCAACCGTGTATTGGTACTTTACAAAATGCATCAGCCAAAGAATATAAGTGTGTAAATGCTCATGTAGATATTACAGTTGTGGGTATAGTGTGTAGTGTAAAAATGATCCAACTGTGCTCTTGTATAGTGTACGATTTTCTGGAAGTAGTTGGGACCAAACTATATCACAGTTTGTAAATGTATTATACAGATGATGTCCTAGACATCTAATAAGGATCCAAGTACTTAATGCCAAGACACTGATCAACTACATTAGAGAGCATCATCTCGGCCAACTTGAGATTACAACAGAAATATTTTCTACTATTCTGAATCGAGACCGAACCCCAGCACAAAATCGGGGATGGCCAAATACAATCAATATTTTTAGGACAATCAAAACTGTGAATTGCTAAGGAAAGTGACCATGCACCTGGAACTCTGAAACATTTTATCTACTCTTTGCCATGTTTTGCTTTGAACGTCTAGGAGCTTGCTTGCCTTATCTTGAAGTCGTAACTGGCGTCGAATTGTTTCGCCATGGATCTATTCAGGAAGAAAATGAAAATGAAGGTGAAGAGATGTAAAATCAACATGAAATTGGTGACTTTACTCTTGATTCTTTAGCTTCACAAAAGCTTATAGGGTAAGTTTGTAAGATAAACATTTGTTCTCTAATTACAGTTATAGTTCTAGTTCCACCATCGTGTAGGAAATATCAAAATATCATTAAACGGTCTGTGGTACTGCTACTTGTTACTCATCAAATTCCTGACTGAACGTAATAACTTTAATGAAAAAAGTGTTGAATGCAGAAAGGAATATCTATACCTTCAGAAAAACCCTGATCACAGCTTGTACAAAGTCAAAATTGTTTCTGGATGCAGTCTCGTGTATACAGTAGTCGAGAAGCAGTTCAATTGGAAGCAACTTTTCTGGTTCTTCTTCATCCTCATCCCCTACGATCTGAAGAATTCGTAGTTCCATATCCAGGGAAGATGGAGATAAACTTTTGATGAAATCAGTAAATTCTGAAACTGCAACAGAAAAAACACATCATAGTTAGCATTGTCTATTAAAGATTCACAGCAATTAACAAGCCAACCTTTCAACTGAATCACAAATAAAACTTCAGTATATCCATAGGGTACAGTCTAAAAGATGACATATTTACAATTTTTCGTTTCAGCGGATGACTGAAGCGCTTGGAGGAATACTGATGGTGCTAGAGCAGCCTTTATTCTAGATGATTCTTCACCACCTTTTGCCTCTTCATTTGTTGACCCAGTAGACTTAAACATTATTTCTCCTGAAAGAGATGGAACTGAAGGCAAAAAGAAAGGAGCCTTTTCAGGTTTCTTTGGGGGCTCAATTGGTTTATTTCTTTCCTGGAGATTGCATAATTTACCGGTTAGCAACCAACAGTACAGAGAACAAAAATAATATATATGACAGCTGCAGAAATCTAATTATAACAATAGGCAGTAGTAGATTTACCTTTATAATGTCCAAGTTGATTAAGCTTTGCCACTGGCTTTTAGGATATGATGAGAGAGTTACAAGATCTGGAATTTGCAGTACAACAGTTGAAAGAGCAGAAGTATCTTTAAGTTGTGCAGAGTTTCCAACAGGCTCGTCAGAATCCTCAGCTTCAGAACCTTTTGTCGAAGAGACAGATGGCAACTTAACACTCACAACTCGCTTTCCACTTGCATAGGAATCTACCTTAGAAGCCCCCGAAAACATTGATTGATTCACCCTGATAAAGTTGCCAGGTACAAAATTTGAAGATAAGGCAATATTCATGTTATCAATAACAAAGAAAAAAAAATGCTCCTTATATACTGTAAGCATACATATCTTCAATTTTCCACCATATACGATCCTAATGGAAATTACCAACTTCAACATCCCTATGATGTTTCCTTTGTTTAACTGCCTTGGAATACACGCGTGCAAACTTACCAAAGATAGACCCCATTTTGATCAACATGGGACGTCGCTAAAATATCCATATTTGGTGATAGAGATAGTGCCGTCACAGACACATCAACATGCAATGCATCTATTTGTCTTGCTAAGATAACATCCCAAACTCGAAGACTTCCATCCATACTGGAAGACAAAAGCCATTTTCCATCCTCACTAAAACACATGTCTGTAACACGATCAGTATGGCCTTCAAATTTACGAACCATTCTTGATGCCACAACATCAAACAAGCGGATAATTAAATCATCAGCCGCAACAGCCAAAAGACCTGAAAGTTAATTTGATTGATCACAATATTATCCACGGAATTTTAGGTACCAAAAAGCTGGAAAGAAAACATGCCACAAAAAAAAAAGTCAACATATATTACCATTCAAACGATTATATACAATCCTGACAACAGAGCTCCCAACTTCCCATCTAGATGGCACTCCACGTCCCTTGAAATCCCAGACCTGTACATCAGAACATTTGAGTGAAAGGTCCAGACAACTTTAGTTGAGTATAAGATATTTTTTACAATGTTGTGGAGCCTTATTTATGAGACTGCATATAGTATTGATAGCAGATAGAACAAAACTAAATTTAGCAGCTTAAAAAAAAAAAAAAGATGGCAGATGCAGCACAACTAGAGATGGGAATGCAAGATTCCTACTAGTGTTTGGTAAAGCGAGGAGAGCAGACAGGAGAACATCTTTTTTGGTTTCATTGTAATGGGTGGTGCATGTATATTCAAACTATAATTAATCAATTTTGCAGTATAACTAACCCGTTTTCTTAATTTATATTTCCGCACTGTGACATTATTAGATTTTAAAATCCTGATTTAAAATCCTGGTTCCGCCACTCGGCCTAACATGTAGGCAGGCTATCCACTCTGATAAGGCCCATACATGTCATTGGTGGTTAATAAATATCCATACTATGAGTGGTTTAAAATTTTAAATAGTACTATGATTCCTTGATACAAATGATAAGTCTTAGAAAATATATTGGCTAGTGGGAGCAGCTACCTCAAAGAA
The DNA here is from genome assembly GCA_963682095.1 of Potentilla sterilis. Lineage (NCBI taxonomy): Eukaryota > Viridiplantae > Streptophyta > Magnoliopsida > Rosales > Rosaceae > Potentilla > Potentilla sterilis. The sequence goes on along the minus strand of OY821758.1, from coordinate 48,586,006 downwards.
TGTCCAGCAGAAAACAGGAGGTGGTAAAGCCTTTCAGATTATGCTTACACGAACAAACTCTTATTTAATTTATTTAATCATTTGACAATTTACTTTACAACATATTTCCAGTGAAAGTTCCTCGCAAGGAAGTTATAATGTATGAGTATAGACTGACCTTTATGTCTCCATGATATCCGGCACTTATCATGTGAGTATTAGTTGAATCACAAGCAATTCCAACAACTTCCCCGTCATGCGCACAGCTGCTTTTTTCCAATGGGTCCACATAATTACCTCGGCTGCTTCCTGACTGCAGATTGAACCGCTCAATCCAACCACCAGCTGTCCCTATTATGGCAAAATTTCCACATGCACTGATTGCACAGGCCTATCACCAAACAAATACAATCATTCAGTGAATTTTGAAATTCATTTCTAGCAATGGTTGGAGAATGGAAGTGGTTTCACACAAGCCTATCAAGTTGCTTAGAAAATACACATTAACACTGGATCTTTTCATGAAGGCTATTGCCAATTCGTACATTGATTGATACCAAAAAGGATGAACCACCCAAGTTGAGTATTTCTTGTAGATATTGCAGAAAAGGTATTGAAAGAGAACAATAGATATGGTAAAAAAAAGTTCTAACCTTCACAGGTGTTGGGTTTTCTGGTCTTGGTTTCAAAATATGCTCCCCGAGAACAAAGTTTTGAAGTCTCCAAACATATGCCTGTGCAGTATCCATATGACATGTAACAACATTGCACCAATCTCGCTCTCTTATTTCAGCTGAAATATATTTCCATATATAGATTAGCATAATTAGAATGTCTGGTAAACCATACAACTTATGCAGATGAAAACACTTAGCAAATCATTCCTAATGGATTTAGCTGCACAAATCCATTGCAGCTTAAACTCAAAAAGAAAAAGAAAAAAAAAAGAAACCACTACAATTTCAATTTCATGTTGTTAGGGCTAAGAAACAGCAGGAATTGAATTATATAATTTAATTTCATGCTATTTCTTAGCCCTAACAACATGAAATTGAAATTGCATAAAAAAAAAATAAAAAAAATAATAATAAAAAACCACTGCAAGTGCAACTTAACCATATAATTCAATTTCTTGCTGTTTATTACCCCTAATATCATGAAATTGAAATTGCAGTGGTTTTTTTTACTGAACTGATAAAAACAATTACTTAAAATAAATAATAATATTACTGCAATTTCAATTTCATATTAACACTATATATATTGAATTGATAATAACATATACTTCAAAAAGTATGACCAACTATTATACAAGATTAAACTAGTATGTCCGTTAAAAATGTTACAACAAAGAGAGCAGAAAATTTCCATAAAAGAACTTACCACAATCAAAAGCAATGACAGGTTTCAGTTTTATCTCTTCCTCCTAGAAAGGAAAACAGAAAGTGAATGGTTAATTCATCTGCAGTCTGAAATATCACTACACATCTAATCTTATGAATGTAACATTCAAACCATGAAATATATCATCAGTGCATATACCAAAGAAAGTTCAGTAAGAGAAAACACTTATTGATTCTTATAAGGAAAAGCAAGATAAATCTTGAGCTAATTTAGGTGCTTTTATTGAGTTCAGTGCATGCATCATATGATATTTCATACTACAGTAATTACAATTAAAGAACAGATCAAAAATAAATAATACACACTTAATTTAATTATAGTTCTCAGTCATACCTTCACCCTGAGTTTCTTCGCTCGTTTTGTTATGTGACGTTGAGAAAGCTCTCTACTTTGTTGATCCTAATCACAATACATAACTCAATAAGAATAATATAATAAAATTCGTGTAAAAAGGCGAATGGTGTACGTAACTAAATAAGAATAATATAATAAATTTCAAATAAAAAGGAGATTGGTGAGTTTTAGATGTATTATACTGAAAACTGATAATGTAGAGCGTGAAAACAATACTAGAAGAGAACCAAGGGCCCACATACACTTCATAAAGAGGTGAATGACTCAACTTGGCAAATGGCTTTTTTGTAAATAGTTTAACAATGTAAATAGGTATTGAAATAACTATTGATCAGCTCATATATAGTTAGAGTTGGTCATCCTGAATTTTTTTATGCCTATCTGTCGCACATTAAATTTCTGAAACGATACGATTGAAGATTAAATTGAGCTATTTGACTGCTAGAGTTTCAAAAGGGCAAACAGCAAGGACATTGAAAGGTTTAGTGGCTAACAATCTTGAACAAGCAAATGATAGAAAGCAAGGGGATACTAAGAACCAATTAAAATATACTACTGATGTTAATCTATTTGTCATCAAATAATTCAACTGATGTACGAGTCCAAACCTGGATTATCGAGAAAAGGCGAAAGGCACGATCCTGACCAGCCGAGAGAATGTGTCTCCCATTTGCATAAAACCTAATATTGACAAGTGAAATTGATAATGATTCTATGCCGAGATGCAACCAGTTCCCTCATCAAAAAGTAAAATAAGCTAACAGAAAAAAACTGAAATTTTACAAGTAATTCACTTGTTCATAGTTCACACTAGAAGTCCAGAAATACTCATACCGTTCCGTTAAAAAATGTTAATAATAAAGGATAAAGAGCAACAAACATGACAGTTTTTTAGGAAAGAACCACAAGACACCACACAGCCATATCGAGTTGCAAGGTCAATGTTCAAATACATATGCCCCTCATCTTTAACCATCAACAGAAGCTACATATTAGCACCTAAAACTGATATGGAAAGAATTATACCTTATGCATTGTGGAGGAGCACTATGACCACTTCTAAACCGTAAAAGACGAGCATCTCCATCACTTGTGTCAAATATCCACATCTAAAGACGCATAAAGAGTTGGATCTTAATCATCGTCATTTTAATCTTGGTCATCCAATAATTTTTTACTTTTGAGAAGTAAAAAAGTCATTAACATTAATACAATAATTAGTACATACTGGACGAAATATCATGGTAAACAATAACAATCAGCAAGAACCTAGAGCAAGAAATAATAATATAAAAAAACAAGAATAACAATGATCTAAAGTCGAAAAAAGGTTGGTGTTGATGAACTATTTTATTCTGCTAAACAAATAGGTCCTGTTGGAGAGGGGAAGAAAACAATCTTCGAAAGGGATAAACAAAAACTTATAGTTTGAAGATTACTTTTGCAATCCTCAGTTCAATCAATACAATCACCAACTTGTCTCCTAGCTAGAGCATTTGAGACCTAACTAAAATCTGAATAAAAGAAAAAAGTAACAAAAACACAGAAATAACACTGAATTACTCTTACTTTAATGGAATTGTCTGTTGATGAACTCAGTAACACAGGTTCATTCACAAAAAAGTGCAGAGAAAGTACGGAACCATCATGTGCCTCTTTTATAACTGATTGAAGCCTTCTTTTTTCAAGATTCCATATGCTTATAACACCAGAGGAACCTCCAGATGCCAGAAGAGGCTGCCCATCTAAACAGGAAGAATACATAGCATAAGCTAGTTAACAACTTCACATAATAAAAGTCACCTTACTTCAAGACTGGTGTCCGCATAAAAATACAGAAGATGAATTATTTTGAACTGGAGGAAAATAAAAATAATGAGAAATATTTTAGTGTCTTGAAAATGCTAGGACACTAAGCAGAGATCAAACAGATATACACCATCATATAGAGCATCCCCACCCGCCTTTTAATTCTTGTGAAATATATTTGTAGTTCACCACTTTATTGCTATTACTGTATGGTAAGGAAGAGAACAATAACTCGTAGGCATCATGTAAAGTAGTACTGCATAAAGAATTGATAGCTGACGAATTTACCTGTGCTGAAAGATAAGGCAGTCACAGCACCTCGTGTTGAATGAGTAAACGTTACTAACTCTTCATCGTATCGTATGTTGTGAACATGAATTTTTCCATCAGCACAACCAACTGCAACAACATCTAGCGCAGGAGATGAAACACAGCTGCAAATAGAAGATTTCCATCCCTTAAACTCGTACAGTTTTTTCTTTGTGCTGATATTCCAAAGCTGCAGAGAACCTTCTTGACTTCCAATGATAACCTGTGCAAATCACAATAGGGGTTTAATTTAGATTGCAAGGCAAACAAAATCCATGTGAACTTTATTGAGTAAGATTTTGAGGTCAATTTGTACTGAACATTTCACAAAACTTCTTTAAGAGAAAAGATGTTACCTTATTTAAGTAGGTATCCGGATGCATTATACAGCTAGGAGTAAAATTTTCGTCCAACTTAATATGTCCAACTGGATCCAGATTCTCATCAATTCCTTTAAATCCCCATATATACAGATTACCTTCAACATCAACACTTAGGATATGCTCTCCAAACAATAGCAACAGATTAACCTTTGCATTATGGTTGCTCCACGTAGCTACCTGAAAAAAGTACCATTTTTACTTTTATAAAGAAGTCCGGTTCATCAAAAGGTACCCAGAACAAATGCAAATGACCCTATATTTCCAAAATTCCATCTACGCAACGGAGGCAGATACATAATAAGCATTGACAGAGTGACAATATACGCCATTGGTTTTCACACCACTACTTCTACTACATTACGTTCCAATCACTGACAAAAGTCGATAGCAGCACAATGATATTCTCAAGCCTTTACTGTTAATTTGACTTCAAAGAAACTACACATCTGTCTCACTGACATTAATAATGTCATCTATTGTCATTAGCTTGCGAATGAATAAAATTCAAATTTGAAAAAACCTGATTAATCTAGTCACAGTCCTCCCTATCAAAACACATTCTTAAAACATGAGCTGCCAACTAACCTGATGAGACCGCTTAAAAACAGCAATGTCAGTCCCGTATGCAGCGAATGTATAGTCACGGTACGAAGCAAGAGCTCGAATCTTGTTCGGCAATTGTGGACCTTCAGAAATGAAAGCAAACACAGTTCACATACACAACAGCCTAAAAAGTATATGTCTTTGTCATAAAGACCGGAAATTTAAAAATTCGAAACCCAAACCAAGTAAAAGGGAACTCACCAACAAGTACCAGAGTGAGCTTTGCACACTGAAACCATAAAAAAAAAGTATAAGAGTCGTTATGAGTATGAATTAGAAATAAAAATTGAAACTTTGGAATGGGGTAGTGAGAAAAGTTTACGTTGTAAATTTGGAAAGCTTTGCCGACGCTGACGGTGACGAAGGCTTCGGTGCCGAGGCGCTGAACGGAGAAGGGCACGGAGGTGGTTGTGTACCCGATTGCTCTGAACGGCTCGAAGATCCCCATTCTCTCTCTCTCTTTGTTTTCTTTGGTATTTTGATTAGGGGGGTCTTCTGAGACGCCGAGAGAGAAAAGAGGAAAGAGATACAGAGAGAGGGAGGGGTTTAGGGTTTAGAGACAGGCGCGATGACGGAGCCCCGAGGTCCGAATAAGGCCCAAATGGAGCAAAGACGAAATAGGCCCAACTACTCCCAAAATCAGAAGTAAGGCCAACCGAAAGGGACAAGTTGTGGCAAGAGGAAGACTTGGACTGTTTTTTAGTGGCTGTATAAGAGTCATCAGGATTTCAACTCTACGTACGTATGAGAAAATTTAAGGAAACTCGATTTGCCAAAAGACGACAAAAAACTGGCATTATAAGCTAACGAGAGTGGATATGTCATCAAATAAGCGATTGATTACCCATGTGTAAAGATCTTCTGCTGCGTTTTGGCCTCCATTACACACTCCCCAGTCCCCAAGTCCATATGAATATGCAAATGCCGCTGCTCCAATTTCAAAAAGGGATCAGGATTGGAAGAGCATGAACGTAGGAACACCCGAGGGTTTGAATCAGAGCCAAAGAGACCTAAAGAGCAATGAGAGTGACGAGGACAACCAGATAAGAAGTAAGGAGCGAGGGATGTTTTGGATTTTAATTTCGACGAGTATTACCGACGAAGAAGAAGAAACTCTTATGCTTTCCGAGTAGAATTGGCAAAGAATCTGATTGGCAAGTTCCCCAACTGAGTACTCCCCATAATTCCTTTACCCATATGAAAGCAAGTACTATACAAAGAGAATGTGATACACGAGGAGAAGTTGGCAAATTAAAGAACGTAATTCGCAACTTTTGTTTTTGGCAACAATGTGATTCCAAAGTTGAAAAGACTCACTTCAGCAGATCTTTTTCTCCACTCTTCCTATGCTCTAATAAATTTCCACTAAAGCTGTCTTTATAAATAGCTCATACGAGAGAAGTTTATCAATCCCTAGTAACTCTGCTTTGGCAAAATTTAGTGTTGTTCACAAGCTGAGTACTGTCTCATTCTTTACACGTACTGTATTTTCATGGAAGTGTTCATTTGTTCTATGATCTAAGCCAAATCCCCAGAAACAGCTACCTTGTCTCCATTAATTATGTGCTGAAAGAGTGTTATGTATGCTGATTGCAATTGTTTTTCATTATCCTACGTATTGATTTCGCCGAGAACAGGTATTTCTTGGTTTCCTTAATTCTTCTTCTACTTCTCGAATAAGTGCTACTTTTCAAATTTCTTCTACTTCTCGATTTGATTGTCAATTTTGCTTAATTAGTTGAATTGTTGTGCCTCTTACTTTGCAGTTCAAAGGCCAAGAAAGAGATCTACATCTTGTTTTGCAACCAGAAATCTACAGGATGAATTTTAAGGGTATTTGTATTGCACTCTCATATTCAAAAAAGTGAAGGAATTTGAAGAGAAACTGGATATGTTGATCATAAGTCAAATATAAACCAAAGCGATAAAAGGTATGCCCTTTACTTTTGATCATCAGTTTCATTTGCTTATATATTTATTTCTTTATTATTCTTTACTACAACAAATTAACAAGAATTACTTCACAATGATCCTAAAGGAACCCTGGGAACATAGAAATGAAGAGACAAGTACACCAAACAGTTCCATTGGGAGAAGCATCCTAAACTCGTGATTTCGTCTGCTACAAATTCATAACACATATATAAAACAAAGAGATCAGGTACATGCTGTAACTCTATTCTTCAATTTCATCTGCTAGTTTTTTGGAGACAATTTCTTCTTCAATTTTGCTCTGCTTGATAAATATTTTCCTTTTGACTTTCTGATTAATCATTTATACTTAGTTGTTGAAATGTTGATGCATTAGACATATAATTCCTACTTGTATGTAGAATATGATCTCATAACGCTTCCGATAATAATAAGTGTGTATTTGTACTAGTTTAACATGGTTCAACAAATTAAAACTATAGCCCACGTCCACTTTGTGATCATGACATCTCTTGAGAGAGTTTTGCAAGCACTATGAAGAATATAAGCTATTACTAGTACTTATTGCATATCCCTCAATCCAGCTATTATCTATCTATCATTCGAACTTTAGTTTCATGCACTCTCCCTAAAATCTCAAAAGTTTCCCTACATCTCTGAAAATATTAGATGGAACAATAATAAAGTACGCAGCGGAATAAATAGATAAATTTCGTAACTTTTATTGAATGTAAATCACAACCAATATTACAAATGATTATAATTTAATTCGATACAAAGTTACTCTCAAACGGTCGCCACAAAGGTCGATCAATATTTCTTGTGAGATGCCACACAGGTCGTCTCCGAGATTCCACTAAGGTCGTCTCCTTCAAGCCACTAAGGTCTTGATTCTTGAAGCCACACAGGTCTTCACACTAGGAGCCACTAAGGTCTCCTCTCAATGAGCCACTAAGGTCTCTTCACTATGAAAAATATTTCTCTCCTATTCTCTCTATGTGACCGACGGCAACATATGCCTACATCCCCTTTATATATTAGGGTTACAACTTGATTATACACTCAATCACTTAACCCAACTACCTTTTGACATCCCATGCATAAAAGGTACATTCCATAATTTAAATTCAATTTGAATAACAAATTACCTTCATGATTTAAACCTACCAACTTAGGTTAAATCATCACTAAGTCAACCGGCCATACCAAACCGTGCATGAATATCCTTCAATCAATACTTTCCTAGTTGAACTAGGAAAGTCCTTCAATTTGTCTTCATTGTAAATCAATACCAATTAGGTAATCTTTATGACTTCAATTCCTTCCTAGTCGGCTAGGAAACTCTTCAAGATAGCAAACCCTAGGATGAAGTTGCCGCACCAATATTATAGCATTAGGGTTAGATAGAGACGCGCACATCCGAGCCGTCGGATTAATCAAGACACCATGCTATTAAATTTCATCAAAGCTTCCTTCCAAAGCTCCATACAAATTGCCATGCAATTAAACTTTGAACTCCATCAACTCATGGAGGCCAATATACCTTCAATCTCCCCCTTTGGCCTTCCATGCAACTTTCCCATTCATCAAGCATCTATATGAAAGAGTTAGTAGCATGTAATCACAAATAGCATGTATAATCACATATAGCATGTAGCATGTAGTATGAAAAATAAAACCATGCATCTTTAACTCCCCCTTTGTCCATGGCTTGATGATTCTCCCCCTAAGTTGATGGAGGACAAAGGAAGAAGTCACATGTCACCGAGAACATTATCAAGCCACTTCGGTCCTCACCAGTACCACGACTCCCATGCATGCAAATATTTTAGGTGATGTAATTCCAAATCTTACCAAATCAGCAGTGAGTACGATCTCTTCCCAAGAGGAAATATTGTCTTCAATTTTAGACAAGACAATCAAAATCAAAGAATATAATTATAGGTAATGAGCCGATTTCCAAACAAGTCATGTATTCTTGAATTTATCAAAGATTGCATGCATGATATGATGAGAAAGAGATATTGTCTTGCCAAAAAAAAAAATAATAAAAAAAAAAATTGCATGTTCAACCAATGCACAATAGACATACGGCAAGAGAAAGACATAGCATATCAAAAACATAAAGGCAAATATCTAGGAAATCGAAAAATGCAATCTATCAAAACATGTATGAGTAGGAATATTGCTCTTACCTAGAGAGATTTAAACAAGACAATTTAAGACTAGAGAATCGATAGAAATCATGCTAGGAATAATAACCAAAGTAGCCAAAGTAAAGATATAAGATCGGATGAAAATAACTCCAACTTTTGCATGGTTGAAAGGCTACGATCAAAAGAACACTCAATACCGAGCATGTAAAATTTGTTCAAAATACCGAAGATAAAATAAGAGACCACACCACAAAATAAAATTAACATAGTTCAAGCAAAACATTTAGCCAAGCAAGTATCATGTGTATATCCAATGAATCAAAATACGCGATGACATAGGTGGAACTTGAATTAATTCATTTTGACAAATAGAGCAATATGCAAAAATATTAGCCAAAGTGATAACGTGAAGTGCAAAATTTATACTTCAATATGGGAAGAAATTTTGAGGAGTGATTAAATTCGTGAGCAATTATTTTTCGACTCTCCCCCTTATAACAACTTTTGATATGAGCACATTGGCTTCTTTTTCTTGGCTTACCAACGAGCCATTAATTATACGTGAACGATAAAGGGACAACAACTCCCAAGTCAGATGACTTTAGGGTAACAAGGATGTTCCAAGGTCCACTTTAACGACACAGAATTTTAGAGATTTTCACCGGGGTGACCAAACCAGTCCATTCCACCAGACATCGAGTAGTTAGTCAACATCTGGAGAGGAGAACTAGCCTGGCCAAGGACTGCATACAACAACATGATTCTTTTTAAGGGGTATGCAGCCCACACAATATAAATACATTATTCAACTACACCTGCTCCTGATTAGGTGACTCAACTCAAAAAGTATTTCCCCACAAAGAAGTATGTGTAAAGTGAAATTTAAACACAAAGGCTAATATAAGTGAATTGCATCAAAAGAACAAAATAAATTAACCCAAGTGACACCAATAGCAAACGACATATAGTGATTCAAATAAAAATACACATACACACAAAACAAGGCAATTTTCGATCAAGAACTATGAAACCGTACCTTGTGTGAGTTCCCAAAAATCACATCTTCAATATTGAGAACAAATGCTAATGGCATTTCGCAAGGTCATGAAGCGTTCTGTGTCCAACGGTTTAGTAAACAAGTCGGCCCATTGTAATTCAGTAGACACATATTCAAGTGCAAGAATATTTTTATCAACTAGCTCACGTATAAAATGATATCTTATGTCAATGTGTTTAGTTCTAGTATGTTGAACAGGATTTTTAGATATATTTATTGCACTTGTATTATCACAAAATATGACAAGTTTTCCTTGTGGAATATCATAATCACTTAGCATGTTTTTCATCCAAAACATTTGAGTACAACAACTACCTGCAGCCACATATTCAGCCTCTGCTGTAGACAAAGAAGTACAATTTTGTTTCTTGCTATGCCATGCAACTAAATTCTTACCAATAAAGAAACAACCACCACTAGTACTTTTTCGATCCTGTAAATTTCCACCCCAATCAGCATCTGAATATCCAGCAATTTCAGCATTAGTAGCATATGTATAATAAACTCCACAATTAATGCTTCCAGATATATAACGAAAAATTCTTTTAACAGCTTCTAAGTGTGACTCTTTCGGATTTGCTTGAAACCTAGCACACACACCAAAACTGTAAGCAATATCTGGACGACTAGCAGTTAAATAAAGTAGACTACCAATCATGCTACGATACAGAGTCTGATCAACAGATTTACCAGTTAAGTCATGACATAATTTAGTAGTAGTACTCATAGGAGTCTTGACAGATTTTAAACTAGTCATATCAAATTTCTTAAGCATATTTTCAGCATATTTTGTTTGATAAAGAAATATACATTTTTCTTCCTGTTTTACCTGCAATCCTAGAAAATATGACAATTCACCACACATGCTCATCTCAAATTTACTAGACATAACCTTGGTAAATTCTTTAAGTAGAAAATCAGATGTAGACCCAAAAACAATATCATCAACATAAACTTGGGCTACAATAAAGTGATTACCGGCATGCTTCACAAAAAGAGTTTTATCAACAATACCTTGTGTATATCCTTGAGAAATAAGATAAGTAGAGAGTTTTTCATACCAAGCACGAGGAGCTTGTTTAAGACCATAAACAGCTTTCTTTAGTTTCCATACATATTCTGGATGATGTATGTCTTTAAATCCAGGAGGTTGTTCAACATAAACCTCCTCATGCACGTCACCATTTAGAAAAGCTGTCTTTACATCCATTTGATATAACTTGAAGCGACGAAAGCAAGCAATAGTAAGTAATATTCTGATAGATTCTAAACGTGCAACAGGAGCAAAAGATTCCTCAAAATCAAGACCTTGAATTTGAGAATAACCTTGAACCACTAACCTTGCTTTGTTTCTGGTAATCATACCATGCTCATCAATCTTGTTGCGAAAAATCCACCTTGTTCCAATAACATTTTTATTTTCTGGTCTAAGAACAAGTAACCATACGTCATTTTTTCTCAAACTGATTTAGCTCTTCTTGCATGGCAATAATCCATTCGTTATCTGCAAGTGCCTCCTTGACATTTTTCGGCTCAATTAAAGAAACAAATCCAAAACAAGTTAATTCATTAGTTTCTTTAATTTTTGTTTTAACAAAACAATGCAAAGCTTTATTTAATTCAATAAATTCAGAATCCAAATTTTTTTCTTCCTCAATGCCGTTACTGCAGCTCTGAGATTGAGCAATTCGACCTCTGGTCTTCATTCCTTCCCTAATATCACCGATCACATCATCAGCTGAATGATCCTTATGCACCTGTTTAAAACCAGTTCTGTGCTTTGGAACATGTCTCAGATTAATGTCAAGTTCAGTAATCTGATTGTTTTCACTAGTTTCAATCTGCACAGAATTTTCATTAGTTTTGGATTTTGAAACGTCAGAAGAAACAGAGATATAAGCATCATAATTATCATCAACTGAAACATTTATGGATTCCATGATAGATCTAGTCTCTTTATTATATATCCTATAAGCTCGACTATCTAGAGAGTAACCAATAAAAATTCCCTCATCAGCTCTAGCCTCAAATTTTGCAAGTATTTCACGATCTTTTAAAACATAGCAAGGATTACCAAAGACATGAAAATAACTAACATTAGGCTTCTTACCTTTCCATAACTCATATGGGGTAAGTTTTGTACCTGAACGAAGAAGAGTACGATTTCCAACATAACAAGTTGTGTTTACGGCTTCAGCCCAGAAGTTTTCACTGAGCCCAGAAGAATGAATCATGGTTCTAGCCATATCGAGAAGAAATCTGTTCTTACGTTCAGCAATTCCATTCTGTTGTGGAGTAATAGGAGCTGAAAACTCATGAAGAATACCATGATCTTGACAATAATTATCAAATTTTGAATTTTTAAATTCAGTTCCATTGTCAGATCTGATCTTAGTAATTTTTAATTTTTCACTATATTTTTCATTTAAAAGACGTTTACTCAAAATGAAAAATGAATTAAAAGTTTCACCTTTGTCAGTTAAAAAATCAACCCAAGTAAAGCGAGAGTAATCATCAACCACAACATAGCTCTAGCCTCAAATTTTGCAAGTCTTTCACGATCTTTTAAAACATAGCAAGGATTACCAAAGACATGAAAATAACTAACATGAGGCTTCTTACCTTTCCATAACTCATATGGGGTAAGTTTTGTACCTGAACGAAGAAGAGTACGATTTCCAACATAACAAGCTGTGTTTACGGCTTCAGCCCAGAAGTTTTCACTGAGCCCAGAAGAATGAATCATGGTTCTAGCCATATCGAGAAGAAATCTGTTCTTACGTTCAGCAATTCCATTCTGTTGTGGAGTAATAGGAGCTGAAAACTCATGAAGAATACCATGATCTTGACAATAATTATCAAATTTTGAATTTTTAAATTCAGTTCCATTGTCAGATCTGATCTTAGTAATTTTTAATTTTTCACTATATTTTTCATTTAAAAGACGTTTACTCAAAATGAAAAATGAATTAAAAGTTTCACCTTTGTCAGTTAAAAAATCAACCCAAGTAAAGCGAGAGTAATCATCAACCACAACAAAAATATACTTCTTACCGGACAAACTAGTTGTGGCAGATGGTCCCATCAAATCCATATGTAGAAGCTCAAGAGGTTTATTTGAAGGAGAAGAGTTAATCACTTTGTGACTTGTTTTAGTTAGTTTACCTGTCTTACACCCTCCACAAATGATATCAGTACGTCCGTTTAAAGGAGGTAAACCTCTTACCAATTTTTGTTTAGATAATTTTAACAAATCCTGAAAATTCATGTGCCCAAGTCTCTTATGCCATAGCTCCATAGTTTCTTCTGCAGAACTCATTCTCAAACACGGAACCGATCCATTAGTAGAAATATCAACAGAAATATGATAACAATTATCATTAGATCTAAATCCACTCAAGACTAGATCACCATTTGAATCAAAAACTACACATTTTTGTTTAGTAAACCAGATATCTTCAAATTCATCAGCTAATTGACTTACACTAATAAGATTAGTAGAAAGTCCCTCAACATAAAGAACATTATTCAAACAAGTGAGATTTTGACAATTAATAGTTCATTTTCCTCTAATTCTGGCTTTACGTCCATCACCAAAAGTGACAGTACCAGAAGTACCTGTTTCATGGAAATCAGAAAAGAATGATTTATTTCCACACATATGTCGTGAACAACCACTGTCAATATACCAGATATCTTTTTTCTTAGCAGATAAAGCAGTAAGAGCAACATTACAGGTAGTTTCAATATATTCTGTCTCATAATCAATCTCCACAATAGACATGTTACAATAGAAGTTGGAGGATTTTGAATCGTCCTTTCTTCTCCACACCATCTTACCTTTTCCACGTTTCTTTGTTTCTGAATTAGATTTGGTTAGACCAACATAACGAGATATATCATGCAATAAGGAGTTATGTTGATCAAGTTTGGAGTTGATATCATTAAAGTATTTTTCAACATTTGGACTAAGAGTATCAATTCTAGAATGTGAAGAAGACACAAAACCAGACACTTGTCCTTTATTCATTTTCGTCACATCATAATTACCACCAAGATTATGATTTGATAATTTATCATAGCCAAGACCAGATTTGTCATTATGAGATCTACTCGAATTAATTATTTCAGACAAAGCATTAGAACTCATTGAAAATTGACCAAATTTATCTTCTGTTTTTTTCAAGGTATCCTGCAACATATCAATTTTGGTGTTTAACTTGTTGATATTATCATCTTTTTCGTTCAATTCATTTTTGAGAAAATTTATTTTTGTAATCAGATGTCTCTTTTCTGAATTAAACTCATCATCTCTAGTAGACGAAGTACCTTCTCTATTTAACCAACTTTGTTTTTCATTTAGCAGTTGACATACCTGTGATTGAAGAGCTTTATTTTTCTCAGACAAGGATTCGGCAACTCTAAAAAGTCTCTTCTGAAAAGCCATGATTTCGTCATCTTCTTCATCCAGCTCTTCTTCAGCATCTGAACCAGATAAAAGAGACGAGACGAGAGCAAAGCCTTTGTTTTTCATTATCTCGTTTTCATTATCTTCATCACTCCAAGAGGATCTATAAGCTTTCTTCTCAGTAATAGGAGATTTATTAGTACAGTTAGTAGATATATGACCATATTCATCACAGTTGTAACAACGAGGTTTATTACGGTTATTTTGGAAACCGAATCTCTTTTGAGAAGAAAAACCATTTTGATTTTGAAAATTCTTATTATTTTGACTTCGTTTTGTATTCTGAGAATTTTGAAAATTATTTGAATTTCTTTGATTAAAAACACGTTTAAATTGTTTTGCCAATAACAACATCTCATCATCATCTTTATTTCTATCACAACTACTACCATAATTATCAGAGGTATTTAAAGCAAGATTTTTAGAGCCCATACCTTTTGGTTTATTATTACCTTTAAGTTCATTTTCCCAAGCTTTAATATTTCCAATGAGTAGATCCACAGGATAGTTATCCAAATTGTGATTTTCTTGAATTGTGGCCTTCTTCACCAAGTATCTTTCCGAAAGAGATCTCAGGATTTTCCTAACAATATCAGATTCAGACATAGGTCTACCAAGACTTTCAACCAAACTTGTTAGATCAGTAACACGAATATAGAATTCATCAATAGTTTCTTCATCATGTTGTATTAACATATCAATTTCAGCATAAGCTTGTTGAATTCTTTGTTGTTTAACTAAATCATTACCTTCATGCAATACACAAAGTTTATCCCATACCTGTTTCGCAGTCGTACAGTTCTGTACCTTTTTCTTCTCATCTCTGGTAAGGGAGGAATAAAGTGCCGTTAGAGCTTTATGATTTGCCTCACTGAGTTTGATATCATTTGCATCCCACTCCTCTACAGGTTTCAAAATTGAAGAACATTCTGGAGCATTTGAATCTTTTAATTTTTCATCTTTGGTCGGATGGGACCATCCACGTTCAATGCTCATCCATGCATAGAAATCTATTCCATAGAGAAAAGATTTCATTTGAATTTTCCATTGTGCAAAATCCATTCCTACAAGCTGTGGAGGTTGATTCATTGCATTTCGTTCCATCTTTCGTATGATCTACCGGATAAATCCAGAACCTGCTCTGATACCAATTGAAAATATTAGATGGAACAATAATAAAGTACGCAGCGGAATAAATAGATAAATTTCGTAACTTTTATTGAATGTAAATCACAACCAATATTACAAATGATTATAATTTAATTCGATACAAAGTTACTCTCAAACGGTCGCCACAAAGGTCGATCAATATTTCTTGTGAGATGCCACACAGGTCGTCTCCGAGATTCCACTAAGGTCGTCTCCTTCAAGCCACTAAGGTCTTGATTCTTGAAGCCACACAGGTCTTCACACTAGGAGCCACTAAGGTCTCCTCTCAATGAGCCACTAAGGTCTCTTCACTATGAAAAATATTTCTCTCCTATTCTCTCTATGTGACCGACGGCAACATATGCCTACATCCCCTTTATATATTAGGGTTACAACTTGATTATACACTCAATCACTTAACCCAACTACCTTTTGACATCCCATGCATAAAAGGTACATTCCATAATTTAAATTCAATTTGAATAACAAATTACCTTCATGATTTAAACCTACCAACTTAGGTTAAATCATCACTAAGTCAACCGGCCATACCAAACCGTGCATGAATATCCTTCAATCAATACTTTCCTAGTTGAACTAGGAAAGTCCTTCAATTTGTCTTCATTGTAAATCAATACCAATTAGGTAATCTTTATGACTTCAATTCCTTCCTAGTCGGCTAGGAAACTCTTCAAGATAGCAAACCCTAGGATGAAGTTGCCGCACCAATATTATAGCATTAGGGTTAGATAGAGACGCACACATCCGAGCCGTCGGATTAATCAAGACACCATGCTATTAAATTTCATCAAAGCTTCCTTCCAAAGCTCCATGCAAATTGCCATGCAATTAAACTTTGAACTCCATCAACTCATGGAGGCCAATATACCTTCAATCTCTTATTTAAAGGACATAGAAGTTGTTAAAACTTTATTCAGCTTTGAAGCCATACGTACATGTCCAAATTCTTGGTCTACGTAGAAAGACAACTCTGTTGTTTCTATTACTTTCCTAATCCTATAATAGTGTTGGTTTCACCCAACAAATTTGTTAGTAAGATATAATATCGAGAATGCAATTTTTATAGCGAAAAACATACACACTCAACAACACAAGTTTAACTTGACTGATGTACTATTAAGAACATGTTTAGTAGACTTTCTATTATAACTCATTAGTTATTTTAGAGAGCATATTTAGCTTTTTACCAAAAAATAGCAGATATATTATAACTCTATATTAACTTTTAACTATCTCGCTAGCCAAATTTGGAGAGCGTGATATCTAAAAATTAAAATATTTAAATTTAATATATTTCTTATATTTTTTTATATATAATTTAGGATTAAATACTTGTTACATCCTGAACTATGCATCTAAAAACAGTTTTATTCATCTACTTTCAAATTAAACTAGTAGATCCTTAATCTCTTATTTTTCAACAATTTAGTCCATTCCGTCACTCCACCGTCAAAAGATTTCGTTATGTTGCTGACGTGGCAAATTCCACCATTCCAACTCAACTGGATGTTTGCCACATCAGTGAAAAAGTCTAAAATACCCCTGAATCAATTTCATCCTTTATCTTTCACTATTCACCATCTTCCTCAGCCCTCCGCCGCCGCCGGCAATAGCAGCGCCACCACCAAACATCAGTCTTGTATTTCTGCACTCAAAAAAACAAAACCCACCTTGAGCCTTTGGGAGACGAAGAGGATTGGAGCGAAAACATAGAGGGAGAGCAGAAAGAGGATGAGGATCCTATATCACTACGCCATTTGTTATGTTAAGCGACGGACATTCACTACGTCCGTCGCTGTAAGAGCAACTAAAGCGACGGACAAATGTTCGGTCGCACAAAAAATATATTCGTCGCTTAAGAGACTTTTATGCGACGTAGAGTATGCGACGAAGTATGTCAGTCGCTGAAGATCCTCTAATGCGACGCATAGGTCGCGACGGTTTAAGTCAGTCGCATAAGAGTCTCTTACGCGACGGCACTGAAGCGGCGGTTAATGTACGTCGCTTAAAAGTTTAAGATCTGCTATAAAGCCCGTGGCTTAGACAGAACACAGAAGAAGAAGAAAACGGGAAAAATCACTGTAGCAACGGCGAAAAATCTCCAAAACTGCTGATTTCGTCAATTTCGGGATTCAAAAGCTTGGGTTTTCTCTTCCAATTGTTTTGTAGGTTAGTATAATCTCTCATCTTCATTGTAATCACCATATTTCGGTTTGATTGGTTGAATTTAGTATTTGATATCTTGAGTTGGATTTTGTTTATAATGTGTTTTGTGTTGTTTTTAGTGTTGAGTGTTTGAATATATGATTGAATTTGTGTTGATTTTGGTGAAATTGAGACTATTTAGTTTAGTTTGTGAAATTGTGAAATTACCTCTGAAGCGACGGTACTTGTTCGTCGCTTTAAGACATAAATGGCGTAGTATAGCATCGACGAAATGGCTTCATCAATGACTGACCTAGGGGTTTATGCTTCTCCTTCCAATACCGCATTTCAATTGGGGCTTCCCAGATCACGGTGAAATTCGATGCTTCGATTCCAAGAAACACGAAAGGAAAGATAAAGCAGCAATCTTTATTTTTTAATTGGGATAAAAATGGAGGGAGGTGAGAAAGCTAGGGTTTTTAGAGAGAGAGAGAGAGAGAGAGAGAGAAAAGATGGAAGAGAGAAAGGAGACAGCGCAACCACAGTGCCAAAAACACCACCAATAACCTCCAAATTAACCCAATATGATCGCCACCTCATCAGGAACTCAACCCCGTCACCTCCTCAGGAACTCAACCCCGTCACCTTCGCCTCCTTAAAACCACTACAGCTGCCGTAAACGGCGGCAGAAATTTCTAAACCTGTAATTCACCAATTTCCCAACAATCGAACTTCAATTACACTTAATCGACTCTAAACAACATCCTAAACACGAATTCAACCTCCAATTATACCAATTACATCACCTCCGCCACCCTCCGACGAAACTCGAAAACCCTATAATTTTGAATTCAAAATTCTCCTTACCTGGTTCGAATTGGTTCAATTCCTTTCGTGGAATTGACATGCAGGCCGAGATCTTCCATTCCCGACCGAATTCGGGACGAACGGTGGCCGGAGGAGGGAGCTCCGGTTCGACACAATCGAATCCACTCCGCCTTCGTACGCCTAAACGGCGACGAATCACGCCGCGCCACCACCACAGACTTGAAGAGGAGGCCGAGACGAGTCAAATGGCACTGGTGCGGTGGCCCAGTTCGGCCGGACGGTGGAGCACAGCGGAGGCGGTCCGCTGTCGGTGGAGGGTCGGGCTGAGTCGGGGAAGAGGGAAAGAAAAGAGAAAGAAAAAAAAAACCATCTAGCTTAATTTGTTTATTGGATTCGAGGGTATATTGGTTATTTTCTTGTCCAAACTCTGCATACGTGTCAAAATCGTTAGCTACATCAGCAACATAACGTGTGGAGTGACGGAATGGGCTAAATTGTTGAAAAATGAGAGATTAATTATCTACTAGTTTAATTTGAAAGCAGATGGATAAAACTGTTTTTAGGTGCATAATTCATGGTGTAACAAGCATTTAATCCTATAATTTATATATACATTTAAATCACTTTTTATTCATTTAATAAATATTTTAAGTTCAAATCAAGCTAAAATAAAGAGAATTGATACATACGTATTTCTAAAGTGGCTAACGAAAATGACTTTTTAACTATTTTGACTAAAATTTAACTAAATATGGCTAGCATTGCTGAAAATGATCTAAGTAGAGTGAGAAAACAAAATACAAGGTGTATCACTCAAGTTTATAACCCAAGCCCAAACCATGGAAGCCTTGTACTCTTAATACCCAATTTGTAAAGATATCTCTCTTCGTGCATTTTTAACAATGCTTGCCATTTTGCAATCATATTTTAACTAAAATAGCTAAAAGTTATTTTGTTAGCCACTTTTAAAATTCGTTTGCATTTTCTCTATTAATATTTGCTAGCGTTGAATTTATATATGTTCTTTATCAATAAAGAAATAATAGTTTAAATACATTTATAAATTACATAAAATTACTTAAAATGAATGTTTTGTTGAAGGAAAAACGTATTATGTGCCTTCGTCAATGTAACAGACGATAGATAATTATGTAGTCATTATTGTCATTAATGTATTTCCTATTACCGTTGTAATACTCACCCTATATAAAGGGGATTATCAATGAAATGAGTAGACCAATTCTGATTCTCCTACAACACGTTATCAGCACTTTGCTTTAGCCAGAAAGGGAAAAAAAAAAAAACCTAGGTCTTTGTCTCTGAAAAAACCCCAGCAAAACACTTCTGCCGGCAACATTTTCGTCGGCAAAGAAGATCTCCTCCCCAGAAACCCTTTTTCCCGAAAAATCCTTCGTCGGTAAAGTAAACAGTAAACTCTGCCGACGACAGTTTTGTCGGCAGAGAATGGAAAAATCTCAAGGCACCCAGAAATTTGATCTGGGCACCCTCCTCCGATGGCTTGTGCCCTCCTCCGCCGTCGCCCTCGACCCGACGTTGAAGCTTGAAGCCGCAGCCCAGCGCCGCCGCGGCCTTGAGCCGATCTTCAGCGCCACGCCAGCAGTCCTGCTCGCCGGCCCAGCTTGACGCCATCGACGCTCTTTCGAACCCGATCGGGCTGCCTCGCCTCGATCGGCGTCTGCCCCAACCACTAACCTCCGATCGGACTGCCTCGACCCAGCAGCCCGGCGCTCCAGTCCAGATCGGACCACGCGTCTGCCTCGTCGACGCCACAGTTGCTGCTCCGCCGCTCCAGTCCAGACCGGACCACCCGGCACCAGGATCGGACAACCTGCTTCAAATCCTTCAAACATCTGCCGACAACTCCTTTGTCGGTAAAGATTGCCTACCCGTTTGTAGCCTGATTCGACCCGGCTCCTTTGGCCTGGTCTCGACCCGGATCTGTTGGGCCTGAAACGGATCTGCGTGACCCGACCCACGAAGGAAAAATATTTGGGGTAAAACTTTAAAGGTAATATTTGAAATTACCGTATAGTAATTCATATTTACTGTGTGACTATTTACTGTTTTACGAATTTAATGGTAAATATGAAATTATTTAATTTATATGGTAAATGTGAAATAGGTATGATTAAAGTGACTAATCATATGAATATTGTTGTTTTTACATGTGACGTATAAATTACGATGCGACGATCAAAATGGAACTGAGATCAAGCAATCGCTTCATATGCAGTTTATTTGGCAAACTTACAAGTAATATTTACATTGAAATTTTACTTTCATTATATTTTTGTTTCACTATTATATGATATAATGCTCTATTTAATTTGATCGCATTAGTATTTTATATAAATATGAAACTTGAAGCATTATATTTTCATTTTATTAGTGTTAAATAATTGTTTTATTTAACATGTTATTTAGTTTGAGCATTGCTATGATAATGCAATTTCATGAGCTTTGTAATATCAAGAAAAAAAATGGACAAACCTACTACTGTGAAAAAAAAAGTATTTTCACGAAGCAAGAAAAATATGACCATTGCAAATTTCGGTCTTGAAATCCAATTTTTATTTCTTGAAAATTTTTCAAGATGGATATCTTATTAATTGTGTAGAAAGCAACGATAATGAAATTTCATAAGCTTCACATGCAATGAAAACGGAGAAACCAAAATTTTACTGCGATAACGTAATTTCATAAAACATCGGATTTACTATAATGTATCTTGGTTTATATTAGTTGTCGTGAATGTCATTTAGACCACGAGATTAATACATTCTATTCTTCCTCTATTTTATAGATGGTTTAATTAACCATCACAGTTTAGTTTTGACATATTGGACTCTGAAGAATTTGAGTACCAAATTCCCCTATTAAGCCATCTAAGGCTTGAGCATGGTATATTTATGCAAATTGCTTTATGTAAATAGCTAAGAAATAATTACAATATCTTGAAATGACAATGTAAGGTCTGAGAAAAAGAAATTTCCTGAAACAAATTATGCAAAGTAATGCAACAATCCTAAAACAAAGGGCAATGATGATGTAAGTTATGAGAAAACAAAGAGTAATGACGATGTAAGGTCTTAGACAAAGATATTTCTGAAACAAATTATGCAAAGTAATGAAACAACCCTAAAACAAAGGGCAATTACGAAGGACGCAAAAATCTCTATATTCATCCAAAAGTAAATGGAGACAATATACCATTTGAAAAGCTGACATTGGGGACATGTCATGTGCAGTGAATCACTCTGTCATTGTTGTAAATCAATGAAGTATTGATACGTACATTATAAGCTAACAAAGAATTAGCTGCGACTTACAATAAGTATAAAGAATCATACGAGTACGCATAATTTTGAAAAAGTATCTTCAATATCCAACAAGAACATTGAAAATAAATTTACAACTAAAAGCATACAAAATGGGAAGAAGATGTCAATGAAACGACTCATCATTGCAGCTATTAAAAGAGCAAAAAGGGTCTGGCTCAATCCAAAATAGACGTTGATTAGTCTACTTATAAATTTCCAAGATATCCTTATAAAGGCTATTACGCCTAAATTAGACTTTTGGTCCTAAATTAGACTTTTGGTCTTAAAGTTTCTATCTCGCAATTGGACAAGACTAAATATAATCGTTGGCATGTTAATTTTTGAATTTTCTCTCAATGAATTGAGATTATTCAAATTTTATTCATAATATACATAATTCAATTTTCTGCATCTAACTTTGCAAAGTATTGCATAAAGTAAAGCAACATATCATAATATAGGCATGAAACAAAGAACCGTGTGCAAAGAAACGCACAATGTAATCCCTAAAATAATAGTACTGAAGAACAGTAGTACTATATCAGTAGTATATGATAATGATTAGTATATCAAAGAAAGTAATAAGGATCAGTATATCTTTTCCTTTGGGATTCATAATACACCTGCCTAATTGGGATTAGAATCTCTTTTATTATAATTCTCATTTCCCAATCGAGTTACTCTAAAGAACTTGAGTTACGTTTCGATATATATTGAACATATGTCTGTTTCTGCTAAAACCCGGGGGTCTAGTAGATACTTGATGAATCCAACTGTCTCCTGCAATCCTGCTCACTAAGGAGAATACCGGGCGGGCCGGCCTTCACCTCTCCGAGGCCTAAGTTAGTATAGTTGGAATGTATATAACTGAGGCACGTATGTAAGCGGGGAGAGAGACGAGTTACCTCATAAATAAGGTAGTTGGGGCCCATATATAGGTGGTTGGGGGTAAGGACTGGCCTTACTCTTCGATGTGGGACTGATTCCCTTCTGCTTATACTTTCTGAAGCCCTCTTAGGCAAGCTGGCGCCCCCGGCCCCTGGATCCTGGAGGCAGGATAGAGTGCCAGGCCCCGAGGCCGGGTGCTTATGATCCGGTCCCGACCCTTGGGCCGGGCCCTGGTGCGCTTGCCGCGGATCTGTGGGCCTGCTGTAGCCTCTCTGCGGCTACTGTCAACAAGTCCCCCAAGTTCCCGGTCAAGTGCAATCTTGAATGGGGACTTAAATCTGTCTTGCTCTTGTCCCGCAGATCCGCGGGGTTACCAATCTATCGGTGCCCAGTCTCCCAAGTCCGCGTTAAAGATTGGGCGTGACCGAGGTGAGTACCTGTTACCGATGGGAAGCAATAGTTTATAAGCACACTTGCAATATAAGCAGCAATATGGCTAAATGTGGTGTTATGAGCATGGAGCCAAGATGATAATGATGATGCTATGATGTTATGATGCCATGCGACAGACGTGTGCATGGAATGATAATGAGGCGTTGAAATCCGCCATGCAAGGAATGTGCACGGAATTTCGGCCGGGCACCCTGCCCTATTGGCACGAAGCGGAGCTTCACTAGGCCTCATCTGGCCGATCTGCCGAAACGGGATTCACTGAGCCTCTACCGGGCTATCTGCCGAAACGAGCCTCTATCGGGCTATCGTTTCCTATTGCTAGGCTGCAGGGAGATTACCCTGGTGTTGCGGCCTGTTTGAAGCACCGGTGAACACTTGCTAGTTCTTCTCAGCTTATGTTGAATCAGCGTTGAGGTAAGGGGTGGCATTGAGGTGACAAAGCTCGCCATGTAGCCCCATGTTTGATCGCCTTTCAATGCGATGCAGGGTTTTTATCCTGCTGGACAAGCATGCATGGGTTAGATGCAGACTCGCCCGGGTGTATAAAGCCCGCCGGTCGAATACTTTCGACCGGTGTCAGCCATGGTATTGGGCGGAACTCGACCGTTGCCCGGACCTCATGCCGTCTCCGGACTAGTCCCCCAGTGAAGTGCCATGGGCCAGGTGCATTATGTTCCTGGTAGGGGGGCGGCGTTGAGGTGACAAAGCTCGCCCTGCGTCCCCCTGTTGCCGCAGCTAGTGCGATGCAGGGTTTTTATCCTGCTGGACAAGCGTACATGGGTTAGATGTAAACTCACCCGGGTGTATAAAGCCCAAGCCGGTCGAATGTTCTCATGACCGGGAACTCAACCGTTGGCGGACATCATGCCATCTCCGGACGAGTCCCCCAGTGAAGCGCCATGGTGCCGGGTGGATCCTATTCCCGGAATGTGCTCTGGAGCCGGTTGAATGCGTCGAAACTGGTGGGCGGAACTCGACCGGGCGTCCTGCCATATCGAGACGAGTTCCCCCAACAGAGACGACTGGACAGACCTCGACCGTTGTCCGGAAGCATTTGCATATACGGACGAGGTCTCCAGTAATATGTGATGAAGAAGCCATGCAGCCGGTTGAATGATCATAACCGTGAACTGCCATGGTGCCGGGCGGAGCTCGACCGGGCGGCCAGCCGTATTGAGCCGAGGCTTCATACCCGGATGGGTGCTCTCCAAGCGGTTGGATGATCATAACCGCGAGAGAGGTCTTCGAGAAATGCAGCGAAGAAGCCATGCAGCCGGTTGAATGATCATAACCGCGAACTGCCATGGTGCCGGGCGGAGCTCGACCGGGCGGCCAGCCGTATTGAGCCGAGGCTTCATACCCGGATGGGTGCTCTCCAAGCGGTTGGATGATCATAACCGCGAGAGAGGTCTTCGAGAAATGCAGCGAAGATTGTGGTGCAAGCGTGGAATCTGGGGAAGTGGGAGGGCCTGACTCCTTGATTCCCGCTCCTACCTTCCTGCCGTCAGTGTGTGGGACAAATGGCTGACATGCATTTAAGGAGGAAGTCCATCAATCCCGTCAGTTTATGATGGCGTGGGGAGGTTACCAATGCTGGGACACGTGCCAGCGCGGGGCGGTCTTGAGATGGAAGGCCTGGATTCGCAGGCTTTTGAGTTGCTCTGATTACTTGTTTTGGGGGGATTTTGATTGCCTAGGGCATTGGTCCCCTCTATAAAAGGGTCTCTTCTGCTCTTCTTTCTGTTTGCTACTTCTTACTTTAGAGAGACTGAGAGAAAAGGAGAAATCCGGCGAGCACTCTGAGCCTTTCTTGCCTTTCGAGATCTGGTTTCCTTGAACGCTCCCTACCATTGCGCGCTGCTTTTCGCGGGCCGATTGTCCTCGGTTGAGCATACTAATCGGTAAGTTTGATTTCTTTGCCCCATCGTTATTCTTCTCTGCTTTGTTGTTTTGCCTTTGGGGGGGGAGGGGTCTTTGCCGTTGACGGAACTGCTTTGCGGCGAGCTTGGGGAGAGGCCGCAGAAGGCGTTGTTGTTCCCTGTTGCTGACAAGCGCTAGGGTTTTGTGTTCTTCCCCTAGGTTAAAATGTCGTCTTCAGGTTCTGAGCGGGTTTCCGAATCGGCTGCCAAAGGTCCCCTCGTGGATGATACGCAGAGGCTGGACGATTGGCTGAATTTGGAAGCTCCGGAGACCGAAGGTGCTGACTGCTCCGGGAGCAAGGTTTCTACTCCGTCCTCGGCTTCGTCTTCCGGGACTGAGTCCTCTGAGACCGAAATACCGCACGGGGTGCGATTCGTGGATGCTCCGGTTGCGAGCTACACCATAGGGAGAGGGAAGCACGCCGTGGTGTGTGACGAACCGGAGGAGAGCATGACCCTGGAAGAGATTGAAGAGCTGCGGGAAATGTGGGGTATCCCGGATAACATTCTGCTTCGGCCCTTGAATCCTGGAGAGTCAGCCTGCAACCCGGAGAAAAATTGGGTTGCTGCACATCCGGATCAGTTCCGGCATGGACTGTCGTTCCCGCTGCCACACTACGTGCAGTACATGCTCAGTGCGCTGCAAGTGTCGCCCGCTCAGCTTCCTGGGCTCCAATGGAGACGACTACTGAGCCTCGGCTGCTTGTACGAGCTCTCTGGGATGAACATTCCCACGGTGAACGAGTTCCGGGCCCTGTACAGGCTGTCGTACTCGCGGAAGCAGGGGTCCCGTGGTTGCCTTTCCTTCAACAGCCGGAGGCCTCCACCGATCGTCACCAATGTGCCTTCATGGGTGGACAACAGCTGGAGGAAGAAAGTGGTGATGGTGGGCGGGAAGTGGCAGACGAGGAATAGGATGTACTGCGTCCCTGGCGCCTTCCAGCCCATTGGCGACCAGTCGTATGAACTATCGGACCTGGAGCGCGAGAGAATCTCGGTCATAACAGGGTGCTGGAACGATCTGGAACGGAGTTCGTACAACTTCATTCGGCGGGAAGTGCTGGAATACTGCCAGCTTGGGCGGGGTCCCGGTGCGTAAGAAACGCTTGAGCGGTGATACTTTGTGCTATACTTCTGCCATATACTAACCGTTTGCTTTCCTTGCAGGTGCATCTTCTCGGGCGACTATCAAGCCCGAAACCACTCTCTCCATGGACGGGGAAGATCTCCTCAACCAGCTGAGGGAGAAAGGTGAGATCGCTTCGCGGACGTCGGTGGAGGACGAGTCCGGCCAGCTTGTGACCCACGCGGAGCGGAGGGCCATGGATGTTGATGAGGACGCCTATGTCCTGAAGCGGGTGAAGACCCATCACTCTACAGGCCTGCTGGCGCCTGGAAAGGGCAAGAGCACCGAGGGGACTTTAAGGATTCCCGGGGGAGCGAACAGGATCCCCAACCGCCCGGTGGCTGTACCGCGCATGGCTCGCGCTCCTCCTGCTAGCGCACGATCTTCTTCTTCTCCTGAGGGCCGGGGAGAAAAACGGAAGGTTGGGGACGTTCCTACCTCCGCGCTGGTGACGCTGACCGGTGAATCGGTGCGGGAGAGCATGGCCAAACGGTTCAGGAACGCCAGCGGCGCGCAGACCACCACTGCCGGGGAGAATGCTGCTGCTGCTGCTCGGCAGAGTAGCCCATCGCCTGCGGGTGCATCCAGGGGAGGCCCGAGTGGTGCCATCGCGCAGCAGGTGGCGGCGGACCTGGCCGGGCTTGGTCTGGATAGGCCCGGGGTTGCTGGAGTCCTGGCGGGAGGGAATCGTCCAAAATGCAAGGAATCCGTCCTCCGGGTAAGTACCGCATGGTACCACTTATACTGCTTCATTAATCTTGCCTTACTTTGCTGCTTGACTAACTCTTTGGTGTTGCGCAGTTGTTGTACAGCCTGTACGAACCGGACGCGAGCGAGGGGCTGTCGGAGCTGCAGAGACAGATAACTGCTTTATCTGAAGCCCGGCAATGCCTGGGGGTGGAGAAGGCTCGCTCGGATCGGGAGAGGGCCAGGTCGGAGGGGAGGGCCAAGAAGCTGGAGGAGCAGGTCCGGATCCTGGATAAGGAGAAGGCCGAGCTGAAAGAGCAGAATCGGCTCCTGGAGGAGGAGAATGCCGCACTAGAGTCCAAGGTGGACGAGTTCCAAGTGGGGGCTGCTGCTCTGCACGCAGGTCCTGCTGCTCCGGTAGGGGAAGATGACCCGGAGCTCTTCGAGCGGGTCGCTCTCAAATACCGCGAGAGCGATCAGTTCCTGGAGTTTTTGGTGAAGGCCAGGGAAGAAGGCATCTCGGATGCGTACACCGAATGGGCGGGGAAGGGATGGTTAGACACTTCCCTGATGTCGACTGCTGCTGAGGGAGATATCCATGAGCAGTTGGACATCCACCAGGAGGCGGTGGAGGATCAGCCGGGTGAAGCTATTCGCTCGGACTTGGATTCTTTTACCACCGGTGCCAAGGCTGCCCGGGCCGAAGTCCACACCGGAACTGACGTCGACGACGAGGGTACCGCAGGAGAGGCTGGCGGATTGCCTGTCGAAGGCGCAGTCGTAGGCCTTTAGAATTTTTGTTGCCCTTTCCTTGTAATGTTTCCGGATCGGTTACTGCTTGTACACTTACTTGAATATGAATATAATGGAACTGGCAGAGCCGGTGAAATTTTCTCAAAAGTAGTTTGCATATACATTTGTTATTGTTTTTTTTCTTTTTACAACGGTTAAACCGTGAACTATGCCAAACTAACCGCTCAGACTAGCGGGTTTCCTACCAAGATTGGTCATTCTCTCGGTCGGGGTCTATTCCTGTTTTCCCCACGTACCGCTGGAGCTGACCGTTGTCAATCAAAACCTGCACCGCTTGCCTGAGGGCGTGGCACTTGCTTTTTCGATGAGTAGCCTCATCATGGTACGAGCAGTACTTGCCCGTCTGCGCCGTTGTAAGTTTCCCCTTCGGGAACCTTCTCGGGGGCGGTGGAGGAATGACACTCCCGTTCTCAAGCAGGATATCCTCGTAGGATGTGGTGAGGGCGGTGAAGACCTCTTGGTTGACCGGGGGTGCTGGCATGATTGCCAGGGGGCGCTCTTGGCGGAACGGCGCTGGCTTGTGCTCATTCTGCGACTTGTCAGAATAGGACCTCTGCTGCCGCTGCGGCCAGTTTTTGTTGTTGGCGTTCCGACTGGGTCTAGCGGTGCGGTTATCAGTCCGCTGATTGGGCTTGGCTTCCTGGGCGGGTGGGGGGTTCTCTTCCCGGGGATGGTCTTCATGCTCCTCATCCCGCTTCCTCTTCAGCAGGTGGTGCCCATAGGTCTCATGATCGGCCTGAGCATGCCGGATGGCCATAGCCATCAACTCGTCGTACCCCTGCGGGAGTTCTACCCGGAAGGCGTAGGAAAATTTGCCCGCTCGGAGCCCTTGCTTAAACGTCATCTCGGCGATGCCCTTGTCCAGGTTCCGAACTCCGGCCGTAGCCGTCTGCCAGCGGTTAACAAAGGTTCTCAGCTCCTCTCCGGGGGCTTGCCTGCAATTGAAGAGGATGGTCGACGTCCGGGCTCCCTCGACTCGGAGGATGAAGCGGCCCACAAACCGGTCGGCCAACTGCTCGAATGCTTCGATCGAGTTTGCCGGAAGCTCGTAAAACCAACTGAGTGCTTCTCCGGACAACGTCTCCTGGAAGATGTTGCAGCAAACTGCATCGGAATATCCCTTGGCACAGGTTTGGGACCGGAAGCTGTCCAGATGCTGGTATGGGCAGCCGGATCCTGAGTAGGTGAGCTTGAGGGACTTCTGGTTGCCAGATCTTCCCGACTCTATGACCCGGTGCGAAAAGGGGCCCATACGTTCATTAAACCGAGCGCCCTCCATCGGCCGCGCAGCCCTTCTCTCGTTAGCCTCCATCTGGGCCTTCAAGCTTGACACGGTGCTGGCCAGCACCTGCAGTGCTCGCGCAGTTGGCGTCTCAGCTTCATCTACTGATGAGGCGTCGGGCTGGCGAGAGGTCGTCGCGCTCTTTGGAGGGCCTGCACCCAATGGCGGCTTCTGCTGCACGGGGTTACCGGACCGATCGCCCGAAGATTGCCCTCCATCGGTGTGCTGAGGTGGAACTGGCGGGATTGCCGCTTGCGCCTCGGCCATGGCGCCACTGCGCTGCTGCCCCCTCTCCAGGGCAGCCACCAGTGCCGTATTCAATGCCTCCATCTCCTCGTACCGAGCGTTGGACCTAGCTCTGTCCCTGCCGCTCTCCTCTTTCAGACGACCGACCTCTGCGGCCATCGCCCGTAGCTCTCCCGCCATACCGCTATGGCCGGGGCTGTACGTGGGATCCCGGCTCGGGCTCTCCGGGCTCTCGGATCGATCGCTCGAATCATCCGAGAATGTCAAGGTGAAGCCCTGCCGCTCTGGGCTGTCTTCTTCCTCCGCCAGGCCTTTGCCTTGCAAGCTGTCGCGATGGGGATCCGGCACGCCGGATGGTCCCCCGTAGCTTCCTACCTCCTGACCGTTGCTTCGGTCGAGGCGCGGCTCCCTCTCCACGGCTGGGGTGGAGGCGAGCGCCTGCACTACTGCAGGGTCTCCCTCCCCGGTGGTTCCTTTCTCTTGATTCATCTTCGATCTTACTCTCAACGGTGTTGCTTACACGACTTTTCGTACGACTTCCCACAGACGGCGCCAATTGTTTCTGCTAAAACCCGGGGGTCTAGTAGATACTTGATGAATCCAACTGTCTCCTGCAATCCTGCTCACTAAGGAGAATACCGGGCGGGCCGGCCTTCACCTCTCCGATGCCTAAGTTAGTATAGTTGGAATGTATATAACTGAGGCACGTATGTAAGCGGAGAGAGACACTACCAGATACGGCTGAATGGCCGACGAAAATTTTTTCGTCGGCCATTCCATTTTTTCGTCGGCTATACCCTCTGCCGACGAAAATTTCGTCGGCCATAAGTCGTCGGTAATACGCCGTCGGTAATACCAATGGCCGACGAAAAAAAAAATTTCGTCGGCTATAGTTAAGTATGGCCGACGAGTCAAACAATTCGTCGGGCAAACGTGGATGAAATAGCCGACGACTTTCGTCGGGTATTTTTGAGTATGGCCGACGAAATCCATTAAGTATGGCCGACGATTTACCAAAATTTCGTCGGCTATGGTGTTTTAACTATAGCCGACGATTTACCAAAATTTCGTCGGCTATGGTGTTTTAACTATAGCCGACGATTTAATAAAATTTCGTCGGCTATGTTGTTTTAACTATAGCCGACGATTTAATAAAATTTCGTCGGCTATGGTGTTTTAACTATAGCCGACGATTTACTAAAATTTCGTCGGCTATGGTGTTTTAACTATAGCCGACGATTTAATAAAATTTCGTCGGCTATGTTGTTTTAACTATAGCCGACGATTTAATAAAATTTCGTCGGCTATTTCCTCGAAATATATTACTATTTTAATAGGTATTAATTAGTTATAGCCGACGAAATAAGGCACTTTTCGTCGGCTATACAAGTTATAGCCGACGAAACTTGGTAAAATTCGTCGGCTATACTTGTTATAGCCGACGAAATAATGCAAAAATCGTCGGCTATTCTTGCATTTGGGAAAAAAAAAAATTAAATTATTTTCTAAATTACCATTCCACGCAAGCTGCAAATCACAAAAACAATTCATGCATTTGCACCAACAAGAAACACGTCTAAATACCATTTTTATTAAATTCGTTCCAATATACATAAAATATAACCCTAATTATCCCCTAAACTACTAAAGTCTAGGATGTCATCTACAGCATCAGGCGCATCATCCTGCTGACCGAACTCGAGAGGTTCAGGCATTGGAGGCTCCACTAACTGCTGAAACGGGAGCGGGGGTGGACGGCCTTCTTGTTGTGCCGCGAACATCTCATAAACCCACTGTTGCTGGCCGTCGTAGTTGTATTGCCGAATTCTGGCGCACTCAGCATTCCAACGGACCATATCCAACTGATACTGCTGGTAGTGCTGTTGTCTGCGGCGCAGCTCCTCTACTGTCTGGGACGAGGTCGCCAATTCTGCGGCCAATCGCTGCACTTCCCCCCTCATATGTTGGGTCTCCCCGCCTCCCTTCTTTTGACCTCCCTTAGTGGTCTTCAGGAGCCCTTGTCCAGAACCTCCTAAACCCCGGCAGTAGTACTCGTTGGACTGGTGTGGGAAGGCTGCGTTGAACATCCTCGCCGCCGTTTGGATATTGGTGCGGTCGACCTGGCGCACGGCTTCTTCCAAATCTGCCTCTGAGATGTCCGGTTGTGTCTCCCGAACTATTTGCTGGAGCACCTCTTGTTCGGCCTGGGTCACCCGCTCCTAATTGGACGGGGAAAAAAAATTAATATTCTAACAAATGGATAGTTAAGTAAAATTAATAATTTAAATTTTAAAATCATAATGAACGACTTACGAGATCTTCTGTCGCTTGTGGATAAGCGATCTTGAACGTCTCCACGTAGGGGTTGCAATCAGGATGATCTCTGAGCGCCTCCTCCTGATATTGTGCAAACGGCCTTGACCGCCGTGATGGAGGATTGTGTTACGGCGGCGGTTCTCCGAGTTTATCCGAGACCGTTCCTTCAAACAAATAATAAAATATTAGAAAAATGCATCAAAAAATATAACTGAAATAATTATAAAATATTTAAACTAATATTAAAATTTTAATAAAATAAACATTTATAGTGAAGTTTAGTATTTACCATCATAGCCGGGTTGTCGAAGACTACGGTCCTCAACCAACGCCACTCGTACTCCCTGAACATGAACTCTCTGGGAGTACCCATACGACCACGGTTGCCGTACTCGTTATAGTGGGAACGGAACTCGTTCTTCCACTCTTTGAACCTACGAAAAAAACAAAAGTGCATTAGAAATATGATTAATATCATAAAATATTTCTAATTATCAAATAAGACATTCCCAACGTACCTCGAGCTCTGTTGGGAGTCCGCCCAACCCTGCTTGTGTTCCGCAACCACAAAATATGTCTGAAAGATAATATTTTATTAGTTTTATAATTATAAAAATACCGAAATTTTTTAAATATTACGATAACTAAATCAAATTTTTTTATTTACTCACCGACGCGGCGTTGTTCAACTCCATCTTGATTTCTTCGGGCACATCAGCCCACCGAGCCCACAACATAGGGACTCTGTCCCTAATGAGTGCACCCACGCAACCCGAGTAGTCGCGTTTCTTTTTCGCCCCAACCTCCTGATTAGGAGCTTCGTCAATCTGGATCCTCCCGCTCCGTTCAACCGTTCTCCTGAGCGTCTCAAAACTGATGACACCTCTGGTATTCCTCTGGGTTGAACTGCTAGCGCCTGTCCCTATCACATAAACGACGATTGGTTAATAAAATTAAATATTAGTGCGTTAATTTTAATAAAATATTTAATTAATAAAATCGAATGTTACCTGAACCCGATGATTCGGTTGCCGTCGACTTTCCTTTTCTCCTCGCCGAAATCAGGAGGTCAGGGCTCTCCCATGGCTGCTGCTGGTATGCCTCCGCAGCACTCACGAACTGAGGCATATCAGGCCACTGGGGCCGACCCTGATAGTCGACCTCGGGTATCGCAGGAATGTTGTAGGGGAGGAAGAGCTGGTTTGGGAGAGTAGGCCCCTCAGTCGAGTCACCAGCAGACTGAGTCGGACTCGGCATCGGCATCGGCTCCCGATGAACCTCAGGCATACGAACCTGAGGAACGTCGGCAGCTATCTCCTCGTGAAACAGCTGCCGACTAAACCTCGGCGCCACAGAGGGACCGACCTGCGGAAGTGAAGTGCTCGACGGCCGCCCCGCCTGGAGAAGGGTCTGGTGCCGAGCACTCACACTCCGCCGCGGTTGGGCTGCATCCACACTCCTCCGCGGCTGGCTGGTGGTCCTCTCAGGCTGGCTAACCGTCCTCTCGGAGTCTGGGGAACCGGCGGCATTTCCAGAACCGGCGGCATTTCCAGAACCTCTAGATCTAGAACGACGACCTCCGAACAACTGCCTAAATGCATCGGCCATCTAAAGCCAGACGCATTAATACATTAATTAATATTAAATTATATTATATTAAATAACAAATTCTAATTAATATAATACCCAATAATACTAACATATTTTAATATTTACCGATTTATATAATAACCAATTTATACATATAAATTATACAATTACACCTAAATTATATACAATTAAAATAAATTTTACAAAAATTACCTAAATTAACATAAAAACCTAAAAATTACATACATTAACATAAAAACCTAAATTATAACTAAATTAACATAAATACATAAATTATACCTAAATTAACATAAATACATAAATTCTACCTAAATTAACATAAATACATAAATTATAACTAAATTAACATAAATACATAAATTATATCTAAATTAATATAAATTATACCTAAATTAACATAAATACATAAATTAACATAAATACATAAATTATACACAAATTAACATATAAATACATAAATTATACCTAAATTAACAATTATATCTAAATTAACAATTATATCTAAATTAACAATTATATATAATTTATTAACCATAATTTAATTTATTAACAATTAAATAACAAAAATAAAAAATAAAGGGAGGCCGGCCGGTACCGAATCGGGGAGGAGGAGGAGGGGGAGGCGGCCGGAACAGGGAGGAGGAGGAGGAGGGTCGGCCGGGGCTGCCGGAACAGGGAGGAGGAGGAGGAGGAGGAGGAGGGGCGGCGGATCGAACCAAGGAGGAGGAGGAGGAGTCGCCGGGCTGCCGAACCAAGGAGGAGGAGGAGGAGGCGCCGGGCTGCCGGAATAGGGAGGAGGATCGACGGATGAAGGAGGGCCGGATTCGAGGAGGAAGATTGTTTAGGGAAAATCGGGCAAATGGAGGCTAGGGTTCGGCTGCATTTTACTTATACCCGATAGTATAGCCGACGAAATCACTTTATTTCGTCGGCCATGATATAGTATAGCCGACGAAATAAAGGGATTTCGTCGGCCATACTATGTCATAGCCGACGAAATTACATAATTCATTTTTCGTCGGCCATGCTATGGCATAGCCGACGAAATTACATAATTCGTCGGCTATAGTCTTCGTCCCTCAGAATCCGTCCGATCTCCCCCATCCAACGGTGGATAATGGGAAGGCGCGGATCACCAGACTTTAGCCGACGAAATATAACTTCGTCGGCTATACTTTTGGTCAAACTACAAAGTCAAACCTCTAAACGCTTTAAAACGGAAATTGGCCCGTCTAAATGACGTTTTTTGGCCTGACCTTCAACAGAGAATAGTTTCAGATCGATGCGACGCATCTAATCGTATAAAAATTTCCCCCAAAATATTTACCGACCGTCAGGCTACCCATAGGAAAACGGGAGTAAACAACAGCAAACCGCAACATTCGGCACACAGATTTTGTCGGAATCTTCCCATTTTTCAACCGTAGCCGTATTTCAATATTTCGGTCATATCTTATTTCACAACACATTTGCATTTGAAGGGTCTACGTATAGTAGGTATTTGAAACTATACATTCACTTAAACACTTAGTAAACAAGTTAAGGAACATTAGTGCATATATTACGATTTTGAATCTAAAAGTTTGGAAAATCTATTTCAACCGTCAGATATCACCGTTAAGATGAAATACATGTATGAAAAAAAATCCAAGGTTATCGGACAACGTTAAAGGCTCGATCGGGACGGTCAAACTGTAAAGTCAAACCTCTAAACGCTGTAAAACGGAAATTGGGCCGTCTAAATGACGTTTTTTGGCCTGACCTTCAACAGAGAATAGTTTCAGATCGATGCGACGCATCTAATCGTATAAAAATTTCCCCCAAAATATTTACCGACCGTCAGGCTACCCATAGGAAAACGGGAGTAAACAACAGCAAACCGCAACATTCGGCACACAGATTTTGTCGGAATCTTCCCATTTTTCAACCGTAGCCGTATTTCAATATTTCGGTCATATCTTATTTCACAACACATTTGCATTTGAAGGGTCTACGTATAGTAGGTATTTGAAACTATACATTCACTTAAACACTTAGTAAACAAGTTAAGGAACATTAGTGCATATATTACGATTTTGAATCTAAAAGTTTGGAAAATCTATTTCAACCGTCAGATATCACCGTTAAGATAAAATACATGTATGAAAAAAAATCCAAGGTTATCAGACAACGTTAAAGGCTCGATCGGGACGGTCAAACTGCAAAGTCAAACCTCTAAACGCTGTAAAACGGAAATTGGGCCGTCTAAATGACGTTTTTTGGCCTGACCTTCAACAGAGAATAGTTTCAGATCGATGAGACGCGACTAATCGTATAAAAATTTCTCTCCAAATATTTACCGACCGTCAGGCTACACATAGGAAAACGGGAGTAAAAACCGCCTAACCGCAACATTCGGCACACAGATTTTGTCGGAATCTTCCCATTTTTCAACCGTAGCCGTATTTCAATATTTCGGTCATGTCTTATTTCACGACACATTTGCATTTGAAGGATGAAGCAATGGTTTGTCGATAGTGATAGAAAATGGAAACAGCTCTTTTTTTTGTTTTTTTTTAATCATAGCCGACGAAATCAAACCTAGTATTCGTCGGCTATTGTTTTGTCGTTTTCTGTTAAAAACTTATGGCCGACGAAATATTTAATGTTCGTCGGCCATTGTTCGTAATATTATTATTTTTTTAAAAACTTATGGCCGACGAAATAGTTCTTTTTCGTCGGCCATTGTTCGTAAATAATTATTTTTAAAAACTTATGGCCGACGAAATAGTTATTTTTCGTCGGCCATTGTTCGTAAATAATTATTTTTAAATAATCTTATGGCCGACGAAATAATTAGTTTTCGTCGGCCATTGTTCGTAAATAATTATTTTTAAATAACTTATGGCCGACGAAATAATTAGTTTTCGTCGGCCATTGTTCGTAAAATATTTTTTTTTAATAAATTATGGCCGACGAAATAATTAATTTTCGTCGGCCATTGTTCGTTTAGCCGACGAAATAATGCATTGTTCGTCGGCCATTCTCTGAAAAAAAAAACCAAAAAAATCAGTGGTTTTACACCTCTCCTATTCCGATGTCCTGTTCACATATAACCAAAATTGAACATAAAAAATCAGAAACCCAACAGTCAACATATTTCAAATTTTTGTTTAAGGGGTTTGGAACCCAGCCTAGCTGGGAGGCTCATCCCCACGCCCGTTCATTAGAAATGAGTTGATTACAAATGAAAGGATTACATCATTTAAATTACTTAATCCGTCGGATTGTAATCGGAATCATCGGATGAGTCTTCTTCGGTTTCTGAATTGCTCGATAGGGGTAATCTATGTCTTTCCTCACCACTAGAGTCCTCGTTAGTTTCTTCAATTGGATCAACATCAACAAGCAGTGGCTCTTCACGTCGAATTCGCACCGGCGTGTCTAGACGAATAAAAGAGGAGTCAGGAATACCGTTTGAGTTGGGCTCTTGATACGCGGTGCCCCCTTCCTCGTTCTCTTCAGCCACTCCAAGTGTAGACGCCCGGTAAATGTTGCGATGGTGGATAGTGTTGACTACTTTCCACGGGTCACCCTTGGCGAGATCATCAAGATAAAACACTTGTTTCACCCATGTGGCTAAAACGAACGGGTCGTCCTCATACCATGATGTACTAGTGTTCACAGAACTTACGCCGTATTGATCGGTTTTCATGCTCTGTGGCCGTGTGTCAAACCATCTACACTTGAAAAGGTGCACTTTCATGCCTTCCCCGTAATGCAGTTCCACAACTGAATGGAGAACACCGTAATAGTCAACTCCACCATCCCCACCATGTGCCATAACCCCTGAATTTTGTGTTTTCAGTCTGAGGTCTCTGTCTTCACATCGAAATAACACACCATTCACCTTGCACGTCGCATAAACTTTTGAATAGACTGGCCTCCTCGCTAAAAGTCTGAGTTCGTGCGACCAATTTGGGTGATTATCATTTGCAATAAGGTCCATCTGCAACCATCAGAATCAACTATAAATATGAATAAATATACACAATAATATATGAACACGTATAAAATAGTGTTAAAGGTACGTACCCAGCGGCCGAAATACTCTGCGAATGTCTGGTTGTGGTAATCGCGATCACTTGCTACTCTTTCACAGCGTAGATGTATGTCCTTCCAAAACTGAACTTCTGGACAGTTGATTAGTACCCACCAATGTGCAATGGCTACCTCATAATCTTTCAACTTATAGGAAACTGGCATGTTTCCACCGAGTACAACATCGTCGGAGAGTATGGAAAGATTGAACTGTGAAGGTACATCTTCCGGTATGCTTTCCTGTAACGCTCCGAAATACAGCTTCATGTAGGTAACGCACTCGTGCGCAATATATGCTTCAGCTATACATCCTTCAGGTGCGGATCTGTTTTGGACAAAACCACCATATTGTCCAAGTTGCCTATAAATCAAGTTTTTAAAGTGTTATGATAATACATTAACACTATATCACATATATTGATGAGGAAATTAACATAAGGTGTAAAATACGTACCTTTCCATCGGATACATCCAAGTGAAGTGCACAGGACCGGTAAGCAACAACTGCCGAGGAAGATGGATCATGAGGTGAGGCATGATGTCGAAAAAATTTGGAGGAAATATCATCTCAAATTTACACATGATATGAACGATGTCTTGTTGCATTTCCCGGAGGTCAGATTTTCTCACTTCCCGTGTGCATACCTTCTGGAAAAATCTTGCCAACGCTACTAACGGCTGCACAACGTGACGGGGAAGGAACGGTCGAATGAAAACAGGGAAGAGACGTTGTAGCAGGATATGATTGTCATGACTTTTCAACCCGTACAGATTGTTGCATTGTCTGTTGACACACTTGGCTATATTTCCAGCAAAGCCTGAAGGATACTTGGCCTCACTTATCCAATGCAAAATTTCTGATTTATGCTCAGGCTTGACGGTGTAAGGAGCTTGAGGCATTTTTCTCTTCCCTTGTTTCAACCATAGTGGTTTTCTGATATTCATGTTTTGCAGATCAGTGCGAGCCTTAGGACCGTCTTTCGTCTTCCCCTCCAAGTTCAGCGTTGTGCCCACCACACTTTCAGAAACATTTTTTTCTATGTGCATAACGTCTAGGAAGTGACGGATCAGCAACTCACACCAGTACGGGAGTTCCCACAATATGCTCCTATGTGTCCAGAATTTGTACTCCTCAGGCCTTTCAGGTATTTCCGCTACAATATCGGGATGA
This sequence comes from Potentilla sterilis, assembly GCA_963682095.1. Lineage (NCBI taxonomy): Eukaryota > Viridiplantae > Streptophyta > Magnoliopsida > Rosales > Rosaceae > Potentilla > Potentilla sterilis. The sequence goes on along the minus strand of OY821758.1, from coordinate 48,547,476 downwards.
TTGCTGAGGGGCCCAAAATCGTACTGATTAAGTCTTGCTAAAATTTCTCTTCCTGTCCATCTTCTGGGAGCACGGCCGTGTTCTTCGGTTCCATCAAATGCGGCGGACTCGTAACGCCAGTGGTGATCCGCCGGAAGGAACACACGATGACCCATTCGGCATATCTTGTTGCAATGAGGGGTGCTCCCATAATCGCTGAGGCACTCTGGACAAGCCTTGTATCCCCTAACAACGCTGCCCGACAACATCCCATAAGCAGGAAAATCACTGATGGTACCAATAATCATGGCATGCATCTGGAACGTCTCCTGCTTGTACTTGTCAAAAGTGGGATGACCAACGTCCCACAATACCTTAAGCTCTTCAATCAATGGTCTCATATACACATCGAGACATTTCCCTGGGTAACCAGGCCCCGGAATCAACAACGTCAACATATTATATTCCTTCTTCATGCACATCCACGGAGGAAGGTTGTAAGGTACCAAAACCACCGGCCATATACTGTATGAAAGACTCATGGTGCCGAAAGGGTTGAACCCGTCGGTTGAGAGCCCGAGCCTGACGTTTCTGACATCTGACGCAAAATGAGGAAACTCATTGTTTATATGCTTCCAAGCCGCTCCGTCAGAGATGTGTGTCATGATATCTGCGTCTCCCGCGTCCCGCTCACCGTGCCACCTCATAGCTTTTGCGGTGGTTTCTGACATGTACAACCGCTCAAGCCTATCTCTCAACGGAAAATACCGAAGTACTTTCACAGGTTTCCTATTGCCTGCTCCCGTCAACTTATATCGGTCAGACTGACATATCGGACATGCGTCAAGGCTAGCAAGGTCATTCCCTTCTGCATCTTCACCCCAGAAGAGAACGCAGTCAAATGCGCATGCATGGATCTTAATGTAGGAAAGCCCTAGATCTTTGAGGATACTTCGGACCTGACGGTGATTGGTAGGATTACGATGACCCTCCTCCAACAACGAAGAAGTGTACTGTAGATATTCATCCACTTGCCTGATGCTCCCTTTTGTCTCGACTTTAATCCTCATTACCTCCATCACACTTTGAAGAACTGTCTTCTCAGAACTTGAAGACACAGGGGTCTGTTGCAATGCAATCAGTTTGTTGTACTTGTCAAAGGCAGCAGTGTTGACAACTTGTGGGAACGGCTGCACCGGGTCCTGCATATATTGTTCCCCACGTACACCGCTTTCAAAAGGAAACACGTCGTTGACGAATGCCATTGTTGGATCGTTGGATGTACTACTACTGCCCGCCTCAAAATACTGCCCATGATCATGCGATCCATCTAATGATGGCTCACCGTGATATATCCAACGTGTGTACTTCGGCCAAAACCCATTACTCTTTAGGTGCTCCCATACTGTCCTAATCGGAAATCGACACATATCACTGCGACACTTACATTTCTTGCACGGGCAATAATGGTAATTCCCCTTTGCATTTTCCTCGACGAACTGCATAAAATCCACAACTCCTGTAGTGTATCGTCGATCATGCCTTGGAAGCGAAATCCAACTCTTATCTCGATCCATATATAGCCTGATAATAATATATATGTATAACTTTAATTAATAATAAATTAATTAACACATATATATTACAATATATATTATTATCAACAGCAACTCATATATATATATACCATTAATTAACAACCATTATTTAAGTTCATTACACTATCAACAACCATTAATTAACATATTAATTTATATATATTTTAACACTAATTAAAATAACATTATTAAATTAAAACACATAATTATACTCTAACTGAAAATCAACTCAAATACAACTCAAAATCAACATATATACATACATTCTAACACTAAAACAACAACAAAACAAAAAATCATTTACTATATCAAAATCACTAAAACTCAAAATCAACTCAACTAAAACTCAAAATCAACATATATACACATATACGTACCTATATATAGCTCCACAATGTAAGAGAGGACGGATTTCAACAATACCCACAGATTTCTCACTCTTTTTCCCGTTTTTTTTCCGTTTTTTTTTAAATGAGCAGCTTCTGCCCAGATCTGAAAATATAAAGACTTATAGCCGACGAAATTACCAACTTCGTCGGCCATACTCATTTTCAGAGTATAGCCGACGAAAACTTTAAATCGTCGGCCATTCTCGTAGAATAGCCGACGATTTGTCACAAAATTTTCGTCGGCTATTCTATTCAGAGTATAGCCGACGACAACTTTAAATCGTCGGCCATTCTCGAAGAATAGCCGACGATTTTTAATTTTTACCGACGAAAAAAAAAATCGTCGGCCATTCTATTGGAATAGCCGACGAAATTTTTTTTTGCCCGACGAAAAAAATATTCGTCGGCTTTTCTTCGATATAGCCGACGAAAAAAAAGTTTCGTCGGCCGTTTTTTTTTTTTCGTCGGTAAATCCCTTTGTTTTTGTAGTGAGAGACGAGTTACCTCATAAATAAGGTAGTTGGGGCCCATATATAGGTGGTTGGGGGTAAGGACTGGCCTTACTCTTCGATGTGGGACTGATTCCCTTCTGCTTATACTTTCTGAAGCCCTCTTAGGCAAGCTGGCGCCCCCGGCCCCTGGATCCTGGAGGCAGGATAGAGTGCCAGGCCCCGAGGCCGGGTGCTTATGATCCGGTCCCGACCCTTGGGCCGGGCCCTGGTGATCTTGCCGCGGGTCTGTGGGCCTGCTGTAGCCTCTCTGCGGCTACTGTCAACAATGTCAAATTGACAAATAATGCCAAGAGAAAATTGAATTTTGTTTTCCACATTATAAAGAAATTTACGCCACGATTTTCATGTGAAAAAGACACAAGTGAGAATTCATTTGAGCTCCTTTGCATTACCTCTAAATGACTGCGAATGTAAACGAGTATTAGAGAAGATTATATGTCAACTTAGTAGGTTCTAAGTAACCGCTAATTAAATCCAACGTCATAAGAAAATGATCTTTTGGAATTCTGACATAGATTGGCTTTGATCTGGTGATCCATACATTAAAGAAATTACTATGGACACCCATATTTTTGGATAAATAGAAGCAAACACCAGAAGAATATGGTTCACACACGAATCTGAGGACGATCAATGAACATTTTATCCTCAAATATTGTCATATAGGGTTGAAGACGTATGTTCAATTCCTAAATTCCGCCGCTCCCCCAATGTGGCATTATAATATATTTGATGCACAAGCATATGCATTTATACCTTATTATGCTTCTCCTATCCGTCATGATTTTATGGATAAAAGTACATCATTCAAAGCCTATTCGTTAAAGCAATTATGATTGAGATCATCATATGCAAAGGACACATGAGTTTCTCATTATGTTGTTATATTGAATCAAAAGAGGATTCAGTGGATCGATTCAACCAACTTGCGGACACCATAGATATTTTATGGTGTTGGTTGTTGTGTCGACACGCTGGTCACGTGTCATGACACCATCCACAATTAAAATTTCTGCTGCTTATGCTAGAAAGTCAAAGCACCTAGGCCGGGTTAATTTCCGTAGGTGTGATGATTTTATGGCTTATTATATGGGATTTGTAATGGATATCATATTCCTATATAAAAACCCAATTGGTCTCACGGAAAACGACTACAGTAATAGTCTTAATATTGGTAAAGCACACCAATACTTCCGTTTTGGGTTATGCAATTTTTGCATGCAGCGTTACTTTTTCATCTATGACCATCATCATTGAACCAATTTACACCATAGCTAGTGACTATGTGTGAGGATTTTAAAGGATTTCAAACGAACTTGTAATCCTTGAGCTCTTTTGGATTGACACGGATCTACAATCCTTGAGCTCCATTAAATGTTTTTATGTGCCAAAATTGCCCCGCCACAGCGCACAATGATGGGTCCATTGAGATGAATAAATATTTATGATGGATATGAACTTCCAGCTAGTCCGCTATGTCGAAACCCTGACAGGCGATCTCTTCCCGCTAGATTTGCGGAGTGTCACTTTGATGAGACAGTCTTCCCGTCGTTAGGGGGAGATAAGAACAAGCATGTTCAAGTGAAACGACAGGAATTGTCGTGGTTTGTCCCCACTGTGTCTCATCTCGATCCCCAAAAAGCACACAAAGTAAGGTGTGTAGATATCTTATACATTAAAGTGACGAGATCATATAAACCTGCTGCAAATATATCTGCAAGGATTGTGTTTTATCGAAAGGACATGGTATCACCCAAGAAGGAATTGGGTACTGCACAGCCACCATGGATGGTGGCATGGTGACGCCATAAGTGGCATAAATGGTGTCACAGGCCGTGGCTCTCCAAGGAAGAGGGGGAGGCCACCTTAAGTTCGATACATACTTGTGTAAAGGAAGAAAACAAGTTTGGCACAACCTGATCTATTGATCAGTGATACTCAAATCCGTCTCATGAGAATATTTATGGATTGTGGTTATCATTGGGGGACGCCTCAAATGTTAGAACCAATCCTTAAAGTATAGAGATCTCTACAAACACATTACACTAGTGTACATGAGGACGTGGAATAATGAGTCTAATATCGAACCATACTTTGTTGAAAAATGTCAACGTAGTAAACTGGCCAAATGGAAAGAAGCGATCCAGTATAAACAAAGAGATAGGTATTTGGGCAGGTGACGCCGACACCGCAAATATAAAACCTATCAAATATATCTTTGTTAGAATGCGTAATGAGAATAAGAGTATGTAGACTCACCTTATGGCGCAAGGTCTCTCAAAAACGCACTGGAATCGACTACGAGGAGATATTCTCTCATCATGGACTATGAGGAGACAATCTCTCGTAATGGATGTCATTGCACTCCACTACCTTGTCAGTTTGGTAGTTTCCGAAAAACTGAACATGCAACTTACGAAAAGTGATCAAAACGTATATCTCTATGGGGATCTAAATTAAGAGATATACATGAGGATCCTAAACGGACTCCATCCACCCAAATCAAGTGACTCTAGATCACATGAGTACGTTTGCAAAAGAAATTGAAACGTTCACTAAAGTGACTACTTGATTGGAAAGGGATTGATGAATTATGTCCTTGCGTTTTCATTATGGATATATATGAACTCTAAATGAAATAAGAGAAACTCAGTGTATTGTGAATCCTAAGTTGGGAATGAAAAAGATTTTGGGAATACACAGTCTTGAAATGGAACTCAAGGACTGTAATGATGGTGATCATCCATCAATCGGCTTAGGCACTCTAAAGAATAAAGTGAGGCCTACATATGTTCCCATGATCAGTCGAAGTCTTTACTCTAACAATAGATCCGTTTTTCATCTAAAGGAAGATGACGAAGAAGTGTTGGCAAATGAAATTCCTATACAAGTGCAATCACGCATGATTGTACTTAAACATAATATATAAGACTCGACCTCTCATTCGATGTAAATTTGTAAAGCTATGTTTAGCTCTGCGCCTAAGCAACGCAAATCGTTCTTTCATTAAAGATATGAAAGATTTGGGCTTATTCAATCTCTACATAGAATGTGACATGATAAAGAAATTATCCACGTCATAGCTAACTATGTGTAAAGAAAAGCGCATTAAAGGTGAAATAAGAAAATCTGTTGTCACAGATCAATTTCAAATCTCTTAATGGTTCATCCATACTCTAGACAAAGTTATGACTGTTTTGTTATATGAAGGTCATACCACGAGTGAACCTGATGTTCAATATGAACCAATGTGTTCGGTTCATGAACAACCTTATCTTCATGATCAAAGTAAATCAAGTTGGATCTGAGGACGATGTGGCAAGATTTAGTTACTAAATCATTGCTCAAAGTCATATTTGGAAAAACATGTGAAAATGCATAACTATACTAATGTTACTGAAGCTCCCTTGATCAAATAAAAGAATCAGGGAGAATCCCATGATTAATGTAAAAATCAGGGGGAGGTGCAGACATCAGGGGGAGTCTAGCACATACATGTTGTTTTCAAATGTAATAGGTGTGTTGTGCTCTTTTTCTCCTTAGACCAAAGTTTTATTTTCTCCCATTGGGTTTTTGTTACGTGGCAAGGTTTTTAATGAGGCAACACCACATGCACCATGTTACCCCTGACTCGGCACAAGGGGGAGTGTTGAAGGAAAAACGTATTATGTGCCTTCGTCAATGTAACGGACGATAGATAATTATGTAGTCATTATTGTCATTAATGTATTTCCTATTACCGTTGTAATACTCACCCTATATAAAGGGGATTATCAATGAAATGAGTAGACCAATTCTGATTCTCCTACAACATGTTTCAGGTTTAGAAAAAGAATAGAGAGTCTCATCTTGCTATCTAAATATATAGAGTGAGATAGCTAAAAGTAAAAATAGAGTTATAAAGAGCAAAAATTATATAATGCTATTTTTTTAAATTACTAAAGTACTCTCTAAAACATCTAAAAAGTAAAAATAGAGAGTTTGCTAATAATGCTCTGACAACACTTGATCTAAAAGGAAGAGTAAACTGTATGTCTCAGATGGTACACTACATAAGGCCAATGTCTGAAGGTTATTTATAGCTAACTCTTTCCATGCTAACGTATAAAAAACATGCAAAGAAGAAAAACATACAAAATATTACTTTTACTTCTTACCCATTCAATAATTCTACACTCAATAGTATCACCCATTCAATGATTCTACATCAAAATATAGTGTCAAGCTATTATTAAAACTTTAATAGTTCTCAACTATTGAGGTTTGTTCTCTTTCAAACATGGCTGCACGACCCTGCTATAGCTAGCTTCACAGCACAATAAGTGAGTTATTAATTTCATATGATTGTAGCCTTGTTTTCTCCATTCAAACTGCATCGGGTCACAATTATAGCCTTAGTTTGAGCAACACCATCCGCCTTGGTGAAAACATAATCACATCCACCGAAAACCTTAGTTATTACATCCTTATATCTAGATGATTATGTCACGCCGCGAATATTAGATAGATAACATCCAAAAGTTGAAGACGTGACAGATTATCCCTACGTCCTATGATCTGTATGAACTTTAACAAGAATTTCAGCCAAGTTTGAACTCAAACTTGACCATTAGACTCAATTTTCTCAAACCAAACGCCTTGAGTAGCCACAGGCCTGTCATAACTTAAAACTTTGTCGACTTGTAAAGACTTACCCACGTTTTTCTTGGAACTTGGTTTGACATAGCCATACGAAACCTTCTCCAACTGCCCACTAATTGCTGGATGATCAGTGAAAGTCATCTCCTCAGCACAAATTGAGGATGCAACACTATTGACTTTCCAAAGCATCACCAACATGATCAACTGCTGAACTCGAACTCACCTCATTAGAATGAGCTAACTTATTGCCATTAGGTTTTACATGAGCCAACGTCATGCATGTTCTTATAGGTCTGCCGAGTGTAAGGACTGTTGCAATTTCGATTGCCATCTGAAAGCGAATTTCTTTCTCCTCAACTGTGTACGTCACTTGCAAATATTTTGGAGTCGAGTGCACCAAGTGATATAAGATTGCACCTCAACTTTGGAACGTACATATTTGACATCTCCAAGAATTCTCACCAACTCATCATATGTTTTGATATAGACTGCTTCAATTCCTTCTAATTTGAAAGATTTTCCTCATGGCGTAAAATAGTACGTAGTACTATTTACCTTTTTGTAAGTAGTGCAGAGATTCCTATCCGCCAACGCAAGAGAGGAACAACCGGAATTAAGGACCCAAACGTTAACAGACAGCATACCAGAGTAAGAGGTTGCCATGATAACACAATCATCATATTGTGAGTTGAAAGTCGTTGAAATTCTATGATGAGAATTTTTCATTTTTCTCCTTGCCATCTTCTTTCTTCTTCTTCTTCAGCTTTGAGCAATGCATCGCGATGTGCCTTTTCTCAGAACAGTAGTAGCACTCATTGCCCTTATGAATTCGTTAGTAGAACTTTGTGCTCTTCCAACTTTGATTTCGATTTTCTATACTTCCTCTAGAGTCCTCATAGTTACCATCTACAACGTTTCTCCGAATTTCATTTGAGAGAAATGAGTTAATCGTCAAGAACTATCCTCTGCTTACTGTATAACATTCTTGTCACCAAGTGATCACACTTTTTGGGATTGATATGAATTTGTGAGCGAATTTCTAGATAAAGCTTTTCCAATATCTTTGGCGGACTTTTCTGCCATGACACTATGCTTAATTTCTTTCGCCAAGCACAATTAGATTGTGGAGCAACCTTGCTGATCAAAGCTTATCCACTCATTTTCCTTCATCTGTGGTTTCCCATCCAAAACTTCTAACAAACAACCTTTGACGATGATGAATTTCACCTCAACTTGCCACATGCTAGAATTACTTTTCCCATAAAATTTCTCAATACCATTCATTGATATCCTCAAAGCCATATTAGATAATACCTACGTACCTAGGCTCTGGTTTCACTTGTTAGGGTTCACGCACCACATTTGTCAACAAGATACAATATCGAGAATGCAAATATAGAAAATCAAACACACTCAAAATTGTGGTAACAAGATTAAACGTGGTTTCTTCACTCGAGATACGTCCGCGGAGCACGATCCCATTTTGTTTTACTATTATGAATATTGAGAACAAAATACAAAGTGTATCGCTCAAGTTTATTATTCAAACCCGAACCCTTGAAGTCTTGAACCCTTGCATGTCGAATGTAGACAGGGGCGGACGCAGAAAATTATGTGAGTGGGGGCAAAAAAAAAAGTTCTAGCTGCGCGAAGCGCAATTTTTTATTTTATTTCAATATTAGTCTTTAGTTTTTTTAAAATATGTGTACGTGTTGAGATCTGTTATAAAAAATGGTGTAAATGAATGCGATGCCAAGTTCTCAGCAGCGGATCTAGAAAATTTGATCAGGGTAAGGCAAAAATAATGAATCGTATCTCTTCTATCAGTTGTCGAACGAATACAACGCATAGTAATAAAGATATACAAAAAAATTCTCTATAATTGAGATTTATGAAATTTAAGACAATTCAATAGAAATTACGTCATTTAATAGAAATTACGTCTTATTTGAACTCTTGTACGCATCAGTTTTTTTTTTGGTTTATTATAAAAGTTTTTGGCCTATCATTATTCAAATCAATATCTTAGAAAAATGCAGTATTTTTGAGTTGTGATAAGAAGAAAAAATAATTAAGAAAAACCTGAAAGTCTCCCCAATTCACCATGGTTTTGCCCTATTTTTGCCATTTACACAAAACTTTTCTTGTACTAAATCTATATAATCTATTACTAACTACAAGAACCCAGTCTAGGCAATTGCCTAAGCTTGGCTCTACATGGATCCGCCCCTGAATGTAGAGCTTGTCTTATTCTCTCCCACATGTGAAAGGATCGCGCTCACGCGTGCAATACATTTATTTTTTATAAATTAGAAAGTATCATAACTTCATAAAAACAAAATAGTTTTGAACTGAACCCTAAACTCTATTATGCTCTCCCACATTTTTCTACTAAATTCTCTCCCACATTTTCTGCTAATTTCTTCTTGTTTTGTTTGTTTTTTGTTTGTTTCTTTGTTTGTTTTTTTTTCCTCTACATGGGTAATATGGAAAAATCCATTTATTAGTGAAGCGTTTGACCCAAAGGAGCGTTTCCCATTCTAGTAGTGGAGATACCACAACCTTATTAGTTACATTATTAATTTTCCCTTAACAATCTAGTATATATATGTTGTTGTTTTTTTTTGAAGTATTTAAAAAAAAAAATCGAATGTCATTTGAAGTAATGAATATCTTTAGTTCTATTAATAAATTAATTTTAATTTTAATATAAAATTTTGGTCATACCGATTTGACCAGGGGCGGAAAATTGAATATACCTATGGCTAGATTTAAGAACAATAAAAATTGACAATTTTTTTTTTATGAAAATAAAATACCTGACAGCCAACAATCTGCATAATATCTCAAATTAGTTACTTTTTAATGTTTCTTGATGAAAATAAAATACCTGACAGACCCAGTGATATGCAAATTTACCTTGCAATCTGTTAAAATTCAAGACCCATAGTTTAGAGTTACAAAATCAAAGGCAAATTCGTTTTAATTGGGTTTGATTTACAAAATCAACAAGAAGAAAGTGAAAATAAGAAGCATGAGATTATAGGTTTTAGGTGGAGGCGTGGAGCAGACCTGCGGCAAGGACAACCAACGGCGAGGTCCCGAGGACGCAGGGGCTGAAGTCTTTGTGATGGTTGTTGCCTTACAACATTAAAAACCTAATGGATGATTCTGCTTGGCCAACGCCGATCAACTATCGATTTCTGCTTTTGCTTTTTTGACCCCAAATCGTACCCATCATTCTTCAACATATACAAACACAGTTTATGATCAGAACAGTAATTACAAACCAATTTCACAACGGTCAAAAGAGTCTTAATTAACAAAACCCACTTGGATTGAACCCTAACAGAAACCAAGTTCATATTCAATTTAAAAAAAAAACCCACAATCAAATACCTAGAAACTGAAACAGTTTACCAAATCTATATTTGACTCTGCGCTGATCACGTCCAAAGCAAGAGGAGCCCATGTGAAGTGTTACACGAAACTACCTAGGTACGTAATAGTCTGCTGGGGCTGTTGTCTAGTGGTGTCCTTCACTTCTTCTTCTTTTCTTGGTCGAACAGAAGACGCAGGAGCTGAAGTAATGGTTGTGTTCCTCTAAATTTTTTTTTCTCCTCCCAAAAAAATACTTGGGCTAAAGCGCACACAGCCTTTAGGCTGGGTCCGCCCTAGATTTGACCATAAACAAGAGACTTATCATCATAAAAAAATCTCAAGACGTTTTAAAACATTTTTTTCTTCGATACAAATAGTTTTAAAACTTTCTGAAGTCGATATCAGATGTGTGATCTATTTACGAACTAGATGTACTATACTTCTTTCGAAAGTAACCAGAAGGGTGAAAAGAGAGGAAGAAGGTGACGAATCAGTAGGCGAGTTTTTTTTTTTTTTTTGGTTAAGCATGGTTTAGGTGCGTGTATTGTGTTAATTGGGATTAAAAGTAGGCACATTATTTCCATGAATAGTAAAGTTGTGGATATTTGAATCTTTTTTGTTCTGTTAAAATGTGGTCTAAGGCCTTTAGTCTTTCCTAAAAATTTAATTTTCTCTCTTTTCAGTAACAATCATGGTGTTTCTTATTGATATTGGTACCGGAATTGTTGCAAAACTTGTGGACTGCACGATTGCATCAGCTGGACGTCAAGTGGGTTATCTGATCTACTACAATCGGAATGTCAAACAACTAGAGGATCAACTGAATAACTTGGTCGCTGCGCGTCAGAGTGTGGAGCAAAGGGTTGCTGAAGAAAAGAGACGAAACTTGAAAGAAGCTGAAGCTCATGTCAACAAATGGCTGACTGATGTCAAAAAGATCATAGGAGAGGCAAATGAGATCTTGAATGAAGAACATAAACAAAAGATGAAGTGCTTTTGTCGATTTTGCCCTAATTTAGTGGTTCGGCATCAGCTAAGTCGGAGATCAACAAAATTGGTAGCCAACGTTGCTGAACTATATGGTAAAAGGGAGTTCAACACTTTTGCCCATGATATCACCCTACAAGATGTACCCACTAAAGAATACGAGGCCTTCAGATCGAGGGCTATATTGGTGGACCAAATAATGGATGTATTGAGAAGTAGTCCTAATATCAGCAGGATAGGAGTGTACGGGTTTGGTGGTGTCGGAAAGACCACACTTGTCAAAGAAGTTGCCAGGCAAGCTACTGGAGACAAAATATTATTTGACGATGTGGCTTTGATACTGGATGTAAAACAAAATCCAAGCATCCAGAAAATTCAAGAAGAAATTGCTGAGAAGTTAGGTCTTGATCTTCGTGAAAGTGGAACTCCTACCGGAAGAGCACGCCGTCTATTTAGCAGGATAAAAGACCAAAAGACTCTTGTTATTTTAGATGATGTGTGGGATAGCATTGATTTGGAGGCTGTGGGACTTTCTGGTGTGGCGAATTGTAAAGTATTGCTGACATCAAGAAGTCGAGAAGTATTATCCGTTAAGATGCTTACAGAAAAAGTGTTTGCGCTTAATATTTTAGGGGAAGAAGAAACTTGGGATTTGTTCAGAAACAAGGCAGGTGATGTTATTAAAGATCCTGTTATAAAAACAGTAGCAACCAAAGTAGCCAAAAGATGTGGACAGGGACGTAGCTAGGAATTAAATATGGGGTGGGCTAATTTTATGTGTTGTCAAATTTTTTCTTTTCTTCTGAAGCCACCATATATAGACTAATGTGAATACGATTAATACATATTCAACTCCTAATTGACATAACACTTTCCTTTTTGAGAGGGAATTGAACCAATTTTGAGAAGAGTACGTGTCATTAATTTCGTCGAGTATAATATGCATTTTAAGTATAGCTTCATGTGTTAATTAGGAATCCTTGATCCATGAACCATCCTTACACTACCAGAAAAGGGGTTATAGCCGACGATATGGGAAAAAACGGCCGACGAAATAGTACCTCGTCGGCTATAACCCCTTATAGCCGACGAACTACTATTTCGTCGGCCACATCGTCGGCTATAATATTATAGCCGACGACTGCCGACAACTCGTCGGCTATAACTATAGCCGACGAAACGTTTTTAGTTATAACCGACGAGGATGGTATTCGTCGGCTATAAGAGTTATAGCCGACGAAAAGTTTTTGTTATAGCCGACGAGGGGGGTATTCGTCGGCTATAACTCTTATATCAGATCGACCTTCTGCATCAGGGAGCTCATTCGTCGATGAAATCGTCCAAAACGCTCTGAAATCGTCCAAAACCTCGGCCATAAGCTTGAAAGGTACGTATATTGCTGTGTGTGTTGATTTAGTTGGTTATATGCAGAGGTGTATTAATTTAGAGTTTAATTAGAATAAATGTGTGATTAATTTGATATATATATATATATATGTGTTGAGATGAGATTATTAATGGGTTGATATATATGTTGTATTGGTTAGATAGAATTGAAGTTTTGTTGAAGATTAGTGATTGATTAATGTTGATTTATAGGTGATTTTAGATGAATTTGATGAAAAAATGTATATATATTAATTAATTTAATTGTAATTAAAAATATATTGTTGGTATATATAAAAAATACATTGTGTTTAATTAATTAGGGAGAGATTGACGATGTTTTAATTAATTTAGGGATGCATGTGTATATATATATATATATATATATATATATATATATGTGTGTGTGTAATGATGAATTTTTTAATTAATTAGTACGTACGTAGTACGTGCATATATACATATCTATATATAGCTATATTTATTTCTTGAATTTACAGGATGAACAAGAGTTGGATTACCCTTGGAAGATGGGATCAGGCGTATCATGATGGAGTTAGGAGTTTCCTGGATTTTGTGATGGCTAACTGTGGAGACACTACACTTCATTATTGTCCGTGTAAAAAGTGCAAGTGTGCCACCCCACGACACCGGTTTTCCATAGAGACAGTGGAGCAACACCTGGCTAGATATGGATTTTGGGTCCTATACACTAATTGGATTTATCACGGTGAACCAGAGTTTGCGGGTCGTCATGATCATGGACAATTTGCCGAGAGAGGGAGTTCCTCCAATGATCCGACAACGAACTGGATCAACGATATGTTTCCTCGTGAGAGCGGTGTCTTTGAGGAAGCACCAGATGTGCAACTCCCACCTCCGGAGATGGAGTGTTTCCCTGATATTGAGCCACTCGAGCCATTACCCCGATCTCCGGTCAACACAAGTGGTATGGAAAAGTACAACAACCTGATCGCATTGCAACAGACTCCGTTGTACCCCGGATGCAGTAAGACTGTCCTTGAATCTGTCATGGGAGTGATGAAGATCAAAACGGAGAACAAAGGCACTGTCAAATCGGTTGATGATTGGCTTCGGCTATGGGGTGGGGCGATGCCCCCCGGACATCGGCTTCCTACCAGTCATCATAAGGTGCGACATATCCTTAAAGATCTCGGCCTTTCCTACATCAAGATTCATGCATGCAGATACGATTGCGTTCTGTTTTACGGGGAAGGACTTGCAGATCTTGAATACTGCCCATTATGCAATACAGAGCGGTATAAGTTCACTCCTAAAGGGAACAAGAAAGCTGTGAAGATACTTCGGTACTTCCCGCTGATTGATAGGCTTGAGCGGTTGTTCATGTGTGCTTTCACGGCCGAAGCTATGAGATGGTGGGCTGAGAGGAATGTGCCTGACGATGACACCCTTAGACATCCCGCCGACGGAGAGGCTTGGAAGAAGAACGTGTTGGAGTTTCCCGAATTTGCATCAGAGGTTCGAAATGTTTGGCTAGGGCTATCATCCGACGGTTTCAACCCTTTTGGCAAGAAAGAGCTTCAGTACAGTGTGTGGCCAGTTATTTTGATTCCGTACAACTTTCCACCGTGGATGTGCATGAAGAAGGAATATAACATGCTCACATTGTTGATTCCAGGCCCAGGTTATCCGGGAAAGTGTCTCGATGTGTATTTGAGACCCGTAATTGAGGAGCTTCGGTACTTGAGTCTGAACGGCCACCTGGTCTACGACCGGTTCAAAAATGAGATGTTCCGGATGCATGCCATGCTTGTTGGCACGATCAGTGACTTTCCTGGGAGGGGTATGTTGTCGGGCAGCGTCACCAGGGGTTACAGGGCTTGTTCAGAGTGCATGACTGTTGATTGCTCCAGTCCTCATTGCAGCAAGATTGTCCAGATGCGTCACCGTCGTTGGCTTCCGCATGACCATCCATTTAGGGACGATGCACAGGCTTTTGATGGGACTGAAGAAAGGGGCTGGGCACCGGAGCAATGGACAGGGGAGGAAATATTGGCAGTGTTGAATGAGTATGACTTTGGTCCGCTTAGCAATCATCCCGATGTGTTGCGCACGATTCCAGAGAGGCCGGATCGGTATAGGTTCTGGTCACACAAGAGCATCTTATGGGAACTTCCTTATTGGGCCAGGTTGGCTACCAGATACTACCTGGATGTCATGCATATAGAGAAGAACGTGGGTGAAGCCGTGGTTGGCACAGTTTTGAATTGGGAGAAGAAAACAAAAGACACCCCCAAGGCACGCGTTGATCTGAGAAATATGGGACTGCGGGACCATTTGTGGTTGAGAGAGGGCAGGAGCAAAATGCCCCAAGCTCCTTACACCGTCACCAGGGACCAGAAACATGAAATCTTTGGATGGCTGAGTAATGTCAGGTAACTTTTTATTAATTAGGCATGTATTCCCTAAAGAATCCATCTGTTGTTGGACGACTATATATGCATGAAATCTAACTGTTGTTAATGGCTATGCAGGTATCCTTATGGCTATGCGGGTAACATAAGCAAGTGTGTTAACTACCGAGACAACAAGATGTACGGATTGAAGAGTCACGACTGCCATGTACTGCTTCAACGCCTCTTCCCTATTTTCATTCGAGCGTACTTGGAGGATGAAGTGGTTGAGCCGTTGGTGGCGTTGTCAAGATTCTTCCAGAAGTTATGCGCTAGAGAAGTTAGAAAATCAGACCTCATGAGAATGCATGAGGAAATCGTTTTTATCTTGTGCAAGTTCGAGAGGATATTTCCCCCAAACTTCTTTGACATCATGCCTCACCTGATGATCCATCTTCCCCAACAATTGTTGCTTACCGGTCCCGTACACTACACTTGGATGTATCCCATCGAAAGGTACATGTTATTCATAAATTTGATTTATACATGTTTTTAAATAAAAGTTGCATGCTCTTAACACGCACTTGTTAACCTTGCAGACAACTTGGAGACTACAAGAAATATGTGCACAATAAATCTGCGCCTGAGGGGTGTATTGCTGAAGCTTACATTGCACATGAGTGTGTAACGTACGCCAAGTTGTACTTGGGAGCGATGGAGGACCCCCCACAACATCCAAGTCGAGATGACCCCGAGTTCAACCTATCTATCGTCGCCAACTCTGTTGTACCATACGGAAGCTTCAAGAAAAAGGGTGTGGACAAGTTGCCTGACCATGAGGTAGGGATTGCCCACTGGTGGGTTCTAATAAACTGTCCGGAGGTACAATATTGGAAACGTCACCATCTTCACAGCAAGGAAGTTCGCGGTGATGTCGAGTACCACAACACGACGTTTGCAGACTATTTTCCACAATGGGTAAGTGTATAAATATATATATTAGATGGCTTTCTTTTACAGTTCCCTATTCTTTAATCATAAACACACCGAGTGATTTGAGTTATATTTTTCAGCTGATGCAAGTGGCTGCGAGGGGTGGTCATACAAATTACTCAGAGGAATTGAGGCTGTTGTCGATGAAGCCGATATCTTCCACAGTCCGCCCAATGTGTGATGTCAACGGCGTTAAGTATATATGTGAAGCTAGAGACGGGGAACGCAAAACACAGAATTGTGGGGTGATGGTCGATGGTGCAGAGGGGGGCGTGGATTTTTACGGTGTCCTACAGTCAGTTGTTGAACTCATTTATGGGAACCGCATGAAAGTCCACTTGTTCAAGTGTCGATGGTTTGATATTAGGCCGCACCGCATACGGATCGATCAGTACGGCATACTTTCGGTGAATACCGCCACTAGTGTGTATGAAGACGACCCCTTTGTTTTCGCCACAGCGGCCAAAAAGGTCTTTTATCTTGACGATCCTTTGAACAAAGGCACGTGGAAGGTAGTTAACCATGTGTCTCAGCGAGACATATACAGTGCTACCACACTTGGTGTGAGCACAGAGTGTCAAGAAGCGACCGCATACCAAGAGCCGGACGCCGGCGACATTCCGGAATCCTCCACCATCCGCGATAATAATGTGACGCCGGGCAGAGTGGTCCGACTTCCTAGGGGTCAGGTGCCCATGTATGATGTTAATCCGAATCGTCTATATCAGCCCGACGATGACTCAGACGACGAGTACGAGCACCGGTTGCCAGATATTAACTACTATACTACGTCTGACTCAAGTGATGAGGATGATTCTGATTATCATCCTTAGTATACTATTTATGTATGTATTTGTGTACGATGGTGCATGCATGCATGTATGAAAATATTTTTTGTCCTTAATTACCGTTTTTCGAATTTATGGGAAATTGTATTGATTTGTTTGTGCGATATTCAGGAATTTATCAGGTGAAATAGGCAATTTTCAGGCCCTAAATGGCAAATTTTCAGAAAGATCAGCGTTATAGCCGACGAAATGGACCATAATTCGTCGGCTATAATGCCCATACTGTAGCCGACGACTTCCAATTCGTCGGCTATACTGTAGCCGACGACTTGCAAGTCGTCGGCTAAAGTATATTGACCGAAACCATACGTAGACCGTTCAAATGCAAAAGTGTCGTGAAATAAGATACGACCGAAATATTGAAATACGACTACGGTTGAAAAATGGGAAGATTCCGACAAAATCTGTGTGCCGAATGTTGCGGTTAGGTGTTTTTTACTTCCGTTTTCCTATGGGTAGCCTGACGGTCGGTAAATATTTGGAGGAAAATTTTTATACGGTTAGTTGCGTTGCATCGATTTGAAACTATTCTCTGTTGAAGGTCAGGCCAAAAAACGTCATCTAGACGGGCCAATTGCCGTTTTAAAGCGTTTAGAGGTTTGACCAAGCAGTTTGACCGTCCCGATCGAGCCTTTAACGTTGTCAGATGTAGTTGTATTTTTTTTCATACATGTATTTAATCTTAACGGTGATATCTGACGGTTGGAATAGATTTTCCAAACTTTTAGATTCGAAATCGGAACATATGCACTAATGTTCCTTAACTTATTTACTAAGTGTTTAAGTGAATGTATAGTTTCAAATAGTTACCATACGTAGACCGTTCAAATGCAAAAGTGTCGTGAAATAAGATACGACCGAAATATTGAAATACGACTACGGTTGAAAAATGGGAAGATTCCGACAAAATCTGTGTGCCGAATGTTGCGGTTAGGTGTTTTTTACTTCCGTTTTCCTATGGGTAGCCTGACGGTCGGTAAATATTTGGAGGAAAATTTTTATACGGTTAGTTGCGTCGCATCGATTTGAAACTATTCTCTGTTGAAGGTCAGGCCAAAAAACGTCATCTAGACGGGCCAATTGCCGTTTTAAAGCGTTTAGAGGTTTGACCAAGCAGTTGACCAGGGAATAGCCGACGAAATCCTTAACTTCGTCGGCTAAACTCTTGCGATCCGCGCCGTTTCATTGTCCGCCGTTGGATGGGCGAGATCTGACGGCTGCTGAGAGCGTAAAGTATAGCCGACGAGATTCATATTATAGCCGACGATATGCATATTATAGCCGACGACATTCATATTATAGCCGACGAGATACTTAACTTCGTCGGCTATAATCGGCCCGCAAAGCCCAACTCCGGCCCGGCCCGGATTTTGGCCCGGCCCGTAAGAGTATAGCCGACGAATTTCGTCGGCTATGACTATAGCCGACGAATTAAAATTAGATCGTCGGCTATAGTCCTTCGATTTAAACCGAAACAGAGCGCGCCTCCCTCATTTTCTGCTAACCCTAAATCCCTAAATCCCCACCTGCTGCAGCCGCCCGCCCCTCCCCGACGCCGACCGACCACGACGGAGCCTCCCCGACGCCGATCGACCCTCCCCGGCCCCACCCGATACCTCCCCGCCCCGGCCCCCTCCTTCCCGAGCCCTCCCCGACCCGAAAGCCGCTGCCGGAGCCGCCCCGAGCCGCCCTACCCGCCCCTGCCGCAGCCGCCCCTACCCGCCCCTGCCGCAGCCGCCCCTGCCCGCCCCTGCCGCCCCTGCTGCAGCCGCCCGTAGCCGCAGCCGCCCCTGCCGCCGTCGCCGTCGCCGCCGCACCGCACCACCGGTCCTCGTCCAGACTGCACCACCATGTCAGGTAGTCCCGATCGAGCCTCATTTACGGTTTTTATTAATTTTGTCGAATTTTGTGAATTTTAGGGTTTTTGTGAATTTTTTGTGGAATTTAGGGTTTTTGTGAAATTTATGGAATTGTGTGGATTTTTTGTTAAATTTGTTAATTTTGTGGAATTTATATACTAATTTTGTGGATTTTTTGTTAAATTTACGGTTTTTATATACTAATTGTGGAATTTTGTTGAATTTATATACTAGTATGCCCATTATATACTAATTTATATATAATTAGGTATAAATATTTTTTTTCATTTTTATGACGATATATATATATATATATTTTTCGGAATATATATATATATATATATATAATTAGGTATAAATATAGTTATGTATATATATAATTAGGTGTATATATATTTAAAAAAGTTTTTTATTTTTTTGTGAAATTTAAGGAATTTTGTGTTATATTTCGGAATATATATATATATAATTAGGTATAAATATATTTAGGTACGTATATATATAATTAGGTATATATACATTGAATGATGTTTTTAATTTTGTTTTGTGGAATTTTTGTGCAATTTATGGAATTTATATACTAATTGTGCAGGAAACCGGCGCTTTGTAGACCGATGGCTTGGCAGACGGACCGAGAGCGACCCCGACGCTCAGGCAGGATCCAGCCGTGGGGGGAGCGGATCCAGCGGTCGTCGGGGCCTAGGCCGGCCTTTGAGTCGACGAGAGGAGACGTTGATGGGATTGACGCCGAGCGATCCACGTGGGGGCTCCTCGTATGAGTCGACGGGAGCGGGCCCTGACTCGAGTGTCGGAGGAGGACGCAGAGCCACCAGACCCCAGTGCACTTCAGCACTGTTCCAGGATCGGCAGCCGACCCCACCGCGCGCCGATCTGGACCCTCCAGAGATGCTCCCTGTCCCCCCACAGCGACAGCGTCCACAGCTACGGGGCCCACCGTCAGGGGGAGCAGGCCCCTCAGGGTCCACGCCCCGTATGTCTCCGCCATCGGGGATGTACATGGTCCAGTTCCTCCCTGCCATCCCTGAGTACGACGCCAGGGGGAGGCAGATTTGGAGGCACGACCGGCCTCACGAGATTCCCTGGGAGGAGGCCTACTTCTACAGTCCTTTCGACTCAGAGGACTGCCGCGGCCTGTGGGCCATTCGTGAGAAGGACAAGCAGTACAACGACGCAGGTAATTGGTTAGTTTAATTAATTATTTAGATTGTTTAATTAATTATTTAATTAGTTAGTTTAAATAATTATTTAACTATGTGTTCATTTTAACAGGCGTCCTCGTCAATAAACCCGCGGGGACGAGACGGACCAGAGGGCCAGCGAACATGTCGACCCTGGAGAGGGAGCTGGCCGGTGGGATCAGAGAGATCCTGCCCGGTCCCGGTGAGGATGGACGCCCGATTGAGCGGAGAGACACCACCACCAAGTACATCAACGCGACGGGCATGCTCGTGCGGGACAGGGTCCCACTGTTGTGGCCCGACTGGGGCTCTGTGCCCGATGAGATCAAGGCGCGAGTGTACAATGCACTGTCGGTGAGTTAAATATGATTTTTATTATAGAAAATAAACAATTATGAATTCAGTCCTTATAACTATATAAAAATATTTTCTAATTAATTTATAATGTTGCAGCAATGGTTTAGAGTCCATCCTACCTTGGACTGGTGGAGAGACGAGCAGCTGAAGAACAGGTTATGTGTTTTGCTTTTTTTTGTATAAATATATTTATTGGCAGTGTACGAATATATCTAACAGTTGTGTTCTGTTAATATAGGTACTCCGAGTGGAAGAACGAGCTGTCCACGCACTACAGGACGTACCATGTGGAGCAGCGCTTGGGGCGAGCTGCAACCCCCCACGAGTTCCGGTACAGGGAGTACGAGTGGCTATGGCTGGTAGCCTACTTCGGGAGCGACAGGGTCTCGGTAAGAAAGTTTAGCCTGGTAGTATATAACTTTTTAATGTTATTTAATAATTAAATTATGTAGTTACTTAATTCAATTAATTAGTTAGTTAGTTAGTTATTAGTTATTAAATTAAGTCAGTTGGTTAGTTACATAGTTAGTTAGTTCGTTACTAAATTAAATCAAATTAAATTAAATAAAATTAGGTAGTTAGTAAGTTAGTTAGTTACTAAATTAAATTAGTTAGTTAAGTAGTTACTAATTAAATTAGTTAGTTAAGTAGTTACTAATTAAATTAAATTAGTTAGTAACTAAATTAGTTATTAATTTTATTTTGGTTAGTTCCTAATATTTTAATTTAGTTACTAATTTATATTTGCGTTTATATGTTTGTTGTTATAATACAGAAAATCTCGCGGACGAACAGCGACAACCGCAGGAGGAACGAGCACCCCCACCACGGCGGCGCCCGCTCCTGGAGGCAGTGGGCAGAGATGGCGAGGAGGGACCGACCGCTGAGGCCGTTGTCGTGGATTCATGCGCAGATGTATCCGGGGCGTCCCGACCAAGTGGTAAGTATTCGTCCATCTTCAATAAAAGTGTTTCATGAAATTAATTTATATATATATTTTTTAATTCGTTTATTATATTTTCTTGTCAATTAGGCGGAAATAGATGCGGAGACCGACGCGATCACCTTCGGGATCGCGCGAGACACTCTGGGAGACGGGGCGTCCGACGAGGCGATCGCGGAGTTTGCCTCCACGATCGACACCCTTGAGCCGCGCTTGGCCTCTCAGATCATGCACGCGGCGGTAGGGACGGGGAACAACTACTTCTACCAGAGAGGCCTAGGCGCGGCGGGAGATGGGGTTCTCAAGTTCACGCCGGCCAATCCCAGCACGCAGCGTGCGGCTTCGACGAGAGGAGACTTGCAGACGCAGCTGCAGAGGACTCAGGCGGAGTTGGCGAGGGCGGTGGAGGCGCTCCAGCAGGCGGAGTTGGCGAGGGCTGCGGAGGCTTCGGCGCAGCAGGCCAGAGACGCATCTGTGGCGGAGATGTACCGATGGATGCAGCAGTCTTGGGAGGCCCAGCAGGCTGGACTCCAGCCCCCTCCTCCGCCACAGATGCCCCAGTTCGTCGTCCCCACTCCCCCCCCGCATCGGAGTACGCCAGCCGATCAGGACAGCCATAGCCACCGGAACTCGAACGATCCGGTCGACGACGCTACGCGTTTAGGGGGTGATGATGAGTAGATATAGTGGGTTAATTTGTACAGTATGTAGGATATTAGGGATGGATTGATGTGGATATTTGTTGGATATTTGGATGTTTGTTTGTGCATTTTCTGCAGCCCCCGAAGACGAAGAGAAATTGGGCCCGAGTAAAATTTTTTAATTTTTTTAAATATTTAGGGGTTATAGCCGACGATATTGGCATTATTTCGTCGGCTATAACAGTTATAGCCGACGATTTTTACCAAATTTCGTCGGCTATAAGGGCTATAGCCGACGATGTTTACCATATGTCGTCGGCTATACCCTCCCGGCTTCAGGCAAAAAAAAGCCGTTCCTGGTACCGGCGATTGTTATGGCCGACGATAGTGTCGTCGGCTAAAACGGACGTATAGCCGACGATAGTGTCGTCGGCTATACTTCGGGTTAGGGGCAGTTACGTAATTTTTAAAGCCGACGATCTTCTCGTCGGCAATGTTCGAAGTATAGCCGACGACGCTTTTTTCGTCGGCTATACCTGGTGTTTCATAAGCCGACGACTTACCCCGTGTGTCGTCGGCTATACTATAGCCGACGGAGCAATCCCGACGAGATAATAGCCGACGATACTTCGTCGGCTATGACTATAGCCGACGAATTAATGGAAACGGCCGACGAGATGGCGTCGTCGGCTATGACGCCTTTTCTGGTAGTGTTATTGCATAAAATTTCCATACAATTTCCTTGTTTAGTTAAGCTTTCTTTCCTAGTTTGCTTCTCAAACCTAATAAACAAGAAAACAAGTAAATTATTCCAAATTAAAAACACAAATAAAAAATAAGAATAAATGATAATATTGTCTCATATAATGTATCAAGGCCCTCATTCTCGTCATGCATGCCTTGTGTGGACTTGTGGTGCTCGGTTGTAGAAGAACACTGTATCATTGCAATGCAACTTCCACAAACGCATCAGCCATGCACACCCATCAGAGCAGATTGAGAATTCTCAGAGATAAATTTGGGTCAATTTTCCAAGACCTCCCTTGAAACCACTAATTGTTCCTGTTTTATTTCACTTGTACGTACGTACTCACATCCTTGTCCTGTGAAATTCACCCCCATGCATGTCATCATGAGGCTCTTCACGAGGCAGTGTTAATTGTTCACACTCGATCAGACTTCTTGCTCACATACTCACATTGCCAGAAATTAAGTGATTGCAGTTGGTTGCTAGTAGTACAACCAGAATACTAGATAATGCTAATGAATGTAGCAGCGCCGGACTGACATCCATGTCCACCTTGAGGGTTTAATAGTTGAAAATAGTTGACATCCATGTCCACTAAGGAATCACAATATTAATAGTTGAAAATATGCCAATTTGCTATTGTTATTATTCTCAGCCAAAAAATAGCACACGTACGTTGTCGACTGAACAAATGCTTGCTGGTCATATATAGCAGTGTATGTATGCAACTATAGATGGAGTACTGCAACGCATCATGCTGCAGGAGTGCAGGGGGACCTGACTTGCAGTCTTACTGTTATATATTCTCATCATTTGGGTGCCTTGAAAGGCATGTTGATGATAACTAGAGAAGCAGTATTTAATATTTATGATTCCTCAGTGGAGCATTCTACAAAATTGAGTTGAAAGCTGCCAGCAGGTATAGATGGGATAGTAGTACACGTAGAACTAGCAGATAAAGGGACAAATCTCGGTTGGGCTGTAGCCCAACCAGCCTACAACGTGGCTACGTCCCCATCATGTGGAGGTTTGCCAGTTTTGGTTGTCACGGTTGCAAGTGCCTTGAGAAGTAGAAGTACAGTACATGCATGGAATGATGCGTTGAGACGTTTGAAGAGGTTTGAGAAAGAAGAATTCACAGAAAAGACATATTTGGCTCTCGAGTGGGGTTATAGTCAATTAAATGATGAGGAACTAAAGCAACTGTTCTTGCTCTGTGGCATTTTGGCTGGTGCTTCGAAATCTATTTTTGTCCTTGACCTGTTGAAATATGTCGTTGGTTTGGGTTTGTTTAAAAATCTCAACACAATGGGAGAAGCATGGGATGCTTTAAATACACGGCTTGAGAAACTTAAAGATTCTTGTCTACTGCTTGACGATGAAGATAGTGGATGGGTTAAGATGCATGACCTTGTGCATGATGTTGCTAAACGTATCTTATTGAGGGACCAACACGCATGGAAAGTATGTGATCGAGATGAGTTCAAAGAATGGCCAGATACTAAGGATTTCCGTGAAAAGTGCACTATGATCTCCATTGATATGCCCAGAATCCCCAAGCTTCCTGAAGTTTTGCAATGCAGACAACTTAAGTTGTTTGTTCTTGAAGGTGATGTTACAGAAATCCCATGCAACTTTTTCAAAGAAACGACGAAACTCAGAGTGTTGGATTTAACGAGCTTAAGTATCCCGTCACTACCTCCATCTCTTCAGTTCCTAAAATGTCTGAAGACATTGTGTTTGTACCGCTGCACCTTGGGCGACATTGCTCTAATTGGTCAACTACAAGACTTAGAAGTGCTTAGCTTTTCGGGTTCCAAGTTTAAAGAGTTGCCCAAAGAGATAGGGCAATTGACTAGTCTTCGATTGCTGGATTTGACTGGTTGCTCTCAACTGGAAACAATTTCACCTAATGTTATATCAAGTTTGGAAAAACTAGAAGAACTTAGGATGGGAAATAGCTTTAATCGATGGGAGGCCGAAGGAGTCATCAGTACTGAGAAAAGTAATGCACGCCTTTCAGAGCTCAAGCACTTGTCTAAGCTAAGCACCTTGTATATACATATCTTGGATGCTAGCATTCTTCCATCGAATTTATTCTCCAATGCATTGGAAAGGTTCGAAATATACATTGGTGCAGCATGGAAGTGGGATGATGAGGATGCAGACATCAACAAACTGAAAATCGAGCTCACTGCCGGCAATGAATTGTATCAATCTGGTTTAAATATGTTGCTGAAAAGAACTGACGAGTTACACTTAGATGGCACAGGGGCTGTTAATAATTATGTCTATCAATTAGATGGTGAAGCATTTCAGCAATTGAAACATCTCCATGTCCACAATGCTGAGTTTAGGCATATCATTAATGGGAAGGTACGCTCTTTAGTGTCAGTTTGATGTGTTTATCTGTTCCTCTTTTTTCTTTTCTTTTTCGATGGTGAAGGTCCAATTGATTTCATATTTCGTTATAACGAAATATGAAATCAATTGGACCTTCAATTAATATATATAGACTGTAAGAATTTACTCCTCTAATTGTGGATCATATGGAGTAATTGGTGATTATGGTGTATATTCCATATATGATTTGATAGACTGATTGATGGATCCAAATTGATCAATCAGAGGTAATTTCCTAACATATTTCTATGATGGATGGAAATAACTTAATTCACTCATGGAAATTGGTCCTCTCTCACCCAATATATTCTGTACACAATTCCATCTTATGTACAGAAATAAGAGTACTCTAAACACGTATGAGAGCTTAAGGTGCAAGGGCTGAGAGAGAAACCTTTTTCCTCATATCTGTAATTGACGACTTCGCCGAATCGCTAAGTCTTGGTATACTACATATATTACTCTAATGGAACAAGGTATGTAGTTTATGTTAATAATGTTTCAGCCTTATGTTGAATGATTATGTGAGATCATGTAAGTTCTAGATCTTGGTCTAACGAATTTAAGAATTTTACATGTGGTATCAGAGCCACGTTCTAGAGCTTTCATGATTCTCCGTTAATTGATTTATAATTTATATATCCTCTTGGTATGTATGAGATGTGTATATATGTTTGTTTTTGATAACAAGCTAGCCTTGCATCTTATGTGTTATGATATAAGGATATATGGTATGAAACTAGCAGTTGTGTTTCGCTGGTATTATGGATGTTAATTTGATGGTTTATATGGTATGAAACTAGCAGTTGTGTTTCGCTGGTATTATGGATGTTAATTTGATGGTTTATTCATCTAAATTAGAAATTCATAGTATGGTGGTTTGTTAGTCACCAAAGTGGCCAAATCAGTAAGTTATCATGAATTTCTATTAGATGATTATCTCTTTACTTGTGATATTGATGCATATGAAATGAATATTCATAAGCAAATTGATCTTCATTTTTCATAAGAATTTAAGAATCGCCCAAAGGTAGATTAACCATTCATATGATTAATGAAAAGAATGGAGTTTTTTTTTTGTATATATCATGTTAGATTAGTTTGGAAATCCAAAGATTACGAACCTGTCTAATTGGAATTATATTCATTGCTCAAATCATGATAAATGCATCATTATGTTAAATATTAACATGACAACTACCCAAAGGAGTGTTGTGTTGATATGTTCATTGTTTATACGTGTTTAATGACTCAAAGAATTAATGTTGTAAGCCTTTGTATTACTGTTTTGCAGCTCGTGTTTCGCTTCATTCGCATGCTTCGTCTATTCCGGTGCTCAATGGATTGAATTTCTCTGAATGGAGTGAACAAATCCAGTTTCACTTAGGTTTTATGAATCTGGCATGGATTTGGCACTCAGAACTGAGAAACCTGATGCTTTAACTGATGAGAGCACTGAAGAAGATGAGACCTTCTATAATAATTGGGAAAGGTCTAATAGGCTGAGCATTATGCTAATGCGGATGACTTTAGCAAACAACATAAAGACCACACTTCCGAATGCTGAAAATGCTAAGGAATTTCTGAAGAACATTGAGGATCGTTTCAAGAGTGCTGACAAGTCTCTTGCAGGGACATTAATGGCTGAACTTACCACCAAGAAATTTGATGGTAGTAGAAGCATGCATGAGCATATTCTTGAAATGACAAATCTGGCAGCAAGGTTGAAGACCTTGGGAATGAATGTGGATGAGTTTTTTCTTGTTCAATTTATATTGAATTCCTTACCTCCTCAGTATGGGCCATTTCAGATTAATTATAACACTATTAAGGATAAGTGGAATGTTAATGAATTGTCCAGTATGCTTGTTCAAGAGGAAGGAAGGCTTAAGCAACAAGAACAAAATTCCATTCACCTTGTAGGTCATGGAGCTGAAAGGAAATTTGGAAGAAAACCTGGAAAGGGTGCTAAGAAAGGACCACCAAAGAATAATGGACCTGCTGATGCTGCTCAGGCTCCTAATAAGGAACTGAAGGACAAATGTCATTTCTGCAGAAAGAATGGACATTATCAGTATGATTGCCCTAAACGTAAGGCATGGTTCGAAAAGAAAGGTAAGCCTTTGGCTTATGTATTGTTCTAATCAAATTTAGCTGAAGTTCCTTATAATACTTGGTGGGCTGACTCAGGTGCTACTGTTCATGTTTCTAATTCGATGCAGGGATTCCTTACAACCCAAAGCCTAAATCCAAATGAAAATTTTATCTATATGGGGAATAGGGTCAAAGCACCAGTTGAGGCCATTGGAACTTTTCGTTTGGTTTTAGATACTGGTTATTATTTGGATTTATTTCAAACTCTTTATGTTCCTACTTGTTCTCGAAATTTAATTTCTGTTTCTAGACTTGATCTTGATGGTTTTAGTTGGAATATTGGAAATAAAAGTTTGAGTTTGTTTAAGAATAAATCTTGTATTGGTTCTGGTATTTTGATTGATGGGTTGTATAAAATAAAGCTTGATGGTCTTTTTGCTGAAACACTTTTAACCCTGCATCCTAAAGTTGGAACTAAACGTAGCTTAACAGATGAATCTTCCTCTTTCTTGTGGCATAAAAGACTGGGTCATATATCCAGAGAAAGAATGGAGAGATTGGTAAAGAATGAGGTTCTTCCAAACCTAGATTTTACTGATTTCGGTGTTTGTGTGGATTGCATTAAGGGAAAGCAAACCAAACACACCAAGAAAGGTGCCACAAGAAGTTCTGAGCTTCTTGAAATTATTCATACAGACATATGTGGACCTTTTAATGTTCCATCTTTTAGTGGAGAAAAATATTTCATTACCTTTATAGATGATTTTTCACGTTATGGTTATCTCTATCTATTGAATGCAAAATCTCAATCTGTAAATGCTCTTGAAGTGTTTATTACTGAAGTTGAGAGACAATTAGATAGAAAAGTGAAAATTGTAAGATCTGATAGAGGTGGTGAATTTTATGGAAGGTATGATGAGTCAGGACAACGTCCTGGTCCTTTTGCTAAGTTCCTTGAAAAGCATGGCATTTGTGCTCAATACACTATGCCAGGAACGCCACAGCAGAATGGTGTTGCTGAAAGGCGTAACCGTAC
The DNA here is from genome assembly GCA_963682095.1 of Potentilla sterilis. Lineage (NCBI taxonomy): Eukaryota > Viridiplantae > Streptophyta > Magnoliopsida > Rosales > Rosaceae > Potentilla > Potentilla sterilis. The sequence goes on along the minus strand of OY821758.1, from coordinate 48,519,107 downwards.
TCTTATGGATATGGTTAGAAGTATGTTGAGTAATTCAACATTACCTATATCATTGTGGATGCATGCCTTAAAAACCGCTGTATATTTATTGAATAGAGTTCCTAGTAAGGCAGTTCCAAAGACACCTTTTGAACTGTGGACAGGAAGGAAACCAAGTTTAAGGCACCTGCATGTTTGGGGTTGCCCTGCAGAGGTTAAGATCTATAATCCACATGAAAAGAAATTAGACTTTAGAACGAAAAGTGGTTACTTTATTGGTTACCCAGAAAAGTCTAAAGGTTATAGGTTTTATTGTCCTAATCATAGTACAAGAATTGTTGAAACTGGAAATGCTAGATTCATTGAAAATGGCGAAATTAGTGGGAGTGAAAAGAGGGAAGTGATTATTCAAGAAATTAGGGTGCAGGTTCCAACACCTATGCCTTCTCAAACAAAGGTTGTTCCTTTAGTTGTTGTACAAACAAACAACAATGGACAACAATTGAATAATCAAGAAATTAATGATCATGAAGTCAACGATCATGGAATGGATGGTCATGTAGTCAATGATCAAGAATTGAATGACCAAAACCCACCTAATGAAATCATCGCTAATGAATTTGTAGCACAAGAACCACAAGAAGTAGAGGTAAGACGGTCTCAAAGAAATAGGAGACCTGCTATTTCGAATGATTATGTGGTATACTTACAAGAATCTGAATTTGACATTGGTTCAAGTAAGGATCCAGTTTCTTATTCACAAGCCATTCAATGTGAGAATTCTGAGAAATGGATTGATGCCATGAATGATGAGCTGAAATCAATGGACCAAAACAAAGTTTGGGACCTCGTTGAGTTGCCTGATGGATGTAAAAGAGTTGGGTGTAAATGGGTTTTCAAGACCAAACACGACTCTAATGGCAACATATAACGTTATAAAGCCAGACTTGTTGCCAAAGGTTTCACTCAGAAAGAAGGCATTGATTACAAAGAAACATTTTCTCCTGTTTCTAAGAAAGACTCTCTCAGAATTATTATGGCACTTGTAGCTCATTTTGATTTAGAGTTACAGCAAATGGATGTGAAAACGGCTTTTCTAAATGGGAACTTAGAAGAGGAAGTCTACATGAATCAACCTGAAGGTTTCTCATCAAAAGGAAAGGAACACATGGTCTGTAAATTAAAGAAATCAATATATGGACTTAAACAAGCTTCCCGACAATGGTATCTCAAGTTTAATGATACTGTTGTCTCCTTCGGTTTTAAGGAAAACATTGTTGATCGATGTATATACCTGAAGGTCAGTGGGAGTAAGTTTATATTTTTGGTTCTATATGTTGATGACATTCTGCTTGCCAGTAGTGATCTTGGTTTATTACATGAAACTAAGAACTTTCTCTCTAAGAAATTTGAAATGAAAGATATGGGTGAGGCATCCTACGTGATTGGAATTGAAATTTTTCGAGATCGATCACGTGGAGTGTTGGGGTTGTCTCAGAAAACCTATATTGAAAGAGTTCTAGAGAGATTTGGAATGGAAAAATGTTCTTCTGTCATTGCTCCAATTCAGAAAGGGGACAAGTTTAGTCTTAATCAATGTCCACAAAATGAATTGGAACGAAAAGACATGGAAAGAATTCCTTATTCATCCGCTGTAGGAAGTTTGGTTTATGCACAAACTTGTACAAGACCAGACATTAGTTTTGCGGTTGGGATGTTAGGAAGGTACCAAAGCAATCCAGGAATGGAACATTGGAAAGCTGCAAAGAAGGTGATGAGGTATCTGCAAGGAACAAAGGATTATATGCTCACATATAGAAGATCTGATAACCTTGAGGTAGTTGGTTATTCAGACTCTGATCTTGGTGGTTGCCTTGATACTGGAAAATCAACTTCTGGTTATTTGTTCCTACTAGCTGGAGGGGCAATTTCATGGAGAAGTGCAAAGCAAACTTGTATCACTACATCTACCATGCAAGCTGAGTTTGTGGCAGTCTTTGAGGCTACAACTCATGCATTGTGGTTGCGGAATTTTATCTCAGGGCTTAGTGTTGTCGACAGTATTGCTAGGCCGCTGAGAATTCATTGTGACAACACCACAGCTGTTTTCTTCTCCAAAAATGATAGGTATTCTCAAGGTGCTAAACGCATTAACCTTGAATATCTTGCTATGAAGGAGGATGTTCAGAAACAAAGAGTGTCTATTGTTAATATAGGTACAAAATTTATGGTTGCAGACCCACTTACAAAAGGGTTAGGACCAAAGGCATTCACTGAGCATGCTGAAAGGATGGGTCTTTGTCATAATCCATGATTTTGGTCTGTAGAATATTTGTCCTATTTTTGCTACACTCTGAGCTCTATTATGAATAAGTTTCTGATTAATAATTTTCCTATTTTCCAATGAATGTACATGTATGAGTTTGGATGATTGACAATAGGAACGTCTCCTTTTGCTAGAGACATAATGGTTAGACCATTAAGAGACCTCTGACTTATTGGCTATTGTTTGTAGTTTACTAATGATATAGTACATGGAAGGGATTATTTTACTTGATAGTTTTGAGATATGACCGCCATGACTTACTTTAGTATGGTACTTGCAATAGTGTGTATGATGATCATATGAAAGTAAGGATTCAATCAATTGTATTGCGCGCCTAATGGTTGTCTATTAATCCACTAATTTCTATCATATGATCCAAGTGGGAGAATGTAAGAATTTACTCCTCTAATTGTGGATCATATGGAGTAATTGGTGATTATGGTGTATATTCCATATATGATTTGATAGACTGATTGATGGATCCAAATTGATCAATCAGAGGTAATTTCCTAACATATTTCTATGACGGATGGAAATAACTTAATTCACTCATGGAAATTGGTCCTCTCTCACCCAATATATTCTGTACACAATTCCATCTTATGTACAGAAATAAGAGTACTCTAAACACGTATGAGAGCTTAAGGTGCAAAGGCTGAGAGAGAAACCTTTTTCCTCATATCTGTAATTGACGACTTCGCCGAATCGCTAAGTCTTGGTATACTACATATATTACTCTAATGGAACAAGGTATGTAGTTTATGTTAATAATGTTTCCGCCTTATGTTGAATGATTATGTGAGATCATGTAAGTTCTAGATCTTGGTCTAACGAATTTAAGAATCTTACATGGACATCTACTTTCATATGAAGATTAATTATGTCAACGCATTGTTGTTATTTGTTACACTACAAATTAATTTTTCAGTCTTGAAGAAGGACCAGATATTTTTTCCTGCCTCACCGGCCGTTTTCATTCTTTGAGTTTCAGAACTTTCTGTTCAATTAATCAAAAGGATATATATATATTGATAAAATTTCACAGATATAAATTGTGCAACTTAAGATGGTATGAGTAATACGACCTTATTAAATTGAGGTGTTGCATTTTTTTATGAATACGTATAATTAATTTGATTATCAATACAGTATCAACCCAAAATTACACCTGCGCACACTACTACAAAAAACTCAATACACAACACAAATCAGACAACACTTTGAAAGTTACATGTTGTGTGAATCACTGAACTGTTTCACACAACCTAAAGTGAATAATTTATGTTGTATGATGGTACACATTTTCCATATTCTGAAAAATATTTTTCCAGATTTTGTCACACAACTCTGACACACATTTTCTGTTGTATGATTAATGAAAATCTTGGCGGCAGAACTCCCTCCGACATTGAAACTCAAATTTGGGTAAGGTCTAGATGGACAGACAACAAAGTTATTGTTTTGTGTTGTGTGATAATGTCACATCCTGCATTAGGTCTCACCAAGTGCAAAGTGACAAATACTTGTACAACAGAATTTCGTAGTTTTGTTGTATGAGTTGGTTTGCTTGTCATTCCCCCACATTCATTTTGGCTCCAATGGCTTGTATTTAAGATGAAAATCTTGGCGGCATAACTCCCTCCGACACTGAAACTTAAATTTGTGCAAGGTCTAGATGGACAGACAACAAAGTTCTTGTTTCGTGTTGTATGATAAGTCACAGCTTGCACTAGGTGTCACTAGTGTAAAATGAAAAATATGTGTACAACATAATTTTACAGTTCTGTTGTACGACTTGTTTTGCTTGTCCTTGTGCCACATTCATTTTGGCTCCAATGGCTTAAATGCTACTACCCTTAAAGAGAGAAATTTGCCTCCAATGACTTAAATTCATTCCCTCAAATGTGAAGCGGGAAATTTCCCTCCATTTATTTTAACTTTACACAAACAAACATACAACAGTAGTTCTTTTATGTTGTATGAGAATATTGCAGTTTATACTAGATGAACCTAGTGCAAAATGCAAAAAAATTTCGAAATAACTATATAAAAGAAGTCAAATTTTGAAAAATGCTATGAATTAAGATATGACTGAAATATTGAAATACGTCTACGGTTAAAAAATGAGAAGATTCCGACAAAATCTGTGTGCCGAATGTTGCGGTTAACTGTTTTTTACTTCCGTTTTCCTATGGGTAGCCTGACGGTCGGTAAATATTTTGAGGAAAATTTTTATACGATTAGTTGCGTCTCATCGATTTGAAACTATTCTCTGTTGAAGATCAGGCAAAAAAACGTCATTTAGACAGGCCAATTTCCGTTTTAAATCGTTTAGAGGTTTGACTCACCCGGTTGACCGTCCCGATCGAGCCTTTAACGTTATCAGATGTAGTTGGATTTTTTTTCATACATGTATTTAATCTTAACGGTGATATCTGACGGTTGGAATAGATTTTCCAAACTTTTAGATTCAAAATCGGAACATATGCAATAATGTTCCTTAACTTGTTTACTAAGTGTTTAAGTGAATGTATAGTTTCAAATAGTTACTATACGGTAGACTCTTCAAATGCAAATGTGTCGTGAAATAAGATATGACTAAAATATTGAAATACGTCTACGGTTGAAAAATGAGAAGATTCCGACAAAATCTGTGTGCCGAATGTTGCGGTTAACTGTTTTTTACTTCCGTTTTCCTATGGGTAGCCTGACGGTCGGTAAATATTTTGAGGAAAATTTTTATACGATTAGTTGCGTCTCATCGATTTGAAACTATTCTCTGTTGAAGAACAGGCCAAAAAACGTCATTTAGACAGGCCAATTTCCGTTTTAAAGCGTTTAAAGGTTTGACTCACCCGGTTGACCGTCCCGATCGAGCCTTTAACGTTGTCAGATGTAGTTGAAATTTTTTTCATACATGTATTTAATCTTAACGGTGATATCTAACGGTTGGAATAGATTTTCCAAACTTTTAGATTCAAAATCGGAACATATGCACTAATGTTCCTTAACTTGTTTACTAAGTGTTTAAGTGAATGTATAGTTTCAAATAGTTACTATACGTAGACTCTTCAAATGTAAATGTGTCGTGAAATAAGATATGACTGAAATATTGAAATACGTCTACGGTTGAAAAATGAGAAGATTCCGACAAAATCTGTGTGCCGAATGTTGCGGTTAACTGTTTTTTACTTCCGTTTTCCTATGGGTAGCCTGACGGTCGGTAAATATTTTGAGGAAAATTTTTATACGATTAGTTGCGTCTCATCGATTTGAAACTATTCTCTGTTGAAGAACAGGCCAAAAAACGTCATTTAGACAGGCCAATTTCCGTTTTAAAGCGTTTAAAGGTTTGACTCACCCGGTTGACCGTCCCGATCGAGCCTTTAACGTTGTCAGATGTAGTTGAAATTTTTTTCATACATGTATTTAATCTTAACGGTGATATCTAACGGTTGGAATAGATTTTCCAAACTTTTAGATTCAAAATCGGAACATATGCACTAATGTTCCTTAACTTGTTTACTAAGTGTTTAAGTGAATGTATAGTTTCAAATAGTTACTATACGTAGACTCTTCAAATGTAAATGTGTCGTGAAATAAGATATGACTGAAATATTGAAATACGTCTACGGTTGAAAAATGAGAAGATTCCGACAAAATCTGTGTGCCGAATGTTGTGGTTAACTGTTTTTTACTTCCGTTTTCCTATGGGTAGCTTGACGGTCGGTAAATATTTTGAGCAAAATTTTTATACGATTAGTTGCGTCTCATCGATTTGAAACTATTCTCTGTTGAAGATCAGGCAAAAAAACGTCATTTAGACAGGCCAATTTCCGTTTTAAAGCGTTTAGAGGTTTGACTCACCCGGTTGACCGTCCCGATCGAGCTTTTAACGTTGTCAGATGTAGTTGAATTTTTTTTTCCATACATGTATTTAATCTTAACGGTGATATCTGACGGTTGGAATAGATTTTCCAAACTTTTAGATTCAAAGTCGGAACATTGGTACACTAATGTTCCTTAAAATTAGTTTTATTATATGCGTGTTATTAGCCATTTAACTTTAGCAAAAATCAAGTAATCAACCATTGGATTTGAGTTGAGAGGGAAAAAACCCTAATGCCCGGGTCACCTAAAGCCTCATTCTCAACAACCTATCGCAGATGCAGCTTCGCTCTTCATCTCTCCCACCTCGATACTTTGGCTTCACTTTTCTTCACCCTCGTGTCAGACACTCTCCTCCTCTCCTCTCCTCATCTCCCCTCCTCCTCCCCTCATCTCCCATCCTCCTCCCCTTTCCTGCTTCCAGACCCGAACGAAACCTCCTCTCCCCTTACATCTCCATCTCCGATCCAGACCCGAGGAATGAAAAACCCTCGCCCCACAAAGAAGCAGCGACAGATTGAGACTCAAAATGAACATCGCCAATGACAAATCTTCCATTTCTCCGATCAACTTATCAACCCCTCCGCCGGAGAAGAAGGTTAAGACCAAGAAGCGGATCGTCAAGAAGCCCAATCTGTCCGGCACAGAAGAAAAACAAGACGAGGAGACTCCGATCAGGCACCGCTCATTGTGACCAAAGAAGAGGACGTGAGGCGTTTCGAGGAGCTCGATGACTGCTTCATTCTGGGCTTCGACCCGATTCAGCAGAATGACGTGAAGCTGTCATCTGTGGTTGATAGGGCTGCTGGGTCGCCGGAGATCGCCATTGTTGCTGAGAAAGACATGTGGCAGGTTATAACCCCAAGAACCCTTACTGGTTCAACCGCGACAGGTTCGTGCTCTCTGCTGGCCACGGCTGTATGCTTCAGTATGCTCTGCTTCACCTCGCTGGTTACGACAGCGCCCAGGTTGGTTTAGTTTTTGATCTCTTCATCTTAACTCAAATTTGTTTTATATTGTTGAACTAATTTTGATTTGGATCGACCATCAGGAGGAGGATTTGAAGAGCTTCAGGCAATGGGGAAGCAAGACCCCTGGACACCCGGAGAACTTCGAGACACCTGGAGTTGAAGTCACCACTGGTTAGATTAGATTCTCTCTTCATTTCTTTGCAGTGGATTGAGTAGTTACATACATGCTTGTAAGGTTGATTGAAAAGATTTGTATTCTTAAGACTATTGTGGTTCCATGCAGGTCCTTTGGGGCAAGGTATTGCAAATGCTGTTGGTCTGGCCCTTGCTGAGAAGCACTTGGCTGCGCGTTACAACAAGCCAGACAGTGAGATTGTTGACCACTACACGTAAGATAATATTAATGCATGAGCTTGTTTTGTTTTTCGTCCTCTGTTTTGACTATACTTAGAAGCATTGGTGTTGTTTTTGAGGCAGATATTGTATATTGGGTGATGGATGTAACATGGAGGGTATTTCTAATGAAGCTGCTTCCCTTGCTGGGCATTGGGGACTTGGAAAGTTGATCTGCTTCTATGATGACAACCACATTTCCATTGATGGAGACACTGAGATTGCATTCACCGAGAATGTCGATCTCCGTTTTGAGGCTCTCGGATGGCACGTTATCTGGGTGAAGAATGGAAACAACGGGTATGATGAGATTAGAGCTGCTGTTAAGGAAGCAAAGTCTGTGACAGACAAGCCCACTTTGATAAAGGTGACACATTCGCTCTATTCTCTTTAAGATGTATTGTGATGAAAACTTTTTTTTTTGTTTCCTAATATCTGTTACCTTGGTCACTTGTTTTGTAAAAGAAAATGAAGTTAATAATTTTCTTTTTTTAAGTGTTCAGTCAATTGTCATCAACTTTTAGTATGTTGGTCAGCTTTATGTTTTGAGACAATCGAAAAATCCCAATCTAGAGGCCAAAGAGATCTTGATTCTCAGACAGGCATCCCTGCATTGTCTAGTTAAAGCATTTCTCAAACATAATCCCTGCATTGTCTAGTGAAAGCATTTCTCAAACATAATTTTTGTTATGGGATTCATTTTGATTGGATTTTAGCCAATGTGATGTTGAATGTTTGCATATTCACCAGGTGACAACAACCATTGGTTTTGGATCTCCAAACAAGGCAAACTCATACGCTGTTCATGGTGCCGCACTGGGTGCCAAGGAAGTTGACGCTACCAGACAGAACCTTGGATGGCCATATGAGCCTTTCCATGTGCCAGATGATGTTAAAAGGCAAGACTATCTTCTTACAGAAACAAGATAAACATTTAATCAATCAGTTTGATCAGTCTGATCAAATTAATTACTAATCATCTTGATTGGTTCTATTTTAGTCACTGGAGTCGCCATACTGCAGAAGGTTCAGCTCTTGAAGCTGAATGGAATGTCAAATTTGCTGAGTATGAGAAGAAGTACGCAGCGGAAGCTGCAGAGCTGAAGTCCATCATCACTGGTGAGCTTCCCGCAGGTTGGGAAAAGGCACTCCCGGTAAGTGTAGTTCTGCCTTTGATTGGCTCTTCTTCTTACACTTAAGAACCTCTCTGGTGATTTCAACATGATCTTGATTGAGCAACAACAATTTGGGCAACCATTTTGAATGGCACGGATAAGATGTTAAGCTTCATTCAGTCTCTAAATTGGTCAAGTGTCCGGTAGCTGTACAACTTTTACCGAGTGTCTGATTTTCCTGCAAATGCTTTTCATCGATCAATAAAATCCAAGCAAGCAAATGTTAGTTATGATATGTTATTTATAGGTCATTAGTATACCAGGTTATATATATATATATATAGTCATCATACACGCACTAGTCTGTAGAGGGTAGAGATTATTGGCATGGGCTAGATTCCTTTCTATTTTGGCAGTGAAGTTAATAAGTCAACTACAAAACATCTTAAGTGTTCACGGTGGTTCAAATGATAAAACATTACTTCATTATTCTGTAATGGGATGTATTTTCCTTAGTAAGGTTTTGTTTCTAGCATCACCATCCCCACTTGGTTATGGTTCCAACGCTAGTTTCCCAGTAGATTCTGCATAATCTCTGAGATTTTCAATTGGAATCCTGTTTGGCACTGAAACCTACTTTTAGAAGTGTAATTTTGTTAGAAGATGCATAAATTGCAGTCACAGTCTTTCCATTTTTCCTCGTATAGGTCTTTGTTTTAAACATCATGTTTTTGTTTATTTTCAGACTTTGATTTCTCGTCAAACAATCAGTACATTGCATCCTCATCAGTGGATAAAACTGTGAGAGTGGATATATGTTTGACTGGTTTAATAGCTCAAAAAATTCCATCCAGCCACTCATGAAAATTGTATTGGTGATATCTCTTTCAAAATCTTCTTCCTTGTTATTCGTGATCTGCTGCCTAACTTTTTTCTATTTTCTTTGTGATCATGTCTATCTTCAAAATGTGTTTTGGAAGTCTGATCTATTATGGTTCTGACAATCATACAATTAAATCTTGTTTGCTAAGCCTAAAATTTGTTCCGATTATTGTTGCTATTTTGAGGCAGATTATTCATTGGTCTTGCTCAAAAGAGTTGGTATAAATTAAAGTACGTTTCCTTTGTACTTCTTAGTATCTTACATATTTAGATTTTCCAGATTGACTGCTTTACTCTTCTGCGTTCATAGTAGACTCCAAAATGTGGTTTGAGGCTTTCACATTGTAACAAACTATCAATTATCCAAAATGGCGGAGGAGAACATGTTGAGGTGCTGAAGGCAAGAGGGGCTACTGCTGTGAAGCCAATAAAGAGGCCATCTCTGAGAAATCAGGCGAGGAAGCTGATCGGCGACACGGGTTTTAATTTATAGCTAGGAATGTAGCAGCTTAGGCTATTTACATGTATGTGGTACAATGATCACTTGAATGAAATGTATTGAAGCTTAATTTATATGCAATGGTTTCGATTAATTTTTTTTGCGGTAATGGTGCAGGTTTTGTACAACAGTGTACATGCTTTTGTGTTAAATATGTTGTATGTTTGAAGTTCAGACAACAAATTTTCATATGACCAAAAGCTTAAGTCTATTGTGTGATACAACATTACAACAAGCTAGTTAGATGATCAAATCAGTTGTGTGAATCATACAACTCAATAAATATGAAACGAAAGTAGTTGTCTGAATCAGACAACTAAATAAGTGGGAGATGAAATCTGTTGTGCGAATGAGACAACAGAATAAAATTGCAATATTCTGTTGTATGTTTAAAACTTACACAACATAAAAGTATGTATATTCTGTTGTATGAACTAGACATGTCAGTGCAGCGAATGCCAAGCCAGCCATGGCATGGCATATAAGTTGTACAACAGAAATTATAAGTTGGTTGTTGGACGTTTCATCACACAAGCTCGAGATATACGACGGTTTTTTCGAACTTACACAACGGTGCAGCACCGTTGTGTATTGAGTTTTTTGTAGTAGTGGCAGTAAATAAGTTATTTGTCTACATTTTGGAATTATAATTACTAGAACTGCTACAGGGTGTTTCACCCAACTTAAGAAAGTTGGTGGTGAGTGGCCTCGTTGGTTCCAGATTCTTATTAACATCTTCCATGGCTAGAAATCTTGTACAACTCGTAGAGCTTCAGATATCCGGATGTCGAACCATGGAAGAGATAATATCAATAAACGAATCTGATGAAAAACATATGATGGACATGTTCTCTAATCTACATCATCTGAAGCTAGAAGATCTTCCAATCCTCACAGGATTCTGCTCCAGAAGTTATACTGGAAATCCATCTCTGGAGATTTTGCAACTAGAGAACGACAAAGAAATTGAAGAAAGAGACTCTAGAGAAGAATTTGGGAATGCTTTGTTTGACGAAAAGGTGATGGAACGGTCTATCCTGTCTGTGTTTCTTCCATGATTCATATCTAATATGTTCACTTTCAGCAAAAACATGTATCTTACGTACATGTAGAAAAAGAAAACTTATCGATCTAATAAACAAGGCCGTTAATAAGATGAATGGTACTTGTGTACAGGTAGTATTTCCAAGCTTGAAGAGACTGGTCATCAGTGGATTGACCAAGATAATGACAATATGGCAGAACCAGCTATCTCTAGAGAGTTTCAGAAATCTAGAGATTCTATATATTAAGTCGTGCCAGAGTTTGAAAAGTGTTTTTCCAAGCTCAATGGTCACAAGTCTTGAGCAGTTGATGGAACTGGAAGTGGATGACTGCGGAGTGGAGGAAATCGTTGCAAATGAAGATGGAGTACAAGCAACACATGAGTTTGTGTTCCCAAAAGTAGACTATGTCGGTTTTCATAATTTGCCCCATCTTTATTGTTTCTATCGTGGAATGCATGCTTCCTGGTGGCCGTCACTTGAAAATCTGAGGGTAAGTGGTTGCTCTAAAGTAGCCGTCACTTGAGAGAAACCGTGAGTCGGTAATACCGAGTCCAACTAACCAAGCTCTCTTTCTAATTAACAAGGTAAACTCATCTTTATATCATTCTTGTATTACAAACTATTGATTGAGCACTCTACAATAAGTGACAAATTGACTTTATTTTTTATTTATTTTATCTTTCTAAGCCGCTATAAATATTTAGGTTTTAGTCACTTTTTAGTATTTTGTCTTTTCAAATGAAAATGTTTTATTTAGCAATCGTTGTGGCAGTAAAACTCCTCTAAAGTGATCCCCTCTAAAGTGATAATCTCTCTAAACTGATAAAAAGTTTCGGTCCCAAGTCGGGACCAGTGTTAAAATTTAATAACCCCTTTATCGTGATAATTAATATTTTTTCAGAAAATCGTAGTGCTAAATCCCGGTCCTAACTTTCGCATAAAGTGATATTTTTGATTAAATACATATTTTTTTTATATACTTTACGAATTTTGAGTAACATCAGGGTTGTCTTTTTTGTATTGACATAGTTTTTTGCGAATCTTGTCGGTCATAGTAACATGCACTACCAGAAAAAAAGCTTTTGCCGACGAAAAAAAAAAAACGGCCGACGAAACCAATTTTCGTCTGCTATTCTCAATAATGGCCGACGAAAATTGTTTTCGTCGCTAAAAAGAAAAAAATCGTCGGCTATTCCCCTAGAATGGCCGACGAATTTTTTTTTCATCGCTAAAAAAAAAATCGTCGGCTATTCCCCTAGGGGAATAGCCGACGATTTCAATTTTCGTCGGCCTTTCTCTGAAACTTTAGCCGACGAAAATTTTTGGAAGTATGGCCGACGAGTACTAGGTTTGATTTCGTCGGCTATGATTAAAAAAAAAAAAAAAAAAAAGAACAGCTTCCATTTTCTATCACTATCGACAAACCATTGCTTCGTCCTTCAAATGCAAATGTGTCGTGAAATAAGATATGACCGAAATAATGAAATACGTCTACGGTTGAAAAATGACAAGATTCCGACAAAATCTGTGTGCCGAATGTTGCGGTTAACTGTTTTTTACTTCCGTTTTCCTATGGGTAGCCTGACGGTCGGTAAATATTTTGAGGAAAATTTTTATACGATTAGTTGCGTCTCATCGATTTGAAACTATTATCTGTTGAAGGTCAGGCAAAAAAATGTCATTTAGACAAGCCAATTACCATTTCTAAGCGTTTGAAGGGTTGACTCACCCGGTTGACCGTCCCGATCGAGCCTTTAACGTTGTCAGATGTAGTTGGATTTTTTTTCATACATGTATTTAATCTTAACGGTGATATCTGACGGTTGGAATAGATTTTCCAAACTTTTAGATTCAAAATCGGAACATATGCACTAATGTTCCTTAACTTGTTTATTGAGTGTTTAAGTGAATGTATAGTTTCAAATAGTTACTATACGTACACTCTTCAAATGCAAATATGTCGTCAAATAAGATATGACCGAAAGAATGAAATACATCTACGGTTGAAAAATGACAAGATTCCGATAAAATCCGTGTGCTGAAATAATGAAATAAGTCAAAACCCGGTTTACTGTAGATTTGGCGTCCGGTGTCCGAATGACGATTGTGATACCATTCCGGAAAGGGAACGACGCCAGGAATCAAAAGCCACGATGCGTGGGCATTTTCGGGCTTTCGAGTTCGTTTAGGGCCTCAAAACCGCAGTTTAGTATGTTTTCATAGAATAGCCGACGAAATATTTGAATTCGTCGGCTATTCTCTAAGTATAGCCGACGAATTCAAATATTTCGTCGGCTAAACTCTTGATCCGCGCCTTTTTATTGTCCGCCGTTGGATGGTTCAGATCCAACGGCTGTTGATTTTCCAAAGTATAGCCGACGAAATATATTAAATCGTCGGCTATTCTCTAAGTATAGCCGACGAAATCTTTTATTTCGTCGGCTATACTCCTTCTAAATCTTTTAAATCCTCCCGCCTTTTTTCTCTCCTCCTTCCCCTCCCTCCTCCGGCCTCCTCCTCCTCCTTCCCCTCCTCCTTCTCCTCCTCCTCCGGCCTCCTCCTCCTCCTTCCCCTCCTCCGATCCGGTATTTTTTTTTGCCCAAAATGCAGTTATAGCCGACGAAATTGACATTATTTCGTCGGCTATAACTTTAAAATATTAATATATTCCGACGAAATAGCCGACGAAATAGCCCAACTTTCGTCGGCCATACTCAGAACAAATAGCCGACGAAACCAAATTTCGTCGGCCATACTCGAACAAATAGCCGACGAAATCATTTTCGTCGGCCATAATTCGTCGGCCAAGGTTGGAATGGCCGACGAAATGGTTTTTTTCGTCGGCCATTGGTATTACCGACGGGGTATTTCCGACGACTTATAGCCGACGAAAATTTCGTCGGTAGAAGGTATAGCTGACGAAAAATTGGCATAGCCGACGAATTTTTTTTCGTCGGCTATTCCCTCCGATTTGGTAGTGATGGGGAGATTGCTTCGGAGTCATATTTATGGAAAGTGTTGATAAACTTAGAGAATGTTATCTAATTTATAAGTAATTTCTTGAGGTGAAAGTGTTAGTAAATCTTTTGAAAATACATGAATGTTAGTAAATCTTTTGAAAATCTAAGAAACTATTGAAATTTTGGTGAGTTGAATATAGACAAAGAAATAACTACATGAATGTTCAATTTTGGTGAGTTGAATATTGACAAAGAAATATGTATATGTATTTAGTGGCTAAAAACACAATTTTAATCATTTTGGAGAAAAAAAATATGTAAACCCCTCTTACTTGATAACCTCTCTAAAGTGATATTTTGCACCCGGGTCCTAAGAGTATCACTTTAGAGGGGTTTTACTGTATTATAGGATTGGAGATTCTAGCTACGTAGTATTTATTGAGAAAAGTAATTTTTGAGCCAACAAAGCATTATTACTTGTTCTGTATTTCAGACTACGTACGGACAGTTTTGGTAAAACATGAATTCGATAAATCATAAGACTTTGAAAATCAATTTTACAATTGTGATGATTATAAAGCAATTGTGAATGCAACAAGTAACTGAAAGCAGCTCCTCGATCTATTCAATGAGTGACTCAATGAGTTTATACTTTTATTTTATTTTATATTTTATTATCAATTCGATCTATGTTTGTAACATATACCCTTTGTACGTGTTGTTTAACATTCACTAACAATGAAACCACCAGGATTCATTCCCCAGCTTGAAAAAAGTGGTAATGTTCGGCATGGAGATTTGGGAAGGTCCATTCCCAGTGAATTTCTTTAGCAAATTAGAATATTTTCAAGAAGCTAATCAACACTCCGAGTCAGCTGCTATACTTGAGAAATTCCCAAATGCAGTTGGGGCCCTCCCTCATTTAACTCACTTGTGGCTTGATGGCATGTCCAAGCTGATGCATCTTGGGAAAGATAACTCTCAATTAGCAGGTCAGAACTTTCCAAACCTGACATTTTTAGGGATAGATGGTTGTGTCAACTTAAGAAATCTCAGATCATCAACCATATCCTTCAAGAATCTGACAGAGTTACAAGTAAATGGTTGTTCGGGATTGGAATACTTGTTAAATTACTCCACAGCTAAAAGTCTCATGCAACTCCGAGTCCTATCAGTTGAGGATTGTGCAAAGATGGTAGAAATATTTGGCAGCACAAAAGACGAGAATGATTCAAGAAATGAGATTGTATTCAGTCGGTTAAAATATCTGGAACTTTCTAAACTACCGAGATTGCAAGGCTTTTGCTCAAGAGATTGCATTGTCAAATTCCCATTGCTGGAAACTTTATACATAAGCAAACGCCTCAAATTGAAGATTTTTCATAACGATCAAACACTACAGATAACAGACGAAACAGATGACACTGACGTCGATGCAGATGATGATGGTGAAAAGGTATGTTTTTTTTTCATGACAATTATATACCAAACATCTTCTATTCAGGTTTGCAACACCTTGAACGTATGTCCACCAAAGAGAGATAATAAATATATTACACTTTCCAAAATGGTTCTACCTATATTTATACTTTCTATTACACTCATTTTATATATTACTCTCATTTTTTTTTCCTGGACGTGTCCCTTTAGTTTCATGATTTTTTTGTCCCTTTAGTTTCATGATTTTTTTTTTTCCTAATGCATTTCTTTATTATTATTTTTTTAATTTCAAGGCGAGAACAAAGGAAAATGTCGGCAAAGATACTAGTGCTGATGGTGAACAAATTGTTGAAACTACAGATATCAAAAACGTAAAGAATGACGAAAACTATGATGAACCGGTAACTTTTCATTCATCCAACATCTTGTCTAATTTCTTTTGGATCTCCCTAGCTTTCGATTATATAAAACGTACGATCAATATGCTACATTTCCATTATACATATATATATGGATGATATAATATACGATCACAACCCAGACTATAATCCATTATGTAGTTCTATTTGCAATCTTACATATATACAATACACTGCTATTAGATAAATAGAACTATATATAGCTTGTTTAGTATCCATATTGTTTATAGGAGAGCCTATAAATTTTTAGCACATAAAATGTTCCCTTAAGATAAAGAGTCTGTTTGATATCCGGCCTTATGTCTAACCATTTACCTGACCTCCCAGGAACATGTTCAGCCCCATAAGAACATCACTGCGAATGATCAAGGGGTCATAGCACCAGTGGAAGAAAATCTGGCCATCGTACCAGTAGGTGAAATCACGACTCCTGTGATCCCGGTCACTGAGCCTCATCCTCTTGTCGCCGAATTACCTCATATTGGAGAAGTTGGGGAACAAGCATTCTCAGGCCCAAACCTAGAGCCTCCAGCTGAAGAAGCAAGACCTAATGAACATCAGACTCCCAAAGCACCTGAGCAGCTTGTTGAGGAACAAAGTGATCCTTTTGAGCCTTCAGCTGCTGCTACAGAAACTCCAACACCTAAATTTCGTTCACTGGCCCCTCAAAGTTCGTTAAAGTTATCTGAAGAAAAACGATCCTTGAGAGAGAAACTTCAAGCTCTGTCTGCCAAGAAGGCCGCTACCAGTTCTTGCATGCCTGAAGAGGCGAAGGCCAAGCTCAAAGCTCTTATTGCTACTGCTGACTTGAAAGACCCCCACACCAGACAACAGCTCTTGGCAGTGCTGCCCACTCTCCAACTGTCATCTACCAAGTGGATCGCTGATCTCGTTGTTCAAGAGCTTTCAAAGTTACCACTGGTTCTGGACAAGGAGGAATCATTATGCCACGAATTGGCTGCTCTTAAAGCTCAAGGCTTTGAGCTTGATGAAAAAAGTCACATACTCCTCGGTGAAGGTTCTTTAGCTGAAGAAAGCATCGAGAAGGTTCAGGAGCAGAAGGTGGAGCTGCTGGCTCTCGAAGAGAAAATCAAGAAGCTTGAGGCGCAAGCAACTTCACTCCGGGATGAGATCGCCATTGCTGAAAAGAGGTATTCTGGATTTGAAGCGTCCTTGGATCAGCTTTTTGAGGAACAAAAACTCAACCATCTCTCAGTGGATTCAACAAGCCAAGAGTTGCTTAGGACTCGAGCTGTGAGTGACAGCTTATGTACTGCCATCTTTACTCATCTCTGCCAGCTATTTTAGGCCTCAGTTTTTCATTGGGAGCATGTATTTATTAGAATATCAGGGAAAATTATACCTATGCATTGTGGAAGAGCACTTTAACCATTTCAGAATCGTATACAATCGAATAAGCAAACGATTTTGGTTTATTCCGAACTTTTACAGAGATGATCTTTGTTGATTAATTCAACTTTTTGAACGGTTAAAATCATTGATAACATTGTCCAAAATATATAAATTAGAGAGAGTATTGACGCACACGTCCATACTGGTATGGACACATGGACACAAGTATTTTCCGGTAGATAATTCAAAGCGGGAGGGGTTTAGGCGCGATGCTGAGGGGCGATTTCGGAGCTCCGTGGTCCGAATCCATTTGTCAAGTTCAATTAGCTAAAGGCCCATAGAAAACAAAAACGAAATAGGCCCAACTATCGAGTTTCTGTTTATTGGTTTTTCAATCGAGGGTGTGTACATACGTACTCTCGGTGATCTGTGTGGTATGTCGGTTATCTCTAGCTACTACACTGTAAAACTAAGTAAAAATATCTAAAAAATAATAAAAATCAAGCAAAAAGTTTTACAAGTTGTCCAGAATTTTTGGTCTAGCTAGTGGCATCAATCTATCATTCCACGTAAATGTGGAGACATCGTGAGTGAGTTCAACTCACAATAGATGAGTAGTTTATTTATAAAATTATGAACTTTAATCATCAGATCCTTTACCTAATCAACTAACCGTTTATTTCTAGAGAACGCCGTATTTAGGCGGCAAGTTGTCATAATTGTTGTTATTAGAATTGTCACCATTACTACACTAATAATCATAATCATTACGTACTTATTGACATGATTGCTTCTACATGTATAGTTGCGATAATAGTCATACTTATGGACGAATTTATTTTTGTATAGACAACTTTTATCATTGCCGTATTCATGCTCGTCAAAAATGCATGTCTTACTTTCAAATTCCAACAATCCTCTCGTATCTTACTAATCTCCTCAGAGAGCTTGCCTCTTCAAATATTCTTCTCCTCGAATAAGCTGTTTGGGAGACTCATTCTCCAACACGAATTTTTCTATCGAGGGTTTCTTATTGTCAAAGCCCTTTTCTCATCGAGTGCTTTTTTTTGTTTTCGTTGAGAACTTGCTGTTTGGCTTCTTTAATAATTTCTTCCTCGGCGCATTTCTTCCCTAAAGCTTCTTTCCTCAAGAGCTTTTTCCCTCTAGAGGGCTTTTATTCTTTTTAGGTCCTTTCACTCCTCTAGAGTAAATACATTACTCACCTTCGAAAGCTTATACTGAGGAGAGCTTATTCGGTGCGTGACTCAAGCATGTGCTTGAGTCTAAAAAGCATGACGTGGCAGTGAGGAGAAGAAGGTGGGACGGACGCGCGGTTAGGGGGTGCTTGGGTTCCTCTCTTCTGCTCAGATATCTCGATTTGCTCCCATCTGCCATCGCTCCCATCTGCCATCGCTCCTCGCATATCCCTCTCTGCTCCTCGCATATCCCTCTCTGCTCCTCGCATATCCCTCTCTGTTCGGCTC
Organism: Potentilla sterilis; assembly: GCA_963682095.1. NCBI lineage: Eukaryota > Viridiplantae > Streptophyta > Magnoliopsida > Rosales > Rosaceae > Potentilla > Potentilla sterilis. Next base: position 48,500,352 of record OY821758.1, on the reverse strand, counting down.
TTCCGCTATCATCTCCCATATCCCTCTGCTCCCATCTATATTCATCTCTCTGCTCCCATCTCTATTCAGCTCTCTGCTCCCATCTCCTCTCTCATCTTCCATTCTCCTATGTTCATGCTCATATATCCCTCTAATCGTTATTTAACGGCCAACGGAGGTCCGATGTGTCGATCGGCAGTATGAACACCTCTAATTCTTCCCAAACGGCCTGGGTATCAACTGGGTTGTCCTTGTTTCTTGTCTGTCCGTATTTTTGAAGAGCGGATGATTTTAGAGATTGAAGGCTTTGAGATTTTGGTTGCATAGTTGATCGGGAATAATCGAATGCTCTGGTATCGCTGAAGACGTGGTTTGTGTTGTAGAAGGTAGTAGAGGTCCAATTTCAGCCGTCGGAAGGTATGAAAATCAATCAATCTTACTTGAGCAATTGTCTGTGAATTGTGATTTTGGATTTAATTACAGTCATTCTGGGGGTTGTACGAATGTGTGGTAAACACCTAAAATGTAGTTTGGATTAGCCATGTCTGTGTAGTGTGGGTACTTATGTAGATATGTTAATGCTCAATTTCCTGTACGTCGGACCGAATATGAAAGGGTCTGAGTTTTGGTGCGCAGGTTGGTGATGGAGTCAACTGTACCGTGTTCGACAGAGACCGATAACTGTAGTGGGAGGGAGGGTAGAAATGAAGAGTCTGATGTAGATTCAGAAGAAGAGATGGAAGAAAGCAGCACAGATGGTTGTGATGAGTTGGAATGCACAATGTTCAACGGAAAACCGTACAGAGACCTGAACATTGATGATTTGAAAAACGTAAGGTTTGGCAATCTGAAGGAAGCGGAAAGGTTCTATTTATACTATTCAGTGGCAAAAGGCTTTAGCATGAGGAAGCACCGGCAGGACTGGAACAGTGGTCACACGGCGATTATTAGAAGAGAAATGGTGTGCTCGAGACAAGGGAAGCGCAAAGAGCGTTTGAATGATAGTGAAAGTAGTGTTTGTGGCATGAAGAAAATGAAAAGGCCATCTACAAAGACTCGACGGGTGTCAAGATGCTTGTGCTCGGCCAAAGTCATTTTTAATAGAGAGAGGGAGGGGTCGTCATTTTACGTATCGTCATTTGTGACAGAACACAACCATGATCTGACTTTACGCAAACAGAAGCAGTTCATGAGGTCGAATCGGGGTGTAAAAGATCACGACATTGCTCAGGTGAAGTCTTTGAGGAGTGTATCTGTTGGGACTGCCCGTGCTTTTGAGTTTCTTGTTCACCAAGCTGGAGGTCATGAGTTTGTTGGATTTACTGAAAGGGACTTGTACAACAAAGTTCAGCGGGAGCATGGGGAAATTATGATGGATGGGGATGCACAAGTGTCTGTTACTTGGATGAATTTGAAAGCTGTAAGGGACCCTAACTTCTACTGTGTATTCAGCGTGGACGAGGAAGGCAGGTTGGCTAATATGTTCTGGCGCGATGGAGAATCATACAATGACTATGTGAAATATGGGGATGTTCTCATATTTGACAGTACGTACAAAACCAACATATATGATAGGCCTCTGGCAGTTTTTGTTGGAACCAACAACCACAGAGCGACAGTTATATTTGGTTGTGCACTGTTGGTAGATGAAACAGAGGAAACATACAATTGGGTGTTAACAGCGTTTCTAACATCTATGAAAAATAAGCATCCGATTTCGGTTGTGACGGATAGTGAACAAGCGATGAAAATATCGTTGGTAAATGTAATGCCTGAGGCTAGACACCGTCTTTGCGCATGGCACGTTGGGAAGAATGTGATGTCACACTTGAGGGAGCCAGACACACAGAGAGATTTCTTCCACCTAATATTTGCAGGGCTGACCCGTGAAGAATGGGAAGCTTCTTGGGAGTACTTCGTTTCGATGAACAAGTTGGAAAACAATTCATGGGTGAATGGGATGTATGAAAAGAAAGAAATGTGGGCAGAGGCTTTTTTCAGAGAAGGTTTTTTTGCTGGAATATGCAGCACCCAAAGGTGTGAGGGCATGCATAGAAATCTGAAGTTGGGGCTTGGTAGGTGCATGAGGTTGTACGAGTTGTTTCCCCGACTAGAGAAAACTGTCGCTCGAATAAGGAACAAGGTTATGTTTGATGATTATAAATCCGAGCAGTTTTCACCGGTTTATAAATCGCATATGCGTATGGTGGAGGAGGACATTGGGGAATTGTTCACGCACGATGTGTTTTTGTTAATAAGGGATCAGATTATGTACGAGGTAAAGTTCAATAAATCCCCACCTGTTGAAGACTCGGGGACTGGTGAAAGTGTTGTGACTATCACGCAGTACGGGAAACCTGACCGTACCTGGCAGGTTAGGTACTTGGTTGACGGAGACAACACTACTTTCTGTTGTTCTTGCAAGCTGTTTGAGTCTGACGGAATCCCGTGCTGTCATATGTTTTCGGTGATTAAAGGATTGAATTTGACAAAATTACCTCCTTGTTTAGTTAATAAGAGGTGGACAAAAGTAGGCGATGCGCAGCTACACAGCAGCAGTAACGGGGAAGGGAACTGCTTGCAGATAGCGAGGTATGGTGAATTGATGTCGACTTGTTCTAAGATCTGCCACATTGCTTCACATAGTGAGTTGGGGTATGACGAGGTGAAGGAAGTGCTGAGGCGTCTGACCATTGAGGCGGGTGAGCTACCGCAACCAAAGGACATGATACTGTTTGAGCCTGAGGCATGTATTGATGTTTCCAACGGTCTCCACCGTAACGTGATTAAGGACCCCATTCCTTGCAGGAGTAAAGGGACGAAAAGCAAAGCTGTCGGTGGGAAGAAATCAACAACGAAAAGGAAATGTACAAAATGTGGAGGTTCAGGGCACGATCGCCGCACGTGTGTGGTAGGAGGTATGAGTGGGAAGTCTAAAGTAAGTCAGAAATTGGGAAGTAATAATGCTTTAGATGGTCATAATAGCAGTGACGGTGGGTCTGGCTGGGTTCCCAGTAGTGCCACCTCTGAAACCTCTGAAGACGATGTGGAGGATGTGGGAACATCAAATAGTGATAGTGTCAACTTATTTCACCACCGGGAGGAAGGCAGGTCGCTTGATTATATTTTTGGGAACACATGTTCCCCATCAAGCAATCGTGGAGGAGCGGGTGATTACTTTCGTCACTTCAGACCTTTTACAGATCTGTTATAGGGTGATTGTTCGTGAATAATCACATTTCTGAGACAAGTAAGCAATTTGGTATGTTTGTTTTCGTGTTTGTATTAGTTTCAGCTGGTTTTGTTTAATTTCAATATGTTGGCTGTGAAATGGATTGCTTATTATTTGGTCAATGTGTTAAAGTGACGGCGCACAAATTGGTATAATATATTGGTTTATAAAAACTAAGTACTTCTGAGACGTGCACTCATATTTAATGCTTCTTCTTGTTATTCGTCCTTCAATTGGTTTTGCCGTTTAGGGTGATTAATGTACTCTGGTTGAAAACTTAGTTGGCCATGTTTGTGGAAGCTGCAAATTAGGAGTAAATGTATCCGGGATTAAACTGTATGGCAACCATATTGTCTTCATTAAAATGTGTTCTGTGGTGGTGTGGATGTTTGACTCATATCTCCTTCTGTTATGTGTTTGCAGGTTGTTGACACTAGAAAGGGGTGGTTGTTGACACTAAAAAGGGGTTGGTTGTGCAACATCATTTGGGTGAACAAGTGTAGATTATTGTAATTGTAGGTTTCCCTTGTAATTAGTGTCATTTTCAGTTCCATTTTCAGTTCCAGCCTAAAACAATGCTCTGGTACTCAATTTACATCTATGTTGTCTCCCGTGCCTACTGTTATTGCAAGCTACTCAAGTTTGATGTGCTGCCAGTATTATTAATTTTGTGCAACCTTTTGGTTTTACCTAAACAGCAGGACCATCTGTGATCCCTGTGAAATGAATTGGAAGGACTAAAATAGGTACAGCATTCACACAAATTGAAGGCAGGAATTGATTTAGGGTTTAGGGTAGGCCTGCCAATTAGGCCCGTCAGCCCGAGACCCAGACGAAACCCGCCCCAAAAAAGCCCGCCCGAGCCCGCACGTTTAGTAAACGTGCCTAGAAAAGCCCGGCACGAGAAAAGCCCGAGTTCTGACGGGTTGGGCCCTGCTTTGACGGGCCGACCCGTTGGAACCTGCCTGAATAGGAGAAGACGACGGAATCGGAGGCGGCAGAGCAACCGGAGCCCCAAATTGAAGAAGACGAAGCCGGAGACGACGAGGAACCGGGTAAGAAGAAGGACACGGACTGAGCATCAGAAGAAGATGAAGAAATTTGAGGTTGAAAACCCTAGCGAGACCAAAGAGGAAGAAGAAGAAGAAGAAGCAGATGTGGTGAAAGAGAAGAAAGAGAAGAAGGTGAGGACTGCGGAGTAGGGCAACACCTCACCTTGGAGTCCGAATCCCTCTCCATCGAGCCGGACTCCAACAGCTCCTACGGCCTCAACGTCCGTAAGACGGAAAACTGCTCCGCAAGCGCAGGAGTACGAGGGGATCCCGGTGGAGGGATTGGGTGCGGCGCCGGTCTGCCACTACGGGCGGGTCCGAACCAGAGGAATTGGCCACGGGCTGGGGAGGCTGGGCGACCCAGAAGGAGGTGAGATTGGAGTTGCTCATCAAGGCCTCAATCGAGGACGGCGGGATCGGAGAAGACGACGAGCCGAAGCAGATGCGGAGGAGAGAGAAGTTTGAGAGAAATGGGTTAACGGGTCCCAATGGGTAGCCCATGAACCCGTCGGGCTGAGCACGCAAAACCCGTTAACGTAAACGGGCTCGTAACGTGCCGGCCCGTTCAGAGCACGACCCGTTAAAGACCCGCACGAAGCCGCACGATTGGTACTGTTCTTTTAGGGTAGTGAAGAACGTTAAAAGAGCATAGCCAAGTAGAACACGTTCAATATCTGGATAGCAATCATAGCATTGTGATATTTAGACCTGGATGCATTGTTAAACGGCGGCGACATTTACATTATACATAAGTGTTGCCATGTAAAAACTATTCCATGGACGTTTTTCCACTGCAACACCAAATAAGTAAACAGTCCTGCAGTCCTACCCTACTGGGTTTCACAAAATTTCCAAGTCAACTCAAAATTACACCCCTTGACTGTAATCAAATATCCCTTAGTCCCTTACAAAAACCATCTCGTCAACATCGCGATGCTATCAAAAATAGTAAGGGGCAGTCATCACTGCTGTGTCTTCTGAAGTGATGTTTATAAGGGATCCAACAACTTCTGCATGTGTGTCCTTCTTCCCCTTAACAGTGGTTGATTTCCCCTTCCGAGCACTCCAACGGCGCAGTGAGCACGTTACTTTATCGTCCAGGTGACTGACATCATTTTTGGGATGCGTCATCAACGCAAGTAGCAGCTTTGCTCGCTCAGTATCCGAATCGTACTGATTCCCAACAGGACATAGGAACATCAACATCGGCATCTTTTATAATTCACGCACACATACAAATATGTAGTATTAGACGTGAGGTTACCTGTTTTCCCCATTTGGATCGAGGGTTTTGCATATTGTTGACCAAAAATAACCCGCAGTCGGCAGCATTAGGCTGTTGTGGTCCAAAGTCCTCAACTGCCCAAGGAAGTCTTGCCAACATGACTATATGATCAAGCTGCTGAATAATGTCGTCCATGAAAATGTCATCTAGCAGAGCCACCTTCACATTGGAAAAGTTTGTTATGATTTTTTTGAAAGTCAATATGAGGTAAATAATTGAAGGTTAATTTCAACCAATGGTTTTTGTGTGATTACTTTGACGCTTGCATACTAAACCCTTTTACATGATTAGTTCTAAATTATACATGAGTCGTTTAACTAACTCACTGCTTTTTCCGCAAAACGTCTTCTTGGAAGCAATGTCCGATCGGACGCAGCACTATCCCGGATCTCCAAATATCGCTCTTGGACATGAATTATGAGCAGAAACCAATGTCCATTATCAGCAGGTGTTTTGGTCTCATTCATTGGAACGAATATCTGTTCACAAAATAACAAACCATTACTCGTAATTGACATTCCTGAACCCTAAACAATCCACATAACATGACGGCCTAGTCCGTGTACGGACTTATGAGTTATGCCAAATTGTATTCCTCACCTTTTTACAGGTCCCAATTTTTTTTGCAAACCTTGACAGTTGACAGACTGTTGCCACATGGTGAAGCCATGTTTCAGTGGATTGACTAATATCTTTGCCAGCCTTCACAGCTTCCTGAACATATTAGCAATGCAGTTACGATGGATACATTAATGTCCATTAAGGGTGTATACTTCCAATCCTAACTTCGGACTGCAGTAATTGACAAAATATGGAGGCTTGTATACTTACTGATAAATATGTTGGTATGTACCAATCATCCTCCCCATTGTTCAGATAGTTGCCAAACATATTGATCACCTACATGACATACACAATCCTGGTGAGGAGATGCTGACATACCTACATATTTTGGTAACAACCTCTGTTATCAATCTTACCCCTGAACAAATTAATCCCCTTGGTCCTAGGCTCTGAAGTTCAGTTCTAGTCAGATGTTTTCCTTCGCAGGAACACACAACGTCGCTGTGGCCACATTACAGTTCAAAGGAAGGTTACCGACGACATTGATCAATGTAAAGAATAATGAATCAGCATCCAAAGATGGAGATGGAATTAAATTCACTCACTTGGCATCTTTTTCAGTTGGAGGCCTGTCAACGAACACATATTGTATAAGCCGAGCTTTGTCTTTGTCAACGCCGCACTTCACTCCAAATGGTCCGACTCTCTTAAACAGTCTTGCCCCTTTCTTTTTCGTTGTTAGGTTTATCAACGGCTGATCGTCATCATCATCTCTAAACAAAGCCCGGTTAAACCGTGTCTTCGTGAGGGCACGTCCCTGTAGTAGTTTGGTTTTTCTCTCCGTTCCAGTTACCTTCTTTCCCACCTCCTCCGGGGTGACTGAGCAGTCCGAAACAGCCACATTCCCTTTCTTCCCCACTCCCTAATATAGACCGTAACGGTACAACTTTGATTAATGTAACGGAATAGACCCCATGCAATCCCAAAAGCGTAATGCATTAATTAACAAACATTCATTGGGAGATCAACGTACCTCTTCTCTGTTACTAGTATCATGCAAACGGCTCCTGTTTGCCTTGCTCTGCATCAAAGCATCAAACTGTCCGCTGCTGCTCCGCGCTTGTGTTTCATTGTTGTTTTGCCCATGCATGTTGACCCCGTTTACTTCGTCCATCCTCACTTGCATCATCACCCTCTTAATCATACTCTCAAACCTGGCTTCGGTCAATAGTTCAACAGCTCCCTTCATTCCCCCCACAAGATCAGTCACTTGAACCACTGTCGGCTCTAACAGCTCTACCCTGTCGGTCAATACCCCAAGTTTTGTTTGGAGGGCTGACATATTAGCCCATAGTTGGGTCATTCTCTCTCGCTCTCCCTTCACCTCTCCATCTTTTCGGGTCACAGGTTGCACCTTTTTCCCAAGTCCTGTTGTTTTCCTACTACCGCTTACCTGCATATGTAACCTGGTCAGCTATGCGCATAGTAAAATCCACACCAGACCTTCGAACTATAATCACACCTGTTCCAACGATTTCTTCTTAACCATTGCGGCAACGGATGTAGGTACCAGAATTTCAACTTTGCTGCGGTTGCTCCACATCAAGACAATATAGCAGAGTATCAGAGCCTATCCAAAACCGTCAACCACAAAAACACACATGCATAAAACTCACCAGAACTATCTTCTTAGGATTTGAACTGGTACCGGAGGCTCTTGGTTCTGCACACGACGGTGGGAGGCCAGAAATATGCATTCACTGTATTTGTTCGATGCAGTGACAGGACTATTTGGTTATAACCCTAAACAATCTAATTAACATTATATAACCATGCCGCTGTGATTCTTGCAAATGGTCATCATGCTTTTTTTGTTCGATGAATTGAAAGGGACTATTTGGTCATTAAGTTCGGCGCCTGTAACCCAATTACTAAATAAACAATTTGTGGATTGACGGCACAGACGTGATCACACGCAAGTGGCTACGTGAAGTGATCAGAGGGATTGGGCAGCCACAAATTTGGCGGGTTTTTTTCACTCTAGGGTACTGCAGTGATGAGACGTGCAGCTGACGTCAGACCATGATGAGCCGTGCATGAGTGGAGTAGATAATGTATAAACATGAGTGGACTGAGGTGAGGCAAGTACAACACGTTTTCCCAAACCCTAACCCCTACACCATCATTGCATACACCACCCTAACCAAAATACCCTAAATATATTCCCCTCCACCCGATAACCCACTTCTTGCATGTCTACTAAAGGGAACATGATGCTATAGGGTTTTTGTTGTATGTCACTATACCCAGTACCGGCGCTCCATCAACATAAAAGTTGTGCATTTTGTAAACCCCTAAACCGTAAACCCCGACCCCCGAACCACAAAAACCCTGAACCCTAAACCCCAAAAACCCAAATACCCTAAATCCCAAACCCCAAAAACCCTAAACCCTAAACCCTAAACCCCATACCCCAAACCCCAAAACCCCAAATACCCTAAACCCCAAACCCCAAACCCCAAACCCTAAAACCCTAAAGCCTAAAACCCTAAACCCTAAACCCTCAACCCTAAAACCCTAAAGCCTAAAACCCAAAACCCCAAACCCCAAACCCGAAAAACCTTCAAACCCTAAACCTTAATCTTTAAAACCCCAAACCTAAACCCTAAACCCTAAACCCTAAACCCTAAACCCTAAACCCGAAACCCCAAAAACCCCTAAACCCTAAACTTTAAAACCCCAAACCTAACCCCTAAACCCCAAACCCCAAAAACCTTCGAACTATAAACCCTAAACCCAAACCCCAACCCCCAAAAACCTTCGAACCCTAAACCCTAAACTTTAAAACCCCAAACCTAACCCCTAAACCCCTAAACCCCAAAAACATTCGAACTATAAACCCTAAACCCAAACCCCAACCCCCAAAAACCTTCGAACCCTAAACCCTAAACCCTAAACCCTCAACTTTAAAACCCCAAACAAACCCAAACCCAAACCCAAACACAACCCCCAAACCCCAAACCCTAAACCCTAAACCGTAAACCCCCAAAAACCTAAACCCTACACCCTAAACCCAAAACCCCAACCGTAAACCCTAAACCCTAAACCCAAAATCCCCGACCCTAAACTCGAAACCCTAAACCCGAAATTTGCTAAACCCAAACCCCAAACCCCCTAAACCCTAAACCCTAAAAACCCCCAACCCTAAACCCTAAACCCGAAACCCGAAACCCTAAAACCTGAAATTTGGTAAACCTTAAACCCTACACATGGAGGTGGAGAACTCTAAACCGTACACCATAAACCGTGGAGTGGTAAGCGTACACTGTGAACATATGTGAAGAGTTCATTACACATTGGCACTTTTAATATACCAACTATGTCCGGCATGATGTTACTCCCTAACATGTCACAAATGTTAGGTGACGTTTGTGGGTTCGATTAGATGCGATTGTAGTAGTGAAAACAAATTGTTTATGGTTCCACACAACACGGTCGATGGACAGTGATTAATTATATACCGTAAACCTAGACATACCTACATATTTTGGTAACAACCAGTACTGGTGGTTATCTGCAATGGATATTGACATAATTTTTACGTAGACATACCTAGTAGGTTATGACCAACACTTTTAATACAGGGACCGTAAACCACAACCATAATTCGGCAAATACCACTGTGCTAATCATATTAATATTGGTGAACACCAAAATGTAGTTGCGTATTGTTTATGACGTACACATTGTGAATGCATGGGATTTGATCTAACATTGTTAGGGGAACTGAAGTGTATCCTATCCTTATCATTTACGGTATGTATGTTGATCATTTACGGTTAGGATTTAACATTGGGTAGCGGTTCATTGAAGGGTCTGTACCGTTTCAATACCCGCCGTCGTTGGGGCACTCGCCAATCACTTCCGAAAAAGGTGAAAGGCAGTGCACGGTCTTTAACATTACTCACTTTCACATCTCAACCACTCCCTTCTGAAACCACAAAATTACACACTACTCCCACCCTAAAGCCCATTTTGCATTCCGGTCAGTCTCGACTTCCGATCACCGGTCACCGATGGAGCATCCTCAGGACAACGTCATGGATCCTCGGCAAGCATATTTCTGTGTGGTTGTCGACATGTTTGACCAAAATTTTCTTCGAACGGTAAATCCTACTTTCAACTCCATTTAACATTGACAATCCGTAATCTGTGTGAAAGTGAAACTAAATTCATTGCTCGTGTTTGTAGAAAATCCCAACCGGGTTTCGACGGAGGCATACACCGGAGGACATGGGGCAAACCATCAAACTTCATCTAATGGGGTTACCGGATGTAGAGTACTCTGTCGGCCTCACACCTCAGGGAGAGGACCGGTGGATGGATGTCGGCTGGGCACGTTTCATCACCTGTATCCGGGATCGCGAACTGAGGATGGTGTTGGTGTTTCGGATGATGGGTCCAGAGCGGTTCGCTGTTACCCGGTACAGAGCTGATGGAACGGTGATGCTTACGAATCCCATCCCTCCTGCGCGCGAGGAAGTCCAGCCAAACGGAACCTTTGCCCTCAAGTACAACTCCTTCGTATCCGATGTTTGGGGTCCACCCGGATTCGCGGTAAGATCCTTCAACAAAGAATATACACTGTCTTAATTATCAACTAAAGAATAGACACTGTCTTGAGTCATATTTATACTAGCACATGAAGTTAAGTTTCCGGAAATTTAGGATTGGATGGATCTATATACTGACTCCCACTCATTTGTCTTAATTAGCCGATCATCCGAGGGCCGGTGGCCGCCATGCTAACAAATCACGGGGCCCCAATGTATGCAGTGCTGTACTGGGCATCCAGCGGCCGGTCTAGATACTGGCCTGTGCTGCTTACCCGAGGACAAGGAGGAACATGGTCGTTTGGGGCGGGTTGGGCGAATTTTGCGGCGGACAATCGGCTCGACGGCCGGCGATTATGCGTGTTCACGTATAAGGGCGTGTCGGACGTCTCGGTGCGGGTATTCCACAGGATTGAAGGCAGTATGGTCGCGCCAACATTACTTACGAACGAGGGTGGTGATGTTGTCGGCGACGCCGAGGCGTGGAATGCAGTCGGCCAAGGTCATGTGCCTGTGCAAGGAAATGTGGCGACGGAAGGAAATGTGGCTGTGCAACATGAGGAGGCAGTAGAAGCCGGCCCTCTGCCCGTCGTGCCCGACTATGAAGGCTATCCCTCGTATCCATGCAGAATTCTACCACGTAATGCGGTAAGATGAATCTATGCTCTCCCTCTTCAATGGTATATGTGATTGGCTTTGTTGGGTAATTGTAGTCGCATGCTATCCCTCAGCTGCCTACTGTGGCTGAATATAATTGGGATATTTATACTTTATATGGTTCTGCTTGAATTTAATATGCATTGGTGGGACGTTGTAACAGCAATTCAAAGCAGCCGATGCTAGGGAGATTTTCTCCAAGCAGCAGAGGGTGTGGGTGACGCTGCAGCGGCCAGACGGCATGGTGTGGAAAATTAAGGCGGTGCCGAGCAACACAACACACGTTCTGAGCAGGGGATTTACTGATTTCAAGAGGGACAATAACTTGGAACATGGTATGGTCCTCACATTGTATAGGGTTCAGCCTAGGAGATTTGTTTTCTGTGCATGATGGCCGTGAAGACGTTATCGGATTAAACTGTCCGGCCGGTATGTTGTGTTAAACCTGGGCCGGTTAAATATTTTGGTATTTTGGGTATATATTTCATTTAAGGGAGGGTAAAGGCCGACCTTCCAGAAAATTTCGTGCGTTTTGATTGGACAGCCCGTTGGACGTGTGGTGGGAGTGCCCCATCTCAGTATATTTCCAATCCTTACAAGTAAAAGTAGTATAAAAAGCTTAAGCTGTGAGAACATTTACGAACGAATGGAGGGGTTTGACGTAAACAGCAAATTATTTAATTGGAGCCTACTAGGGTAGGCAGTAGCTGTCATGCAATCTTTAGGTTACCGGTCTCCGCGTTTGAATCAAAGCAAAAGTGGAAACCCATCATTACTAAACCGTCGCTCGGTGAAGTAGTGTGCTACGAAAAGGCAATAACTTCCGAATATCAAAAAAGTCATCATTACTAAACCGGCATTCATTAAAGGCAGTACAACAGGATGCAATGAAGAGGCAAGTACTGTTACTATTGCTTCGAATTCCAACCGAAGCTTGACCGAGCCAAAATCGTACCGGGCCACACCAGCCACAGAAAGGTTTGATTTGACACGACTGTCTGAAGGGTCCACCTCGACAGGAATATGCATAGACGTTTCTTGACCCTTCATCAACTAGGAACCATAATAGCAAGAGTGAACAAGCAACCGTAAAACTGAAAAATGTTCAAACTGTGTCGCACACGTAAAGGCAACTGCCTTCAAAATGCAATATGTGGTTATTGAGTAACCTTAGCTAGTAGTTGAGGGTGTTATACTCGGGGCAGGGTGAATTCAGAGTATAATGTAGGAGACGTATCAATATAAGGTCAAGCAATAAAATTATGTATGGGGTGTTAAACATATGTGAAGTCATAGTTACCTCACACAATGCATGCTATTACCGCACACAGTAGGATGGTTAGATGGATTATCGATACAATCACCATAAACCCGAAAAAGGCAGTAGCATTTTATTGCATTCTGGACCATGAGAATGTAATTTTATAGGTTCTTTAATACTGGGAGCGGGGTTATCAAAAATGGTTTCATAACAAAAGGCTAACCTAGTAAAAGTGCAAAAATGGCATGGAAGAGTGTGGAATTCAGTGATGGTGGAACCTCCAATCCTAACGAACATACGCTTTCATGAAGGGATATGCTGACTTCATAATATATAATAAGTTCGACGACGATACACAGGTTGAGGTCCATTACTCAATTTATGGCATGTTTACTTCAACGGAAAGTGTTTCTGCCTAAACCCGGGGGTCTAGTAGATACAGGTGAATCCTCCAAGTGATCTCCTGCAAACCTGCTCACTAAGGGGAATACCGGGCGGGCCGGTCTTCTCCTCTCCGATGCCTAAGTCAGTATAGTTGGAATATATATAACTTAAGCACGTATGTAAGCGGTGAGTGAGATCAGTTACCCATTTATGGTGGTGGTTGAGGCCCATATATAGGCGGTTGAGGGTGAGGGCTGGCCTCACCCTTCGATGTGGGACTGGTTCCCTTCTGTTTGGACATTCTGGTGCCCTCTTTGGCAGGCAGGCGTCCCGGGTCCCAGGACCCCTGAAGGCAGAATAGAGTGCTGGGCCCCGAGGCCTGGTGCTGGTGATCCGATCCTGGGTCCTGGGCCGGGCCCCGCTGGCCTTGCCGCGGGTCTGTGGGCCTGCTGTAGCCCCTCTGCGGCTACTGTCAACAGAAAGGAATTGTATTCCCCCGGAATCGAGTCCCTTCCGGTGTTTACTTGCTTATGGGAATGCGAATGGTGGTGGGGCCCACCTATGAATTTGGTACTGTTTTCCGGGAGGGAATGGGGGTTGTATTCCGGAGGGGGGAGGTGGGAATGGGGAATGAGAATAAGAATGAAAAATTTCTTCCCAAAATATCCTCATGATCTATTAAAAAGGATTTTTTTTGTTAGGGTTTAGGGAGGCAGTTTGGTAATTAATTTAAATTTAATTACAATTCCTTATCGTAAGGAAACAACAGCAATCGTAATAGTTTCATTCCCATTCCTCCCTTATTATTCCATTCCGTTTTTCATTCCTTCCGATTCCTATTCCAGATGAATTCCATTCCAAGTAAGTAAACGTGCCCTTATAAAAATCAGATGGGTCGATCGTCGGTGAGACAATCAAATATTGGGAATTATGGAAAAATTCAAACTGAAGGTCCCACATTTCCCACATTACATGGGAAAGAACAAGTCTGACCCTTCAACTTCTATCTTGGGATTGATTTATAACAGGGTGGATGAGTATCAAACAGAAGAGCGTTCTCTCAAAGGTGATGCCCGTACTGTGTTTATAATTGAGGTAATTGTCTTAAGGGTGGTTTGGAGCATCAACACCCTTCAATATAAGAAATGGGATCCTCCTCATACCGTCCTCATAAAACAATCTGGGCCATCCAATTTTAATCCAACGGTCCAAAATCCTCTGTTACTATTCAGCCAACCCCCTGCAAATTAAGCCATCTGGGCCGTCCAATTTTAATCCGACGGTCCAGATCGCATCAGGAGGGTGAGGAGGGAGATTTATGAGGAGAGAATCCGGGTCCTCAATTTGAGGTGATAAGTTGGTCGTAGCATCTTGACTAAATCCAACGGATGCAAAGAACCCAAGGCCAAAAACTGGAAGGACAAAAATTCCTAGTACACAAGCCAATTCCGTTCGCTTGAGGGGGATACTGTCGGGCCGGGCTGGGTATTGAATGTACTGTTGTCGCTGCAGTTTTCGGTAGGGTAAGTCAGAAATAATGAATCCACCCCGGTTGGATTATCGAGGATGTAACGTTCACTGCCCAAGTTCCCATACTCATAGTGGAAGTTGTGGTTGAAAGGCCATCTCTAAAACCCGATCCTGTGTAGAACTGAATCCCTGAATCCCAGTTTCCCAGATCCCCCCTACAGTTGCAATCTTCTCCAAACCTACCTCTATGGACTCACAGTCACCGACGGATCAGCATCAGTCCGACATGGTAATGGTATCGGAACCCGTATTCGCAGTGATCGTGGAGATCCCGGAAAAAAACTTCCAAATGGCGGTAAGTCTAAATTTTACCAGCCCGCTATCTCATGAATGTTCCGTATTCGATCTATATGAAGTGAACTGTAATGGAAGCATGTTATCATTGAGCATTTCTGAATCTAACCTGTAGTTGGTTGTTGTAGAAAATCCCAACTGATTTTCGACTAAGGCACATGCCCGACCAAGACGATGATACTGTCCAACTGTCTCTGATGGGGTTACATCGGATACAGTACTATGTAAGCTTAACCACTCAGGGAGGCGACAGGTGGATGGGTGCCGGATGGAACCGCTTCATCTCATGTATCCAGGACGGCCGAGACAAGATGGTCTTGCTGGTTAGGCTGGTGGCTCCATTGGTGTTTCAAGTCGTACGGTACGGATCCGATGGATGTGTGATGCTGTGGTATCCGAGAATGCAACCAAACTGTATTCTGGACCCGGATCAAACCTTTACTCTCAGGCGCGTGTCTGTTGTTTCCGACGTGTGGGGTCCAACCGAAACGCCGGTAAGCAATCGGACCACTTAACCTTATTTACTAATGCCGATACAGTTGTTATCCCTAAACGATTAATATTTGTACCTGAAACTGACCCGTACACTCAGTTAATTTAGCCTCTGATGTACCTAATGTTGACGCTCATGTTATTTGTAGCCGACAATTAGAGGGGTTATGGCCGAGATGCTGGACAGGAGGTGGGGAGGGGTTCAGCCAGAAGCGAAACTGTACTGGGCAACAATGAGACGCCGGAGAAAGTGGGCCGTGCAGCTCACCCGCCAAACAGGAGGAACATGGACCTTTACAAATGGTTGGGATAAGTTTGCGGAGGACAATAAACTCGCACACCGGCGATTCTGCGTGTTAAAGTACAATGGTAAGGCACGGTTCTCAGTTAGAGTGTTTAATGTCAGAGAAGGCAATGTTGTTTTATGCCGGAAGATTAGGAGGCCGCAACCCATACGGGCGGAAGAGGAGGACCACGCAGGTACCTCTGCAGCCCAACATCATAACGTTGTGTTGGAGGAGGATGGAGAACCGCAGGCTGAGGATGGTGAACCGCAGGCCGAGGATGATGACCGTGATTATGGCCGACATGATGTTCTGGAACCCGTGGTGGACAACTATCAAGACTATCCATCCTTCACGGTCCGAATAGGAGGACCATTGGCTGTAAGTTGAATCTATGTTCTTCCTCTATCTGTAACTGTTTAACCATTACGTGTACTGGTAATTGATGGATTTTGAACCAATAGTCAATGTTGCTACCTTATTCGGTGGGATGTTGTTACAGGCATTTCGGGTTGCCGAAGCTAGGGAGCTTTTCCCGCTTCGTAAGAAGGTGTGGGTGACGGTGCAGCGGGCGGATGGAAGAATTTGGGAAATGAATGCGGTGCCCAGCAACAACACTCACGTTTTCAGCAAGGGATATTCTAACTTCAAGACAGAAAACCAGTTTGCGAATGGCACCCTCATCACTCTCCAT
Organism: Potentilla sterilis; assembly: GCA_963682095.1. Taxonomy (NCBI): domain Eukaryota; kingdom Viridiplantae; phylum Streptophyta; class Magnoliopsida; order Rosales; family Rosaceae; genus Potentilla; species Potentilla sterilis. Next base: position 48,484,031 of record OY821758.1, on the reverse strand, counting down.
AGGGTGGAGCGGAACCGGTTTGTATTTACATATCCTGCGTCTCTGCAGACCTAAACATTACTATTATTGGCTAACATTCCAGGACAGCTGTTTGGATTGTATAATGTTTAATTTAATTTGTAGGGATTGTATAATGCTTAATTTGAAGGGTTTGGACAATGCTTAATTGGTACGGATTGTTTAAGATCACCTCTGTTTAATGTTTAATGCTTAATTTGTATGGATTGTATAACGGATGCTTCGGATTGTATTGTGTTTATGGATTGTTGGGTTCGTATTTGTTAATCTTCAAACCTTTTACTATGTAATCAATGATTGCAAACCACCTAGGAAGTCATTTACTACCGGAGAAGCAAATAAATTTCAGATGGGCGGCACATGAAGGGACTCCCGGGTGCCAGTTTGCTAACCCGAATTGATTCTCAGTTTCCCATGCATAAGTTTACTTTGTGTAGGGCTGCGCGTTTTGGCCCGAGGGATCGAAAGCCCAGCCCGAAAAACCCAAAACAACACGAAACGGGCCGGTGCCTTCAAGTTAAAAGCCCGGACCGAATTTGGGCCCTTAGGGAAACTCGAGTCGGCCTCGGGCCTTGGAATTTTTGTGACTGAAAACCCGGCCCGGCCCGAAAATGCATAAATAAATATAATATTTGTAATTATGTAAAAAGCAGTGGCTTCTGCTCCAGCGGTCTGGAGCTCCTTTGTTTTGTAAGAGGTCTGAGGTTCGAGTCCCATCTCCTCCAACTTAATTTTGATGATTTGTTGTTCTGTCTAAAATGCATAAATATATATAATATTTGTAACACCCTAAACATAAGCAGCTTCTGCTCTACTGGTTTGGATTGTGTTTGTTTTCTTCGAGGTCAGGGGTTCGAGTCCTCTCTTGTCCAACAAATGTTGATGATTTGTTTTCCAGGTAAAATGGGCCTGACAAAGCCGGACCTGGACCGAGCCCGATATTTCGGGTTTGTGTCGGGTTCACGAATTTCTTGGCCCGCCCCGGCCCGTTCCTAGCCTTTTGTGCATTCAAACACCCAGCCTGAACTTTGTGCATTCAAACAGTCATTGAACAAGATGAATAAGCTGTACTAAATTGAAGGGCACCCGACAACATGGTTTTATACACTGAAACATGTTCATAACTGATGCTAATGGATATTGCTAGTACAACATTAACAACAAATGACCATTAACAACTATTGTTCAATTATACCAAACTTAGTAGTACAAGGGTACTGCTATTTCAACCCTAGTCCCATAAGTACAATCAAAATATATGCATAACTGCGCCGTAGTCCAAATATTCCTACCACACGCGTTGCTTGCGCTTGCGGTGAGACCGCAGCTTCCTTCCAGTAAGAACATTCTCACGTACAGTACAATTGTTCTGCCCACCATAGTCACTATCAGCTTCTGCATTACAGGGATTCGAACACTCCTCTGTACCAACCACGGTACTCATAAGACCCTTGACAGCCACACCGGCAGCTCTTGCAACCGACTTCAATGCTTCATTCTTCCGGTTTTTGACAATGCCTAATGCTATTTCACTCCTCTCTTTATTGGACTGAAACTGAGTAATCAAAAACAATATAGTCATACCAATATCCAACAATAAGATTGCAATAACAAACATTTATATGTACACATGTAACCGCAAAAACATACCCTTTCCAACCAATGTTTGCCGTAACTGTCCATGTGCCTTATCAAACAAATACCACTATCATATTGGCTGACGGTGGATGGCGGACCGGGTACTTCAATAACATCGAATTTTGGGATGTTATAATATATGTCACCAGGTTTTTTCATGTCGCTGGCGAATACTTTTTGTAACAACACCATCTGCATTGACAACAACAAAACACGTTAGCTGCCTCATTTGTCATCTCAACATATAAATAACTAACCGCACATTGCTCGAGTACGAAAAATACCACGGCCCTTGCTTTTGCCAGCCTCCGGCTTGAGGACACAAGGTTACCGCTGTCCCAAATCTCCACATCTTTGTTAGACAGATTTATTACAACCAAATACCAATGCTCCATGATTTCATCTTGTACGGGTACCAATATCTGTCCACATATGTGCAAAACCATTAACACATGCTGACTAAGAAACGATTACTATAGTCTCCAACATTTATACTACCTTACAACACCGTCTTAGGCGCCTATTAAACCTGTGCAGCCCACATTGGGATATGATGGCGGCCAATGAACAAGCCCCTCCGGGTTTCTTCTCATAACTCCAAGCAATTTCCTAAAATTACAAATAATACCCCCTTAATTTCTTAATTACACCACCTACCAAATTAATGACTTTAAACATATGAAACACTAATCATACACTGAAATTTGTTGGCAGGAACCACATGTTTGACTCGCTTTCGTTCAAATATGCAGCAGATATGTTGATCACCTTACAACAGTCAAAAGTTCAGGAAAACAACATTGATCGCGTTATGCAAAAGACATGTTTCCGTTTACAGACTTAAATAATCAAACAATCAATCTCACATTACCTTGCTTGTTATTATGTTGCCCGGTCGCAGACATTCAAATTCTCCTTTCAACACCACAATTTCTCCTAAACGGGCAACTACGTCTCTGCACAAGCAACACACTTAAGCAAATCATTCAAACTAACAAGTCACTACTTCTATATTATAACGGATTCAAAATTCACCTCCCACTATCTCTTCCTATTCCGTCTTTCTCAAACAAGAACTTCATTAATTGCATATCTGGGGGAGACATTTCTCCAACATAAGGAAAAACAAGGTTGGAATTTAATGGTTCCTGATCACGCAGTTCGGGATTGTTGCCACCCTCCTCGTCCGTACTTTCGCCCCCACTTCCATTAACCCCGTCATTAAATGTCTTTTCCTGCAAAACATTTAGATTAAGTTTTAACATTGGACATCCTCCCTACAATTTTCATGCATTTATCAAATACACCTAACCACACATTTCAGTTAATATAACTACTGAACGCACCTGTACAGCTGGGAGCTCAGCCTCACCATTGTAATCTTCATCGTCCAATATTGTCGATAGCGACACTCCTTTGAACCCTTCCGTTTGCATACCAATGACCGATCGGTCGTCAGTCTTTGCTTCAACACCGGTATCCCAATTCACTGATTTCTTTACCCCCCCTCCAAACACACTTTCGACTACCCTTGCAATAACCCCTTCTATTCCATACTCATTCACAAAACCCAACCTGTCCTCAAATTCCGACACAATGTCTTTCACAATCTCAAATTGTCCCTCCATATTATCCAAAATTGCACTTAACCTTCCAACTTTGTTTTCAATATCCTGCATTTCACACATTGCACTTGACACTTCTTCCGACAAGCAAGGATCAACGCCGCTCATAGCAACTTCTACTGGACTATGGGGACCAACTTCTGAATTCAAACTTCGCTTCACCAAATTCTGCTTTCTCCGTTTACCCAAAAACTCAGAACCCTTCATTTTCGGACTGACCTACAACAAATTGAGCATTAACAGATTTAGAAAAGTACCCACACTCCATAAACATGGCTAATCCAAACTACTTGTTAGCTGTTTCTGACCCGTTCGTACTACCCCCAATCTGATTATAATTAACTCCAATTTCATTATTCAGAGACACTTGCTGAAGTAAGATTGAACTCATATTTCAATTTCATACCTTACGACCACTGAAATTGGACATGTACTAGCTCCTACGACACAACCAAGTCGCCACAATTGGCTATTTGTGCCAAATTACCCAACCACTGGTCGACCTCCTCACCGATCTCCCACCACAAGTCTTTGTCCCTCGCCGCGTCCACTCATCTGGATGGTTGCGATGTAGGACCACACCATTCGATTATTCCCGATCACCTATGCAAGCACAATCTGAAACCCATCAATTTGTAAAATCACAACTCATCAAAAATAAGCACAGAGAAGAGAGAACGAGAACCCACTTGATGCCCAAGCCGTTTTGCAAGAATTAGAGGCTCTGGGGTAAGGATACTGCGGATCGAGACAGCGGAGCTCCGTTGGCCATTACGGAACGATTACAGGGATATATGAGTGTCAAAATAGACTGAAAACCTAGACCACAGATAGGAGATGGGAGCATAGATGGGAGCACAGATGGGTAGAGACTAGAGAGGGATGTGAGAGCGGAAGAGAGAGGGATATGAGAACGAAAGAGAGAGGGATATGAGAGCACAGTGATGCAAGGCACAGCAGATCGCCCACTAACGGGAGCAGATCGCCCACTAACGGGAGCAGAGGAGAGACCGCAGCAGTGCCGAAGGAAAGACGGGACTCGCACGATAGCCGCGCGTCCTCTCCACCTTCTGTGACTAACTGCCACGTCAGCTTTGGCGGACTCAAGCACATGCTTGAGTCACGCAGGGAATAATTTTCGTATACTGAGGTGTGCAATGCGGTTGTCACCGTGAGTGTGTTTACCTAGGATAAGTTTTCACCCTCTAAAACTATGAAGAAAACGGATCTTCACGGTTTGATGGGATCGAATATGTACTTTACGGAAACTAGAGTATAGCTAAAACTTGGCGAAAAACTATCAGAGAATTACAAGCTTTCGAGGTTTGATGTGCCATCATACTTGAACGAATGAACAATCTATGAATATGGGTGACTAATGCCAGGAGAGGAGCAAAACCGCACTCGTCCGTAGTTGAAGGGTGGTCATAGGAGATGGTGGTGTGTTTGAAAAGAGCATTGAGGGGAGGAGTGAGAGGAAAAAGAAAGAGATCTGAAATTCAAGTTCTGGGATTTTAAAGAAGAATGAAGGTACAGTGGCAAATGAGATTCACTTTCAGACAGAGTTCATAATTTCCAATTTATTCTCTTGAAAATCAAGAAGATGAATAGAGGTCGAGAATTTCTGGGGATTATGGAAGTTGGTCGGTGATGGGTAGTGAACTAGTGATGGTAGTGGTCAATCAGATTTGGTTGGATGAGATTGATCCTGGATGAGATTGAGGTGAGAGAGCCCTAATCGAATTCAAGATGTGGTAATATTAGATTTCTACTGAGACTTTGAATATTTTTTGTCTTTTCATTTTGAGAGAAATATCACTTTAGTCATCGAATTTTGCTTCGCTCGACATTTTGGTCATCCAACTTTTAAAAATTTCATTTTGGTCAAACAACTAAACCATCGTTTATCACTTTGGTCACTCCGTCTCTTTTCTATGTGAAATATGTTTTTGTCTTCATCCCCAAATTACCCTTGAGTTAACAGAGAGAAAAGAGACGGAGTGACCAAAGTGATAAACGGTGGTTTAGTTGAATGACCAAAATGAAAATTTTAAAAATTGGATGACCAAAGTGTCGAGCGAAGCAAAATTCGATGACCAAAGTGATATTTCTGCCTTCCATTTTCATTGACTAACGGGAGACCAATTAACTTTGGACTTCAACTAGCAGTGCACATGACTTGCACATGGCTGGGTGCAAGTGTACTTCGGTGGCTGTGTTACTGTAACTATACTTCTCATGTGAAATTCAAATAAGGAAGAAGCTAAGGAAAACAAAAAAAAATGGCTTTGTATCCAGTGGATTACGCATACAGTCTACAAGGCAACTCTTTGGGTTAAGGGTTTAGTGTCTGGTATACGTTGTATTCGCTCTTGATTTTTTTAGTTGCTAAGGTTTCAATTATAACGCTCAGGTAATTGGCGGAGCGTGCTTGTCCCATTGTGCGTGATTGAAGACGCAGCGAGAGTAACTAAGGTGAGTTAACCTCACGTTGTTCTCATGAACAAGTTACTTTATAGTTATTGAATCGTTGAATGTGAAATTGTTTTATGAAAATAAACATTTGTTTTAAATTATATGAACTTGATCAACTACGGTTTACGGGTAAGTAAAAATGGTTTTAATATAAAAATTGATTTTAAATGTGTTTTACGATCAATGACTATAGTTGGTAGTAGTAGACTATTCCTGAGTGAATGTCTACGTGTGTGTGTCTATATATATATATATATATACGTGAAATATATATGTGTTGAGGTTGTGGAATTTGTGAAACAAAAACTTTTGTGACATGCTTGGATTGGGTGAATTGCCTCGGTCATGGAATTGTTATATTAAAAATCAAGTGGATATATGTGGTGAGGGTGCGTGATTTATTTGTGTTGTGTAAATAAACTTCACGTGAACCCAATTTAAATTGTGTTATTAAAATAGTTTCATTTATCAATAAATTATGAAAATATTTCTATACAAATACGTTTTGCTTTTAAATCATATGGACTCGTTCGTCTACAGTCCATGGGTAAGTAAAATGAGGTTTTAAATGTGAAATCATTTTAAAGGAATTTCTCATGAGTATGGACTATTTATGGATAATGTTAGTGGGTTATTCATGAGCGAGTATTATTGCCTAGATATATAAGTTGTGTGAACTTTATATCTTGTTGATGCAAAGTGTGTGTGTGTTTATGAATTTGGATACAATATTGTTGGAGAGTTATTTTGAGTGATTTCAATGTTGCAGAGGATTGGATGATTATATTGTGTTGGAGTTCTTTTGCTAGAATTGGAACTTGTGCCTTAGTGGTGTTGACAATTATATCGGGAACCACGTCTTGGCCGGGTTAGTGGGAACGATTAATTGAGCTCTAGTCTGTCTGTCAAGTATTGCATGGGGGATGACTTAGTGTTGGCGAACCCATGAGTACATGTTTTGTTGGGTATTACATGGGGAATGACTTTTTTTGAAAATTGGGGTGTCATAGTCAATTAATGTGAAAGAAAGATTACATTACCAGCATGACTCACCAGGAAAGACCTGGCTACGTCAAAAGCGAGCCATGAAAGACAAACCTAAGCATCAAAACCTAGCTTCACCTAAAACAATACAACCTTAGGAATAAGTCTAAAACAAGTAACCAAGTAACAAGCGACGCTACCAAGATAGACCCCGAAGCGACGTCAAAGACCTATCTCGATTTATTATGGGAAAGATAACTAGACTAAATTACTCAGATTCTAAGGCCCAAGCATAATGGACCCTAAGTCTGATCTCAGGCCAAGGCCTAAAAGCCTATACCTGAAACCAAGCCCGGGATCTCCTCACCACCTCCGACAGCCGGGCTTGCTCCCATCACAACACCTCCATCATGCAAGGTGGTCGGATTCTAAACACCAAAAGAAAATCCCACAACCCCAAAGGACTGCTCAAAACTCCAAATCAAGAGAAGTCGCACCCAATCAACCAAGCTTGGCACCGTCTGAAAACCGCACCCAGTTGAAACAGAATAGCCGATCGGAGAAGCAACGACCGCAACGACCACCGCGGCCGATACCAAGAAAAGCAACGACTGCTGCTGATCAGATTCGTAGGAAAACGAACTCAACCCCGACTTCGACTTTAGCTCTTCCGGCCAGCCCCTGCTACTCTGAAAAAGTAGCAAGAACCTTGTTCTTCTTCTTGGTGGTACGCCGAGACGCCTTGCCGGCAAACGAGATCGAGATCGCCGCCGCCCGATGGTGCAAAACCTAGGAACCTAGATTTACCTTTACGCCCCTGAAAACTCGGAGCAAAGATACTCGTTTTTGGAGTTTCCTTATGGGGAATGACTTAGTGTTGGTGAACCCATGAATACATTTTTACAAAAGGAAAACTTATGTTGTCCTCATTTGATTGTGTTGAAGACCTCGTTATTCTTAAGTATGAAACTTGTTGTTGTTTCATTGTTTTCTTGTTGAGAAATTATTATGTTGCGCTATTGTCTTGTTCTAACATGGTTTACTCATACGAGTTTTAAAAGTTTACCGGGTTCGTTGTTTACAACCTGGTGCACTAATCCATGGTGTAGGGGTTAGTCATGCAGCTGATGATTAGCAGAGTTGAGACAGCGGTTGATAGCTGCGGCCAGTAGATGCAATCCTACTTTTTAGCTTGTTTTTTTTTGTGTGTAGTGAGACATGAGTTGAACAATTTCACAACACATAATTCAAGTTCTAGGATTTTAAAGAAGAATGAAGGTACAGTGGCAAATGAGATTCACTTTCAGACAGAGTTTATAGTTTCCAATTTATTCCCCTGAAAATCAAGAAGATGAATAGAGGTCGAGAAATTCTAGGGATTATGGAAGTTGGTCGGTGATGGGTAGTGATGGTAGTGGTCAATCAGATTTGGTTGGATGAGATTGATTGAGAATGAGAGAGGTGAGAGAGCCCTAATCGAATTCAAGATGTGGTAATATTAGATTTCTTCTGAGAATTTGAATATTTTTTGTCTTTTCATTTTCATTGACTAACGGGAGACCAATTAACTTTGGACTTCAACTAACAGTGCACATGACTTGCACATGCCTGGGTGCAAGTGTCCTTGGTGTAACAATACTTCTCACGTGAAAATTCAAATAAGGAAGAAGCTAAGAAAAAAAGAAAAAATTGGCTTTGTATCCAGTGGATTACGCATACAGTCTATAAGGCATCTCCCTTTCCGTTTGGACTTTCGGCCTCCACTACAGACTTCTCATTCCTCAAGTCCTTAAGAATATGCAAAGCCGTTTCTCCTATTTCAGAAACAACAACATTGATTAGGGCGGGGGCGTTTTGGCTGATGGATCGAAAACTCGACCCGAAAACCCGAAAAAACCCAAAATGGCCCGGGTTTTGATTTTCAAAAGCCCGAACTTGAAAAAGCTCAAACCGAATGTGTGTAGGCCTGAACGGGCTCGGGCCCTGTTTTTCTGTGGACCAAAAGCCCGAACCGGCCCGATCTAGATTTGTAACGCCATGTGTCACCACTTGATTGGTCCATAATTAATTGAAAAAAAAAAAACAAAAAAACCAGCCCTGCACCTGAGCCACACGCCCACACTTCCTCAGCCTTCGACCTCTCCGCCTCAGCCTCGCCTCGCCTCAGCCCTCACCTTCAGCCCTGAATCCGTTTCCGGATTTGTGAGTCTCAATCTCAGTCACCAAACTCTCCAAGCCACAATTTCTTGCTCAATCAAAGATCCAATCATCAACCAAACTTCACCACCAATAGATCCGATCATCAACAAGCCAACTGCACCAACTCGATTGCAAACCTACTAGGCTCATCCTCATCAGAAGAGGACGACAGCTTCCAGAAGGGCGCCCACGACTGTTCTGACCACCGATACCTCGAATTTCGGAGAAATGGTGCAGGAGTTCACTGGGATCCCAGCACCACAACAGGTTTTTGGGGGAATACTGGCCTGAGAGGGGGAGGTTGCCTTCGGCAGCGGCGCGATTGACGGTCTCGTCGACCTTGGAGGTTGTGCGGTTGTAGACAGAGATGGGATAGCCTTTCTTGGCGATGTTGAGGGCGAGGTTCTGGCCCATCACGGCCAGGCCGATGCGGGAGAGAGCTGTCGAAGACTCCTGTTGAACGATAATTATTAAGAGATAATAGCTTTAAAACAAAAATCATGATAATCTCTTAAATTTTGAAGAGTTAGTTATCGTTGACAAATTCAAAACAGAATATGCAGCCGGGTCAAAGCAAATGAGTTTCCAATGGTTTATCTTCATCATCTCTACCAGAATTTGAAATTCAAAAGCAGCTTATCTAGCTCCTTCGGCATCTCTATATATTGAGAGCAATCTGCAGACGGAGAGAGAGGAGAGAAGAGAAAAAAGAGTGAGAAGAGGCTCTGTACGTACCAAAGGAGAAAAAGAGAAAACAACAAGAGAGATTTAATTACCTGGAGATTATCATCACACGACGAGAGTCCTCCCCAAGTTCAGAACTGCAGGTATCTTGCCGTTACTCCATGGTCTATTCTCATTTTTATTGTTTATCTTTGCTGATGTCTCCATGAGTGCAGTTCATGCCTCTAGAAATAAAAACCCTCCTCTTATTCAACACCAGAAGCAACTTTTCTCCCAATTCTTCACCATCACCCACCAAAACAGCCAAACAAATATAGAACAAGAAGCATGGCACGCAAAGAGGAGTTTATCAAGGCTTGGATGAAAAGATGGGGAAGAAAAGAGGCTCACCTGTGTCTTTTTGTCTCTGTGTCCTTGACTTGTGTGTTATCCTTTTCGGCCTACTCTCGGAGAATGGCTGCGTCTTAAAGGGCTCTGTCACACTTGTTTGAGTTCACGATGACAAAGTGGCTATTATACGGTTGATGCGATGCTTTGAGCCTGCAAATACAGTAGTCATACATCAAAAGCTACATCTAAAGTTACAGTAGCCGTGCAACGGGGGATGTTACCAGAATCATGAGTTGCTGCAAAGATGTCCATACAAATGCTTGCTTGAGATCTGTTCCAAGTCTTCATGCAGCGGCCAATATATTCAAGACTTGTGCAACCAATATATGCTTGCTTGTCTCTGTGTCCTTAACTTGTGTGTTATCCTTTTCGGCCTACTCTCGGAGAATGGCTGCGTCTTAAAGGGCTCTGTCACACTTGTTTGAGTTCTCGATGACAAAGTGGCTATTGTACGGTTGATGCGATGCTCTGTTCCAACTCATGCAGTGGTCAATATATTCAAGACCTGTGCAGACACCTAGAATCGTTAAGATATACTCCAACATTGCTAGGAGCCAAGAGGACTGCATCTATGAAGCTCAGACAGTAAACAAAGCAAGAATGCAAAGTTGAATGTGAAACCTTGATGACGATGCAGTGATGTCTTTTATACAAGCACCTGCGAGGTCACCCTAAGGTAAGGCTGAATTTGAAGCCTTGACGACGATATGGTGAACTCCGGACACAAGTCCTGTACACACAAGCAAGATTTTAAAGGCAGAGGTCTCATCAACCTGTCGGTGCTCGTAAAGCATACATTGATCAAAAATATATATATAGCTTCTGCAGAATTTTCAATGGCAGCAATACCCATAAGCTTTAGGGGATATGCATGGCATAAAAAATAAAATTACTGCTCAGATGGTGAAGTGTCAAATTGTTGTGGCAATCAACTAAAAAGTCCAAGCGGTGGAGTTGAAATCAAAGATGGGAGTTGTTGAACTATTTGATAAGAAACTTACCTACTGATGGACACGTCCAGATTGTGGTGGCTACACAAAAAGAACAAAGGGCTTAATCAATCCAATATTAACCACATGATAAGAATGTTCATATATGGTAGTAACTATCGCTGCAGTGCTTACCAAACCCACAGTAACACAATGTTTGGTCCTAATTGAAAAGGATGCAGAAGATCAATTGTGCAAGCAGTTTCGTTAAGCTGAAAACAAGAGATGTCAAGGGTCAATATTCAATGCAAAAGGAGAAGACCATTTGGAATTAAAGGGTATTCGGCCAAAACTTTCATACCCAGAACTCGAGAGATGCATGAACGAGCAGCAGGTGCCTCCATTTATATAGAATCAAACTTGATGACTCCATCTTGAATTGGGTTTACGTATTTGATCTCCACTACAACTCGATCTCTTCCCGGAAGCAATGATCATGATACAGATAGAAGCCTGGAAGATCGTACACTTATCGATATGCTTTCTCACGCAGAAGCTTTCGGGGGACAAACACTTCAATCACCAGGCAATATTGTTTCAAAGTGTGGGACATCAAGTTTTGGGCCACCGATAGGTTACATGCCCATTGGCTCAGTCACAGTCCACGACAAAGCTTGACACTTTGGGGGGGGGGGGGGGGGGGGGCAAATTTAAATGGACGGATGCTCTATTACAAGTTTGTCCACCAAATTCCGAGGCCCGTTGTAAAGCCCGGCAAACACTCTACCAAATTGAGTGTTCAAAAGCAATACGCTTGATAGATTCAAGTTCTATATACATCTGTTGAGCTCAAATATCGATACAAAATCATAAACCCAAATTATGAACTACGGTCGGTTTGATCCCTCAAAAGGGGTACGTAGGCAATCTAGCGGCCCACTAGATACAACCACATGTTTCAAATCGAATCTCTGACTTCGCCAGACAAATCCTTGGCCCTACAGTCAAATTCACTCAAGCACCAGAAAAAGCAAATCATTCCCATATTGCATTGAAAGCAGACTTGAAGGCTTTGCACCCTTACAAATGTCTCAAACACGAATTCCAAATAAATGGGTCATCTACCCATTTAAATCCCAAAATTTCGAACTACAGTGGTTTGATCCCTTCACAGGGTATGTAGGCAGTCTAGATTTAAATCCAGGCGCAACCACAATTCTAAACAGAATCCCTGACTCCACCAGTAAAAATTCACCTGAATCTCTGGTCTGTCAAATCCGTCTTCCAAAGTAGCCTAAACACTACTCCCATTCAAAAAGCCAAACTTGTCCAGTGAGTCATTCACTCATTGGAACTCTTGAACAACGAGTGGCTTGATCCCTCTCCAAGGGTACGTAGGCAACCCATTCATATTCCCGGGTGCAGCCGCAAAAACAAACAAACACACACACACACACACACACACACACACACACACACACACACTCCACATACGTTATTTTCTTCGTATTTGGAATCAAAGGGTTTTCTCCTTGAAATATAGGAGTTGTAATTAAGAGACATATTTTGTCTTGAATGGATCCGAACTTAACATGATAAAAGTCTTATTTCAAAATAATGAGATAAGATGAAATTATGTCGAGTATATTATTTACAATATTTGCTCAACAACTCCATTTCTCATTTTTGTGGGTTTAGGTTGGCGAAGAAGAAGAAGAGGAGGGAGAGAAATGGAGGAGGGTTTGGTTGGTACACAACAGATTTTTGGGCCTGAAAAAAAGTCAGAACCCGGCCCGAACGGGCTTTGGTCGTTCCCTGCAGTTCAGAAAGCCCGAACCGGTCCGAACCGATTTTTTCGGGCTTTGGGTCGGTTTTCACAATTTCTGGGCCTGGCCCGGCCCGTGCCCACCCTTAATATTGATCTTGTGAGATTTCGGTTTAGGGCAAAAGAACGAAATCCGATCAGGAGAGCGGGAATCTATGAAGACCAAAGTGTTAGAATCAGACCCAAAGAGGCCTAAACTGAATGATCGACCATTCATCCCCTGACTTTGGTGGGTAAGACGTCAGAGCCGCCAAATTGAGGATTTGCCCGTATCTGGACGCCTTTAACTGCCCATGTTTTGGATTTTGATTTCGACAAGTTTTGATGTCTGCTGTCGAGTATCAATATTAGTATATTACCTAAGAAGATGAAGAAACTCTCATGCTTACCGAAACTAGGGAACCGAAAAGTTCAATTGCCATCTTGATGGATACGGGATCGGTGCTTCCATCATTGGAAGACATTCAATAGCAAATGTCATTTGTGCCAAGTCTGTCAAAATTTGAATTTGACTAAAAGATTTACATACTCCATTAGAGATGCTCTTCTTAAGTTTGCTAGTTTATATATGGTTCTCTTCTGTATATGCAGGTTTGACTATTGGTTTGACTTGCTTTTCCACAGTGAAGTAAAAACTAAATCCTCTTGTTCAAACTAAAGAAACTATATAGTAATTAACATCACTTGTTCAGTTTGTGATTGTATTACTTGCTGAGTTTTACTCATACAGATGGAGTGACGGGTGTTATTTACATTCTATGTTTCAGATTGGTGCAAAACTAAAGAATTTAAGAACAAGAAAGAGTTCAGGAGAACACAGAAGAGTTGTGGTGATTTTCTCTTGATTTCTTGATGAATATAATTACAAGATAAAACAAGTATATATAAACAGATATCTATGCTAGAGGAAAACTGTTGGGGGAAGCAACACAGATGTGATGATGATAAACCAAAAAAGGAGAGATGGGACTGATACTGCACAAAAGCATAGGACCTGAGAGCACAAGTCAACACATGCTTTAGGCAGTTCAAACTGTACTAAACTAAGGCTAACTTGGTTAGCTTAGTTATAAGCAAAGCCAACAGAGATGACCACACCACTTACGTGAAGAACACATGAGTGGTGGCGGATGAACAGGGCGGATGAACAGTGGCGGCGGATGAACAGTGTCGGATGAACAGTGCAAACCACTCACGTGAAGAACGCATGAACAATGGCGTATGAACAGTGGCGGAGGATGAACAGTGGCGGCGGATGAACAGTGGCGGATCCGTACTGTGGCGAATGAACAGACTAATTCAACACCCCCCTTCAAGTTGGGTCCAGGGGATTGATGGAGCCAAGCTTGGACAAGAGAAGCAAGAAATGATCAGTGGGTAACACTTTGGTGAATAGGTCTGCCAACTGATCTTGACTGCGAATGTATCTGGTTTCGATCACTTTAGCTTGAACTTGAGACCGGATATAGTGGCAATCTACCTCAATGTGTTTCGTTCTTTCATGAAACACAGGATTAGAGGCAATGTGCATTGCTGCTTGATTGTCACAATGGAGGACCATTGATTTAGTGACTGAAAATCCCAGATCATGAAGGAGACCCTTAAGCCATATCAATTCACAAGCTGCAGAGGCCATAGCCCTGTATTCCGCTTCAGCACTGGATCGAGCAACAACAATTTGCTTCTTACTCTTCCATGTGACCAAATTTCCTCCAACAAAAGTGCAAAAACCAGTAGTGCTTTTCCTGTCAAGAGCATTTCCAGCCCAATCTGCATCGACATATCCAGTAATATCGGTAGTTCCATTGTTCCTGAGCAATATTCCTCTACCAACAGAACTTTTCAAATATCTAAGGAGTCTCTTCACAATTCCTAAGTGATGGACAGTAGGAGCATGCATAAATTGACTGACTATACTCACACTGTAAGAGATGTCAGGCCTAGTGATAGTGAGATAGATTAATTTTCCCACTAACCTTTGATAAAGACTGATATTCTCAAGAGGATCACTATCAGTTTCTAGTTTAAACTTACTTGAAAGAGGGCCATGAGCTGGTTTGCAGTCTAGCATCTCAGCTTCCTTAAGGAGGTCCAGAATGTACTTTCTTTGATTCAAAAATAGACCTTTTTGGGAGGAAGCCATCTCGATGCCTAGAAAGTATTTGAGCTTGCCAAGATCTTTAATTGCAAATTTCTTGTGTAGAGATTTCTTTAGGGCTTCAATTTCTTCCATATTGTCACCAGTAACAATGAGACCATCAACATAGATTAAGACTATCAACTTCCCTGATGATCCATTTCTGACAAATAATGAAGAGTCTGCATTGCTGCTTCTGAAACCAACTTCTTCAAGAACTGAACTCAACTTGGCATACCAAGCCCTAGGAGATTGCTTCAGCCCATAAATTGCCTTGTGAAGTTTGCAGACCATTCCAGGTTCATGCTCTTGATCATGTCCTGGAGGTAAACGCATAAACACTTCTTCTTCCAAATCACCATGAAGAAACGCATTTTTAACATCCATTAGATTCCAAGCTTTATTGACTGCAACAGAAAGAATGACTCTTACTGTGTTCATCTTGGCAACATGAGCGAAGGTCTCTTTGTAGTCCACTCCATAGGTCTGAGTAAATCCACGAGCAACAAGACGAGCTTTCTTTCTCTCTATTCTTCCATCAGAATGAAACTTGGTCTTAAATATCCACCTGCTTCCCACTACTTTCTTTCCAGGAGGTAACTTGACCACTGACCAAGTCTTGTTCTCATGAAGCGCATTGAGCTCATCAGACATAGCTAGTCTCCAATCTTCATGCTCATTTGCATCAGCAAATGACTGTGGCTCAATGACACTATCTAGGCTACTTAGGAAGCCTGAATGAGACTGTGACAGGTTCTTGTAAGTGTAAGAGTCTGAAATTGGATGCTTTGAGGATAGAAGAACATAATCCTTGAGTTTTGTAGGTATATTCCTGATACGGCTAGGATTTCTTCTAAGAGCAGGAATAATCACTTCTGTTGGATCATTAACATGGTCAGTGGAATTGACATCATCAGTTGCTTGATCTACTACATTCTCATCATCATGTAAGCTATCAGATTGAGGAGGAGGAGGAGGTTGAGCAGAGGATTGAATGGTGGTACTTAATCAGTCATTTCCCAAGCTATCGGTTATGATAGGAATGGGCGTGAGATCGGAATATGACTCCCTCTGTCCCTTGTCATCAAAGAAAGGGATAGTCTCCTCAAATCTTACATCACGAGACACAATGACCTTCTTAGTGACAGGATTAAAGCATTTGTATCCTTTTTGAGTAGAAGAGTACCCAAGAAACATACACTTAGCTGCTCTGGGATCCAATTTTCCTCTTTGAGGGGACTGGATGTGAACATAACATACACAGCCAAAAGTTCTCAAATGAGTCAGATCAATGTTTCTTCCTTTCAATTTCTCAAGAGGAGATTTGAACTCAATAACCCTGCTAGGGAGTCTGTTGATCAAGTATGTAGCAGCAAGAACAGCATGAGACCAGAATATTTTTGGAACATTCATCTGAAACATAAGGGCTCTAGTTTTCTCAAGAATATCTCTATTTTTTCTCTCTGCTAGACCATTCTGTTGAGGAGTTCCTACACAACTGGTCTGATGTAATATACCATAGGAACCCAGGTACTGTGTCATTTTGTTAGACAAATACTCAGTACCATTGTCAGATCTTAAAGTTGAAATCTTTGAAGAATATTGAGTTGTAACAAGATTGTGAAAATCTTTGAACATTTCAAACAACTCACTCTTGAATTTTAAAACATAGACCCAAGTAATCCTTGTAAAATCATCAATAAAAGTTACAAAATACTTGAAACCATCAATGGATTCCTTAACTGGTCCCCAAATGTCTGAATGGATGGTTTCAAAAGGATAACTAGTTCTAGATGATGAAACAGAAAAAGAAAGCCTGGTGGATTTAGAAAAATGACATATATCACAGCCAATGTTGTCATTACATAGATTTGGAAACAAAATAGATAAGACTTTGTCTGAAGGATGAGCAAGTCTTCTATGCCAAAGCTTAGGTTCTTGAGGAGAGCTACTAAGAAGGGCTTTAGATGCAGTGAACTCTCTTGAAAGATAATAGAGTCCATCTTTGAAAAAACCTTCACCAATCATCCTCTTGGTGGTGATGTCCTGAAAAAACACATTTTGAGGTGTGAAGATGACAAAGCATTTTAATAATTTTGTGATTTGACCAACAGAAAGGAGCTGAACAGGAAATGAAGGTACAAACAATGCATCAGACATTAGAGTTTTTGACAAAATCCTGATTTTTCCTTTCCCATAAACAGTAGCCCCGTTTCCATTTGCAACTGAGACACTAGAGGACATGCTTTTGAAGTCATGAAAAACGGATAAATTGTTTGACATGTGGTCAGTAGCTCCTGAATCAATTATCCAACAGTCATGGTTGCTGGTCAAGTTTAAAGCGGTGGAAAAAGCCTTAATGATACCTGAAATTTCTGCAGGTTTGACATGGTTAGATTCTGCCAAGAAACCTGCAAACTTTCCCAAAAGTGCAGTATGACTATCATTCAAACTGCAACTACTGCCTTCATTGCTTGTTTGTCTTTGTTGCAGATAATTGGCAAACTCATTTATTAGAGTCAATGGACTAGCAGAGAAGTCTGGCATAGCAAGAGATGAGGTAGTAGGAGAGGAGGCAGCTGACACATTTGCCTTGAAGTTGTCATTTTGGGGTCTCCTTGAGCTGTTTCTCATTTCCCTATCCTTCTTAAACTTGGCTTTGAGCTCTGGATAAAGTATCCAGCAAGTATCCACAATATGAGTTGTGGAATTACAATGACTGCATCTAACCTCAGCCTTTTTTCCTTTAAAACTCCTTGCTTCAGATGATTTGAAGCTTGATGCACATGCACGAGCTTCAGGGATATTAGGTTTTTCCTCCAGATTCATTACCTTCCTTCTCACTTCTTCCCTTTGGATTGTAGCACATACAGCAGTGAATGAGGGAAGAGCAGAGTTCATCAGAATGATGCTTCTCATATCCTCATATTCAGAACTTAAGCTAGCAAGTAGCTGAAAGATTTTATCCTCCTCAGCACGCTTGAGAAGGATGGTAGCGTCAGTGGTGTGTGGCCTGTAGAGATTCAGCTCATTCCACTTGCTAGTGAGGACTCCAAGGTGCTTGACAAACGACTTATCATCTTGTTGGAGTTCAGATATCTCTTTCTTCAGCTGGAACACTCGAGCAGCATTGTTTTGATATCCATACATCTCCTTCAGATTTGCCCATAGTTCTACAGAAGTTTCTGAGTAGCTGAAAATTTCAGCAATTGATGACTCCATGGAGTTAAGAAGCCAGGTCATTACAAGTCTGTCCTTGCAAAGCCATTCCTCATATCCAGCTGATAAAGGAGTAGGCATTTGAGAATCCCCAATTACAAATCCCAGCCTTGATTTTCCACCAAGAGCAAGTGTAACTGCTCTTGACCATGAGAGATAGTTGAATTCATTCAACAAGGTTGAACTGTGACGCTGGCTAGTATTGCTCTCAGATTCAGTAGAAATAGCAGCGGGTGAAGAGGAAACCTCCCTAGATGAAACTTCGGATTCAGTCATGATAACACTGAATCAAATGTTTCAGCAGGGAAACTGTATAAGTAGAAGAGACAGGAATTAAACCTGCTCTGATACCATAAAGAATTAAGAACAAGAAAGAGTTCATGAGAACACAGAAGAGTTGTGGTGATTTTCTCTTGATTTCTTGATGAATATAATTACAAGATAAAACAAGTATATATAAACAGATATCTATGCTAGAGGAAAACTGTTGGGGGAAGCAACACAGATGTGATGATGATAAACCAAAAAAGGAGAGATGGGACTGATACTGCACAAAAGCATAGGACCTGAGAGCACAAGTCAACACATGCTTTAGGCAGTTCAAACTGTACTAAACTAAGGCTAACTTGGTTAGCTTAGTTATAAGCAAAGCCAACAGAGATGACCACACCACTCACGTGAAGAACACATGAGTGGGGGCGGATGAACAGGGCGGATGAACAGTGGCGGATGAACAGTGGCGGCGGATGAACAGTGTCGGATGAACAGTGCAAACCACTCACGTGAAGAACGCATGAACAGTGGCGGATGAACAGTGGCGGATCCGTACTGTGGCGAATGAACAGACTAATTCAACAAAAACAGATGAATAGTGCCCAGAGATTTTGCTTATAGGCAGGCAACTGATGATTTGGTACTTTAAGGTTCGTCACTGTACTTGTTTTTTTTTTTTTTCTTTCGAATTTTTTTTAATCTAAAGATGAACTGGATTAGAAGAACCGAATAATAAAGCCATTTCACAAGAATATCCCCAGTGTTCAAACTATAATGCTTCAAATTCAGATGAACTGAAATAATGATTTCAAATACATAATGCTGTCCTGCAACTGGCTTTCTCTATGCCATCGTAGCTAGAGGTTAGCTCAAACTTGTAGCTTCTGTTAATGTTCTAATTTTTTCAAAAATCTGTTTCATTTGATAATACTAAACATCTTTTGCTCCTTAACTTACAAGTTAAATAGTTTATGCATAGAGCTTAACCTATGCCAAACTGGCAAACTGTGCTTAAATGCTGTAGAACGGTAGGAGCTGGTTGCACAGCTTAATCACAAGAGTTGATTATTGTTGAGTCATTTAAGCTTAGTTTGGTATTGAGGTGAAAAAACTCAAATATAGAAAAATTGAGTTTTAAATAAATAACATCTAACCTGCTTTTTAAAATAGTAGTTTTTTCAATTAAAATTTATAAATAAACACCTTATAAAAAAACTTACCAAACACATAATCAATCATAATAATAATTATAAGTGATTATTTTTTCCAAAACTCAATATCAAACTAAACTTTAGTAATTTAGCTAGCTAGTCGGTCGAGCTATGTATTTTATAACACCAAGAGCTCACCAACTACATCAAATTCAACTAGCATGCATGATTATTAGTAGGTAAGAAACACCAAATGGCTTCAAATTTTTTATTAAACGAAGCAACATATAATATATATATATATATAAGTGATTATTTTTTCCAAAACTCAATATCAAACTAAATTTTAGTAATCACTACAAGAAAAAAGGGCTTTGCCGACGAAAAAAAAAAAACGGCCGACGAAACAATTTTTTCGTCGGGAAAAAAAAAATTTCGTCGACTATTCCCATAGAATAGCCGACGATTTTTTATTTCGTCGCTAAAATGAAAAATCGTCGGCTATTCTACAAGAATGGCCGACGATTTTTTCCGTCGTCCCTAAAATTTTTTTTTCGTCGGCTATACTCCTATAATGGCCGACGATTTAAAGTTTTCGTCGGCTATATAACTTTTGGAAGAATGGCCGACGAAGTTGACAATTTCGTCGGCTATAAGTCTTTATATTTTCAGATCTAGACAGAAGCTGCTCATTTGAAGAAAAAAAACGGGAGAAAGAGTGAAAAATCTGTGGGTATTGTTGAAATCCGTCCTCTCTTACATTGTGGAGCTATATATAGCTAGGTACGTATATGTGTATATATGTTGATATATTTTGAGTTTTAGTTGAGTTGATTTTGAGTTTTAGTGATTTTGATATAGTAAGTGATTTTTTGTTTTGTTGTTGTTTTAGTGTTAGAATGTATATATATATGTTGATTTTGAGTTGTAGTTGAGTAAATTTTCAGTTAGAGTATAATTATGTGTTTTAACACTACAAGAAAAAAGAGCTTTGCCGACGAAAAAAAAAACGGCCGACGAAACAATTTTTTCGTCGGAAAAAAAAAAATTTCGTCGACTATTCCCATAGAATGGCCGACGATTTTTTATTTCGTAGCTAAAAATGAAAAATCGTCGGCTATTCTACAAGAATGGCCGACGATTTTTTCCGTCGTCCCTAAAATTTTTTTTTCGTCGGCTATACTCCTATAATGGCCGACGATTTAAAGTTTTCGTCGGCTATACAACTTTTGGAAGAATGGCCGACGAAGTTGACAATTTCGTCGGCTATAAGTCTTTATATTTTCAGATCTGGACAGAAGCTGCTCATTCGAAAAAAAACGGGAGAAAGAGTGAAAAATCTGTGGGTATTGTTGAAATCCGTCCTCTCTTACATTGTGGAGCTATATATAGGTACGTATATGTGTATATATATTGATTTTGCGTTTTAGTTGAGTTGATTTTGAGTTTTAGTGATTTTGATATAGTAAGTGATTTTTTGTTTTGTTGTTGTTTTAGTGTTAGAATGTATGTATATATGTTGATTGTAACTTGTAGTTGAGTTGATTTTCAGTTAGAGTATAATTATGTGTTTTAATTTAATAATGTTATTTTAATTAGTGTTAAAATATATATAAATATGTTAATTAATGGTTGTTGATAGTGTAATGAACTTAAATAATGGTTGTTAATTAATGGTATATATATATATATATATATGAGTTGATGTTGATAATAATATATATTGTAATATATATATGTGTTAATTAATTTATTATTAATTAAAGTTATACATATATATTATTATCAGGCTATATATGGATCGAGATAAGAGTTGGATTTCGCTTCCAAGGAATGACCGACGATACACTACAGGAGTTGTGGATTTTATGCAGTTCGTCGAGGAAAATGGAAAGTTGAATTACCATTACTGCCCGTGCAAGAAATATAAGTGTCGCAGTGATATGTGTCGATTTCCGATTAGGACAGTATGAGAGCACCTAAAGAGTAATGGGTTTTGGCAGAAGTACACACGTTGGATATATCACGGTGAGCCATCATTAGATGGATCGCATGATCATGGGCAGTATTTTGAGGCGGGCAGTAGTAGTACATCCAACGATCCAACAATGACATTCGTCAACGACGTGTTTCCTTTTGAAAGCGGTGTACGTGGGGAACAATATATGCAGGACCCGGTGCAGCCGTTCCCACAAGTTGTCAACACTGCTGCCTTTGACAAGTACAACAAACTGATTGTATTGCAACAGACCCATGTGTCTTCAAGTTCTGAGAAGACAGTTCTTCAAAGTGTGATGGAGGTAATGAGGATTAAAGTCGAGACAAAAGGGAGCATCAGGCAAGTGGATGAATATCTACAGTACACTTCTTCGTTGTTGGAGGAGGGTCATCGTAATCCTACCAATCACCGTCAGGTCCGAAGTATCCTCAAAGATCTAGGGCTTTCCTACATTAAGATCCATGCATGCGCATTTGACTGCGTTCTCTTCTGGGGTGAAGATGCAGAAGGGAATGACCTTGCTAGCCTTGACGCATGTCCGATATGTCAGTCTGACCGATATAAGTTGACGGGAGCAGGCAATAGGAAACCTGTGAAAGTGCTTCGGTATTTTCCGTTGAGAGATAGGCTTGAGCGGTTGTACATGTCAGAAACCACCGCAAAAGCTATGAGGTGGCACGGTGAGCGGGACGCGGGAGACGCAGATATCATGACACACATCTCTGACGGAGCGGCTTGGAAGCATATAAACAATGAGTTTCCTTATTTTGCGTCAGATGTCAGAAACGTCAGGCTCGGGCTCTCAACCGACGGGTTCAACCCTTTCGGCACCATGAGTCTTTCATACAGTATATGGCCGGTGGTTTTGGTACCTTACAACCTTCCTCCGTGGATGTGCATGAAGAAGGAATATAATATGTTGACGTTGTTGATTCCGGGGCCTGGTTACCCAGGGAAATGTCTCGATGTGTATATGAGACCATTGATTGAAGAGCTTAAGGTATTGTGGGACGTTGGTCATCCCACTTTTGACAAGTTCAAGCAGGAGACGTTCCACATGCATGCCATGGTTATTGGTACCATCAGTGATTTTCCTGCTTATGGGATGTTGTCGGGCAGCGTTGTTAGGGGATACAAGGCTTGTCCAGAGTGCCTCAGCGATTATGGGAGCACCCCTCATTGCAACAAGATATGCCGAATGGGTCATCGTGTGTTCCTTCCGGCGGATCACCACTGGCGTTCCAACACTGCTGCATTTGATGGAACCGAAGAACACGGCCGTGCTCCCAGAAGATGGACAGGAAGAGAAATTTTAGCAAGACTTAATGAGTACGATTTTGGGCCCCTCAGCAATCATCCCGATATTGTAGCGGAAATACCTGAAAGGCCTGAGGAGTACAAATTCTGGACACATAGGAGCATATTGTGGGAACTCCCGTACTGGTGTGAGTTGCTGATCCGTCACTTCCTAGACGTTATGCACATAGAAAAAAATGTTTCTGAAAGTGTGGTGGGCACAACGCTGAACTTGGAGGGGAAGACGAAAGACGGTCCTAAGGCTCGCACTGATCTGCAAAATATGAATATCAGAAAACCACTATGGTTGAAACAAGGGAAGAGAAAAATGCCTCAAGCTCCTTACACCGTCAAGCCTGAGCATAAATCAGAAATTTTGCATTGGATAAGTCAGGCCAAGAATCCTTCAGGCTTTGCTGGAAATATAGCCAAGTGTGTCAACAGACAATGCAACAATCTGTACGGGTTGAAAAGTCATGACAATCATATCCTGCTACAACGTCTCTTCCCTGTTTTCATTCGACCGTTCCTTCCCCGTCACGTTGTGGAGCCGTTAGTAGCGTTGGCAAGATTTTTCCAGAAGGTATGCACACGGGAAGTGAGAAAATCTGACCTCCGGGAAATGCAACAAGATATCGTTCATATCATGTGTAAATTTGAGATGATATTTCCTCCAAATTTTTTCGACATCATGCCTCACCTCATGATCCATCTTCCTCGGCAGTTGTTGCTTACCGGTCCTGTGCACTTCACTTGGATGTATCCGATGGAAAGGTACGTATTTTACACCTTATGTTAATTTCCTCATCAATATATGTGATATAGTGTTAATGTATTATCATAACACTTTAAAAACTTGATTTATAGGCAACTTGGACAATACGGTGCTTTTGTCCAAAACAGATCCGCACCTGAAGGATGTATAGCTGAAGCATATATTGCGCACGAGTGCGTCACCTACATGAAGCTGTATTTCGGAGCGTTACAGGAAAGCATACAGGAAGATGTACCGTCACAGTTCAATCTTTCCATACTCTCCGACGATGTTGTACTCGGTGGAAACATGTCAGTTTCCTACAAGTTGAAAGATTATGAGGTAGCCATTGCACATTGGTGGGTACTAATCAACTGTCCAAAAGTTCAGTTTTGGAAGGACATACATCTACGCTGTGAAGGAGTAGCAGGTGATCGCGATTACCACAACCAGACATTCGCAGAGTATTTCGGCCGCTGGGTACGTACCTTTAACACTATTCTATACGTGTTCATATATTATTGTGTATATTTATTCATATTTATAGTTGATTCTGATGGTTGCAGATGGACCTTATTGCAAATGATAATCACCCAAATTGGTCGCACGAACTCAGACTTTTAGCGAGGAGGACGGTCTATTCAAAAGTTTATGCGACGTGCAAGGTGAATGGTGTGTTATTTCGATGTGAAGACAAAGACCTCAGACTGAAAACTCAAAATTCAGGGCTTATGGCACATGGTGGGGATGGTGGAGTTGACTATTACGGTGTTCTCCATTCAGTTGTGGAACTGCATTACGGGGAAGGCATGAAAGTGCACATTTTCAAGTGTAGATGGTTTGACACACGGCCGCAGAGCATGAAAACCGATCAATACGGCGTAAGTTCTGTGAACACTAGTACATCATGGTATGAGGACGACCCGTTCGTTTTAGCCACATGGGTGAAACAAGTGTTTTATCTTGATGATCTCGCCAAGGGTGACCCGTGGAAAGTAGTCAACACTATCCACCATCGCAACATTTACCGGGCGTCTACACTTGGAGTGGCTGAAAAGAACGAGGAAGGGGGCACCGCGTATCAAGAGCCCAACTCAAACGGTATTCCTGACTCCTCTTTTATTCGCCTAGACACGCCGGTGCGAATTCGACGTGAAGAGCCACTGCTTGTTGATGTTGATCCAACTGAAGAAACTAACGAGGACTCTAGTGGTGAGGAAAGACATAGATTACCCCTATCGAGCAATTCAGAAACCGAAGAAGACTCATCCGATGATTCCGATTACAATCCGACGGATTAAGTAATTTAAATGAAGTAATCCTTTCATTTGTAATCAACTCATTTCTAATGAACGGGCGTGGGGATGAGCCTCCCAGCTAGGCTGGGTTCCAAACCCCTTAAACAAAAATTTGAAATATGTTGACTGTTGGGTTTCTGGTTTTTTATGTTCAATTTTGGTTATATGTGAACAGGACATCGGAATAGGAGAGGTGTAAAACTACTGATTTTTTTGGTATTTTTTTTCAGAGAATAGCCGACGAAAAATGCATTATTTCGTCGGCCATTACAATAATGGCCGACGAATAATGAAATTGTCGTCGGCTATACGCACAATGGCCGACGAAAAATTAAGTATTTCGTCGGCCATAAGTTTTTTTGAAAATAAATATTACAATAATGGCCGACGAAATAATGAATTTTTCGTCGGCCATTGTGCGTATAGCCGACGACAATTTCATTATTTCGTCGGCCATAAGTTTTTTAAAAATAAATATTTTATTTTTTACCGAAAACGACAAAAGAATAGCCGACGAATACTAGGTTTTATTTCGTCGGCTATGATTAAAAAAAAACAAAAAATGAGCAGCTTCCATTTTCTATCACTGTCGACAAACCATTGCTTCATCCTTCAAATGCAAATGTGTCGTGAAATAAGATATGACCGAAATATTGAAAAACGTCTACGGTTGAAAAATGAGAAGATTCCGACAAAATCTGTGTGCCGAATATTGCGGTTAACTGTTTTTTACTGCCGTTTTCCTATTGGTAGCCTGACGGTCGGTAAATATTTTGAGGAAAATTGTTATACGATTAGTTGCGTCTCATCGATCTGAAACTATTCTCTGTTCATGATCAGGCAAAAAAACGTCATTTAGACGGGCCAATTTCCGTTTTAAAGCGTTTGGAGGTTTGACTCACCCGGTTGACCGTCCCGATCGAGCCTTCAACGTTGTCAGATGTAGTTAGATTTTTTTTCATACATGTATTTAATCTTAACGGTGATATCTGACGGTTGGAATCAGGGACGGAGCCAGAGTTCTAAAATACTCTGGGCTAGATTTTACTTTTATAAAAAAATTTCAAAATTATTATTATATAATTGATGAATGTAGCCAATATTTAAGTGACCAAAATGTAGCAAATGTTGGATTGTTTCAGGAAATTGATAAATGTCATGGTCTCCGGAAGATAATGATACTAGCGTGGACTTAAAGATTTTAAAAACCTTAATTAATGTTGCGTGTGAGAGCCTCAACCTACCATTTTTTAGCCATTTTTTATATGGGGTATAAGTATCACTCAAAAAAAACCTACTTATTTCATATATATATATATATATATAAGTACATAACCTATTATATTTGAAGAAGAAGAAAAAAACAAAAAAAGTCTCTGGGCTGTAGCCCATAGAAACTTGCACTATCATCCGTCCTTGGTTGGAATAGATTTTCCCAACTTTTAGATTCAAAATCGGAACATATGCACTAATGTTTCTTAACTTGTTTACTAAGTGTTTAAGTGAATGTATAGTTTGAAATAGTTACTATACGTAGACACTTCAAATGCAAATGTGTCGTGAAATAAGATATGACCGAAATATTGAAAAACGTCTACGGTTGAAAAATGAGAAGATTCCGACAAAGTCTGTGTGCCGAATATTGCGGTTAACTGTTTTTTACTGCCGTTTTCCTATGCGTAGCCTGATGGTCGGTAAATATTTTGAGGAAAATTTTTATAGGATTAGTTGCGTCTCATCGATCTGAAACTATTCTCTGTTGACGATCAGGCCAAAAAACGTCATTTAGACGGGCCAATTTCCGTTTTAAAGCGTTTAGAGGTTTGACTCACCCGGTTGACCGTCCCGATCGAGCCTTCAACGTTGTCAGATGTAGTTGGATTTTTTTTCATACATGTATTTAATCTTAACGGTGATATCTGACGGTTGGAATAGATTTTCCAAACTTTAAGATTCAAAGTCGGAACATATGCACTAATGTTCCTTAACTTGTTTACTAAGTGTTTAAGTGAATGTATAGTTTCAAATAGTTACTATACGTAGACTCTTCAAATGCAAATGTGTTGTGAAATAAGATATGACCGAAATATTGAAATACGTCTACGGTTGAAAAATGAGCAGATTCCGACAAAATCTGTATGCCGAATGTTGCGGTTAACTGTTTTTTACTCACGTTTTCCTATGGGTAGCATGACGGTCGGTAAATATTTTGAGGAAAATTTTTATACGATTAGTCGCGTCTCATCGATTTGAAACTATTCTCTGTTCAAGATAAGGCCAGAAAACATCATTTAGACGGGCCAATTTCCGTTTTAATTTATAGGGTTTAGAGGTTTGACTTCGTAGTTTGACCAAGAGTTTAGCCGACGAAATAAAATATTTCGTCTGCTAAACTTTTGCCATCCGCTTATTGTCCGCCGTTGGATGGCTCAGATCCAACGGCTGTGATTTTCCAAAGTATAGCCGACGAAATATTTAATTTCGTCGGCTAAACTCTAGTGATCCGCGCCTTTTCATTGTTCGCCGTTGGATGGGGGAGATCGGACGGTTGCTGAGCGCCTAAACTATGGCCGACGAGTTAATAGATTTCGTCGGCTATTCTTAAGTATAGCCGACGAATTAAAGCATTTCGTGGGCTATGCTTAAGTATAGCCGACGAAATCTTTTTAATTCGTCGGCTATACTATCGGGTATAAGTTTGTTGCAGCCGAACCCTAGCCTCCATTTGCTGCATTTTTCCAATCCGGCCCTCTTCCTCTTCGACGTGCAATCCGGCCCTCCTCCCTCTATCTCCTCCACGTCGGCAGCCCCGGCCCGGCCTCCTCCCTCTTCCTCCTCCAATCCGGCAGCCCCGCCCGGCACCTCCTCCCTCCTCCTCCACGTCGGCAGCCCCTTACCGGCCTCCTTCTCCTCTGCCCGATTTTTCCAGTAAGTTTTTTTTTTTTCATTTATGTTAATTAATTGTTAATTTAGTTATAATTGTTAATTTAAGTATAATTTATGTTAATTTATGTATTTATGTTAATTTAGGTATAATTTATGTATTTATGTTAATTTAGGTATAATTTAGGTATTTATGTTAATTTAGGTAAATTTTAGGTATTTATGTTAATTTATGTATAATTTAGGTATTTATGTTAATTTAGGTATAATTTAGGTATTTATGTTAATTTAGGTAAATTTTAGGTATTTATGTTAATTTACGTAAATTTTAGGTATTTATGTTAATTTATGTATAATTTAGGTATTTATGTCAATTTAGGTATAATTTAGGTATTTATGTTAATTTAGGTAAATTTTAGGTATTTATGCTAATTTAGGTATAATTTAGGTATTTATGTTAATTTAGGTAAATTTTAGGTATTTATGTTAATTTAGGTAAATTTTAGGTATTTATGTTAATTTCGATAAATTTTAGGTATTTATGTTAATTTAGGTAATTGTTTTCAAACTTATTTTAATTGTATCATTTATACGTATAAATTGGTTTTTTAATTATATAAATTGATAACTTAATTGTATAATTTAGCTTAATTATATATATAGCTTAATTATATTTAATTAGAATTTGTTATTTAATATAATATAATTTAATATGTTAGTATATAAATTGTTATATTAAAATATGTTAGTATTATTGGTTATTATATTAATTATAATTTTTTATTTAATATAATATAATTTAATATCAATTAATGTATTAATGTCTCGGGGTTTAGATGGCCGATGCATTAAGAAACCTATTCGGAGGCCGTCGTGGCGGCAGATCTAGAGGTTCTAGAAATTCCGGCGGTTCCGGAGACTCCGAGAGGACCGCTAGCCAGCCTGAGAGGACCACTAGCCAGCCGCGGAGGAGTGTAGATTCATCCCAGCCGCAGAGGACTGTGGATGCAGTCCAGCCGCGACGGAGTGTGAGTGCTCGGCACCAGACCCTTCTCCAGGCGGGGCGGCCGTCGAGCACTTCACTTCCGCCTGTCGGTCCTTCTGTGGCTCCGAGGTTTAGTCGGCAGCTGTTTCACGAGGAGATAGCTGCCGACGTTCCTCAGGTTCGTATGCCTGAGGTTCATCGGGAGCCGATGCCGAGTCCGACTGAGTCTGCTGCTGACTCGACTGAGGCTCCTACTCTCCCAAACCAGCTATTCCTCCCGTACAACATTCCGGCGATACCGAAGGTCGACTATCAGGGTGTGCCCTTATGGCCGGATATGTCTCAGTACGTTAGTGCTGCGGAGGCATACCGGCAGCAGCCATTTAAGGACCCTGACCACCTTATTTCGGCGAGGAGAAAAGGGAAGTCGACAGACGAGTCATCCACTTCAGGTAACGTTTGATTTTATTAATTAAATGTTTTATTAAAATTAACGCACTAATATTTAATTTTATTAACCAATCGTCGTTTTTGTGATAGGGACAGCCGCTAGCAGTTCACGGAGGAATACGAGAGGTGTCATCTGTTTTGACACGCTCAGGAAAACACTTGAGCGCAGCGGCAGGATTCAGATCAACGAACCTCCTAATCAGGAGGTTCAGGGGAAGAAAAAACGCGACTACTCGGGTTGCGTTGGGTCACTGATTAGGGACAGAGTCCCTATGTTGTGGCTCCGGTGGGCTGATGTGCCCTAAGAGATCAAGAGGGAGGTGAACATTGCCGCGTCGGTGAGTAATTTAAAAAATTTAATTTATTTATCGTAATATTTAATAATTTTCGGTATTATTACAATTGTAAAACTAATAAAATATTATTTTTCAGACATTCTTCGAGATTGCCGAACACAGGCGGGATTGGGCGGACAACCAGCAGAACTTGAGGTACGTTTGTTTTTATGATATTATAATTATCTTATAATTATTAATATTTTATGATATTAATAATATTTCTAATGCACTTTTGTTTTTTTCGTAGGTTCAAAGAGTGGAAGAACGAGCTGCGTTCCCACTATAACGAGTACGATCACCTTGGTCGTATGGGCACTCCCAGGGAGTTCGTGTTCCGGGAGTACGAGTGGCGTTGGTTGAAGACAGTAGACTTCAACAACCCAGTTATGCAGGTAAATACTAAACTTCAGTAAAAATGTTTATTTTGTTAATATTTTAATTATTAGTTTAATTATTTTATAATTATTACACTAATATTTTCTGATGCATTTTTCTAATATTTTATTATTTGTTTGAAGGAACGGTCTCGGATAAACTCTGCGAACCGCCGCCGGAACACAACCCCCCATCATGCTGGTTCACGGCCGTTTGCACAGTATCAGGAGGGGGCGCTCAGAGATCATCCTGATAGCAACCCGTACGTGGAGACGTTTAAGATCGCTTATCCACAAGCGACAGAACAGCTCGTAAGTCGTTCATTACAATTTTAAAATTTTAATTATTAATTTTACTTAATTATATATTTGTTATAATATTTTTTTTTTTTTCCCGTCCACTTAGGAGAGGGTCAACCGGGCCGAAGAAGAGGTGCTCCAGCAAGTAGTTCGGGAGACACAACCGAACATTTCAGAGGCAGATCTAGAAGAAGCCATGCGCCATGTCGACCGGTCCAGTGTCCAAACGGCAGCGAGGATCTTCGACGCAGCCTTTCCAAACCGGACAAACAACTTCTACTGTCGGGGTTTGGGAAGTTCTGGACTAGGGCTTCTGAAGACCACTAAGGGAGGTCAGAAGAAGGGAGGCGGGGAGAGCCAGCATATGAGGGGGGAAGTGCAGCGATTGGCCGCAGAATTGGCGACCTAGTCTCAGACAGTACAGGAGCTGCACCGCAGCACACAGCAGTATCAGGACGAGACGCGCCTCAGATCACAGCAGTATCAGTTGGATGTGGCCGGTTGGCATGCCGAATGCGAAAGAATTCGGCAACACAACTACGACGGCCAACAAAACTGGTGTTATGAGCTGTTCGCGGCACAACAACAAGGCCTTCCACCCCCGCCCCCGTTTCAGCGGTTAGCGGAACCTCCAATGCCTCAACCTCCCGTGTTCGGTCAGCAGGATGACGAGCCTGATGGAGAGCAGGATGCTGGGGATGACCTGCTGGACTTTAGTAGTTTAGGTGATGATTAGGGTTTAGGGTTTATGTATATTAGAACGAATTTAATGAAAATGGTATTTAGACGTGTTTCTTGTTGGAGCAAATGCATGGAATGTTTTTGTGATTTGCAGGTTGTTTGGACTGGTAATTTAGAAAATAATTTTTTTTTTTTTTTCCCAAATGTAAGAAAAGCCGACGATTTTTGGCATTATTTCGTCGGCTATAATAACTATAGCCGACGAATTTTACCTATTTTCGTCGGCTATAATATGTATAGCCGACGAAAATTACATTATTTCGTCGGCTATAACTAATTAATGCCTATTAAATATTAATATATTTCGAGGAAATAGCCGACGAAAATTAAGTATTTCGTCGGCTATTGTTAACAACCAATAGCCGACGAAAATTTATTAATTCGTCGGCTATAGGTTGTTAACATTAGTCGACGAAATACATAATTTTCGTCGGCTATACTTAATGAATTTCGTCAGCCATACTCGAAAATACCCGACGAAATTCTTCGGCAATTTGTCCCAGGTTTGGCCGACGAAAAATATTTTCGTCGGTACAGTCGTCGGCCATACTCTACTATAGCCGACGAATTCTTTTTTTTCGTCGGCCATTAGTATAGCCGACGGGGTTGTTCCGACGACGTATAGCCGACGAAAATTTCGTCGGCAGATGGTATAGCCGACGAAATATAAATATAACCGACGAAATTTTTTTCGTCGGCTATTCATCCGGATCTGGTAGTGTAATTTAATAATGTTATTTTAATTAGTGTTAAAATATATATAAATATGTTAATTAATGGTTGTTGATAGTGTAATGAACTTAAATAATGGTTGTTAATTAATGGTATATATATATATATATATATGAGTTGATGTTGATAATAATATATATTGTAATATATATATGTGTTAATTAATTTATTATTAATTAAAGTTATACATATATATTATTATCAGGCTATATATGGATCGAGATAAGAGTTGGATTTCGCTTCCAAGGAATGACCGACGATACACTACAGGAGTTGTGGATTTTATGCAGTTCGTCGAGGAAAATGGAAAGTTGAATTACCATTACTGCCCGTGCAAGAAATATAAGTGTCGCAGTGATATGTGTCGATTTCCGATTAGGACAGTATGAGAGCACCTAAAGAGTAATGGGTTTTGGCAGAAGTACACACGTTGGATATATCACGGTGAGCCATCATTAGATGGATCGCATGATCATGGGCAGTATTTTGAGGCGGGCAGTAGTAGTACATCCAACGATCCAACAATGACATTCGTCAACGACGTGTTTCCTTTTGAAAGCGGTGTACGTGGGGAACAATATATGCAGGACCCGGTGCAGCCGTTCCCACAAGTTGTCAACACTGCTGCCTTTGACAAGTACAACAAACTGATTGTATTGCAACAGACCCATGTGTCTTCAAGTTCTGAGAAGACAGTTCTTCAAAGTGTGATGGAGGTAATGAGGATTAAAGTCGAGACAAAAGGGAGCATCAGGCAAGTGGATGAATATCTACAGTACACTTCTTCGTTGTTGGAGGAGGGTCATCGTAATCCTACCAATCACCGTCAGGTCCGAAGTATCCTCAAAGATCTAGGGCTTTCCTACATTAAGATCCATGCATGCGCATTTGACTGCGTTCTCTTCTGGGGTGAAGATGCAGAAGGGAATGACCTTGCTAGCCTTGACGCATGTCCGATATGTCAGTCTGACCGATATAAGTTGACGGGAGCAGGCAATAGGAAACCTGTGAAAGTGCTTCGGTATTTTCCGTTGAGAGATAGGCTTGAGCGGTTGTACATGTCAGAAACCACCGCAAAAGCTATGAGGTGGCACGGTGAGCGGGACGCGGGAGACGCAGATATCATGACACACATCTCTGACGGAGCGGCTTGGAAGCATATAAACAATGAGTTTCCTTATTTTGCGTCAGATGTCAGAAACGTCAGGCTCGGGCTCTCAACCGACGGGTTCAACCCTTTCGGCACCATGAGTCTTTCATACAGTATATGGCCGGTGGTTTTGGTACCTTACAACCTTCCTCCGTAGTTGTGCATGAAGAAGGAATATAATATGTTGACGTTGTTGATTCCGGGGCCTGGTTACCCAGGGAAATGTCTCGATGTGTATATGAGACCATTGATTGAAGAGCTTAAGGTATTGTGGGACGTTGGTCATCCCACTTTTGACAAGTTCAAGCAGGAGACGTTCCACATGCATGCCATGGTTATTGGTACCATCAGTGATTTTCCTGCTTATGGGATGTTGTCGGGCAGCGTTGTTAGGGGATACAAGGCTTGTCCAGAGTGCCTCAGCGATTATGGGAGCACCCCTCATTGCAACAAGATATGCCGAATGGGTCATCGTGTGTTCCTTCTGGCGGATCACCACTGGCGTTACGAGTCCGCCGCATTTGATGGAACCGAAGAACACGGCCGTGCTCCCAGAAGATGGACAGGAAGAGAAATTTTAGCAAGACTTAATGAGTACGATTTTGGGCCCCTCAACAATCATCCCGATATTGTAGCGGAAATACCTGAAAGGCCTGAGGAGTACAAATTCTGGACACATAGGAGCATATTGTGGGAACTCCCGTACTGGTGTGAGTTGCTGATCCGTCACTTCCTAGACGTTATGCACATAGAAAAAAATGTTTTTGAAAGTGTGGTGGGCACAACGCTGAACTTGGAGGGGAAGACGAAAGACGGTCCTAAGGCTCACACTGATCTGCAAAACATGAATATCAGAAAACCACTATGGTTGAAACAAGGGAAGAGAAAAATGCCTCAAGCTCCTTACACCGTCAAGCCTGAGCATAAATCAGAAATTTTGCATTGGATAAGTCGGGCCAAGTATCCTTCAGGCTTTGCTGGAAATATAGCCAAGTGTGTCAACAGACAATGCAACAATCTGTACAGGTTGAAAAGTCATGACAATCATATCCTGCTACAACGTTTCTTCCCTGTTTTCATTCGACCGTTCCTTCCCCGTCACGTTGTGGAGCCGTTAGTAGCGTTGGCAAGATTTTTCCAGAAGCTATGCACACGAGAAGTGAGAAAATCCGACCTCCGGGAAATGCAACAAGACATCGTTCATATCATGTGTAAATTTGAGATGATATTTCCTCCAAATTTTTTCGACATCATGCCTCACCTCATGATCCATCTTCCTCGGCAGTTGTTGCTTACCGGTCCTGTGCACTTCACTTGGATGTATCCGATGGAAAGGTACGTATTTTACACCTTATGTTAATTTCCTCATCAATATATGTGATATAGTGTTAATGTATTATCATAACACTTTAAAAACTTGATTTATAGGCAACTTGGACAATACGGTGGTTTTGTCCAAAACAGATCCGCACCTGAAGGATGTATAGCTGAAGCATATATTGTGCACGAGTGCGTCACCTACATGAAGCTGTATTTCGGAGCGTTACAGGAAAGCATACCGGAAGATGTACCGTCACAGTTCAATCTTTCCATACTCTCCGACGATGTTGTACTCGGTGGAAACATGCCAGTTTCCTACAAGTTGAAAGATTATGAGGTAGCCATTGCACATTGGTGGGTACTAATCAACTGTCCAGAAGTTCAGTTTTGGAAGGACATACATCTACGCTGTGAAGGAGTAGCAGGTGATGTCGATTACCACAACCAGACATTCGCAGAGTATTTCGGCCGCTGGGTACGTACCTTTAACACTATTCTATACGTGTTCATATATTATTGTGTATATTTATTCATATTTATAGTTCATTCTGATGGTTGCAGATGGACCTTATTGAAAATGATAATCACCCAAATTGGTCGCACGAACTCAGACTTTTAGCGAGGAGACCGGTCTATTCAAAAGTTTATGCGACGTGCAAGGTGAATGGTGTGTTATTTCGATGTGAAGACAGAGACCTCAGACTGAAAACACAAAATTCAGGGGTTATGACACATGGTGGGGATGGTCGAGTTAACTATTACGGTGTTCTCCATTCAGTTGTGGAACTGCATTACGGGGAAGGCATGAAAGTGCACCTTTTCAAGTGTAGATGGTTTGACACACGGCCGCAGAGCATGAAAACCGATCAATACGGCCTAAGTTCTGTGAACACTAGTACATCATAGTATGAGGACGACCCGTTCGTTTTAGCCACATGGGTGAAACAAGTGTTTTATCTTGATGATCTCCCCAAGGCTGACCCGTGGAAAGTAGTCAACACTATCCACCATCGCAACATTTACCGGGCGTCTACACTTGGAGTGGCTGAAGAGAACGAGGAAGGGGGCACCGCGTATCAAGAGCCCAACTCAAACGGTATTCCTGACTCCTCTTTTATTCGCCTACACACGCCGGTGCAAGTTCGCCGAGAAGAGCCACTGCTTGTTGATGTTGATCCAAATGAAGAAACTAACGAGGACTCTAGTGGTGAGGAAAGACATAGATTACCCCTATCGAGCAATTCAGAAACCGAAGAAGACTCATCCGATGATTCCGATTACAATCCGACGGATTAAGTAATTTAAATGATGTAATCCTTTCATTTGTAATCAACTCATTTCTAATGAACGGGCGTGGGGATGAGCCTCCCAGCTAGGCTGGGTTCCAAACCCCTTAAAAAAAAATTTGAAATATGTTGACTGTTGGGTTTCTGGTTTTTTATGTTAAATTTTGGTTATATGTGAACAGGACATCGGAATAGGAGAGGTGTAAAACCACTGATTTTTTTGGTTTTTTTTCTTCAGAGAATAGCCGACGAAAAATGCATTATTTCTTCGGCCATTACAATAATGGCCGACGAATAATGTATTTTTTGTCGGCTATACGTTTTTTAAAAATAATTATTTTACGAATAATGGCCGACGAAAATTAAGTATTTCGTTGGCCATAAGTTTTCTAAAAATAATTATTTTACGAACAATGGCCGACGAAAATTAAGTATTTCGTCGGCCATAAGTTTTTTAAAAATAATTATTTTATTTTTGACCGAAAACGACAAAAGAATAGCCGACGAGTACTAGGTTTTATTTCGTCGGCTATTATTAAAAAAAAACAAAAAAATTTAGCTTCCATTTTCTATCACTATCGACAAACCATTGCTTCATCCTTCAAATGCAAATGTGTCGTGAAATAAAATATGACCAAAATATTGAAAAACGTGTACGGTTAAAAAATGAGAAGATTCCGACAAAATCTGTGTGCCGAATATTGCAGTTAACTGTTTTTTACTGCCGTTTTCCTATGGGTAGCCTGACGGTCGGTAAATATTTTGAGGAAAATTTTTATACGATTAATTGCGTCTCATCGATCTGAAACTATTCTCTGTTGAAGATCAGGCCAAAAAACGTCATTTAGACGGGTCAATTTCTGTTTTAATGCGTTTAGAGGTTTGACTCACCCGGTTGACCGTCCCGATCGATCCGTTAACGTCGTCCGATCTAGTTGGATTTTTTTTCACACATGTATTTAATCTTAACGGTGATATCTGACGGTTGGAATAGATTTTCCCAACTTTTAGATTCAAAATCGGAACATATGCACTAAGGTTCCATAACTTGTTTACTAAGTGTTTAAGTTAATGTATAGTTTCAAATAGTTACTATACGTAGACTCTTCAAATGCAAATATGTCGTGAAATAAGATATTACCGAAATATTGAAATACGTCTACGGTTGAAAAATGAGCTGATTCCGACAAAATCTGTGTGCCGAATGTTGCGGTTAACTGGTTTTAACTTCCGTTTTCCTATGGGTAGCCTGACGGTCGGTAAATATTTTGAGGAAAATTTTTATACGATTAGTTGCGTCTCATCGATCTGAAACTATTCTCTGTTGGAGATCAGGCAAAAAAACGTCATTTAGAAGGGCCAATTTCCGTTTTAAAGCGTTTAGAGGTTTGACTCACCCGGTTGACCGTCCCGATCGAGCCTTTAACGTCGTCAGATGTAGTTGGATTTTTTTTCATACATCTATTTAATCTTAACGGTGATATCTGACGGTTGGAATAGAATTTCCCAACTTTTAGATTCAAAATCGGAACATATGCACTAAGGTTCCTTAACTTGTTTACTAAGTGTTTAAGTTATGTATAGTTTCAAATAGTTACTATACGTAGACTCTTCAAATGCAAATGTGTCGTGAAATAAGATATGACCGAAATATTGAAATACGTCTACGGTTGAAAAATGAGCAGATTCCGACTAAATCTGTGTGCCGAATGTTGCGGTTAACTGTTTTTTACTCAAGTTTTCCTATGGGTAGCCTGATGGTCGGTAAATATTTTGAGGAAAATTTTTATACGATTAGTCGCGTCTCATCGATTTGAAACTATTCTCTGTTGAAGATAAGGCCAGAAAACGTCATTTAGACGGACCAATTTCCGTTTTAATTTATAGGGTTTAGAGGTTTGACTTCGTAGTTTGACCAAGGTTCGTCGGCTAAACTCTTGCGATCCGCTTATTGTCCGCCGTTGGATGGCTCAGATCCAACGGCTGTGATTTTCCAAAGTATAGCCGACGAAATATTTAATTTCGTCGGCTAAACTCTGGTGATCCGCGCCTTTTCATTGTTCGCCGTTGGATGGGGGAGATCGAACGGCTGCTGAGCGCCTAAACTATAGCCGACGACATTCAAAGAATAGCCGACGAATTAAAAATTTCGTCGGCTATTCTTAAGTATAGCCGACGAATTAAAGCATTTCGTCGGCTATACTTAAGTATAGCCGACGAAATCTTTTTAATTTGTCGGCTATACTATCGGGTATAAGTTTGTTGCAGCCGAACCCTAGTCTCCATTTGCTGCATATTTCCATAATCTCCGTTCCGGGCCGCTCGCCTCGTCGTCCTCCTCCCTCTTCCTCCTCGAATCCGGCAACCCCCTCCTCCCTCTTGCTCCTCCAATCCGGCAGCCTCCCTCTTCCTCCTCCAATTCGATCGGCCGGCCCTCCCTCTTCCTCCTCCAATCCGTACGGGCTCCCTCTTCCTCCTCCAATCCAGCCTCTTCAAATCCGGCCGGCCTCCTCCTCCCTTCTATCTTCTAATCGGCAGTAAGTTTTTTTTTTTTTATTATTTATGTTAATTAATGTTAATTTAGATATAATTTAGGTATTTATGTTAATTTAGGTATAATTTAGATATTTATGTTAATTTAGGTAAATTTTAGGTATTTATGTTAATTTAGATAAATTTTAGGTATTTATGTTAATTTAGGTATAATTTAGGTATTTATGTTAATTTAGGTATAATTTACGTATTTATGTTAATTTAGGTAAATTTTAGGTATTTATGTTAATTTAGATAAATGTTAGGTATTTATGTTAATTTAGGTATAATTTAGGTATTTATGTTAATGTAGGTATAATTTACGTATTTATGTTAATTTAGGTATAATTTACATATTTATGTTAATTTAGGTAAATTTTAGGTATTTATGTTAATTTAGGTAATTGTTTTCAAATTTATTTTAATTGTATAATTTAGGTGTAATTGTATAATTTATACGTATAAATTGGTTTTTTTATTATATAAATTGATAACTTAATTGTATAATTTAGCTTAATTATATATATAGCTTAATTATATTTAATTAGAATTTGTTAATTAATATAATATAATTTAATATGTTAGTATATAAATTGTTATATTAATATATGTTAGTATTATTGGTTATTATATTAATTAGAATTTGTTATTTAATATAATATAATTTAATATCAATTAATGTATTAATGCCTAGGGCTTTAGATGGCCGATGCATTAAGAAACCTATTCGGAGGCCGTCGTGGCTCTAGATCTAGAGGTTCTAGGAATTCCGGCCGTTCCGCAGACTCCGAGAGGACCGCTAGCCAGCCTGAGAGGACCACTAGCCAGCCGCGGAGGAGTGTAGATTCATCCCAGCCACAGAGGACTGTGGATGCAGACCAGCCGCGACGGAGTGTGAGTGCTCGGCACCAGACCCTTCTCCAGGCGGGGCGGCCGTCGAGCACTTCACTTCCGCCTGCCGGTCCCTCTGTGGCTCCGAGGTTTAGTCGGCAGCTGTTTCACGAGGAGATAGCTGCCGACGTTCCTCAGGTTCGTATGCCTGAGGTTCATCGGGAGCCGATGCCGAGTCCGACTCAGTCTGCTGCTGACTCGACTAAGGCTCCTACTCTCCCAAACCAGCTATTCCTCCCGTACAACATTCCGGCGATACCGGAGGTCGACTATCAGGGTGTGCCATTATGGCCGGATATGCGGAGGCATACCAGCATCAGCCATTTGAGGACACTGACCACCTTATTTCGGCGAGGAGAAAAGGGAAGTCGACAGACGAGTCATCCACTTCAGGTAACATTTGATTTTATTAATTAAATGTTTTATTAAAATTAACGCACTAATATTTAATTTTATTAACCAATCGTCATTTTTGTGATAGGGACAGCCGCTAGCAGTTCACGGAGGAATACGAGAGGTGTCATCTGTTTTGACACGCTCAGGAAAACTGTTGAGCGCAGCGGCAGGATCCAGATCAACGAACCTCCTAATCAGGAGGTTCAGGGGAAGAAAAAACGCGACTACTCGGGTTGCGTGGGGTCACTGATTAGGGACAGAGTCCCTATGTTGTGGATCCGGTGGGCTGATGTGCCCCAAGAGATCAAGATGGAGGTGAACATTGCCGCGTCGGTGAGTAATTTAAAAAATTTAATTTATTTATCGTAATATTTAATAATTTTCGGTATTATTACAATTGTAAAACTAATAAAATATTATTTTTCAGACATTCTTCGAGATTGCCGAACACAGGCGGGATTGGGCGGACACCCAGCAAGGCTTGAGGTACGTTTGTTTTTATGATATTATAATTATCTTATAATTATTAATATTTTATGATATTAATAATATTTCTAATGCACTTTTGTTTTTTTCGTAGGTTCAAAGAGTGGAAGAACGAGCTGCGTTCCCACTATAACGAGTACGACCACCTTGGTCGTATGGGCACTCCCAGGGAGTTCATGTTCCGGGAGTACGAGTGGCGTTGGTTGAAGACAGTAGACTTCAACAACCCAGTTATGCAGGTAAATACTAAACTTCAGTAAAAATGTTTATTTTGTTAAAATTTTAATTATTAGTTTAATTATTTAATAATTATTACACTAATATTTTTTGATGCATTTTTCTAACATTTTATTATTTGTTTGAAGCAACGTTCTCGGATAAACTCTGAGAACCGCCGCCGGAACACAACCCCCCATCATGCTGGTTCACGGGCGTTTGCACAATATCAGGAGGAGGCCCTCAGAGATCATCCTGATAGCAACCCGTACGTGGAGACGTTCAACATCGCTTATCCACGAGCGACAGAACAGCTCGTATGTCGTTAATTACAATTTTAAAATTTTAATTATTAATTTTACTTAATTATATATTTGTTATAATATTAATTTTTTTTTCCCGTCCACTTAGGAGAGGGTCAACCGGGCCGAAGAAGAGGTGTTGCAGCAAGTAGTTCGGGAGACACAACCGAACATTTCAGAGGCAGATCTGGAAGAAGCCATGCGCCATGTCGACCGGTCTAGTGTCCAAACGGCAGCGAGGATGTTCGACGCAGCCTTCCCAAACCGGACAAACAACTTCTACTGCCGGGGTTTGGGAAGTTCTGGACCAGGGCTTCTGAAGACCACTAAGGGAGGTCAAAAGAAGGGAGGCGGGGAGAGCCAGCATATGAGGGGGGAAGTGCAGCGATTGGCCGCAGAATTGGCGACCTCGTCCCAGACAGTACAGGAGCTGCGCCGCAGCACATAGGAGTATCAGGAGGAGATGCGCCGCAGAACACAGCAGTATGAGGCGGAGATGCGCCGCAGATCACAGCAGTATCAGTTGGATATGGCCGGTTGGCATGCCGAATGCGAAAGAATTCGGCAACACAACTACGACGGCCAACAAAACTTGTGTTATGAGCTGTTCGCGGCACAACAACAAGGCCTTCCACCCCCGCCCCGTTTCAGCGGTTAGCGGAACCTCCAATGCCTCAACCTCCCGTGTTCGGTCAGCAGGATGACGAGCCTGATGGAGAGCAGGATGCTTGGGATGACCTGCTGGACTTTAGTAGTTTAGGTGATGATTAGGGTTTTGGGTTTATGTATATTAGAACGAATTTAATAAAAATGGTATTTAGACGTGTTTCTTGTTGGTGCAAATGCATGGAATGTTTTTGTGATTTGCAGGTTGCTTGGAATTGTAATTTAGAAAATAATTTAATTTTTTTTTTCCCAAATGTAAGAAAAGCCGACGATTTTGGCATTATTTCGTCGGCTATAATAACTATAGCCGACGAATTTTACCAATTTTCGTCGGCTATAAGTTGTATAGCCGACGAAAATTACATTATTTCGTCGGCTATAACTAATTAATGCCTATTAAATATTAATATATTTCGAGGAAATAGCCGACGAAAATTAAGTATTTCGTCGGCTATTGTTAACAACCTATAGCCGACGAAAATTTATTAATTCGTCGGCTATTAGTTGTTAACAATAGCCGACGAATTAATAAATTGTCGTCGGCTATACTTAATGAATTTCGTCGGCCATACTCTACTATAGCCGACAAATTTGTTTTTTTCGTCGGCCATTAGTATAGCCGACGGGGTTGTTCCGACGACGTATAGCAGACGAAAATTTCGTCAGCAGATGGTATAGCCGACGAAATATAACCATAGCCGACGAAATTTTTTTCGTCGGCTATTCA
Organism: Potentilla sterilis; assembly: GCA_963682095.1. Taxonomy (NCBI): domain Eukaryota; kingdom Viridiplantae; phylum Streptophyta; class Magnoliopsida; order Rosales; family Rosaceae; genus Potentilla; species Potentilla sterilis. Next base: position 48,442,362 of record OY821758.1, on the reverse strand, counting down.
TCCGGATCTGGTAGTGAATTTAGCTAGCTAGTCGGTCGAGCTATGTATTTTATAACACCAAGAGCTCACCAACTACATCAAATTCAACTAGCATGCATGATTATTAGTAGGTAAGAAACACCAAATGGCTTCAAATTTTTTATTAAACGAAGCAACATATAACATATAATATATATATATATATATATATATATATATATATATATATATATATATATAGTGTTTCTCTGCTGCTGACGTCCGCACTGTGCGAATTAGTCGTAAACGGCCGCCGCACGCCGACGACGGCGAGGATGCTGTGGGTCGCGCTCCTCCCTTCCCTGCGCTCCTGTCTGTGTCGGCCGGAATCTGTAAAATTCAAGTTTCTGGATAGCAACTTGAAAAATCCTTGAATTTTGCAGATTTCTGCAGGCGCTGGAGCTCCGGCCGACACAAACAGGAGCGTAGGGAGGAGAGGAGCGCGACCAGCAGCATTCGCGCCGTCGTCGGCGTGCGGCGGCTGCCGTTTGTAGCGAATCCTCACGGTGCGGACGTCCGCACCTGAGAATGTCCGTATATAGATATACACACACACACACACGCTTTCTCAGCTAAGGACCTCCGCACCAATCCTTATGGTGCGGATTTGATATTTTGACTAATTTTTCGATTTAATTTTTACTTCCACCGTCTAGTCTTTAAGTACTCATGTATATATAATCTCTGCAAATTTTCAGCCAATTTGATAACTATTAGCATATCAAACTGCATTTTAAAACAAATGGACAGACTGCATTTTATCAAAACTGAATCGTTCATGTTTATGATAGGAAATCGCACTTTTGTATGCCTTAACGATTATCAAATTGGCTGAAATTTTGCAGACATGATCTATATATGATTACCTAAAGACTAGACGGTGGAGATGTAAAAATTCAATAAAAAAAATTAGTCAAAATATCAAATCCGCACCATAAAGATTGATGTGGAGGTTCTTAATAAAAAAAGGCATATATATATATATGTATATATATATGCTGATTTCACAATAAGCATCATTGATATATATCATAATCTAGAAAACAAGACTTCACTATCAGTTCATAGCTGTACATCACTGGTCCATATATTTAAAACTAACTTTTCATGTAAAATAAACTAATTAAGAAGTTAATGTCAGCTAAAACAGCCATAATTGCTTACCTTTGTTAACATATTTAAGTAAATGTGGCTATTTTTTATTTTTTTTCATAGAAATATGATTCAAAGGTTGAACATTCATTTTTGAGTTTGATACAGCTGGAAGACTTCAGAAAGACTTGAGAACTGTTTAAAAGAAAATACAGCTGGAAGTTGCAAAGCATGTGAGGACCCATTTATTTAATTTTGATAAATACTTTGTATTAAACAACAAACGCTAATCGATGAAAAACAAAAAGCAACTCATCATAATCAATGAAAAAATGCGCACTATATAGAATTCTGTGTGTGAGGCACTTGGTCATAATCTATTGAAGAAAGACTTCAGAATTGTTTGACTAGACTTTGTATTATTGCAATACTGCTGAGTGCTGAGTACTGTCTCACACTTTGCTCTGTCCTGTCTTTCATGAAAACCTTTGTTCCATGATCTAAGCCAAATCCCCAGAAAAACAGCTCCCATTGAGCTGATTGTTTTCATTTATCCTACTATTTCCGGCCAACTGTAGGTAGTTCATTGTTTCTATGGTTCTTAAATAACTGTTGAATTTTAATTTTCAGCTTTGTTCTTGCTTTGATTTGATTGTTCATTTTGCCTTTACTTTCTCTTTAATTAGTCGGATTGTGTGTCTCACTTAGGAGTATCGAAGGCGACGAAATCTACATCTTGTTTGCAACCAGAGTAGTTTGAGTTCTTAGTTCCTCATTTTTTCACAAGAAGGATTCCCATATTCAAAGTGAAGGAATTTAGAGACTGGAGTTATTGATCATCAATCATATATAAACCAAAGAGATAAGGTACATCTTAAATTTCCAATTTTCAGTCTCATTTGCTATTTCATTTGTCTGTATACTTTTTTATTTATGTAATCTTTAATATAGAAAAGCAAAATCATGAGAACAATTTCCATCCCAGCTGCGTTGGGACCATGGGAGATAATTACACCAAACAGATCCAGGATTAAGATGGTCTGAATTTATGATTTCATTCTCTACTACAAAATTCATAAGTGATATTTAAACCAAAGAGACAAGGTACATCCTTTAATTCCGATCTTCAATTTGATATGCTAATTTCATTTTAGGGTAATACAGATCTGATTTCTTTCTTCCATTTTACTCTGCTATTTAAGTTCTAGTCCTTTGACTTTTTGGTTAATCATATATACATATTTTTGATATATTAATGCAAATAATATCTTTCTATTACATATTTCTAACGAAATGCAGAATCTATGTGATCTCAAAATAACTGGAGAATTTATTCCCACTGCCAATTACTCATTTAACCAGAAGAACTGAAACTTATGTTTGAAATTATATGCTTAGATGGGTCCAAAATAAAACCACCACACCAAATGACTTGAAAACATTTACCATCTTGAGTAAAGTTGGCCAATAATTACTTAAAAATATATGTGTTTATATATTGACATATATATATATATATATATATATATATATATGAACGTGATGTAGAATAAATACAATAAAGTAGAGAGTAATAAAAAAGATATATTTATTTATCAATAAGTGTCTGTATTTATAGAGAATTACAGAGTACCTTTCAGGTAGGTAGTAGGAAACCTATATGGAATAGTAAACCTACATAGACTAGGCCAAGGCACACATCTGTGAGATTTCTTTCAACTCTCCCCTTTGTGTCGTGTGTCTAGTGATGATGCTCATGGTGTTGACTCGTTAAAAACCTTTCACTAAGTAACAGTAAAAACCTGTAGGAAAAATAAATCTTTAGTAAAAAAAAAAAAAAAAGAGCGCAACGCACCAACATGTGGGATAGACTCTCCTGATGTCTACATCTCTCCCTGATCATTACATTAATCAAAAGAGACGCTTATTAGACATAAATGATGCACTCAATGTTGTCTCGTTAAAAACCTTGCCAAGTAACAAAAACCTCATGGGTGAAAAATAACATTTGTCGAAGAACAAAAAGAGTACAACGCACCCTTCACATTTGAAAGTGATATGTAATTTGCCTGACTTCCTTGAATGTCTGCACCTCCCCCTATTTCTTACCTTAATCATGGGAGCTTTGAAAAGTGTAGCATATCAATTCTTTTAATTGTATTACAAATGTGGCATTAGGTAATGATTGAGTAGATTTTTCTGTATGTCCTCAAGTCTAATCAATTTTACTTTGATCTTGAGGAGAAGGCTGCTTGAGAACTCAAATATAAGTTCGCGTTGAAAATCAGATTCATACACAGTATGACCTTCGTGTACTTAAACAGTCATAAATTTGTCTAAAAAAAAATATGGACGAATTGTAAGATGATTAGGGAACTGCACAACTGTAGCTTTTTAACCATATATGATTCATAACCAAGTTCGTCCCGAGCTGATCACAAACCTCTATAAAAATTGACTGATATGTAATTCTTGGACATATCCAATCTACTTTACTAAAATAGCCATAACTCACTCAATATGACAAATATAATCGAATGGTTGGTGTCCCTGGATAGGATACATAAACCTTTCCAATGGTACCGTTTTTACCATTTTCCGATGAGTGAGCTGCCTTGTAGGTCCCGTCAAAGTTAACCTATGAAACTTGATAGAATTCTGACTTTGATTTTGATGTGTTTTCCTTACACATAGCTAGTAACGGCGTGAATATTATCCATTCTATCATGTCGTTTTCAATGTAGGGATTGAATAAGCCGAAATCTATTAAACCTTTTGAAAGAATCTCTTTATGTCATTCCATTGGCGTTGTGTGGACGCAGAGGTCGAGTATTGTATGTAGTGTTAAGGACAATAATACGCCATTATACTCATATAGAGAATTTCCACTCCCAACACTTATTTATCGTCTTCTTTAAGAGGAAACAAATCTCTCTTATCCAGTAAAGACTTCGACTGATCATTAGAGTATATATAGGCCTCAGTTTATCCTTTAGAGTGCCTAAGACGGTTGATGGATAAGCACCACCTGTACAGTCCTCGAGTTCCTTCAAGTCCTTGTCTCCCCAAAATCTTTTTTATTCATAACTTCGGATTGTCGACACATAGTAATATCTTTTAGTTTCATCAAGAGTCTATGTAAATCAAGAATAAACACCCAATAGTATAATTCACTATATCTCTTTCCAATCAAGTAGTTACTTAGCGTGGTCTATGGCCACTTGATTTGGGATGAAGTCCAGTTAGGTCCCTACAGAGATATGTTGTGACCACGTTCATAAACTGCATGTTCAGTGTTACGGAAACTACCAAACTGACAAGGTAGTATAGTGCAATTACATCCATTATGAGAGCATATCTCATCGTAGTCGATACCAAGACGTTTTGTGAGAGACCTTGCGCCATAAGGTTAGTCTAAACTATTTTTCTCACTACACTTTCTAACAAAGACATATCTGATAGGGTTTACACTTGTAGTGTAGGCGTCACCTACTCAAAGACTTATCTCTTTGTTTAAACTGGATCGTATCTTTCCATTTCGGCCAATCTACTACGTTGGTATTTTCAACGAAGTATGGTTCGATATTAGACTCATTATCTCATATCCTCATGTACACTAATGTAATTTGTAGAGATCACTATATTCTTAAGGATTGATCGAGGCACCCTCCATTGATCATAATCCAGAATTATCTCATGAGACAGATTTGAGTATCATTGATCCGTGGGTCAAGTTGTGCCAAACTTGCGTTCTTCCTTGGTGAGTAGTTGTCGAACTTAATGGTCTCCCTCGTTCCCTTGAGGAGCCATGGCCTATGACGTCATGTAGCCACTTTTATGGCGTCACCATGCCATCATACATGGTGTTGGCACAATGTTCAATTCCCTTTGGTAGCGCCATGTTCTCTGGATAGAACAATAATCCCTGCAAGCATGTTTGTAGCGGGTTTATATGACCTCGTCACTTTCTAGATATCTGTAAACGAGTCAAGCATCGAATCTGTTACATTCTGGAGGTCGAGTATTTCACATTCACATTGTGATGTGTGAGGATCATAATGGGAAACAGTGGGGACAAATCACGATAATTCCTATCATTCGACTTGAGCATTCTTGTTTTTATCTCCCCCTAAAGACGGGAAGATTGTCTCATTTAAGTGACAATTCACAAGTATAATGGTAAAGAGATCGTCAGTCAAGGTTTCTACATAAGCGGACATAGTTGGATGTTCCTATCCAACATAAATACTTATTCATCTCAAAATATCCATTATTATGCGCTATAACGACGCAATTTGGCACATCTAGCAAAGCTCAATGATTGAAGATCCGTTTCAATCATTGTGAGCTCAAGGGTTGCAAGTCCCTTTGAATTCTGATACATATTTCACTAATTTTTAGTGAAAAGTTCAATTATGGTGGGCATACGTGAAGAAAATTTAAGATTTGAAAGTCGATAAACCAAGATACGTTATGGTCATAAAGTCGATGCTCAATTATGAAAATACCATTATCACAATGTTTGTCCTCGCGGTAGTAAAGATACTGCTATCACTAAGGATGCCCAAAGTTCCATGTTACAAAAAGGTGAAATGAAGAAGAAGGCGAATGCCCGAAGTAAAGTAAATTAAATTACTTGAAAGCAGCAACTTTAATATAAAAGTATTTGGCAATAAAAGTATCTGCCAATTTGCCAACTAAACTGCGTTTGAAGAGAAGTTGCTCTTGTATTGCATGCTTGATTCTATGTGTGTGCAGAGAAGTTGCTTCCTCAATTTCGTCATGATCCCTTGTAAGATAAATTTCATGAAAAATAAAATCAGGTGGTTAAATTCATATTATCATAAATAGTAAAATGATGAAATAATTAAATAAATAACTTGTTTTACCTGTTCGTAAAAAACTTTTTACCTAGAGGAGCAAATTTACCAATTTTGCCCCTGCCCCTTGTATATTCGTCGGGTCGGACCATGGAATCGGGTTGGCACGCAAATCGAGGAGAAGTCGTCGGTGAGACTCGGGTTGTCAGGGCTTCAATATTTGAATCCAGATTCTATGCCTAAAAATACAACTCAAGCTTTTGAGAGCTAAAGTTTGATAACGTGATGTACGAGAGCTACAATAAAGTAGAGAGCAATGAAAGATATATATTTATTTAGGACAAAATACTTGTTACTCCCTATACTATGCACCAAAACACAGTTTTGTCCTTAAGTTTTCAAATTAAACTGAATCATCCTAATCTTTCAATTGTCAACACTTTAGTCCATTCCGTCAAATAAATCCATTAATAGGAAACTTTAGGTGTTAAAATGATCAAAATACCCCTGCTGAAAATCTTTTTTATTTTTCCATTTCTCTTTTAAATTTTTGTTGGGGTCAAATTAAGTATCTCTCTATATATAATTATATAATTATATATATATAAACCAACAGTATAACAATAATATCAAACAAAAAAGAGTTGATGAAAAAAAAAATTGATTTTGAAAACGGGGGTATTTTTATCATTTTAGAAATTTAACGGAATATTTTGACGGTCATGTAACGGAATGGACTAAAGTTTTAAAAAATGAGAGATTATGGATGTTTCAGTTTAATTTGAAAACTCATGAACAAAACTGTTTTTCAGTACACAGTATAGGGGGTAACAAGTATTTGTCCATTTATTTATCAATAAGTCTCTCTATTTACAGAAAATTACTGAGTACCTTTTAGGTAGCTAGGTAGAAGGAAACTTATATCTATATGAAATAGTAAACCTATCACTATATGGAACTATTGTTCCTAATCTTACAATATATATACTCACATATGTGAGATTTCCTTCAACAAAACGAAAAATAAAATAGATTCACGACCCTCATATTATAAAAAGGAACAAAAAGAACATTCTCAGTTTCTTTTACAATGAAAATGTCAAATTCATTAGTAAAAAGAAGGATTTCAAAAGATAGATGTAGAAATTACATTATAAATGAAATATACAACAATAAAACATCTTAGATAAAACCTAGCAGACCAATAGCTGATGTAAATCAGGCTTTTTAGACATAACTATGACAGATCATGAAAATGAAAACTTCAGTAAATATAAATAGGATATGACGGATCATGAAAATGAAAACTTCAATAAATATAAATAGGATATGACCGTCCATATGCATCATCCTTGTATATCCTGTAATCTATTTTATCAATATGATGATAGGCCATCAAAGTGAAATATTTTTTATAGTGCAATTGGTGATATGACCAACAAATAAGCTTCCATCTTAAATAAAAAATGTCAATTAGAGGGTAAATCTTCCATCTAAGTACATGTACCAGAGTACCCCAACTCAAGGGCCATCTTAACAAACAAATTAGAAGCAAACCAAGTCACGAACCCTACCCAATTTCATCTAATCGGCAATGCTACACTGCCGCGAACACTTAGGAGCATAAGTCATTCAGCCACACTCCTAAAGATGCTCAAGGCATTTGAATAAAATTTAACATTAGAATAACTTTTCAGTAAAAGGTGAATCGAACTAGACGCTTGAATGTGAATGAGGTGAATTTGAGAGAAGACTTTTGGTGTAAAAACTTGTTACTTTGAAATTTTGAATACCATATATAGTAAATTCCATTTCTAAAGCAAGTTTCTGGGGTTCAAAAGTATTGTCCAAGTATTGTTAACGGATTTTGTTAGGCAAAACATAATTTTTTTTTTACTTTTTTGCCCTCTAAATATTAAATAACGTTCAATAAATTTTTCTGTCTCAGGACAAATACGTCAAATTACATAAAATGATAAATTTAAATAAATATAAAAATAAAATAGAAAACAATTTTATCTGCCACTTTTCTCTCACGTTCCTCAAACTACTCAATTCAAATTTAAATAAAAAAGTAGAACAGTTTATCCAGTATTTCAGTAACTACAAATTTCTGTTCTTCACACCCATAGGTGTGTTTGTGGCTAGTAAATAAAATAAAAAAAGTTACTCATTTTTATTCAATAGAGAAGTTATTGGTTTTTAGATTTTTTTTTTGTTCGTTTTAATTTTTTTTTTTTTTCAGTAACAATCATGGCGTTTCTTATTGATATTGGTACCGGACTTGTTGGAAAACTTGTGGACTACACGGTTTTATCAGTTGGACGTCAAGTGGGTTATCTAATCTACTACAATCGAAACGTCAAAAGTCTAGAGGATCAAGTGGATGACTTGGTCGCTGCTAGTCAGAGTGTGGAGCAAAGGGTTGCTGCGGAAAAGAAAAACATAAGAGAAGTTGAAGTCCCAGTTTACAAATGGTTGACTGATGTCGAAAAGATCACAGGAGAGGCAAAAGAGATCTTAAATGAAGAACATGTAAAGAAGAAGTGGCTTTGTGGATTATGTCCTAATTTAGTGGTTCGTCATCAGCTAAGTCGGAGATCAACAAAATTGGTATCCGACGTTGCTGAACTCTATGGGAAAAAAGACTTCAGCACTTTTGCCCATGCTGCTACCCCACAAGATGTACCCACTAAAGATTATGAAGCCTTCGGTTCGAGGACTTCGGTTGTGAACCAAATAATGGATGTTCTGAGAAATAGTCCCGATATTGACATGATAGGAGTGTACGGGTTTGGTGGCGTCGGAAAGACCACACTTGTCAAAGAAGTTGCCAGGCAAGCTACCGGAGACAAAACATTATTCGACGATGTGGCTTTGATACTAGATGTAAAACAGAATCCAAGCATCCAAAGAATTCAACAAGAAATTGCTGAGAAGTTGGGTCTGGACCTTCCTGAAAGTGAGACTACTGCTGGAAGAGCACGTCGTCTATCTGGCAGAATAAAAGATCAAAAGACTCTGGTAATTTTAGATGATGTGTGGGAAAGAATTGATTTGGAGGCTGTGGGACTTTCTGGTGTGGCGAATTGTAAAGTATTGTTGACATCAAGATCTCGAGAAGTATTATCCGGTGAGATGCATACACGGAAAGAGTTTCCACTTGATATTTTAGGGGAAGAAGAAACTTGGGATTTGTTCAGAAAAAAGGCAGGTGATGTTATTAAAGATCCTGCTATAAATACTGTAGCAATCAAAGTAGCCAAAAGATGTGGAGGTTTGCCGGTTTTAGTTGTCACAGTTGCCAGTGCCTTGAAGAATAGAAGTACATTACATGCATGGAAAAATGCGTTGACACGTTTGAAGAGGTTTGAGAAAGAAGAATTCACAGAAAAGACATATTTGGCTCTAGAGTGGAGTTATAGTCAATTAAATGATGAGGAACTTAAGCAATTGTTCTTGCTCTGTGGCCTTTCGGCTAGTTCTTCGAAAAGAATTTGTATCCATTACTTGTTCAAATATGGTATTGGTTTGGGTTTGATTAAAAATTTCAACACAATGGGAGAGGCATGGGATGCTTTAAATACACGGGTTGAGAAACTTAAAGATTCTTGTCTAGTGCTTGACGATGAAGAAAGTGGTTGGGTTAAGATGCATGATCTTGTGCATGATGTTGCTAAACGTATCTCGAGGGACCAACATGTGTTGAAAGTAATTGATGGTGACGAGCTTAAAGAATGGCCCGGTAAGGGTTTCTTTGATAAGTGCCCTATGATCTCTCTCCGAATGTCCAATATACCTAAGCTTCCTGAAGTTTTGCAGTGCAAAGAACTACAGCTATTTTATATTACTTATATTGGCTCTGGTGTTGACGATTACTACTCCCTAGATATCCCAGCCAAGATTTTTCAAAAAACGACAAAACTCAGAGTGTTGGATTTAACACGGCTGAGTATCCTGTCACTACCTCCATCGCTTCAGTTCCTACAAAGTCTGAAGACATTGTGTCTAGATTGGTGCAGTTTGGGAGATATATCTCTAATTGGCAAACTACAAGACCTAGAAATACTTAGCTTTGCAGGATCCAAGTTTAAAGAGCTGCCCAAAGAAATTGGGCAATTGACTCGTCTACTGTTGCTGGATTTGACCAATTGCTCTCAACTAGAACTAATTTCACCTGGTGTTATATCGAGTTTGGGAAGACTAGAAGAACTGAGAATGAGAAATAGCTTTAATCAATGGGAGGCTGAAGGAGTCATCAATGCAGAGAAAAATAATGCTAGCCTTGCAGAGCTGAAGCACTTGTCTAAGTTAAGCACCTTGCAAATACATATCTTGAACGCTAGCATTCTTCCAATTGCTTTGTTCACCAATGTGTTAGAAAGGTATAAAATATTAATTGGTGCTGCATGGAATTGGGATGATGAGGATGCTGACCTGAACACACTGAAAATCGACCTCACTGCCGGTAATGAATTGTATCAATCTGGTTTAAATATGTTGCTGAAAAGAACTGACGAGTTACACTTAGATGGCACAGGGGCTGGTAATAATTCTTTGTATCAATCAGATGGCGAAGCATTTCAGCAATTGAAACATCTCCATGTCCACAATGCTGAGTTTAGGCATATCATTAATGGGAAGGTACGCTCTTTAGTTTCAGCTTGACATATTTATCTGTTCCATTTTTGTTTTAGTATAGACATCTACTTTCTTATGAAGATTAATTATGTCAACTGTTTTTCTCATTGTTGTTATTTGTTACACTACAAATTTTTCAGTCTCGAAGAAGGACCGGATATTTTGTCCTGCCTCACCCGTTTTCATTATTTTGAGTTCCAAAAGTTTCTGTTTAATTAATCAAAAGGATATATATATATATATAGAGATATTTTCAAATACGGACGTCCGTATTTTAGTTAAGATACGGATGTCTGTTTTTCCCCCATTTCCCGACCGAATTTCATCAAACTTCCTTCTAGACTTATCTAGATCATGTTGTATAGATCATCCCTGCAAAATTTCAGCCAATTTGGTGATTGTTAAGGCCCTCAAAATCAAAAAACAAACCGGACGGTCTAAATCGGCCCGGTTTTGATATACTTTAGAAAAACTGAAGTTTGAGGGCCTTAACGATCACCAAATTGGCTGAAATTTTGCAGGGATGATCTACACAACATGATCTAGATAAGTCTAGAAGGAAGTTTGATGAAATTCGGTCGGAAAATGGTGGAAAAACGGAAATCCGTATTTTAGCTTAAAATACGGACGTCCGTATTGTAGACGGACTGTATATATATATATATATATATATATATATATATATTAAATTGAGGTGTTGCATTTTTTTTATGAGTACGTATATAATCTTTTTTTTTTTTTTTTTTTGAGAAAATGAGTACGTATATTATCAATACAATATCAAGTCACAATTACACTTGTGCAGTAAATGAGTTATTGGTCTACATTTGGAATTATAATTACTAATGCTGTATCGTAATCAATATTGATGTGTGCTACAGGGTGTTCCACCCAACTTAAAAAAGTTGGTGGTGAGTGGCCAAGATGGATCCAGATTCTTATTAACATCTTCCGTGGCTAGAAGTCTTGTACAACTCACACATCTTGAGATATCCGGATGTCCTCTAATGGAAGAGATCGTATCAATAAACGAATCTGATGAAAAACATATGAAGGACATGTTCTCTAATCTACATCATCTAAAGCTAGAAGATCTTCCAATCCTCACAAGATTCTGCTCTAGAAGTTATACTGAAAATCCATCTCTGGAGATTTTGCAACTAGAGAACGACAAAGAAATTGAAGAAAGGGACTCTAGAGAAGAACTCAGAAATGCTTTGTTTGACAAAAAGGTGATCGAATCGTCTTTCCTGTCTATGTTTGTTTCATGATTCATATCTAATATGTTCACTTTGAGCAAAAACATGTATCTTACGTACATGTAGAAAAAGAAAACTGATCGATCTAATAAACAAGGCCGTTAATAAGAGGAATGGTACTTGTGTACAGGTAGTATTTCCAAGCTTAAAGAGAGTGTTGATCAATGGGTTGACCAAGATAATGACAATATGGCGGAACCAACTATCTCCAGAGAGTTTTAGAAATCTAGAGACTCTATATATTAAAAAGTGCAAGAGTTTGAAAAGTGTTTTTCCAAGCTCAATGGTCACAAGTCTTGAGCAGTTGATGGAACTGGAAGTGGATGACTGCGGAGTGGAGGAAATCGTTGCAAATGAAGATGGAGTACAAGCAACACCTCAGTTTGTGTTCCCAAAATTGAACTTTGTCCTTTTTCGGAATTTGCCCCATCTTTGCTGTTTCTATCCCGGAATGCATGCTTCCTCGTGGCCGTCACTTGAAGAACTACGGGTAATTCGTTGCTCTAAAGTAGCATTTTTGGCTCAGGAATGTTCAAGCTTTGAGAGAAACCGTGAGTCGGTAATACCGAGTCCAACTAACCAAGCTCTCTTTCTAATTAACAAGGTAAACTCATCTTTATATCATTCTTGTATTACAAACTATTGACTGAGCACTCTACAGTATGTGACCGTTTGACTTAATTTTTTATTTTTTTAGCTGCTTTTATCTCTTCAAATGAAATTGTTTTTTTTTTATTTAGTACTCATTTGTGGTTTAATATTATAGGATCAGAGTTTCTGGATACGTAGAACAATATTTTTCAGCCAACAAGACATTAATTACTTGTTCTGTGAGAAAATTAATTTTTTAGCCAACGAGGCATTACTTGTTCTGTTTTTAACATGAATTTGATAAATCATAAGACTTTGAAAATCAATTTTACAATTGTGACGATTATAAAGCAATTGTGAATGAAACAAGTAACTAAAAACAGCTCATTGACTCACTTTATTTCATTTTGTGCTTTGTGAATTGTGACGATGTGATAGAGATTGGTAATTCTTTCTCTTATAGAAAATTTTGTGTGCCGATATACAAAACATAAATTATATATTCAATGAGCTCCTCAATGAGTTTAGGCTTTTTTTTAATTTTTATTATTATTAGTATTTTTTTCGTAAGATATACCCTTTGTGTTGTTTAACATTCACTAACAATGAAACCACCAGGATTCATTCCCCGGCTTGAAACAAGTGGTAATGTTCGGCATGGAGATTTGGGAAGGTCCATTCCCAGTAAATTTCTTTAGCAAATTAGAATATTTTCTAGGAGGTAATCAACACTCCGAGTCAGCTGCTATACTCGAGAAATTCCCAAATGCAGTTGGGGTCCTCACTCATTTAAGTTCGTTGTGGCTTTATGGCATGTCGAAGCTGATGCATCTTGGGGAAGATAACTCTCAATTAGCAGGTCAGAACTTTCCAAACCTGACACTTTTAGGGATAGATGGTTGTGTCAGCTTAAGAAATCTCAGATCATCAGCCATATCCTTCAAGAATCTGACACAGTTACAAGTAAATGGTTGTTCGGGATTGGAATACTTGTTAAATTACTCCACAGCTAAAAGTCTCATGCAACTCCGAGTCCTATCAGTTGAGGATTGTGCAAAGATGGTAGAAATAATTGGAAGCACAGAAGACGACAATGATTCAAGAAATGAGATTGTATTCAGTCGGTTGACATATCTGGAACTTTCTAAACTACCGAGATTGCAAGGCTTTTGCTCATCAAGAGATTGCATTGTCAAATTCCCATCTTTGTCTACTTTAGTCATAAGCAAACGCCTCAAACTGAAGATTTTTCATAACGATCAAACACTACAGATAACAGACGAAAGAGATGACACTGACGTCGATGCAGATGATGATGGTGAAAAGGTATGTTTTTTTTCATGACAATTGTATACCAAACATCTTCTATTCAGGTTTGCAACACCTTGAACGTGTGTCCACCAAAGAGAGATAATAAATATATTACACTTTCCAAAATGGTTCTACCTATATTTATACTTTGTATTACACTCATTTTATATATTACACTTTTTTTTTTCCTGGACGTGTCCCTTTAGTTTCATAATTTTTTTTTTCCTAATGCATTTCTTTATTATTATTTTTTTAATTTCAAGGCGAGAACAAAGGAAAATGTCGGCAAAGATACTAGTGCTGATGGTGAACAAATTGTTGAAACTACAGATATCAAAAACGTAAAGAATGACGAAAACTATGATGAACTGGTAACTTTTCATTCATCCAACATCTTGTCTAATTTCTTTTGGATCTCCCTAGCTTTCGATTATATAAAACGTACGATCAAAATGCTACACTTTCCATATCTGTTCCATATATATATATATATATAAGTGCAGCTCATACCAGATAAATATAGCAACTCAATTTCGATTATTTTCCTGGTCCGTCTAATTTTATAGTTTCTTTTTTGATGATATTCAAATATCTTTAAATAACAAAACACAGGTGACTCAGGAAAATGTTGATGGTATCGGACAAAGAGAAAAAGAAAAGGTCGACATAGATACCGGTGCCAATTGTGAAGAAATTGGTGAAACTACACATGTCATAAACAAAAATATAGATGCAAACTTTAATGGACCGGTAACTTTTCATTCACCAAACTATTCCTATTAATCTCCTACATTTCCATTATACATATATATATATATGGATGATATAATATACTATCACAACCGAGACTATAATCCATTATGTAGTTCTATTTGCAATCTTACATATATACAATACACTGCTATTAGATAAATAGAACTATATATAGCTTGTTTAGTATCCATATTGTTTATAGGGGAGCCTATAAATTTTTAGCACATAAAATGTTCCCTTAAGATAAAGAGTCTGTTTGATATCCGGCCTTATGTCTAACCATTTACCTGACCTCTCAGGAACATGTTCAGCCCCATAAGAACATCACTGCGAATGATCAAGGGGTCATAGCACCAGTGGAAGAAAATCTGGCCATCGTACCAGTAGGTGAAATCACGACTCCTGTGATCCCGGTCACTGAGCCTCATCCTCTTGTCGCCGAATTACCTCATATTGGAGAAGTTGGGGAACAAGCATTCTCAGGCCCAAACCTAGAGCCTCCAGCTGAAGAAGCACGACCTAATGAACATCAGACTCCCAAAGCACCTGAGCAGCTTGTTGAGGAACAAAGTGGTCCTTTTGAGCCTTCAGCTGATGCTACAGAAACTCCAACACCTAAATTTCGTTCACTGGCCCCTCAAAGTTCGTTAAAGTTATCTGAAGAAAAACGATCCTTGAGAGAGAAACTTCAAGCTCTGTCTGCCAAGAAGGCCGCTACCAGTTCTTGCATGCCTGAAGAGGCGAAGGCCAAGCTCAAAGCTCTTATTGCTACTGCTGACTTGAAAGACCCCCACACCAGACAACAGCTCTTGGCAGTGCTGCCCACTCTCCAACTGTCATCTACCAAGTGGATCGCTGATCTCGTTGTTCAAGAGCTATCAAAGTTACCACTGGTTCTGGACAAGGAGGAATCATTATGCCACGAATTGGCTGCTCTTAAAGCTCAAGGCTTTGCGCTTGATGAAAAAAGTCACATACTCCTCTGTGAAGGTTCTTTAGCTGAAGAAAGCGTCGAGAAGGTTCAGGAGCAGAAGGTGGAGCTGCTGGCTCTCGAAGAGAAAATCAAGAAGCTTGAGGCGCAAGCAACTTCACTCCGGGATGAGATCGCCATTGCTGAAAAGAGGTATTCTGGATTTGAAGCGTCCTTGGATCAGCTTTTTGAGGAACAACAACTCAACCATCTCTCAGTGGATTCAACAAGCCAAGAGTTGCTTAGGACTCGAGCTGTGAGTGACAGCTTATGTACTGCCATCTTTACTCATCTCCGCCAGCTATATTAGGCCTCAGTTTTTCATTGGGAGCATGTATTTATTAGAATATCAGGGAAAATTATACCTATGCATTGTGGAAGAGCACTTTAACCATTTCAGAATCGTTAAAGACTAGTATCTCCATCGTTAACAGA
Source organism: Potentilla sterilis (assembly GCA_963682095.1). Lineage (NCBI taxonomy): Eukaryota > Viridiplantae > Streptophyta > Magnoliopsida > Rosales > Rosaceae > Potentilla > Potentilla sterilis. The sequence continues at coordinate 48,426,472 of OY821758.1, read as the reverse complement.
TCAAATACCCTCAGTTCAAGGTAGATGTTAACAGAACTAAACAACAGAAAAATCAATGGAACTGTTGTATAGGAGTAAAGTTTTCGTCCAACTTAATATGTCCAACTGAATCAAGATTCTCCTCAGTTTCTTTTGTTAGCGTGAGTCATGGAGTTAGTTTAGGAATGTAAATAAACTTGTTATTGCTTTCCTATTCTATGTGTGTAGTATATGTAGTACATAGTACGTAGGGTTTGTACATCTTGTATCAGTATATATAGCCTCCACTGTGACATGAATAATATCATCAGAAAATTATTCTCCCAAATTGTGTTATATTTGACTTGGTATCAGAGCGGGTCCCTCTCCAGTTGCGTCTCCCAATCTTTCGTGGGCTCGAGTATGGGCTCCTTATGTATTCTGCTCGTTGTATGGGCTTCTTATATTCCGCCCGTTGTTTGGGCTTCTTATATTCTTCCCGTTGTGGGCTTTCAAATATTTCTCCCGTTTGGGCTTGTTATCTTGCCATCGGAAAATTTCCCGATTGGTTGTCAATTTATTCCACGTGCTTACTTAGAGTTAGGTTGCACGTGAGGGGGCGTATTAAGAGAGGAGAGATCCCACATCATAAAATTGACAAATAAAATACAGCTTATAAGTGGGTAGATAATACCCAATTGTACCGAGGTCTTTTGTGATTAAAACCCAACACCTTTAAGGTGGCTAAGTTAGGACAATATCGGTACAGTTGATCCACGGGCCACGCTTGTCACCGTTTAACATGGTATCAGAGCTGTATCATGGCGAGGGGGAGCAAACAGAGGTAGAAGTCTCAGTACCAGCAGCTCCAAAAGTGACAGAAGCTCAACCAGAGGTAGAAGTCTCAGTACCAGCAGCACCAAAAGTGACAGAAGCTCAACCAGAGGTTAAAGCCTCAGACATCCATGTTCCAGGAATTGAACGAATAGCTGAGAGCACAACAGATGTAGAAGATCAATCTGCCCCTCCAGCCATCACTCATACCCCTGATCCTCAACTCCCTGCTGTAGAAGGTCTTCAATCTGAGGTTAGTGATTCTATTGGGATTAATACTAGTGATGCTAATAGTAGACAATATGTGTTACCAAATAGGTCTACTAGGGGTAAACCAGCAAAAAAGTATGAACCTACCCTTCAAGCTAAAGCTAAGTATCCAGTGACAAATTTTATGTCTACCAAGAGATTGTCTAAGTCATATGAATCATTTGTGAATCAAATATCTGCTGTATCAGTACCTAACAAAGTGCAGGATGCGTTGGGAGATCCAAAATGGAGGAAAGCAATGGATGAGGAGATGGAAGCATTACAGAAGAACAATACTTGGGAGCTTATATCCCCACCACATGGAAAGAAGGTTGTGGGATGTCGCTGGGTGTTTACAGTGAAGCATAATCCAGATGGGTCAGTGAGTCGATATAAAACACGCCTGGTGGCAAAAGGATTCACTCAGACATACGGCATTGACTATGATGAGACATTTGCACCAGTTGCAAAGATGAATACTATCCGGGTATTGCTCTCCCTTGCTGCTAACTTAAACTGACCTCTTAAACAGTTTGATGTCAAAAATGCTTTCCTTCATGGAGAACTTGTGGAGGAAGTGTATATGGATCTTCCACCTGGATATAAAACTGCTCATTCAGGTAACTTTGTGTGCAGATTGAGAAAGTCTTTGTATGGTCTTAAACAATCACCTCGTGCTTGGTTTGGAAGGTTTTCACAGTTCATGAGGAAGATTGGTTATAAGCAGAGTAACTCAGACCACACGTTGTTTCTCCGACATCAACAAGGGAGGGTAACAGCTCTGATCATATATGTTGATGATATGGTTGTTACTGGTAATGATACTGTTGAGATAGATAGATTGCAAAAATAGCTTGCCACAGAGTTTGAGATGAAGGACCTAGGTGCACTCAAGTACTTCTTGGGCATTGAGGTAGCCAGGGGGAGTGAGGGCATTTATCTGTGTCAGAGGAAGTATATACTTGATCTATTAGCAGAGACAGGTATGTTGGATTGTACTCCAATTGACACTCCCATTGAGCAGAATCACCGATTAGCAGAGTATCATGATCAGGTACCTACCGACAAGCCTCGTTATCAGAGGATAGTTGGACGTCTGATTTATTTGACACACACCAGACCTGATGTTGCATATGCAGTAAGTGTGGTGAGCCAGTTCATGCATAATCCCAGTGTAGATCACATGGATGCTGTTGTGAGAATTTTGAGGTACCTGAAGTCAGCTCCTGGGAGAGGAGTAATGTTTTCTAAACACAACAATATTCTTGAGGTTTCTGGTTTTACAGATGCAGACTGGGCTGGAAATATTACAGATCGGAGGTCTACATCAGGATATTTTACCTTTGTGGGAGGTAATCTTGTTACTTGGAAGAGTAAGAAGCAAAAGGTGGTGGCTCGGTCTAGTGCTGAAGCAGAATATAGAGGTATGGCTCATGGAGTGTGCGAGTTGTTATGGCTGAAAAATGTGTTACGAGATTTGGGGGTTAAGCCCAAGTGTGCTATGCAGTTGTATTGTGATAACAAGGCAACCATTGACATCTCACAGAATCCTGTGCAACATGATCGTACTAAACACGTGGAGGTTGATCGTCACTTTATAAAGAAGAAGCTAGATGCTAAGATAATTAGATTTCCCTTTGTCCCTACAGAAGAGCAACTTGCTGATATACTCACAAAAGGAGTTTCTAAGAAGGCCTTTTATGACTCACTTAGCAAGTTGGGCATGGTTGATGTATATGCGCCAACTTGAGGGGCAGGGACGGATGATAGTGCAAGTTTCTATGGGCTACAGCCCAGAGACTTTTTTTGCTTTTTTTTTTCTTCAAATATAATAGGTTATGTACTTATATATATATATATATATATATATATATATATATATATATATATATATATATATATATATATATATGAAATAAGTAGGTTTTTTTGAGTGATACTTATACCCCATATAAAAAATTGCTAAAAAATGGTAGGTTGAGGCTCTCACACGCAACATTAATTAAGGTTTTTAGAATCTTTAAGTCCACGCTAGTATCATTATCTTCCGGAGACCATGACATTTATCAATTTCCTGAAACAATCCAACATTTGCTACATTGGTCACTTAAATATTGGCTACATTCATCAATTATATAATAATAATTTTGAAATTTTTTTTATAAAAGTAAAATCTAGCCCAGAGTATCACTACCAGAAAAATAAGTTGTGCCGACGAAAAAAAAAAACAACGGCCGACGAAATGATTTTTCGTCGGTAAAAAAAAAAAATCGTCGGCCATTCCTATAGAATGGCCGACGATTTTTATTTCGTCGGTACAAAGTAAAATTCGTCGGCTATACTCCAATAATGGCCGACGAATTAATATTTTCGTCGGCTATAAAACTTTTGGAGTATGGCCGACGAATTTTACAATTTCGTCGGCTATAAGTCTTTATATTTTCATATCTAGCCAGCAGCTGCTCATTTGCAAAAAACGGGAGAAAGAGTGAAAAATCAGTAGATATTGTTGAAATCCGTCCTCTCTTACATTGTGAAGCTATATATAGGTACGTACATGTGTATATATGTTGATTTTGGGTTTTAGTTGCATGAGTTGATTTTGAGTTTTAATATATGTTTTGATGTTATTTTAATCCTAAAGAGTAATCGGTTTTGATGTTATTTTAATTAGTGTTAAAAAAATAATGATGATGTTAGTGACAGTTCGGGTAGCATAAGTCCTCTTTCTCGTGCTTCGATAAAAGGAAAACAGAATATCTGACGGTTTCTGGAGCTTTTATCAAAACAGAATGATGATAAGAAGGTCATCCAGGCTACTAAATTGGTCATACCGAAAGATCCTTTTTTCGCAGTTATCTTGCAACCATTCAACTTCATTAACTGTTATCTGGTGAGGATTAAGTAGTTAATGAAGTCGAATGGTTACAAGATAACTGCGAAAAAAGGATCTTTCGGTTTGAACATTTTAGTAGCCTGGATCATCTTCTGATCATCATTCTGTTTTGATAAAAACTCCAGAGAGCTTGGCATTCTGTTTTCCTTTCATCGAAGCACGAGAAAGAGAACTTATGCTACCCGAAGTGTCACTAACATCATCATTATTTTTTTATTTTTTTCATAGAATAGCCGACGAACAATGTATCATTTCGTCGGCTATAATAATAATGGCCGACGAAAATTAATTATTTCGTCGGCCATAAGTTTTTTTAAAATAAATATTACATTTATGGCCGACGAAAATTAATTAGTTCGTCGGTAAAAATTAAAAATCGTCGGCCAAAGAAAAAATTTCGTCTGCCATACACATAGAATGGCCGACGATTCATTATTTCGTCGGCCATACACATAGAATGGCCGACGATTTAAAGTTTTTCGTCGGCTATAAACCTATGGCCGACGAAATTGCTTTATTTCGTCGGCTTTACTATATCATGGCCGACGAAATAGCTTTATTCGTCGGCTATAATTCTATAATGGCCGACGATTTAAAGTTTTCGTCGGCTATATAACTTTGGGAAGAATGGCCGACGAAGTGGGCAATTTCGTCGGCTATAAGTCTTTATATTTTCAGATCTGGACAGAAGCTGCTCATTTAAAAAAAAAACGGGAGAAAGAGTGAAAAATCTGTGGGTATTATTGAAATCCGTCCTCTCTTACATTGTGGAGCTATATATAGGTATGTATATATATATACGTGTATATATATATGTTGATTTTGAGTTTTAGTGATTTTGATATAGTAAGTGATTTTTTGTTTTGTTGTTGTATTTTAGTGTTAGAATGTATGTATATATGTTGATTTTGAGTTGTAGTTGAGTTGATTTTCAGTTAGAGTATAATTATGTGTTTTAATTTAATAATGTTATTTTAATTAGTGTTAAAATATATATAAATATGTTAATTAATGGTTGTTGATAGTGTAATGAACTTAAATAATGGTTGTTAATTAATGGTATATATATATATGATCGAGTTGATGTTGATAATAATATATATTGTAATATATATGTGTTAATTAATTTATTATTAATTAAAGTTATACATATATATTATTATCAGGCTATATATGGATCGAGATAAGAGTTGGATTTCGCTTCCAAGGCATGACCGACGATACACTACAGGAGTTGTGGATTTTATGCAGTTCGTTGAAGAAAATGCAAAAGGACCGTACCATTATTGCCCGTGCAAGAAATGTAAGTGTCGCAGTGATATGTGTCGATTTCCGATTAGGACAGTATGGGAGCACCTAAAGAGCAATGGGTTTTGGCCGAAGTACACACGTTGGATATATCACGGTGAGCCATCATTAGATGGATCGCATGATCATGGGCAGTATTTTGAGGCGGGCAGTAGTAGTACATCCAACGATCCAACAATGACATTCGTCAACGACGTGTTTCCTTTTGAAAGCGGTGTACATGGGGAACAATATATGCAGGACCCGGTGCAGCCGTTCCCACAAGTTGTCAACACTGCTGCCTTTGACAAGTACAACAAACTGATTGCATTGCAACAGACCCCTGTGTGTTCAAGTTCTGAGAAGACAGTTCTTGAAAGTGTGATGGAGGTAATGAGGATTAAAGTCGAGACAAAATCGACTATCAGGCAAGTAGATGAATATCTACAGTACACTTCTTCGTTGTTGGAGGAGGGTCATCGTAATCCTACCAATCACCGTCAGGTCCGAAGTATCCTCAAAGATCTAGGGCTTTCCTACATTAAGATCCATGCATGCGCATTTGACTGCGTTCTCTTCTGGGGTAAAGATGCAGAAGGGAATGACCTTGCTAGCCTTGACGCATGTCCGATATGTCAGTCTGACCGATATAAGTTGACGGGAGCAGGCAATAGGAAACCTGTGAAAGTGCTTCGGTATTTTCCGTTGAGAGATAGGCTTGAGCGGTTGTACATGTCAGCAACCACCGCAAAAGCTATGAGGTGGCACGGTGAGCGGGACGCGGGAGACGCAGATATCATGACACACATCTCTGACGGAGCGGCTTGGAAGCATATAAACAATGAGTTTCCTTATTTTGCGTCAGATGTCAGAAACGTCAGGCTCGGGCTCTCAACTGACGGGTTCAACCCTTTCGGCACCATGAGTCTTTCATACAGTATATGGCCGGTGGTTTTGGTACCTTACAACCTTCCTCCGTGGATGTGCATGAAGAAGAAATATAATATGGTTACGTTGTTGATTCCGGGGCCTGGTTACCCAGGGAAATGTCTCGATGTGTATATGAGACCATTGATTGAAGAGCTTAAGGTATTGTGGGACGTTGGTCATCCCACTTTTGACAAGTACAAGCAGGAGACGTTCCAGATGCATGCCATGGTTATTGGTACCATCAGTGATTTTCCTGCTTATGGGATGTTGTCGGGCAGCGTTGTCAGGGGATACAAGGCTTGTCCAGAGTGCCTCACCGATTATGGGAGCACCCCTCATTGCAACAAGATATGCCGAATGGGTCATCGTGTGTTCCTTCCGGCGGATCACCACTGGCGTTACGAGTCCGCCGCATTTGATGGAACCGAAGAACACGGCCGTGCTCCCAGAAGATGGACAGGAAGAGAAATTTTAGCAAGACTTAATGAGTACGATTTTGGGCCCCTCAGCAATCATCCCGATATTGTAGCGGAAATACCTGAAAGGCCTGAGGAGTACAAATTCTGGACACATAGGAGCATATTGTGGGAACTCCCGTACTGGTGTGAGTTGTTGATCCGACACTTCCTAGACGTTATGCACATAGAAAAAAATGTTTCTGAAAGTGTGGTGGGCACAACGCTGAACTTGGAGGGGAAGACGAAAGACGGTCCTAAGGCTCGCACTGATATGCAAAACATGAATATCAGAAAACCACTATGGTTGAAACAAGGGAAGAGAAAAATGCCTCAAGCTCCTTACACCGTCAAGCCTGAGCATAAATCAGAAATTTTGCATTGGATAAGTCGGGCCAAGTACCCTTCAGGCTTTGCTGGAAATATAGCCAAGTGTGTCAACAGACAATGCAACAATCTGTACGGGTTGAAAAGTCATGACAATCATATCCTGCTACAACGTCTCTTCCCTGTTTTCATTCGATCGTTCCTTCCCCGTCACGTTGTGGAGCCGTTAGTAGCGTTGGCAAGATTTTTCCAGAAGGTATGCACACGGGAAGTGAGAAAATCTGACCTCCGGGAAATGCAACAAGACATCGTTCATATCATGTGTAAATTTGAGATGATATTTCCTCCAAATTTTTTCGACATCATGCCTCACCTCATGATCCATCTTCCTCGGCAGTTGTTGCTTACCGGTCCTGTGCACTTCACTTGGATGTATCCGATGGAAAGGTACGTATTTTACACCTTATGTTAATTTCCTCATCAATATATGTGATATAGTGTTAATGTATTATCATAACACTTTAAAAACTTGATTTATAGGCAACTTGGACAATACGGTGGTTTTGTCCAAAACAGATCCGCACCTGAAGGATGTATAGCTGAAGCATATATTGCGCACGAGTGCGTTACCTACATGAAGCTGTATTTCGGAGCGTTACAGGAAAGCATACCGGAAGATGTACCTTCACAGTTCAATCTTTCCATACTCTCCGACGATGTTGTACTCGGTGGAAACATGCCAGTTTCCTATAAGTTGAAAGATTATGAGGTAGCCATTGCACATTGGTGGGTACTAATCAACTGTCCAGAAGTTCAGTTTTGGAAGGACATACATCTACGCTGTGAAGGAGTAGCAAGTGATCGCGATTACCACAACCAGACATTCGCAGAGTATTTCGGCCGCTGGGTACGTACCTTTAACACTATTTTATACGTGTTCATATATTATTGTGTATATTTATTCATATTTATAGTTGATTCTGATGGTTGCAGATGGACCTTATTGCAAATGATAATCACCCAAATTGGTCGCACGAACTCAGACGGATTAAGTAATGTGAACACTAGTACATCATGGTATGAGGACGACCCGTTCGTTTTAGCCACATGGGTGAAACAAGTGTTTTATCTTGATGATCTCGCCAAGGGTGACCCGTGGAAAGTAGTCAACATTATCCACCATCGCAACATTTACCGGGCGTCTACACTTGGAGTGGCCGAAGAGAACGAGGAAGGGGGCACCGCGTATCAAGAGCCCAACTCAAACGGTATTCCTGACTCCTCTTTTATTCGTCTAGACACGCCGGTGCGAATTCGACGTGAAGAGCCACTGCTTGTTGATGTTGATCCAATTGAAGAAACTAACGAGGACTCTAGTGGTGAGGAAAGACATAGATTACCCCTATCGAGCAATTCAGAAACCGAAGAAGACTCATCCGATGATTCCGATTACAATCCGACGGATTAAGTAATTTAAATGATGTAATCCTTTCACTTGTAATCAACTCATTTCTAATGACCGGGCGTGGGGATGAGCCTCCCAGCTAGGCTGGGTTCCAAACCCCTTAAATAAAAATTTGAAATATGTTGACTGTTGGGTTTCTGATTTTTTATGTTCAATTTTGGTTATATGTGAGCAGGACATCGAAATAGGAGAGGTGTAAAACCACTGATTTTTAGGTTTTTTTTTTCAGAGCATGGCCGACGAAAAATGCATTATTTCGTCGGCTAAACGGAAAATGGCCGACGAAAAATGCATTATTTCGTCGGCCATAATGTATTAAAAAAAATATTTTACGACCAATGGCCGACGAAAACTAATTATTTCGTCGGCCATAATTTATTAAAAAAAAATATTTTACGAACAATGGCCGACGAAAACTAACTATTTCGTCGGCCATAAGTTTTTAAAAAAATAATAATATTACGAACAATGGCCGACGAACATTATATATTTCGTCGGCCATAAGTTTTTAACAGAAAACGACAAAACAATAGCCGACGAATACTAGGTTTGATTTCGTCGGCTATGATTAAAAAAAAAACAAAAAAAGAGCTGTTTCCATTTTCTATCACTATCGACAAACCATTGCTTCATCCTTCAAATGCAAATGTGTCGTGAAATAAGACATGACCGAAATATTGAAATACGGCTACGGTTGAAAAATGGGAAGATTCCGACAAAATCTGTGTGCCGAATGTTGCGGTTTGATGTTTTTTACTCCCGTTTTCCTATGGGTAGCCTGACGGGCGGTAAATATTTTGGGGGAAATTTTTATACGATTAGATGCGTCGCATCGATCTGAAACTATTCTCTGTTGAAGGTCAGGCCAAAAAACGTCATTTAGACGGCCCAATTTCCGTTTTACAGCGTTTAGAGGTTTGACTTTGCAGTTTGACCGACCCGATCGAGCCTTTAACGTTGTCCGATAACCTTGGATTTTTTTTCATACATGTATTTCATCTTAACGGTGATATCTGACGGTTGAAATAGATTTTCCAAACTTTTAGATTCAAAATCGTAATATATGCACTAATGTTCCTTAACTTGTTTACTAAGTGTTTAAGTAAATGTATAGTTTCAAATACCTACTATACGTAGACCCTTCAAATGCAAATGTGTCGTGAAATAAGACATGACCGAAATATTGAAATACGGCTACGGTTGAAAAATGGGAAGATTCCGACAAAATCTGTGTGCCGAATGTTGCGGTTTGCTGTTTTTTACTCCCGTTTTCCTATGGGTAGCCTGACGGGCGGTAAATATTTTGGGGGAAATTTTTATACGATTAGATGCGTCGCATCGATCTGAAACTATTCTCTGTTGAAGGTCAGGCCAAAAAACGTCATTTAGACGGCCCAATTTCCGTTTTACAGCGTTTAGAGGTTTGACTTTGCAGTTTGACCGACCCGATCGAGCCTTTAACGTTGTCCGATAACCTTGGATTTTTTTTCATACATGTATTTCATCTTAACGGTGATATCTGACGGTTGAAATAGATTTTCCAAACTTTTAGATTCAAAATCGTAATATATGCACTAATGTTCCTTAACTTGTTTACTAAGTGTTTAAGTAAATGTATAGTTTCAAATACCTACTATACGTAGACCCTTCAAATGCAAATGTGTCGTGAAATAAGACATGACCGAAATATTGAAATACGGCTACGGTTGAAAAATGGGAAGATTCCGACAAAATCTGTGTGCCGAATGTTGCGGTTTGCTGTTTTTTACTCCCGTTTTCCTATGGGTAGCCTGACGGGCGGTAAATATTTTGGGTGAAATTTTTATACGATTAGATGCGTCGCATCGATCTGAAACTATTCTCTGTTGAAGGTCAGGCCAAAAAACGTCATTTAGACGGCCCAATTTCCGTTTTACAGCGTTTAGAGGTTTGACTTTCTAGTTTGACCAAAAGTATAGCCGACGAAGTTATATTTCGTCGGCTAAAGTCTGGTGATCCGCGCCTTCCCATTATCCACCGTTGGATGGGGGAGATCGGACGGATTCTGAGGGACGAAGACTATAGCCGACGAATTATGTAATTTCGTCGGCTATGCCATACCATGGCCGACGAAAAATAATTTCGTCGGCTATGACATAGTATGCCCGACGAAATCACTGTATTCGTCGGCTATACTATATCATGGCCGACGAAATTGCTTTATTTCGTCGGCTATACTATATCATGGCCGACGAAATAAAGCGATTTCGTCGGCTATACTATCGGGTATAAGTAAAATGCAGCCGAACCCGAGCCTCCATTTGCCCGATTTTCCCTATCCTCCTCGAATCTGGCCCTCCTTCATCCGTCGATCCTCCTCCCTATTCCGGCAGCCCGGCGCCTCCTCCTCCTCCTCCTTGGTTCGGCAGCCCGGCGACTCCTCCTCCTCCTCCTTGGTTCGATCCGCCGCCCCTCCTCCTCCTCCTCCTCCCTGTTCCGGCAGCCCCGGCCGACCCTCCTCCTCCTCCTCTCTGTTCCGGCCGCCTCCCCCTCCTCCTCCTCCCCGATTCGGTACCGGCCGGCCCCCTTTTTTTTTTTTTTTGTTATTTAATTATTAATAAATTAAATTATGGTTAATAAATTATATATAATTGTTAATTTAGATATAATTGTTAATTTAGGTATAATTTATGTATTTATATGTTAATTTGTGTATAATTTATGTATTTATGTTAATTTATGTATTTATGTTAATTTAGGTATAATTTATGTTTTTATATTAATTTAGATATAATTTATGTATTTATGTTAATTTATTTATAATTTATGTATTTATGTTAATTTAGGTATAATTTATGTTTTTATATTAATTTAGATATAATTTATGTATTTATGTTAATTTAGTTATAATTTATGTATTTATGTTAATTTAGGTAGAATTTATGTATTTATGTTAATTTAGGTATAATTTATGTATTTATGTTAATTTAGTTATAATTTAGGTTTTTATGTTAATGCATGTAGTTTTTAGGTTTTTATGTTAATTTAGGTAATTTTTGTAAAATTTATTTTAATTGTATATAATTTAGGTGTAATTGTATAATTTATATGTATAAATTGGTTATTATATAAATCGGTAAATATTAAAATATGTTAGTATTATTGGGTATTATATTAATTAGAATTTGTTATTTAATATAATATAATTTAATATTAATTAATGTATTAATGCGTCTGGCTTTAGATGGCCGATGCATTTAGGCAGTTGTTCGGAGGTCGTCGTTCTAGATCTAGAGGTTCTGGAAATGCCGCCGGTTCTGGAAATGCCGCGGGTTCCCCAGACTCCGAGAGGACGGCTAGCCAGCCTGAGAGGACCACCAGCCAGCCGCGGAGGAGTGTGGATGCAGCCCAGCCGCGGCGGAGTGTGAGTGCTCGGCACCAGACCCTTCTCCAGGCTGGGCGGCCGTCGAGCACTTCACTTCCGAATGTCGGTCCCTCTGTGGCGCCGAGGTTTAGTCGGCAGCTGTTTCACGAGGAGATAGCTGCCGACGTTCCTCAGGTTCGTATGCCTGAGGTTCATCGGGAGCCGATGCCGATGCCGAGTCCGACTCAGTCTGCTGGTGACTCGACTGAGGGGCCTACTCTCCCAAACCAGCTCTTCCTCCCATACAACATTCCTGCGATACCCGAGGTCGACTATCAGGGTCGGCCCCAGTGGCCTGATATGCCTTAGTTCGTGAGTGCTGCGGAGGCATACCAGCAGCAGCCATGGGAGAGCCCTGACCTCCTGATTTCGGCGAGGAGAAAAGGAAAGTCGACGGCAACCGAATCATCGGGTTCAGGTAACATTCGATTTTATTAATTAAATATTTTATTAAAATTAACGCACTAATATTTAATTTTATTAACCAATCGTCGTTTATGTGATATGGACAGGCGCTAGCAGTTCAACCCAGAGGAATACCAGAGGTGTCATCAGTTTTGAGACGCTCAGGAGAACGGTTGAACGGAGCGGGAGGATCCAGATTGACGAAACTCCTAATCAGGAGGTTGGGGCGAAAAAGAAACGCGACTACTCGGGTTGCGTGGGTGCACTCATTAGGGACAGAGTCCCTATGTTGTGGGCTCGGTGGGCTGATGTGCCCGAAGAAATCAAGATGGAGTTGAACAACGCCGCGTCGGTGAGTAAATAAAAAAATTTAATTTAGTTATCGTAATATTTAAAAATTTTCGGTATTTTTATAATTATAAAACTAATAAAATATTATCTTTCAGACATACTTTGTGGTTGCGGAACACAAGCGGGGTTGGGCGGACTCTCAACAGAGCTCGAGGTACGTTGGGAATGTCTTATTTGATAATTAGAAATATTTTATGATATTAATCATATTTCTAATGCACTTTTGTTTTTTTCGTAGGTTCAAAGAGTGGAAGAACGAGCTCCGTTCCCACTATAACGAGTACGGCAACCGTGGTCGTATGGGTACTCCCAGAGAGTTCATGTTCAGGGAGTACGAGTGGCGTTGGTTGAGTACCGTAGTCTTCGACAACCCGGCTATGATGGTAAATATTAAACTTCATTATAAATGTTTATTTTATTAAAATTTTAATTATTAGTTTAAATATTTTATAATTATTTCAGTTATATTTTTTGATGCATTTTTCTAATATTTTATTATTTGTTTGAAGGAACGGTCTCGGATAAACTCGGAGAACCGCCGCCGTAACACAATCCTCCATCACGGCGGTTCAAGGCCGTTTGCACAATATCAGGAGGAGGCGCTAAGAGATCATCCTGATTGCAACCCCTACGTGGAGACGTTCAAGATCGCTTATCCACAAGCGACAGACGATCTCGTAAGTCGTTCATTATGATTTTAAAATTTAAATTATTAATTTTACTTAACTATCCATTTGTTAGAATATTAATTTTTTTTCCCCGTCCAATTAGGAGCGGGTGACCCAGGCCGAACAAGAGGTGCTCCAGCAAATAGTTCGGGAGACACAACCGGACATCTCAGAGGCAGATTTGGAGGAAGCCGTGCGCCAGGTCGACCGCACCAATATCCAAACGGCGGCGAGGATGTTCAACGCAGCCTTCCCACACCAGTCCAACGAGTACTACTGCCGGGGTTTAGGAGGTTCTGGACAAGGGCTCCTGAAGACCACTAAGGGAGGTCAAAAGAAGGGAGGCGGCCAGACCCAACATATGAGGGGGGAAGTGCAGCGATTGGCCGCAGAATTGGCGACCTCGTCCCAGACAGTAGAGGAGCTGCGCCGCAGACAATATCAGTCCCAGCAGTATCAGTTGGATATGGTCCGTTGGAATGCTGAGTGCGCCAGAATTCGGCAATACAACAACGACGGCCAGCAACAGTGGATTTATGAGATGTTCGCGGCACAACAAGAAGGCCGTCCACCCCCGCTCCCGTTTCAGCAGTTAGTGGAGCCTCCAATGCCTCAACCTCCCGAGTTCGGTCAGCAGGATGATGCGCCTGATGCTGTAGATGATATCCTAGACTTTAGTAGTTTAGGGGATAATTAGGATTATATTTTATGTATATTGGAACGAATTTAATAAAAATGGTGTTTAGACGTGTTTCTTGTTGGTACAAATGCATGAATTGTTTTTGTGATTTGCAGCTTGATTGGAATGGTAATTTAGAAAATAATTTAATTTTTTTTTCCAAATGCAAGAATAGCCGACGATTTTTGCATTATTTCGTCGGCTATAACAAGTATAGCCGACGAATTTTACCAATTTTCGTCGGCTATAACTTGTATAGCCGACGAAAAGTGCCTTATTTCGTCGGCTATAACTAATTAATACCTATAAAAATAGTAATATATTTCGAGGAAATAGCCGACGAAATTTTATTAAATCGTCGGCTATAGTTAAAATACCATAGCCGACGAACTTTTATTAAATCGTCGGCTATAGTTAAAACACCATAGCCGACGAAATTTTATTAAATCGTCGGCTATAGTTAAAACATCATAGCCGACGAAATTTTAGTAAATCGTCGGCTATAGTTAAAACACCATAGCCGACGAAATTTTAGTAAATCGTCGGCCATACTTAATGGATTTCGTCGGCCATACTCAAAAATACCCGACGAAAGTCGTCGGCTATTTCACCCACCTTTGCCCGACGAATTTTTTGACTCGTCGGCCATACTTAACTATAGCCGACGAAATTTTTTTTTTCGTCGGCCATTGGTATTACCGACGGCGTATTACCGACGACTTATGGCCGACGAAATTTTCGTTGGCAGAGGTTATAGCCGACGAAAAAAAAAATGGCCGACGAAAATTTTTCGTCGGCTATTCTTCCGTATCTGGTAGTGTATTTTAGAATTCTGGCTCCGTCCCTGTTGAGGGGGAGTGTTAGCGTGAGTCATGGAGTTAGTTTAGGAATGTAAATAAACTTGTTATTGCTTTCCTATTCTATGTGTGTAGTACATGTAGTACATAGTACGTAGGGTTTGTACATCTTGTATCAGTATATATAGCCTCCACTGTGACATGAATAATATCATCAGAAAATTATTCTCTCAAATTGTGTTATATTTGACTTCTTTAAATACCCTCAGTTTCTTTATACAGATTACCTTCAACATCAACACCTAAGATATGCTCTCCAAAGTCCAAACAATAGCAACAAACTGATCGACCTTTACTCAGAGATGGAGGGGTAGATATGAAAAATATTTGTGTCCATACCAGTATGGACGTGTGCGTTAATACTCTCTCTAATTTGCATATTTTAGACAATGTTATCAACGATTTTAACCGTTCAAAATTTGAATTAATCAACAAAGATGATCTCTGTAAAAATTCGGAATAAACCAAAATCGTATGCTCATTCGATTGTATTCGATTGCATCAAACAAATGAACAGTTCTAGTGAAAGTTAGGAGTCTCATGATCAACCGTCCATTTGTTTGATACAATCGTATACAATCGAATAAGCAAACGATTTTGGTTTATTCTGAATTTTTACAGAAATGATCTTTGTTGATTAATTCAACTTTTGAACTGATACGTCCCGAACCCTGTTTAATTTCTGATTAATTTCATTTAAATTTCACGCCCTTGAGTTTTGTTCGTTTTGGTGGTTGAGCGGAAATTCGTTTGAGACGAGTGGGAGAAAACGTTAGATTAAATCGTTGAGGGAGTTTCGTTTCGTCGGAAACAATTAAAAGTTCGTGACGGAAATTAAGAACTTTCCGTTTTGGGCCGAGTATAAATAGCAAAATGTTTCCCAAAAAGGAAACTTCACTTTTTTTTTTTTTTTTTTCCTCTCTTCTCCCCGTGCCTCTCTCTTCCCCTTCCTTCTCTGTTTTCTTCCTTCCCGGTCAGTCCCTGGAACCACCACCACCACCGGCCATCCGGCCACCGCCTTGTGCCTCACCGACGTCGGACGACCTGCTTCAGCCTCTAGTCCCCCTGCAGCAGCGGCGCAGCTCCTCAGCCACCGGCCGGCCGATCTTCAACCATTTCGGTGGGAGGTGCTACACCCTCAACCGGTCGTTTCTTGGCCGGATTTAGTGAGGGGAAGGGAAGAACACGACGTTGGTCACCACCTCACCCAAGGAATCGAAGCAAATCGGCCTAGGTAAGGAATTTTGAAGTTTTGAAAATTCTAGGGTTTTTGTGAATAGTGCCGATTTGGGGATTTTTAGAAATTGAACCTCTTAAGCTTAGAATTGGTGATGGTTGTAGAAGAGAAAGTTGCTAGAAATGTGGAATTGAAGCTTGTGTTGGAATTTGGGAATTTTTGGGCGGCGGCGGCAGCGTTGACCGCCGTTGACCGCCGCTGCCGCCGGCGGTGCCGCTGCCGTGGGGGTGTTCTGAGATTGAATTTCGGTTGTTTTTGATAAATGCATCGTGTTGGCGTTATTTTTGGAATTGTTTGAATTTTTCTAAAGGGGGTTAGGAATTATTCTAAATAATTTGAATTGTAAAGTTTGGAAATTGTTGGATTTTTGGTGATTGGGAGAGAATGTCGCCGGGGCAGCCGCCATGTGCGGCGGCTGCAGTGGTGCAGATCGGCAGAGAGGGGAAGGAGAGTGGTTTGGTTGCCGTTTGGGTTGGTAGCCTTGGAAGGAGCTGCCGCTGTTTTGGGTAGCGGTGGCGGCATGGCTGCCGCTGCTACGGTGGTGGCGGCAGCCAGTAAGCAAAAGCTAATGATAAATAGTTCCTGCGTTTTTGGGTGTAATCGGAGGAATCGCACGAGTGAGGACGGTTTTGATTTAAGTTTCTAAATTGTTGTCGAGTCTGAGATTTTAAATATGTTTTTTGACAGGCCGAGGAGAGACTCATCGGGAGGAGGACTCGAGTCAGAGGTCGACCTAGTACAGTGAGTGGACTTTTGTTTTGAAACAATGCATGCATAAAGATTTTAAACACTTTGGAGGGTTTTACATTAAATATTTTATTATGAGAGTAATATGGATTATTGAACGTTGATAAGTTATTTTTAATTGATCGATTTTCAAATGATTCATGATTTAAGGCAAATAATATGATTTATTCTTATCTATACATATGTATTGGTATTATTTCGGAAATGAGATTTCCGAGGATTGAGAAATTCCACTTTGTTCCACTTTTTATGATTGGTTGATTTCATTTGTTTTCTACGAGGTTATGAATGGGTTTAATTGTATTTTAAGTTTCAGAAGTGCGGTCGGGGACCGTATTAAATTATAAATTATTAAGGGAAATGTACTTTATTCTCGTTTTCAGATTTTCACCATATTAGGGTCTATGTATATTTATTGCTAGCTAGCTTAGTCGCCTGATCCCATGCGAGGTGACGATTTGACCACATAGGTCAGATTCACGCTCGGTGGTCGACGTGTACATGCAGCGTGGGACGCTCTAGAGTCTTGGAGAAGAGACTCTGACCCTTAGCCTTGGAGGCTCATTATTACATGGTGGTTTACATTTCCCTATTTTTATTCGATTTCGTCTGTGGTCAATGGGATTGGCCCAAATATTTTCAAATACATATTATATTAACTCGCTATTCAGAAATATTTCGCTCGTAAGGATTTCGTTCTTTTTATATAAATTCCTGAACTAAGGGTTGGGATTTTTATGTTAAGTGCCTACGAAATTTAATATTTCAGTAATGCATGCATCTTGGTTTTAACTATGAAAATGCGGAAAGTAATATAAAGGTTATTCTGAAATTTTGTCAAATAAAGTAAGTGTGTGTTTATGTTTATTTTTCGTCCACTCACGCTAATGTCTTAAATTACTTTCCCTGGGCTCTTTGTTTTAAACTGCCCAGTTTTGCAGAGTTGTTCGGTGCCGGAGGCAGAGTACATAGTTCCTTTTTCCGCTGTCGGAAATAGTAGGTTACTAGTTTAACCTACTTGTTGTAAATTGTTTTTATTTTCTTTGTAAAGTCGCTCTGATGCCTTGAGTGTTTGTAAATTAAGAAATGCCTACTTTTGTGTTGTAAACCGAAGTTGCTAACTGCTATGTAGTTAATGTTTTGGATACCGCATTTTTTTTTTTTAAACTTGAGTTCTTGTTGGAATTGGAGATTGTTTAAAAATTGGGGGAGCAGGTGGCTCCTAGAGTCAGGCTGGATTTTATCGAAGTGTTTTTTTGGGTTTTGTTTTTCAGGTCAGGGTTGTCCATTTTAAGAAAGGTCATGCCGAATTTTCGGTAGAAACCTCTCTTGAAATGGTCCCCGTAGGATTTACTCTGAGTAACAGTGTGTTACTTGGGGCGGGTCCTGTCATGAACGGTTAAAATCGTTGATGACATTGTCCAAAATATGCAAAGTATTGACGCACACGTCCATACTGGTATGGACACAAGTATTTTCCGGTAGATAATTCAAAGCGGGAGGGGTTTAGGCGCGATGCTGAGGGGCGATTTCGGAGCCCCGTGGTCCGAATCCATTTGTCAGGTTCAATTAGCTAAAGACCCATAGAAAACAAAAACGAAATAGGCCCAACTACCGAGTTTTTGTTTATTGGTTTTTCAATCGAGGGTGTGTACATATGTACTCTCGGTGATCTGTGTGGTATGTCGGTTATCTCTAGCTACTACACTGTAGTGGAAGTTGGTCGGTGATGGGTAGTGAACTAGTGATGGTAGTGGTCAATCAGATTTGGTTGGATGAGATTGATTGAGAATGAGAAAGAGGTGAGAGAGCCCTAATCGAATTCAAGATGTGGTAATATTAGATTTCTACTGAGACTTTGAATATTTTTTGTCTTTTCATTTTGAGAGAAATATCATTTTAGTTATCGAATTTTACTTCGCTCGACACTTTGGTCATCCAACTTTTAAAAATTTCATTTTGGTCAAACAACTAAACCATCGTTTATCACTTTGGTCACTCCGTCTCTTTTCTCTGTGAAATATGTTTTTGTCTTCATCCCCAAATTACCCTTGAGTTAACAGAGAAAAGAGACGGAGTGACCAAAGTGATAAACGATGGTTTAGTTGAATGACCAAAATGAAATTTTTAAAAGTTGGATGACCAAAGTGTCGAACGAAGCAAAATTCGATGACCAAAGTGATATTTCTGCCTTTCATTTTCATTGACTAACGGGAGACCAATTAACTTTGGACTTCAACTAGCAGTGCACATGACTTGCACATGGTTGGGTGCATGTCACATCCCGAACCCAATTTAACTGAATTATGAGTATTGGAATTTCGTACGCTTTATTTTAATTGTCACGCGATGTCGGAAGTATATTCGGAGGTTAAATTTGAAAAATGTTTTAAGTTTTAATGGGGGAAAAGTTGACTTTGTGATCCTTCGTAATTTTTGAAAAGTTTTCTTCACGAAAGTTGTAGAGCGCGACGATACGAGTTCGTAGACACGCGGCACACGTGAAACGGACGTCGTAGGAAGAAGTTATGACCTGTACATATGAGTGATTTCAATGTAGCAGAGGATTGGATGATTATATTGTGTTGGAGTTCTTTTGCTAGAATTGGAACTTGTGCCTTAGTGGTGTTGACAATTATATCGGGAACCACGCCTTGGCCGGGTTAGTGAGAACGATTAATAGTGCTCTAGTCTGTGTGTCAAGTATTGCATGGGGGATGACTTAGTGTTGGCGAACCCATGAGTACATGTTTTGTTTGGTATTACATGGGGAATGACTTTTTTTGAAAATTGGGGTGTCATAGTCAATTAATGTGAAAGAAAGATTACATTACCAACATGACTCACCAGGAAAGACCTGCCTACGTCAAAAGCGAGCCATGAAAGGCAAACCTAAGCATCAAAACCTAGCTCCACCTAAAACAATACAACCTTAGGAATAAGTCCAAAACAAGTAACCAAGTAACAAGCGACGGTACCAAGATAGACCCCGAAACGACGTCAAAGACCTATCTCGATTTATTATGGGAAAGATAACTAGACTAAATTACTCAGATTCTAAGGCCCAAGCATAATGGACCCTAAGTCTGATCTCAGGCCCAGGCCTAAAAGCCTATACCTGAAACCAATCCCGGGATCTCCTCACCACCTCCGACAGCCGGGCTTGCTCCCATCACAGCACCTCCATCATGCAAGGTGGTCGGATTCTAAACACCAAAAGAAAATCCCACAACCCCAAAGGACTGCTCAAAACTCCAAATCAAGAGAAGTCGCATCCAATCAACCAAGCTTGGCACCGTCTGAAAACCGCACACAGTTGAAACGGAATAGCCGATCGGAGAAGCAACGACGGCAACAACCGCCGCGGCCGATACCAAGAAAAGCAACGACTGCTGCCGATCGGATTCATAGGAAAACGAACACAACCCCGACTTCGACTTTAGCTCTTCCGGCCACCCCCTGCTACTCTGAAAAAGTAGCAAGAACCTCGTTCTTCTTCTTGGTTCTACGCCGAGACGCCTTGCCGGCAAACGAGATCGAGATCGCCGCCGCCCGATGGTGCAAAACCTAGGAACCTAGATTTACCTTTACGCCCCTGAAAACTCGGAGCAAAGATACTCGTTTTTGGAGTTTCCTTATGGGGAATGACTTAGTGTTGGTGAACCCATGAATACATTTTTACAAAAGGAAAACTTATGTTGTCCTCATTTGATTGTGTTGAAGACCTCATTATTCTTAATTATGAAACTTGTTGTTGTTTCATTGTTTTCTTGTTGAGAAATTATTATGTTGCGCTATTGTCTTGTTCTAACATGGTTTTTACATACGAGTTTTAAAAGTTTACCGGGTTTGTTGTTTACAACCTGGTGCACTAATCCATGGTGTAGGGGTTAATCGTGCAGCTGATGATTAGCAGAGTTGAGGCGGCTGTTGATAGCTGCGGCCAGTAGATGCAATCCTACTTTTTAGCTTGTTTTTTTTGTGTGTAGTGAGACATGAGTAGAACAATTTCACAACACATAATTCAAGTTCTAGGATTTTAAAGAAGAATGAAGGTACAGTGGCAAATGAGATTCACTTTCAGACAGAGTTTATAGTTTCCAATTTATTCCCCTGAAAATCAAGAAGATGAATAGAGGTCGAGAATTTCTGGGGATTATGGAAGTTGGTCGGTGATGGGTAGTGAACTAGTGATGGTAGTGGTCAATCAGATTTGGTTGGATGAGATTGATTGAGAATGAGAAAGAGGTGAGAGAGCCCTAATCGAATTCAAGATGTGGTAATATTAGATTTCTACTGAGACTTTGAATATTTTTTGTCTTTTCATTTTGAGAGAAATATCACTTTAGTTATCGAATTTTACTTCGCTCGACACTTTGGTCATCCAACTTTTAAAAATTTCATTTTGGTCAAACAACTAAACCATCGTTTATCACTTTGGTCACTCCGTCTCTTTTCTCTGTGAAATATGTTTTTGTCTTCATCCCCAAATTACCCTTGAGTTAACAGAGAAAAGAGACGGAGTGACCAAAGTGATAAACGATGGTTTAGTTGAATGACCAAAATGAAATTTTTAAAAGTTGGATGACCAAAGTGTCGAACGAAGCAAAATTCGATGACCAAAGTGATATTTCTGCCTTTCATTTTCATTGACTAACGGGAGACCAATTAACTTTGGACTTCAACTAGCAGTGCACATGACTTGCACATGGTTGGGTGCATGTCACATCCCGAACCCAATTTAACTGAATTATGAGTATTGGAATTTCGTACGCTTTATTTTAATTGTCACGCGATGTCGGAAGTATATTCGGAGGTTAAATTTGAAAAATGTTTTAAGTTTTAATGGGGGAAAAGTTGACTTTGTGATCCTTCGTAATTTTTGAAAAGTTTTCTTCACGAAAGTTGTAGAGCGCGACGATACGAGTTCGTAGACACGCGGCACACGTGAAACGGACGTCGTAGGAAGAAGTTATGACCTGTACATATGAGTGATTTCAATGTAGCAGAGGATTGGATGATTATATTGTGTTGGAGTTCTTTTGCTAGAATTGGAACTTGTGCCTTAGTGGTGTTGACAATTATATCGGGAACCACGCCTTGGCCGGGTTAGTGAGAACGATTAATAGTGCTCTAGTCTGTGTGTCAAGTATTGCATGGGGGATGACTTAGTGTTGGCGAACCCATGAGTACATGTTTTGTTTGGTATTACATGGGGAATGACTTTTTTTGAAAATTGGGGTGTCATAGTCAATTAATGTGAAAGAAAGATTACATTACCAACATGACTCACCAGGAAAGACCTGCCTACGTCAAAAGCGAGCCATGAAAGGCAAACCTAAGCATCAAAACCTAGCTCCACCTAAAACAATACAACCTTAGGAATAAGTCCAAAACAAGTAACCAAGTAACAAGCGACGGTACCAAGATAGACCCCGAAACGACGTCAAAGACCTATCTCGATTTATTATGGGAAAGATAACTAGACTAAATTACTCAGATTCTAAGGCCCAAGCATAATGGACCCTAAGTCTGATCTCAGGCCCAGGCCTAAAAGCCTATACCTGAAACCAATCCCGGGATCTCCTCACCACCTCCGACAGCCGGGCTTGCTCCCATCACAGCACCTCCATCATGCAAGGTGGTCGGATTCTAAACACCAAAAGAAAATCCCACAACCCCAAAGGACTGCTCAAAACTCCAAATCAAGAGAAGTCGCATCCAATCAACCAAGCTTGGCACCGTCTGAAAACCGCACACAGTTGAAACGGAATAGCCGATCGGAGAAGCAACGACGGCAACAACCGCCGCGGCCGATACCAAGAAAAGCAACGACTGCTGCCGATCGGATTCATAGGAAAACGAACACAACCCCGACTTCGACTTTAGCTCTTCCGGCCACCCCCTGCTACTCTGAAAAAGTAGCAAGAACCTCGTTCTTCTTCTTGGTTCTACGCCGAGACGCCTTGCCGGCAAACGAGATCGAGATCGCCGCCGCCCGATGGTGCAAAACCTAGGAACCTAGATTTACCTTTACGCCCCTGAAAACTCGGAGCAAAGATACTCGTTTTTGGAGTTTCCTTATGGGGAATGACTTAGTGTTGGTGAACCCATGAATACATTTTTACAAAAGGAAAACTTATGTTGTCCTCATTTGATTGTGTTGAAGACCTCATTATTCTTAATTATGAAACTTGTTGTTGTTTCATTGTTTTCTTGTTGAGAAATTATTATGTTGCGCTATTGTCTTGTTCTAACATGGTTTTTACATACGAGTTTTAAAAGTTTACCGGGTTTGTTGTTTACAACCTGGTGCACTAATCCATGGTGTAGGGGTTAATCGTGCAGCTGATGATTAGCAGAGTTGAGGCGGCTGTTGATAGCTGCGGCCAGTAGATGCAATCCTACTTTTTAGCTTGTTTTTTTTGTGTGTAGTGAGACATGAGTAGAACAATTTCACAACACATAATTCAAGTTCTAGGATTTTAAAGAAGAATGAAGGTACAGTGGCAAATGAGATTCACTTTCAGACAGAGTTTATAGTTTCCAATTTATTCCCCTGAAAATCAAGAAGATGAATAGAGGTCGAGAATTTCTGGGGATTATGGAAGTTGGTCGGTGATGGGTAGTGAACTAGTGATGGTAGTGGTCAATCAGATTTGGTTGGATGAGATTGATTGAGAATGAGAAAGAGGTGAGAGAGCCCTAATCGAATTCAAGATGTGGTAATATTAGATTTCTACTGAGACTTTGAATATTTTTTGTCTTTTCATTTTGAGAGAAATATCACTTTAGTTATCGAATTTTACTTCGCTCGACACTTTGGTCATCTAACTTTTAAAAATTTCATTTTGGTCAAACAACTAAACCATCGTTTATCACTTTGGTCACTCCGTCTCTTTTCTCTGTGAAATATGTTTTTGTCTTCATCCCCAAATTACCCTTGAGTTAACAGAGAAAAGAGACGGAGTGACCAAAGTGATAAACGATGGTTTAGTTGAATGACCAAAATGAAATTTTTAAAAGTTGGATGACCAAAGTGTCGAACGAAGCAAAATTCGATGACCAAAGTGATATTTCTGCCTTTCATTTTCATTGACTAACGGGAGACCAATTAACTTTGGACTTCAACTAGCAGTGCACATGACTTGCACATGGTTGGGTGCATGTCACATCCCGAACCCAATTTAACTGAATTATGAGTATTGGAATTTCGTACGCTTTATTTTAATTGTCACGCGATGTCGGAAGTATATTCGGAGGTTAAATTTGAAAAATGTTTTAAGTTTTAATGGGGGAAAAGTTGACTTTGTGATCCTTCGTAATTTTTGAAAAGTTTTCTTCACGAAAGTTGTAGAGCGCGACGATACGAGTTCGTAGACACGCGGCACACGTGAAACGGATGTCGTAGGAAGAAGTTATGACCTGTAGAAGTTATTTTACTGTTTCAGAAAGTTACTATAAAAAGGGGGGTATTTTCGGGAAAGGGGGAGGACTTTCCATTTCGGGAAATCTCTTTTACTGTAGTAAAATTACTATTCAACCCTCCCCCGAAAATTACTGTTCACCCGATCCGTTTACTGTTCCTCCGCCGATCTCCGCCGTCCGGCTGCCACGGCGCGTGCGCCACCCACCGGTCGAAAGGGTTTTTCCTCCTCATCACGCTCCGCCATAGTTTGGCCGCCGTCGACGCCTGAGTAAGGTGCAGCAGCGCCCAGAAGATCTGCCACCGCCTGCGGTGGAGCTTCTCGCCGTTCCAGGCGTCGCCGGAGCTCGAGCCACCCCCCAATCGGCTCATCTCCTCCTTGCGCACCTCCTGGTATTGGTCGATCAAGCCGAATCACGCTGAATCGAGCGGATCGGAATTGAGGCGATCCGATCTTCCTCGACCCGGATCTGTGTTCGACCCGACCCGGTCGACTGATCCGGCCCAGATCAAACCCAACCCAGCACGTTTCGACCCGGCCCGGCCCGGACCCAGCCGGCCCAGTCAACGTTGACCAGACTGTTGACCAGTCAACGTTGACCGGCGTTGACCGACGTTGACCGATGACCGGATTTGACCCGATTCCGGAACTGCGGCGATTTGATCCGACGCGATCCTCCAGCGGTCCGGCTCGATCTCGAATGGATATTTACCATTTCTGGTAAATTAAGGTGAGTAAACCTCCTTGTATTATTATTAATTATGAGCGAAAATGTTAGTATAATTATCGTTATATTTAGACTTCAACGGGAGACCAATTAACTTTGGACTTCAACTAACAGTGCACATGACTTGCACATGCCTGGGTGCAAGTGTCCTTGGTGTAACAATACTTCTCATGTGAAAATTCAAATAAGGAAGAAGCTAAGAAAAAAAGAAAAAATTGGCTTTGTATCCAGTGGATTACTCATACAGTCTATAAGGCATCTCCCTTTCCGTTTGGACTTTCGGCCTCCACTACAGACTTCTCATTCCTCAAGTCCTTAAGAATATGCAAAGCCGTTTCTCGGTTTCTCCTATTTCAGAAACAAAAATATTGATTCGGGCGGGGCGTTTTGGCCCGAGGGATCGAAAACTCGACCCGAAAACCCGAAAAAATCCAAAATGGCCCGGGTCTTGATTTTCAAAAGCCCGAACTTGAAAAAGCCCAAATCGAATGTGTGTAGGCCCGAACGGGCTCGGGCCCTGTTTTTCTGTGGACCAAAAGCCCGAACCGGCCCGATCTAGATCTGTAACGCCATGTGTCACCACTTGATTGGTCCATAATTAATTGAAAAAAAAATAAAAAAACCAGCCCTGCACCTGAGCCACACGCCCACACTTCCTCAGCCTTCGACCTCTCCGCCTCAGCCTCGCCTCGCCTCAGCCCTCACCTTCAGCCCTGAATCCATTTCCGGATTTGTGAGTCTCAATCTCAGTCACCAAACTCTCCAAGCCACAATTTCCTGCTCAATCAAAGATCTGATCATCAACCAAACTTCACAACCAATAGATCCGATCATCAACAAGCCAACTGCACCAACTCGACTGCAAACCTACTAGGCTCATCATCATCAGAAGAGGACGACAGCTTCCAGAAGGGCGCCCACGACTGTTCTGACCACCGATACCTCGAATTTCGGAGAAATGGTGTAGGAGTTCACTGGGATCCCAGCACCACGTCTCGTCGACCTTGGAGGTTGTGCAGTTGTAGACAGAGATGGGGAAGCCTTTCTTGGCGATGTTGAGGGCGAGGTTCTGGCCCATCACGGCCAGGCCGATGCAGGAGAGAGCTGTCGAAGACTCCATTTCTCATTTTTGAGGGTTTGGGTTGGCAAAGAAGAAGAAGAGGAGGGAGAGAAATGGAGGAGGGTTCGGTTGGTACACAACAGATTTTTGGGCCCGAAAAAAAGTCAGAACCCGGCCCGAACGGACTTTGATCGGTCCCTGCAGTTCAGAAAGCCCGAATCGGCTCGAACCGATTTTTTCGGGCTTTGGGTCGGTTTTCACAATTTCTGGGCCTGGCCCGGCCCGTGCCCACCCTTAAATTGATCTTGTGAGATTTCGGTTTAGGGCAAAAGAACGAAATCCGATCAGGAGAGCGGGAATCTATGAAGACCAAAGTGGTAGAATCAGTCCCAAAGAGGCCTAAACTGAATGATCGACCATTCATCCCCTGACTTTGGTGGGTAAGACGTCAGAGCCGCCAAATTGAGGATTTGCCCATATCTGGACGCCGTTAACTGCCCATGTTTTGGATTTTGATTTCGACAAGTTTTGATGTCTGCTGTCGAGTATCAATATTAGTATATTATCTAAGTAGATGAAGAAACTCCCATGCTTACCGAAACTAGGGAACCGAAAAGTTCAATTGCCATCTTGATGGATACGGGATCGGTGTTTTCATCATTGGAAGACATTCAATAGCAAATGTCATTTGTGCCAAGTCTGTCAAAATTTGAATTTGACCAAAAGATTTGCATACTCCATTAGAGATTTTCTTCTTAAGTTTGCTAGTTTATATAAGGTTCTCTTCTGTATATGCAGGTTTGACTATTGGTTTGACTTGCTTTTCCACAGTGAAGTAAAAACTAAATCCTCTTGTTCAAACTAAAGAAACTATATAGTAATTAACATCACTTGTTCAGTTTGTGATTGTATTACTTGCTGAGTTTTACTCATACAGATGGGGTGACGGGTGTTATTTACATTCTATATTTCAGATTGGTGCAAAACAGATGAATAGTGCCCAGAGATTTTGCTTATAGGCAGGCAACTGATGATTTGGTACTTTAAGGTTCGTCACTGTACTTGTTTTTTTGTTTCTTTCTAATTTTTTTTAATCTAAAGATGAACTGGATTAGAAGAACCGAATAATAAAGCCATTTCACAAGAATATCCCCAGTGTTCAAACTATAATGCTTCAAATTCAGATGAACTGAAATAATGATTTCAAATACATAATGTTGTCCTGCAACTGGCTTTCTCTATGCCATCGTAGCAAGAGGTTAGCTCAAACTTGTAGCTTCTGTTAATGTTCTAATTTTTTCAAAAATCTGTTTCATTTGTGTAAGTATAAAAATGTTGGCAGTTCCCTTTATGGACCAAAACACAGCCCAAGATGCAGTCAGATGAGTCCCAGCACAAATACAAGTGAAGCCATGAAGCCAAACCAAATCAAGGCCCAACATAACCTCCGAAAACTAAGGTATATTCATGCATATTCATATCATGTTTTCACTGAGGATAGCAGTACCACTTTGTATCCTATGTTTGCTACTAAGGATAGGAGTACTGCTTTGTATACCGAGTTTTCTGGATATTTTTATGGCTTTGTTAAAATCGTCTTGAAAACTGTGATTTATCTTCTCAATGCATTTCCAGTTGTTTCCAGTCGATTTGCTTTTCAAAATTCAAACAGCTAGCCAAGCATGTGATGTTCTTGGCGCTCAAACTATCAAAGGGTGAAGGAATTCTTCAACCCTTGACCTTGATGTTTTCAAGGTCCATTTGTTTATGCTTGGTTTGTGTTACACTTACCTATGCAGTTGATAGTAGGCTGTATGATCCTAGAAGGAAGCTGTTTTGCCTTTTCATATTGTTCACATTCTTTTAGAATGCTTTTTGCAAAACCTTTTTCCCTCTTATGAAAAGCTAGCCATTTTTGGAAAGTTGGTTTTGTCCTCTTGTGCTTGGCGTTGTACTACAAAGGATTTCAACAGCATCTAAGCCAAACACATAAGGACAAACCTCCTTAATCCATTGGCATGCGTATTGCTCTCTTAGCAATTCATACTTGCCTATAAATACCAAGTAAAGTGATTTTGCTTTGGTCAATTTTATTTGTGTTTTTGTTTTTATTGAAGAATATCAGCTTGGCTGTGTTCTTACTCTCTACTGCTCTAAGTCTTCCTAGTGATTATAAATCTTAGAGCTTGAGAAATCAAAAACCGTTTTTCAAAGATCATAAAGCATTTGCATTCCAATACATGAGGTTGTGATTGGAGGTGCAACGACCCCAAGAGTTCACAAGCAGAGTTAGCTAGGGAGTAGTTAAGGTCTGAGTGAAGCTCTTGTATCCCTTTCATGTGTGAGGACTTAGGGGACAAGATGGAAGAGCGTTCTAGTTAGACTAGGTAGAGTCATAGAACAAGATAACAACAAGGTCTGGTATCCCAGGCTCTGTTCTTGTATAAGTCTACGAATCACATAATGGAAAGGTTTGTCCTTTGGATAAGGGCACGCAGTTTTCTTCCCTGAGTTCAGGGTTTCTGCGTTAACGAAAAACATCTCTGTGTTGTTTTTACTTTCAGCAATATTTTTCCAATTCATGCATAATCGTTGCAAACTGTTAATCGGGATAGCACAACTCCTTGCTAGCCTCGGATTACAACATATAACGAAAAAGTTGCAAAGAGTCCTATTCACCCCCCCCCCCCCCCCCCCCTAGGACCTTCAATGATTCTTTGGAACATGGTTGAGCCCTACACCAGACCCAAGTCGTTTACTCCTCCCGTCACTATCTACGTCGCTGCTTCTTACACTGGAGTGGTCGCCTCTGAGCTTCTTTTCAGGATGGACAAGGGGAACGTTGTGGACTTGTGGAACTCGGCCACGATGTGGGGAGAAGACTTTGAAATCGATTGGGTCGAGCTGCCTATAGTTCAATGATGGCCGTTGATCTGAAATTAGGTTGGTAAGTTTTAATTTAATTGAATTTAGAGTTCAATTCAATTTGGTCTCTGATTGGATTAGGCAATAATTGTCAAAATCTTGCTAGCCTCGTTTTACAACACATAACGAAAAAGTTGCAAAGAGTCCTATTCACCCCCTCTAGGACCTTCAAGTGGTATCAGAGCGGCCACCAGCTTGCTGGTGAGATCCTCTTAGAGGGAAATGGACCACAGATTCGGTTCCTCACTGAATTCTCCTCCCTTTTTCAATGGGAAAGGGTATTCGGATTGGAAAGTTATGATATTTACTTTTCTCTCGTCCCAGGACGATGGAAGACAATGGGAAGCAGCTGAGTTTGGTTATTCAGTCCTTATGACGGTGGAAACAGAAACCGCACCTTCCATTCCAAAGCCCCGCGACCAATGGACTCTAGATGAAAGGTTGGAAGCCAAAGCTAACATGAGGGCTTTGAACAACCTTTTCATGGCAGTATCCGAAGACGTTCGTCGAAGGATCATCAACTGCACCCTTGCCCGAGATGCATGGCAAATCTTGGCCACCGCTCATGAAGGCACAAACAAGGTAAAGGAACAAAGTATCAGATCTTTACTTCATGAGTTTGAGGAGTTGAAAATGAGTGAGGATGAAACTGTAGAAGCTTTTCTTGGACGTATGCTTGCCATTACAAACCATTGCCATAGCTTAGATCACCCTATTGATCCTCAACGTATGGTTCAAAAGTTTGTAAGGGCCCTACCACCTAGTTTTGAGTCAAAACAGATTGCCATAGAAGAAGCTAGAGACTTGACCACTTACACCTTAGAAGAGCTTGTAGGAAACCTCAAAAATTTTGAAGCCAAGAGGAAATCCTCTAAAAAGGATAGATCCTTAGCCTTTACTGTAGTTAAAGAAGATGTAGAGGAAGAGTCTGTGTCTGGTGATGGTTCGGTGGAAGAGTTTGCTCTCTTAACCAAAAAATTGGAGAGGATTCTTAGGGAGAAGAGGAACCCTGGGTTTAATCCTAGGTTTAACCAAAAGGGGGCTACAACCAATACCAAATATCCTCGACAAGGGGAAACGAGTAACCCTAGAAATCCCAAATCTACCTTCAAACCCAGAAACTTTCCTCGATCAGAATGATAAGTGTTTCGAGTGTGGTGGTGTTGGTCATAAGGCAGCTGAATGTGCAAACAGGATGAAGCAAAAGGCTTTTCAGGCCACTTGGTCGGACAGTGAGTCTGAACCTTCCTCTGATCAAGAGGAAGAGAAGGAGACCGTTGCATTCATTGCATCGGTTAAGCTTGCCAATGCTTCAAACTCTGATATAGATGATGATAACGAAGCTTAACATGATGAAGAGCTTCACAATGCATATTCTAATTTGCATGTTGCATCTAAGTCCATGCTTGACAAGATTGAGGCCTTGTCAAACGAGCTTACCAAGAGTGAGAACCATGTCAAGGAATTACAAGACAAGCTGCAGTTCCAGAAGAAGAAGTGGAAGGCCGACAAGTCAGCCTTGATAAAGGAGAAGGAGTCCCTTGAAGAAAGTCTGAGACTTAAGGATGCCTTGACCAGCAACCTCTCCTCCGATAAGGCCACTTTGAAGCTGCAGCTAGAAGATTGGAAGAATGAATATAATAAGTTCTCCGTTGGGTCGGATAAGCTCAAAGAAATTGTTAATATGGGAAAACCTGGTCATGACAAGAGTGGTCTAGGTTTTGAGATCGATAATCACTCAAAATCAAGCAAGAAGAATACAAAGAAGACGGTGAAGTGCCCAAGGAGGAAGTCTCCAAGTCCAAAGAGACCAAGACCAAGTTTGTTCCAAAATGCCATCATTGTGGTATTATGGGTCATATTCGACCATATTGCTACAAGCTGAAAAAAGAAGGCCCTGCTCAGAATATTGAGAATGGAGTTCTGACATCTCTCAAGGATTCCATTGAGAACTCTCTCAAGGAACTTGTGAAGATTGTTCAATCTTTTGCAAACCCTAACCCTAGGGATTTGTCTAGCAAGAAAATCTGGGCTCCAAAGACCAAGTCCAAGCCTAAGGAGCAACCTGCTCAAGCAGAAGATCACAATGATGAAGATGAGTATGATTCAGACTCAGATAGTAATTAATGCTGTTAGAGTCTGTTTTCTCAGCCGAACTGTTCTGAAGCCAAAAGCTCCGCATAGAACAAGAGGTTATTGCAATGTTGCACTCACTGCCTTGTCAGCTCGGAAATCCGATTCCTGGTATGTTGACATTGGACTGGCGATCCCAAGTGGTTCGTATCAAGGGATGATGTCTATCCAGTAGGCTGCGTTACATTCGGGGATGGAGAAAATTCGGAAATCATTGGTAAAGGGACAGTAAGGGCTCCAGGTCTCTCGGAACTAAAGAATGTCCTTCTCGTCAAAGGCTTAGAAGTATGCTTGCTGAGTGTTAGTCAGGTAGTTGATGAGTACGACTGTGTCATTTTTGACAAGATCAAATGTCTGGTTCTAAATGGGATGGGGATGAGCGTCATGCAAGGAGATCGGACCAAAGACAATTGCTATTGTATCATGGCTCGGAAGGAGTTCAAGCCTCAACTATGCTTTCGTGCACAAATTGGTGAGCAGCTCCTTGATCTTTGGCACAGACGCCTTTGCCATTTGAATCATCAGGACATCATCAAGCTATCAACCAAGGAAGTAGCTAGAGGTCTCCCTAAGCTTTCCGGGAAAGCCTCAGGTATGTGTGGAGAATGTAAAATTGGTAAGCTTACACGCTCTCCACACTCTGCTCTTAATGCTCAACCCACCTCTAATGTGTTAGAACTCTTGCATATGAATTTGGTAGGACCAGTTAAGACTCTTAGCTTAAATGGTGCGAAATATACTCTTGTTATTGTTGATGATTTCTCTCGGTTCACTTGGGTTATGTTTCTTGCATCTAAGTCTGATACTTTTGACACATATGATAAGTTTGCCAAAAGGGTTTCAAATGAGAAAATGCATGAGGGTAAACACATTGTTAGAGTTAGGACCGATCATGGTACTGAATATGATAATGCAAAATTTGATGATTACTGTGATATGCTTGGTGTGCACCATGAATACTCTTCTCTGATCACTCCCCAACAAAATGAGATTGTTGAAAGGAAGAATCGAGTCTTAGTAGAAATGACCAGGGTAATGCTTAATGCCTCTGGTCTCCCTCACGTCTTCTGGGCCGAGGCCGTGAGCAATGCCTGCTATACTCTTAACCGTGCTATTTTCAGGCCAGGAACTGATAAGACTCCTTATGAGATATGGAAAGGAAGGAAACCTAATCTGGCCCATCTGAAAGTGTTTGGAAGTCCTTGCTTCATCTACAAGGACCGAGAATATCTGACCAAACTTTATGCACGTTGTGATTAGGGTGTTTTTCTTGGATACTCTCTCAAAAGCATGGCATACCGAGTCTACAACAAAGTCTCATGCAAGCTAATGGAAACTATTAACGTTGCCATTGATGATGGTCTTGGGTGTACTCACCGGACCGGTTGCACATCTGAAGATGATCCAACAACACCTACTGATCCCATACAGCCAGAAGCAGATGTCACAATCTGCAAGGAAGGTTCTTCGGCTGACGAAGCTGACTCAAAAATTGGAGAGGATCAGAATGATCAGGAGGATGGGTATGAGGTTACCAATCCCGTGGAAGGTTGTAGGGATGAAACCACAACTACCCAGCCCCCCACACAGGACTGGAAAGTGACAAGTGCAAAAAGATCACTCTCCTTCTGACATCATTGGTGATGATTCACAATCTACCGTCACACGCAGCAAGGTAAAATGTGTGGTAAGCAGTTATGCAGTGTTAAAAAGTTTTTTTGCGATGCATAAGTCTACCATAGATAGAGTCATGCACTTTGGTTTTGTGTCCATCATAGAACCTACGAACGTGAAAGAAGCCCTGTGTGATACTGATTGGATTAATGCCATGCAAGATGAATTGAATCAATTTGAGAGAAGTAAGGTTTGGCACCTTGTGCCACGACCCGAAAACAAGAATGTAATTGGCACCAAATGGGTGTTCAAGAACAAGTCTGATGAGAAAGGTGTGATAACCAGGAACAAGGCTAGATTGGTTGTTCAGGGTTACTCACAAATAGAGGGACTTGATTTTGATGAAACCTTTGCCCCGGTTGCAAGGTTGGAATCAGTTAGGTTGCTTTTGGCAATAGCTTGTTACTTGAGGTTTACCTTGTACCAAATGGATGTGAAGAGTGCCGTCTTGAATGGCATTCTTAAGGAGGAAGTGTATGTTGCACAACCTCCAGGCTTCCAAAGCTCTAGCCATCCTGATCATGTTTACAGGTTAGATAAGGCACTTTATGGCCTCAAACAGGCTCCTAGAGCTTGGTATGAGAGGTTGTCCACACACCTTCTTGAGCATGTTTATGTTAGAGGTTCGGTTGATAAGACTATGTTTGTAAAAATCACCTCTAAAGATATGTTTATTGCCCCAATCTATGTGGATGATATTGTTTTTTATTCTACTTCCGATAACTTGGTTAAAGAATTTTCAGATCTTATGTCTAAGGAGTTTGAGATGAGCCACTATGGGAAATTGACCTACTTCTTAGGTTTGCAAGTTGATCAAAATATTGATGGCCTGTTTATATCTCAATCCAATTATGCCAAGGAACTCGTGAAGAAGTTTGGGATGGAAACATCCTCTCCAGTCACAAATCCAATGGGAACTAGTTGCAAGATCACAGTCGATCTTGATGGAGTTGATGCTGATCAGTCCAACTATCATAGCATGATTGGTAGCCTGCTGTACTTGACAGCTAGCAGACCTGACATATGCTATAGTGTAGGAGTGTGTGCTCGGTATCAAGCCAACCCCAAGGAATCACATGTGAAGGCGGTTAAACGCATTATCAAGTACATTGCAGGTACAACTGACCTTGGGATTAGCTACATTTTCGATACTAACTGTGAGGTTGCAGGATACTCCGATTCGGACTGGGCAGGAGATGCAAATGACCGGAAAAGTACTTCCCCTCTTTGGCAGGTAGGCGCCCCCAGTCCCCTGGCCCCTGGTCGCAGGATAGACTGCTGGGCCCCGAGTCCGGGTGCTGGTGATCCTGTCCCGGGCCTCGGGCTGGCCCCTGGTACACTAGCTGCGGGTCTGCAGGCCTGCTGTAGCCCCTCTGTGGCTACTGTCAACAAGTCTCCCAAGTTCCCGGTCAAGTGCAATCTTGAATGGGGACTTAACCTGTCTTGCTCTTGCCCCGCAGACCCGCAGGGTTACCAACCCAACGGTGCCCAGTCCCCCAAGTCCGCGTTGAAGATTGGGGGTGACCGGGTGTTTGAGTACCTGTTACCGATGATGAGAAACCGATGGTGAGCAACAGTTTATGAGTATGTTGGCAATATAAGTAGTGCTGTGCTCAAATGTTGTGGTGCCATGAGCATGTAGATGATAGTGGGGCATTGAAATCCGCCATGCAATAAATGTGTGCATGGAATGATAATGGGGTGTTGAAATCCGCCATGCAATAGATGTGTGCATGGACTGATAATGGGGCGTTGAAATCTGCCATGCAATAGATTTGTGCATGGGATCTGGACCCCACGTTCTGCCATATCAGAGCGAGCCGGAGAGCATGGGACCTCGACCGGGCGTTCTGCCATATCGAGACGAGTCCCCCAGGTGAACTTGTGTTCCAGACCTCGACCGGGCGTTCTGCCAAATCGGTACGAGGTGGAGTATGGAACCTCGACCGGGCGTTCTGCCATATCGAGACGAGTCCCCCAGGTGAACTTGTGTTCTAGACCTCGACCGGGCGTTCAGCCAAATCGGTACGAGGTGGAGTATGGGACCTCGACCGGGCGTTCTGCCATATCGAGACGAGTCTATATTGCTAGGCTGCGGGGAGGTGGCCCTGGTGTTGCGGTCTGTTTGAAGCACCGGTCAACACTTGCTAGTTCTTCTCAGCTTGTGTTGAATAAGCGTTGAGGTAAGGGGGGTGGCGTTGAGGTAAGGGGGGTGGCGTTGAGGTGACAAGTCTCGCCGTGGAGCCCCACATTGATCGCAGTTCAGTGCGATGCAGGATTTTTATCCTGCTGGACAAGAGTACATGTGTTAGATGTAAACTCACCCGGGTATATAAAGCCCATGCCGGTCGAATGTTCTCATGACCGGGGTCATGCCATGGAGCCGGGTGGATCTCGATCGGGCGTTCTGCCATATCGAGACGAGTCCCCCAGTGAGATGCCATGGGGCCGGGTGGATCTCGTACCCGGAAAAATGCTCTCGAGCCGGTTGGATGATCATAACCGGGGAGATGGTCTCGAGTCGGTTGAATGTTACCTAACCGGTGAGATGCCATGCAGCCGGTTGAATGATACCTAACCGTGAACTGCCATGGTACCAGATGGATGGCTCATACCCGGAATAATGCTCTCGAGGCTGTTGAAAAATCATAACCGGTGAGAGGTCTTCAAGCCGGTTGAAAGATCATAACCGGTGACTTGCAGTGAAGATGCCATGCAGCCGGTTGAATGATACCTAACCGTGAACTGCCATGGTACCGGATGGATGGCTCATACCCGGAACAATGCTCTCGAGGTGGTTGAAAAATCATAACCGGTGAGAGGTCTTCAAGCCGTGGTGCCTGGGGAAGTGGAGGGGGGCCTGACGCCTCGGTTCTCGCTCCTAACTCCCCTTACCTGTCGCCAGCGTGCGAGACAAGTGGCTGATATGCATTTAAGGAGGAAGTCCATCAGTCCCATCACTTATGATGGCGTGGGCAGTTTACCAATGCTGTGACACGTGCCAGTAGGGAGCGGTCTGAGATGGAGGGCCTGGATTCGCTGGCGTTTGAGTTGCTCTGATTGCGTGTTTTGGGGGGATTACCAACGCCTAGGGCATCGGTCCTCTCTATAAAAAGGTCTCCTCTGCTCTTCGTTCTGTTTTGCTCCTTGCTTTAGAGAGACTAAGAGAAAGAGAGAAGTCCGGCGAAAGCTCTCAGCTCCTTGCCCCACGACATCTGTTGTCTCAAGCGCTCTTTACTCTTTTCCTACCATTGCTCGCTGCTTTCGCAGGGCGGACTTTCCTCGGTTGAGCATACTAATCGGTAAGTTCTTGCTTTTCTTGCCCCGGTGTTGTTCTTGTTTTTGCTTTTGGTGTTTTGCGGCGAGGGGGAGGGGATCTCTGTCGCCGACTGAGTTGTTTTAAGCTGAGCATCTGCTGCAAACTTTGGGAGGGGCCGCAGAGGGCGCTGTTCTAGCCTGTTGCTGACCAGCGCTAGGGTTTTGTTTTTCTTCCCCTTAGGTTCAAATGTCTTCTTCAAGTTCTGACGGGGCTTCCGAATCGGCTGCCAGGTGTCCTATCGTGGATGATGAGGAGAGGCTGGAGGATTGGCTCTGTTCGGAATCCCCGGAGTCTGAAGCCGCTGATCGCTCCTGGAGCGGGGCTTCGTCTTCGTCTTCGTCTTCCGGGTCAGAATCCCCGGAGTCTGAAATACCGCACAGGGTGCGCCTTGCAGGTGCTCCGCCCGTGAGCCACACCATCGGGAGAGGGAAAGGTGTCGTGGTGTGCGATGAGCCAGAGGGTAGCATGAACCCTGGAGAGATTGCTGTGTTCCGGCAAACGTGGGGTATCCTGGATGAGGTTTTGCTACGGCTATTGAATCCCGGGGAGTCAGCCTGTAACCCGGAGGCAGGTTGGGTTGCCGTGCATGTGGACCAGTTCCGGCATGGATTTTCGCTCCCACTGCCAGACTTCGTGCAGTACATGCTCAGTGCACTACAAGTGTCTCCCGCGCAGCTTCCTGGGCTCCAGTGGAGGAGACTGCTGAGCCTCGGCCAACGGTAAACGAATTCCGGGCCTTGTATTGGCTATCATACTCGAAGAAGCGGGGGTCCCGGGGTTGTCTGTCCTTCAGCGCCCGGTGCTTTCAGCCTATCATCACCAATGTACCTTCATGGGTAGATAACAGTTGGAGAAAGAAGGTGGTGATGGCGG
Organism: Potentilla sterilis; assembly: GCA_963682095.1. Taxonomy (NCBI): domain Eukaryota; kingdom Viridiplantae; phylum Streptophyta; class Magnoliopsida; order Rosales; family Rosaceae; genus Potentilla; species Potentilla sterilis. The sequence continues at coordinate 48,389,586 of OY821758.1, read as the reverse complement.
GCGGGAAGTGGCAGAGGAGGAGGAGGATGTACCGGGTTCCTGGCGCCTTCCAGCCTCTTGGCGACCAGTCGTTCGAGCTCTTCGAGTTGGACCAGGAGAGGATCACGACCATACTCGGATGTTGGGACGATCTCGAACGGAGCTCTTACAACTTCATCCGCCGGGAAGTTTTGGAATATTGCCGTCTCGGGCAGGATCCCGGTGCATAGGAAGTCTTAGCGGTGATACTTTTGCTAACTGTTTTAAGTACTAACTTCTGCTTGTCCTGCAGGTGCATCTTCCCGAGCGGTCATCAAGCCCGACACCACTCTATCAATGGACGGCGAAGACCTTCTTGCGAAGCTGAAGGAGAAAGGCGAGGCCGTCTCGCGGACCTCGGTGGACGACGAGTCTGGTCGGCTCACGGTTCATCCCGAACCGAGGGCCATGGATGTTGATGACGGCGCCTACATCCTGAGGCGCGTGAAGAGCCATCCTGTCGCGCCCAAGGCGGTGCCCGGTAAGGGCAAGACTACCGGGGGGCCACTGAAGATTCCCGGTGGAGTGAGTCGGATCCCCCACCGTCCGGGGTCAGCTCCCCTCGTCACCGAGGTCACCCGGGTAGGCGCACAATCTTCTTCTTCTCCGGACAGTCGGGGAGAGAAGCGGAGGGGCATGGATGTTCGTCCCTCCGTGCTGGTGACGCTGACCGGTGGGTCGTCCGGAGAGGGCCTGGCCAAACGGCTCAAGGTAACCAGCGGTGCATCTAGCTCCGCTGGGGAGAAGGCTGCCGCTGCCCGGCAGAGTAGCCCCGCTCCTGCAGAGGCACCGAGGGGAAGCCCGGACAGTGCATTCATCCGGCAGCTGGCGGCGGACTTGGCTGGCCTCGGTCTGGACAGACCCGGGGTTACCGGAGCCTTAGCGGGCGAGAGCCGCCAAAAGTGCAAGGAGTCGGTCCTCCGGGTAAGAATTGCCTGGTGCTCCTACACTGCTTGTAACTCATTATCTTTGCTGCTTGTCTAACTGATTGTTGTTATGCAGTTGTTGTACACTCTGTACCAATCGGATCCGAGCGAGGAGCTACTGGAGCTGAAGAGGCAGGTGACCGCTCTGACGGAGGCCCGAGAGCGCCTTGAGGTGGAGAAGTCCCGGCTGGAGCGGGAGAAGGCCAGACTAGAGGAGAGGGCCAAGAAGCAGGTGGCCAAGCTGGAGGAGCAGGTCCGAAGCCTAGAGAAGGAGAAGGAGCGGGCCGAAGAGGAGAGGGCCGAGCTGGAGGCCAAGGTGGACGAGCTCCAGGTGGGAGCTGCCGCTCTGCGTGCCGCCACTGCCGCTGCAGCCGGGGAAGAGGACCCGGAACTGTATGAGCGGGTTGTTCTCAAATACCATGAGAGCGATCAGTTCCTGGAGTTCCTGGAGAAGGTCAGGGAATCAGGCATCTCGGATGCGTACACGGAATGGGCGGAGAAGGGGTGGCTGGACACTTCCCGGATGCCGAAGGCTGCTGACGGAGATATCCATGAGTAATCAGATATCCATGAGCAGTCGGCGGAGGAGCAACCGGAGGAGGAGGGTGGACCCCAACCTGCTGAAGGCGCGGCTGCTTCATCTGGAGAGGCTAGCGGATTGCCCGCTGAGGGGGGGGGGGCTGGCTCCTTAGGATTTTGCCCTTGCTTTTTTTTCTTGTAATCTCTCCGGAACGGTTACTGCTTGTATTACTGCTTGAATATAAATATACTTGAACTTGCGGAGCCGGTGGAATTTTCTCAAAAGTAGTTTGCATATATATCTTGTGATGTTACAACGGTTGAACCGGTGGTATGCCAAACTAACCACTTGGAGGCTTGGCGAGTCTACCAGCCCTGGCCTTGCTCCCGGTCGGGATCTGCTCTTCTTTCCCCTATATACCGCTGGAGTTGGCCGTTACTAATCAAACCCTCCACCGCTGTCTTGAGAGCACAGCACTGGCTCGTTCGATGAGTAGCCTCATCATGATAGGAGCAGTACTTGCCCGTTTGCGCCATGGTAAGTTTCTCCTTCAGGTACTTTCTCCTGGGCAGGGGGGGGGGGGAATAATGTTCCCGTTCTCAAGCAGAATGTCCTCGTATGAAGAGGTGAGAGCGGTGAAGACCTCTTGACCGGCCGGTGGTGCTGGCATGATTGCTAGGGGGTGTTCTTGGCGGTACAGCGCCGGCTTGTGCTCGCCCTGGGGCTTGTCATGATAGGGCCTCTGCTGCCTTTGTGCCCAGTTTCTGTTGGGCCGGCTCGGTCAGGCGGCTCGGTTCTCGGTCCTCTGGTTTGGCTTGTCCTCTTGGCTGGGCGGGGGGTTCTCCTCCCGGGGGTGGCACTACCAGAAAAAAAAACTTTTGCCGACGAAAAAAAAAAAAAATGGCCGACGAAACCAATTTTCGTCGGCTATTCTCAATAATGGCCGACGAAAATTTTTTTCGTCGTTAAAAATTAAAAAAATCGTCGGCTATTCCCCTAAAATGGCCGACGAAATTTTTTTTTCGTCGCTAAAAAAAAAATTCGTCGGCTATTCCCCTAGAATGGCCGACGAATTTTTTTTTCGTCGGTCATTCTATGGGAATAGCCGACGATTTGAATTTTCGTCGGCCTTTCTCTAAAACTTTAGCCGACGAAAATTTTTGGAAGTATGGCCGACGAGTACTAGGTTTGATTTCGTCGGCTATGATTTCAAAAAAAAAAAAAAAAAAAACAGCTTCCATTTTCTATCTCTATCGACAAACCATTGCTTCGTCCTTCAAATGCAAATGTGTCGTGAAATAAGATATGACCGAAATAATGAAATACGTCTACGGATGAAAAATGAGAAGATTCCGACAAAATCTGTGTGCCGAATGTTGCGGTTAGCTGTTTTTTACTTCCGTTTTCCAATGGGTAGCCTGACGGTCGGTAAATATTTTGAGGAAAATTTTTATACGATTGGTTGCGTCTCATCGATCTGAAACTATTCTCTGTTGAACGTCAGGCCAAAAAACGTCATTTAGACGGGCCAATTTCCATTTCTAAGCGTTTGAAGGGTTGACTCACCCGGTTGACCGTCCCGATCGAGCCTTTAACGTTGTCAGATGTAGTTGGATTTTTTTTCATACATGTATTTAATCTTAACGGTGATATCTGACGGTTGGAATAGATTTTCCAAACTTTTAGATTCAAAATCGGAACATATGCACTAATGTTCCTTAACTTGTTTACTAAGTGTTTAAGTGAATGTATAGTTTCAAATAGTTACTATACGTAGGCTCTTCAAATGCAAATATGTCGTCAAATAAGATATGACCGAAATAATGAAATACGTCTACGGTTGAAAAATGACAAGATTCCGATAAAATCCGCGTGCCGAAAGAATGAAATCAGTCAAAACCCGGTTTACTGTAGATTTGGCGTCCGGCGTCCGAATGATGATTGTGATACCATTCCGGAAAGGGAACGACGCCAGGAACAAAACTCGTAGCCTTGCCACGACGTGTGGGCTTTTTCGGGCTTTCGAGTTCGTTTAGGGCCTCAAAACGGCATTTTAGTATGTTTTCATAGAATAGCCGACGAAACATTCAAATTTCGTCGGCTATTCTCTAAGTATAGCCGACGAATTCAAATATTTCGTCGGTTAAACTCTTGATCCGCGCCTTTTTATTGTCCGCCGTTGGATGGCTCAGATCCGACGGCTGTTGATTTTCCAAAGTATAGCCGACGAAATAAAAGATTTTCGTCGGCTATTCTCTAAGTATAGCCGACGAAATTAAAATATTTCGTCGGCTATTCTCTAAGTATAGCCGACAAAATCTTTTATTTCGTCGGCTATACTCCTTCTAAATCTTTTAAATCCTCCCGCCTTTTTTTTCTCCTCCTTCCCCCCCTCCTCCGGCCTCCTCTTCCTCTTTCCCCTCCTCCTTCCCCTCCTCCTCCTTCCCCTCCTCCTCCTCCGGCCTCCTCCTCCTCCTTCCCCCCCCCTCCTCCGGCCTCCTCTTCCTCTTTCCCCTCCTCCGGCCTCCTCCTCCTCCTCCTTCCCCTCCTCCTTCCCCTCCTCCTCCTCCTCCTTCCCCTCCTCCGGCCTCCTCCTCCTCCTTCCCCTCCTCCTTCCCCTCCTCCGGCCTCCTCCTCCTCCTTCCCCCCCCTCCTCCGGCCTCCTCTTCCTCTTTCCCCTCCTCCGGCCTCCTCCTTCCCCTCCTCCTCCTCCTCCTTCCCCTCCTCCTTCCCCTCCTCCTCCTCCTCCTTCTCCTCCTTCCCCTCCTCCTCCTCCTCCTTCCCCTCCTCCTCCTCCTCCTCCTTCTCTAGCTTCCTTCCCCTCCTCCTCCTCCTCCTCCTCCTCCTTCTCCTCCTTCCCCTCCTCCTCCTTCTCCTCCTCCTCCGGCCTCCTCCTCCTCCTCCTTCCCCTCCTCCTCCTCCTCCAAAATTTAATTAATTTAATTTAATTTAATTTTTTTTTTTTTCCCAAAATTAAAGAATAGCCGACGAAATTGACCAAATTTCGTCGGCTATAACAGGTATAGCCGACGATTTTTACCAAATTTCGTCGGCTATTCTTTAAAATATTAATATATTCGGAGAAAATAACCGACGAAATTGACAAATCGTCGGGTATTTATGAAGTATAGCCGACGAAACAGACTAATTTCGTCGGCTATAGTTGGCAAAATCGTCGGCTAAACTCGAAAATTTCCGACGAATTTCGTCGGTTATTTTTCAAAGGTTTGGTCGACGAAATCAATTTTCGTCGGCTATACTTCAGAATGGCCGACGATTTCAAAAATTTCGTCGGCCATTGGTATTACCGACGGCGTTTTACCGACGAAGAATAGCCGACGAAAATTTCGTCGGTAGAGGGAATAGCCGACGAAATTTTGGAATAGCCGACGAAAAAAATTTCGTCGGCTATTCTGTCAAATCTGGTAGTGTGGTCTTTCTGCTGCTCGTCCCGCTTCCTCTTCAGCAGGTGATGCCCGTACGTCTCGTGATCGGCCTGAGCATGCCGGATGGCCATTGCCATCAACTCGTCGTACCCCTGCGGGAGTTCCACCCGGACGGCATAGGAAAACTTTCCCGGCCGGAGCCCTTGTTTAAACGCCATCTCGGCGATGCCCTTGTCCAGGTTCCGTACCCCGGCCGTTGCCGTCTGCCAACGGTTGACGAAAGTCCTGAGCTCCTCTCCGGGCGCTTGCATGCAGTTGAAGAGGATGGTCGATGTCCGGGCTCCCTCGACCCGGAGGATGAAGCGGCCTACAAACCGGTCGGCTAACTGTTCGAATGCCTCGATCGAGTTCGCCGGAAGCTCATAGAACCAGCTGAGCGCCTCTCCAGACAAAGTTTCCTGGAGAGATATTGCAGCATACTGCATCGGAGTAACCCTTGGCGCAGGTCTGGGACCGGAAACTGTCCAGGTGCGGGTACGGGCAGCCGGACCCTGAATAGGTGAGCTTGAGGGATTTCTGGTTACCAGACTTCCCCGACTCCATAACCCGGTGCGAGAAAGGGCCCATACGCTCATTGAATCGCGCGCCTTCCATCGGCAGTGCTGCTCTTTTCTCGTTGGCCTCCATTTGGGCCTTCAAATCCGACATAGTGTCGGCGAGTATCTACAATGCCCGTGCAGTCGGGGTCTCTACTTCATCCTCAAACGAAGTGTGGGGTTGGCGGGGCGTCGGCGTGCTCTTTGGCGGACCTACGCCGGCCGGTGACTTCGCTCGCTCGGGATGACGGGGCCGGCCGCCCGATGACTGCCCTGCCTCAAACTGTTGAGATCGGACTGGCGGGGGTGCTACTTGTGCCCTGATCATAGCGTCGTTGCGCTGATGTCCTCTCTCCAGAGCGGCTACCAGGGCAGCATTCACTGCCTCCATTTCTTCATACCGGGCATTGGACTTGGCTCTATCCCGGTCGCCCTCCTCACGCATGCGACTAACCTCTGCGGCTATCGCCCGTATCTCCCCTGCCATACTGCTCTGCTCGGGGCTGTATGTGGTGTCTTGGTCACTGTTACTGCGCGGGCTCTCCTCTCGGTCACTCGGATCATCCGAGAACGTCAGAGAAAAGCCCCGGTGTATCGGCTGGTCGTCTTCCGCCGGTCCTTTCCCGCACGAGCTGTCGTGGTATGGCCCCGGCGTGCCGGACGGCCTCCCACAGCTCATGCCTTCCTGATCGTCCTGGTCGCCGCACGGCTCCCGCACAACGACCGGGGTGTAGATAAGCGTTTGCACTGCTGCAACATGCTGCTCCTCGGTGGTATTCCTTTCCTGTCTTGCTTCCGAACTCTCTGCCATTGGTAATGCTTACACGGTTTCTTGTCTAAGATTCCCACAGACGGCACCAATTGTTTCTGCACAAACCCGGGGGCCTGGTAGAGACAGATGAATCCACACGTGATCTCCTGCAAACCTGCTTACTAAGGGGAATACCGGGCGGGCCGGTCTTCTCCTCTCCGATGCCTAAGTTAGTATAGTTGGAATAGATATAACTTGAGCACGTATATAAGCGGTAGGAGAGATCAGTTACCTATTAATGAGGGTAGTTGAGGCCCTTATATAGGTGGCCAGGAGTGAAGTCTGGCCTTACCCTTCGATGTGGAACTGGTTCCCTTCTGTTTGCACAGCAAAGGGCAGCTCTGGTGACCTCTTTGGCAGGCAGGCGCCCCCGGTCCCCGGGCCCCTGGTTTGCAAGATAGACTACTGGGCCCCGAGTCCGGGTGCTGGTGATCCGGTCCCGGGCCTCGGGCCTCGGGCCGGCCCCTGGTACACTAGCTGCGGGTTTGCGGGCCTGCTGTAGCCCCTCTGTGGCTATTGTCAACATGCACATGCTCGCAGACTACGGATTTCAACAAGAGGTGTTATCCTTATTCTGTGACAATACTTTTGCTATCAATATCTCTAAGAATCCTGTGCTGCATTCTATGACAAAGCATATAGAGATCAGATATCATTTCATCAGAAACTTGGTTGAAGATAACTTGCTTGAATTAACTTTTATTCCCACTGAAAAACAACTGGCTGATTTATTCACAAAACCACTTGACAACTTTAGGTTCACCAGCTTAAGGAAGGAAATTGGTATCTGTGACCCACACTAATCTTCCCCTGAGAACGTGCCTTGTACATAGTTTTTAGTTTTTGAAAAATCAAAAAAAAAAAATTATTATCTAGTTTAAAAGTTTTTGTTTTCAGCTTCACGGGATAGGAACATGTGGTGTTATCCTCAGTAGTCATTGAACTTGACCTAAGTTTTGCGTCCTTTACTACCTGAATAATCACTTTATGGTAGGTCATGTGCTTGTGCATCTGCCCTCTCTTTTTGAATTTATTGTGGTCTACATCTCAGAACAAGTTCACTCTATTTGTACACATTTCTCCCACATTGTGCTTTGCTCAATTATCTTGTATCAAGTGAGATGGAGGTTTGAGGATTGCTTATGGCCAGGTTACTCTTAAAGTAGTCATCTCTTGAGTCGTGTCCGCGATTCGTTAGAAGGCAGAAACGAGAGTGGCTTGGTCACCACGGTGGTTTTTGTTTGTATATCTAGGTCAGATTATTCCCAAAGTAGCTTTTCATTGGGTCGCATCCACGATTCTTTGGAAGGCATAAACGAGAATGGCTTGATCTCCCCGATGAAAGTAACTTGCTTGAATTTTAAAAGAAAAAAACAGTAAGTGAGCTGCTTCTTCCACTAAAGAATCCGAGCCTTTCACTCTTAGGAGCATCCTTGTTATGCTTAATGCCCTAAAGTCAACTGACTTGGGAGTCATTAGTGAATAGGTTTGCTACATGGATCAGTGGGGATGCCTGAAATGTTTTCTATCCTTCGATGGGGTTTTTGATAAAGTCTACTTGGACTATCGAAAGTATAAATACATATAACCCTGTGAGGACGATTGTTCCAGAATGGCCAAAAAGAACTAAACATGTGACCATACGGGCACAGATGTCTAAGCGAACTGGAATTGTGAAGCTATAAGGAAGAAACCTTACTGGTGCTATAAGGCTGGATACAACCGTTACTATCCTCAGCCTGCTACTCAGTTTCCAACTCACTTGATGCATCTCCATGAGTCCACCTTGTGTCTATTGAAATATTTTCACACACTCTTCATGAAATTTGTTCTGTTCACCTTGGACCATATTCTTTCAACTAGACAGTCACATTTACATGTTTTGCTTAAGATTTGGTTATTTGTGAGTGGTTAAAAGGTGTCTTACTTTATGAGTCTATGCTTTGACCATTGTGCAAACTCTTGGATCAGAAAAGGTAATCTCATCCCGTGTTGTACAGTTTTTTTTCTCTCTACTTTGTTTCTTTCTTTTGTTGTTTTCCTTTCGGCTATTCTAAGGGGGAGAAACTTTTGCACATGGGTTCTTACACCACTTGCTTTCACTTTTGTTCTCTTAAGGTTGTAAGGTGTGCTTGAGAAAGATCACTATTCATCATTAAATGTTGGGTGTGCTTTAGTGCTTCTTGTACTGTTTGTAAAAGTAGGAAAATCACTTTTTCTATTAGGACATGTGAGTCGGCCCCTAGCCCATCTCTTTTGGCTTTTTGACCTGGTCTTGGCCCAATGTTCCTTAAGCCCACTTTCTGCATGGACACGTGCTCTCTCCCCTTGAGAAGAGAAACTGGTTTGTTGGTTCGGTTGCTTTTCCTTCTTTTGTGTGTGGTAATGGATTAAGTTGCAGTTACCAAGGCCAAATGTCAAATCACGTCTTCCTGCTTTAAAGCTCCCACTTTCGCACTTCTTCTCACTTCATCTCAAATCACACCTGCTTTGAACTTCATCTCTGTTTCTTCTTCTTCCTCTATTGTTGCTGCTCGCATGGTTGACGATTCACCAACTCGATCTCCTCTGGGTCCTCTCGAACATGAGAAGTCACCCCTTGCGTCGGCCGCCACTGGCCCTTCCACTCCTACCACAGGAGCCACTAACATGGAGGATCTGTTTGGACCCTCCTCTGCTGGGTCCCCTCACGGCCAGGCTCGCACTAGAGCCTCCGGCGAAGTCACCATTGCAATGCAATTTTCTGATCTAAAGAAGTGAAAGAAGGATGCTTCGGCTAGTGGCCCCGGTTCACGAAAAACGCCCCGGCCACAACAGGTCTCCTCTGCTCCACTAGCCTCTCGACTTCGTAGTCGCTCTACCACTTCTTCTCCGGGAAATCTACCGGCAACCACCGCTGCCAAGCGGTCCGACCAGGCAAGCTCAGTCGTCTCCCCAGCAAGGACCGAGGAATCAGATCCAATCATGGAGGAGACTAGCTCTCTCGATGGCTCCAACAGCTCTGATCAAGATTTCAGGGTCTCACCTGTCAAAGCCGCTGCCCCGAGCCCTCCGACAAAGAGTAAGATGGCTGCCGCCAAATCCAAGGTTGTTGGACCGTCCAAGGTCAAAGGGAAGGTTGTTGGTCCCTCGGAGTCCGAGAAACAAAAGCCTCCTCGCAAGCGTGGTTCGCTGTTTGGTCGCAAGGATAGCAAGACATCCAAACCTCCCAAACCCCAGAAGAAACCCTCGCGTCACTCTGCCTAGGGATACCAATGAGGCTATCCCTCTCAAGCGCAAGGTTCTTGAGGTACTGCATGTTTCCCCTATAGAGCATTTTGTTTCTGAGGAAGCTAGATCTTTGTTTACTACTTGTACCAACGGTCGTCCGGTGGTGTATGAGAAGAAACTGGCCTTTGACACCCCTCCTGGTTTTGTTAAAGACAAAATCCAACAGTTAGGATGGGTAGACCCTTTAGCCTCCCTGCCTATTATCAACTTGACCATAGTCCAGGAATTTTATGCCAATTTCTCTGAGGACATGGCATTGAAGGTTAAGCTTAAGGCCCCCTCCAAGGATCTGCAGGTCTGGGTTAGAAATCGAGTGGTTAACATTTCTCCTGTCAGTATCCGTAGGGTTCTTAGTCTCCCCACCACTAGGACTGTTGACCTAGATCTGATTCGCAAGCACCTCACCACTGTCTCTTTGACGGACCTTGCTGAGGCTTTGTACTCGACTCCTTTTCAAGTTCCTACTCCTACTGTCTGTCTAGCGAGTCAATACATGCCTGAGTTTGTCAAGGTCATGGGCTTTGTAGTTCGGTCCCTACTCACTCCCTCCACTCAAACCAGCAAAATCACCAAACGCCCAGGAGCTTTCATCTCCTATCTGCTTCAAGACCATAACCCTCCCTTTCCAGCGGAGTACTTCATATTTCAAGCCATCCACAAGGCTGTTGTTGCCCAGCGTAACTCTGCCAAAAGCTCGCTTGTTTTTTCAGGGGTTATTTGTCTTCTTTGCTATGATGCTGGTGTGAACACCCGAGATGGTGATGCGGTTCTTCCTCCTATTCCTCCGATTGACTTGACCTCCGTTCACAAATCTGTCTCCCAAGCTGGGATGTATGTTGAGTCTCTAGAGCATACGAGTCTAAAGAAGGAGCTGAAGGAGGCCATCCAGTCTGCTGCGGAGGACATCAAAGTCTCTTTCTCTCAGAAGTTTGAGGAATTGAAGACTCATTTGGATGAACTTGCACAAGCGGCCAATCAAAACAACCATTCAGCCTCTGATTCTGCGTCCAGCTCAGATGGTCAGCTTCGTGCTCCGGAGCCTGCGGACAGGGAGGATCCAACTCAGGGGGAGTCTTCGGATCGCTCCATCTCAGGAGAAGAAGATGTGGAGCACATTGATGATGATGATGAGGATGTCTGATACTCTTGCCAGCCTTGTTCTTTTTCTGTTTCGGTTGTTCTCTTTTGTTTATTAAGACAATGTTTGGTTCCTGTTCTATTTGATTGACTGCTTGTTGAACATGGATGTTCTCTGTTTCCCTTTGTCCTTCTGTGACAAAAAGGGGGAGAACTAGTTTTTAGGGCATTATGTTTGTTGTGTTGAACTATGCCATGCTTATTTCAGTTATTAGCTTATCTGAGATGTGTGCATCTGATACATAATGCCTTGGCTATCCTAAATGTTCTCTATGCCTCCACTTGTGTTCTTGTTTAGCTTTCTTAAGTACAGGTTTGTATCTTGAGAAATTTGTGCTGCTGATGCTGTTGGTTAGAACTAGTTTTGTATTGGATAGCTAGGTGTGTTTTGTCCAGAAATGCCAAAGGGGGAGATTGTAAGTATAAAGATGTTGGCAGTTCCCTTTATGGACCAAAACACAGCCCACACTACTAGAAAAATAGGCTTTGCCGACGAAAAAAAAAAAAAAAACGGCCGACGAAATGATTTTTCGTCGCTAAAAAAAAAATTTGTCGCCTATTCCCATAGAATGGCCGACGAAAATTTTATTCGTCGCTAAAAAAAAATTTCGTCGCCTATTCCTATAGAATGGCCGACGATTTTATTTTTCGTCGCTAAAAAGTATTTTTCCTCGGCTATACTCCACTAATGGCCGACGAATTAAAGTTTTCGTCGGCTATACAACTTTTGGAGTATGGCCGACGAATTTTACAATTTCGTCGGCTATAAGTCTTTATATTTTCAGATCTGGACACAGCAGCTGCTCATTCGAAAAAAACGGGAGAAAGAGTGAAAAATCGGTGGGGATTGTTGAAATCCGTCCTCTCTTACATTGTGAAGCTATATATAGGTACGTACATGTGTATATATGTTGATTTTGGGTTTTAGTTGATTTAATTTGAGTTTTAATATATATAGTGATTTTAATTTAGTAAGTGATTTTTTGTTTTGTTGTTGGTTTAGTGCTAGAATGTATGTATATATGTTGATTTTGAGTTTTAATTAGTATGCTTGAGTTGATTTTGAGTTTTTGTGATTTTGATTTATTAAGTGATTTTTTGTTTAATTAATTTGTTGTTGTTTTAATTAATATTTAGTGTTAATTAGAATGTATGTATATGTTGATTTTAAGTTTTAGTTGAGTTGATTTTGAGTTTTAATTTAATTATGTGTTTTAATTTGATGTTATTTTAATTAGTGTTAAAAAAATAATGATGATGTTAGTGACACTTCGGCTAGCATAAGTCCTCTTTCTCGTGCTAGCCGAAGTGTCACTAACATCATCATTATTTTTTTTTTTTTCATATAATAGCCGACGAAAAATGCACCATTTCGTCGGCTATACTACTAATAGCCAACGAAAAGGTTAATTTTTCGTCGGCTATACTCCTAATAGCCGACGAAAAATTCATTATTTCGTCGGCCATACTTGTACTGAAAAAAAAAATTTTGACAGAAAACGACAAAAGCATAGCCGACGAATACATTTGATTTCGTCGGCTATGATTACTAATAGCCGACGAAAAATTCATTTTTTCGTCGGCCATACTTGTACTGAAAAAAAAAATTTTGACAGAAAACGACAAAAGCATAGCCGACGAATACATTTGATTTCGTCGGCTATGATTAAAAAAAAAAACACAAAAAGAACAGTTTCCATTTTCTATCACATTGAAAAAAAAACCATTGCTTCATCCTTCCAATGCAAATGTGTCGTGAAATAAGATATGACCGAAACATTGAAATACGGCTACGGTTGAAAAATGGGAAGATTCCGACAAAATCTGTGTGCCGAATGTTGCGGTTTGCTGTTTTTTACTTCCGTTTTCCTATGGGTAGCCTGACGGTCGGTAAATAGTTTGAGGGAAATTTTTATACGATTGGTTGCGTCGCATCGATCTGAAACTATTCTCTGTTGAAGGTCAGGCCAAAAAACGTCATTAAACAGGCCAATTTCCGTTTTAAAGCGTTTTACAGGTTTGACTTTGCAGTTTGACCGTCCCGATCGAGCCTTTAACGTTGTCAGATGTGGTTGGATTTTTTTTCATACATGTATTTCATCTTACCGGTGATATCTGACGGTTGGAATAGATTTTCCAAACTTTTAGATTCGAAATCGTAACATATGCACTAATGTTCCTTAACTTGTTTACTAAGTGTTTAAGTGAATGTATAGTTTCAAATATTTAGTATACGTAGACCCTTCAAATGCAAATGTGTCGTGAAATAAGATATGACCGAAATATTGAAATACGGCTACGGTTGAAAAATGGGAAGATTCCGACAAAATCTGTGTGCCGAATGTTGCGGTTTGCTGTTTTTTACTTCCGTTTTCCTATGGGTAGCCTGACGGTCGGTAAATAGTTTGGGGGAAATTTTTATACGATTAGATGCGTCGCATCGATCTGAAACTATTCTCTGTTGAAGGTCAGGCCAAAAAACGTCATTTAGACGGGCCAATTTTCGTTTTAAAGCGTTTAGAGGTTTGACTTTGCGGTTTGACCGTCCCGATCGAGCCTTTAACGTTGTCAGATGTGGTTGGATTTTTTTTCATACATGTATTTCATCTTACCGGTGATATCTGACGGTTGGAATAGATTTTCCAAACTTTTAGATTCGAAATCGTAACATATGCACTAATGTTCCTTAACTTGTTTACTAAGTGTTTAAGTGAATGTATAGTTTCAAATACTTAGTATACGTAGACCCTTCAAATGCAAATGTGTCGTGAAATAAGATATGACCGAAATATTGAAATACGGCTACGGTTGAAAAATGGGAAGATTCCGACAAAATCTGTGTGCCGAATGTTGCGGTTTGTTTTTTTTTACTTCCGTTTTCCTATGGGTAGCCTGACGGTCGGTAAATAGTTTGGGGGAAATTTTTATACGATTAGATGCGTCGCATCGATCTGAAACTATTCTCTGTTGAAGGTCAGGCCAAAAAACGTCATTTAGACGGGCCAATTTCCGTTTTAAAGCGTTTAGAGGTTTGACTTTGCGGTTTGACCGTCCCGATCGAGCCTTTAACGTTGTCAGATGTGGGTGAATTTTTTTTCATACATGTATTTCATCTTACCGGTGATATCTGACTGTTGGAATAGATTTTCCAAACTTTTAGATTCAAAATCGTAACATATGCACTAATGTTCCTTAACTTGTTTACTAAGTGTTTAAGTGAATGTATAGTTTCAAATACTTACTATACGTAGACCCTTCAAATGTAAATGTGTCGTGAAATAAGATATGACCGAAATATTGAAATACGGCTACGGTTGAAAAATGGGAAGATTCCGACAAAATCTGTGTGCCGAATGTTGTGGTTTGCTGTTTTTTACTTCCGTTTTCCTATGGGTAGCCTGACGGTCGGTAAATAGTTTGGGGGACATTTTTATACGATTAGATGCGTCGCATCGATCTGAAACTATTCTCTATTGAAGGTCAGGCCAAAAAACGTCATTTAGGCGGGCCAATTTCCGTTTTAAAGCGTTTAGACGTTTGACTTTGCGGTTTGACCAAAAGTATAGCCGACGAAATTATATTTCGTCGGCTAAACTCTGGTGATCCGCACCTTTTCATTATCCACCGTTGGATGGGGGAGATCGGACGGATGTTGAGCGACGAAGACTATAGCCGACGAAATAAAGGCATTTCGTCGGCTATGCTATAGAATAGGCGACGAATTAAAGCATTTCGTCGCCTATACTTAAGTATGGCCGACGAAATGCCTTTATTTCGTCGGCTATACTATCGGGTATATATTTTCCTCTACCCGAACCCTAGCCTCCATTTGCCCGATTTTTCCTTTCTCCTCCTCCTCCTCCAATCCGGCCCTCCTCCATCCTCCGATTCTCCTCCCTATACCGTGCGCCGCAGCCCCTCCTCCTCCTCCTCCTCCTCCGTGCGCCGCAGCCCCGGCCCTCCTCCTCCTCCAATCCGGCAGCCCCTCCTCCTCCTCCTCCTCCTCCTCCTCCTCCGTGCGCCGCAGCCCCGGCCGACCCTCCTCCTCCTCCTCCCGGTTCCGGCCGCCCCTCCTCCTCCCTGTTCCGGCCGCCTCCCCCTAGCCTCCTCCTCCTCCCGGCCTCCCGATTCGGTATATATACCCGGCCCCCTTTTTTTTTTTTTTTGGTTATTTAATTGTTATTAAATTATGTATTTGTTAATTTATGTATATATTTATGTTAATTATTTATGTATTTTTGTATATTTATGTATATATTTATGTTAATTATTTATGTATTTATGTTAATTTATGTATTTATGTTAATTATTTAGATATAATTTATGTATTTATGTTAATTTAGATAAAATTTATGTATTTATGTTAATTTAGGTATAATTTATGTATTTATGTTAATTTAGGTATAATTTATGTATTTATGTTAATTTAGTTATAATTTAGGTATTTATGGTAATGTATGTTATTTTTATGTTTTTATGTTAATTTAGGTAATTTTTGTAAAATTTATTTTAATTGTATAATTTAGGTGTAATTGTATAATTTATATGTATAAATTGGTTATTATATAAATCGGTAAATATTAAAATATGTTAGTATTATTGGTTATTCTATTAATTAAAATTTATTATTTAATATAATATAATTTAATATTAATTAATGTATTAATGCGTCTGGCTTTAGATGGCCGATGCATTTAGGCAGTTCTTCCGGGGAGGTCGTTCTAGATCTAGAGGTTCTGGAAATGTCGGGGGTTCTCCAGACTCCGAGAGGACGGCTAGCCAGCCTGAGAGGACCACCAGCCAGTCGCGGAGGAGTGTGGATGCAGCCGAGCCGCGGCGGAGTATGAGTGCTCGGCACCAGACCCTTCTTCAGGCGGGGCGGTCGCCGAGCACTTCACTTCCGCACCTCGGTCCCTCTGTGGCTCCGAGGTTTAGTCGGCAGCAATTTCACCAGGAGATAGCTGCCGAGGAGATAGCTGCCGACGTTCCTCCGGTTCGTATGCCTGAGTTTCATCGGGAGCCGATGCCGATGCCGATGCCGATGCCGATGCCGAGTCCGACTCAGTCTGCTGGTGACTTGACTGAGGGGCCTACTCTCCCAAACCAGCTCTTCCTCCCCTACAACATTCCTGCGATACCCGAGGTCGACTATCAGGGTCGGCCCCAGTGGCCTGATATGCCTCAGTTCGTGAGTGTTGCGGAGGCATACCAGCAGCAGCCATGGGAGAGCCCTGACCTCCTGATTTCGGCGAGGAGAAAAGGAAAGTCGACGGCAACCGAATCATCGGGTTCAGGTAACATTCTATTTTATTAATTAAATGTTTTATTAAAATTAACGCACTAATATTTAATTTTATTAACCAATCGTCTTTATGTGATAGGGACAGCCGCTAGCAATTCAACCCAGAGGAATACCAGAGGTGTCATCAGTTTTGACACGCTCAGGAGAACGGTTGACCGGAGCGGGAGGATCCGGATTAACGAAGCTCCTAATCAGGAGGTTGGGGCGAAAAAGAAACGCGACTACTCGGGTTGCGTGGGCGCACTGATTAGGGACAGAGTCCCTATGTTGTGGACTCGGTGGGCTGACGTGCCCGAAGAAATCAAGAGGGAGTTGAACAATGCCGCGTCGGTGAGTAAATAAAAAAATTTAATTTATTTATCGTAATATTTAAAAATTTTCGGTATTGTTATAATTATAAAACTAATAAAATAATATCTTTCAGACATACTTCGAGGTTGCGGAACACAAGCGGGATTGGGCGGACTCCGTGCAGAACTCCAGGTACGTTGGGAATGTATTATCTTATAATTTGAAATATTTTATGATATTAATAATATTTCTAATGCACTTTTGTTTTTTTCGTAGGTTCAAAGAGTGGAAGAACGAGTTCCGTTCCCACTATAACGAGTACGACAACCGTGGTCGTATGGGTACTCCCAGAGAGTTCATGTTCAGGGAGTACGAGTGGCGTTGGTTGAAGACCGTAGTCTTCGACAACCCGGTTATGATGGTAAATACTAAACTTAAATAATTGTTTATTTTATTAAAATTTTAATTATTAGTTTAAATATTTTATAATTATTTCTGTTATATTTTTTGATGCATTTTTCTAATATTTTATTATTTGTTTGAAGGAACGGTCTCGGATAAACTCGGAGAACCGCCGCCGTAACACAATCCCCCATCACGGCGGTTCAAGGCCGTTTGCACAATATCAGGAGGAGGCGCTCAGAGATCATCCTGATTGTAACCCGTACGTGGAGACGTTCAAGGTCGCTTATCCACAAGCGACAGAAGATCTCGTAAGTCGTTCATTAGGATTTTAAAATTTAAATTATTATTTTTACCTAACTATCGATTTGTTAGAATATTAATTTTTTTTTTCCCCGTCCAATTAGGAGCGGGTGACCCAGGCCGAACAAGAGGTGCTCCAGCAAATAGTTCGGGAGACACAACCGGACATCTCAGAGGCAGATATGGAAGAAGCCGTGCGCCGGGTCGACCGCACCAATGTCCAAACGGCGGCGAGGATGTTCAACGCAGCCTTCCCACAGCGGTCCAACGAGTTCTACTGCCGGGGTTTGGGAGGTTCTGGACAAGGGCTCCTGAAGACCACTAAGGGAGCTCAAAATAAGGGAGGCGGGGGGACCCAACATATGAGGAGGGAAATGCAGCGATTGGCCGCAGAATTGGCGACCTCGTCCCAGACGAATGAGGAGCTGCGCCGCAGACATCGGGAGTATCAGTTGGAGGTGGCCCGTTGGAGTGCTGAGTGCGCCAGAATTCGGCAATACAACTACCAGGGCCAGCAACAGTGGGTTTCTGAGATGTTCGCGGTACAACAAGAAGGCCGTCCACCCCCGCCCCCGTTTCAGCTGTTAGTGGAGCCTCCAATGCCTCTCGAGTTCGGTCAGGAGGATGACGCGCCTGATGCTGTAGATGACATGGTAGACTTTAGTGGTTTAGGGGATGATTAGGGTTTTATATTTTATGTATATTGGAACGAATTTAATAAAAATTGTATTTAGACGTGTTTCTTGTTGGTGCAAATGCATGAATTGTTTTTGTGAATTGCAGCTTGCTTGGAATGGTAATTTAGAAAATAATTTAATTTTTTTTTTCCCAAATGCAAGAATAGCCGACGATTTTTGCATTATTTCGTCGGCTATAACAAGTATAGCCGACGAAATTTACCAATTTTCGTCGGCTATACTTGGTATGGCCGACGAAAATTGCCTTATTTCGTCGGCTATAACTAATTAATGCCTATTAAAATAGAAATATATTTCGGGGAAATAGCCGACGAAATTTTATTAAATCGTCGGCTATAGTTAAAACAGAATAGCCGACAAAATTCGTCGGCCATACTTAATGAATTTCGTCGGCCATACTCGAAAATACCCGATGAAATTCGTCGGCTATTTCTCCCACGTTTGCCTGACGAAATTTTTGACTCGTCGGCCAAACTTCAGTATAGCCGACGAAATTTTTTTTTTCGTCGGCCATTGGTATTACCGACGGCGTATTTCCGACGACTTATGGCCGACCAAAATTTCGTCGGTAAAGGGTATAGCCGACGAAAATTTCGAATAGCCGACGAAAAAATTTTCGTCGGCTATTCTGCCGAATCTGGTAGTGCCAAGATGCAGTAACATGAGTCACAGCACAAGTACAAGTGAAGCCATGAAGCCAAACCAAATCAAGACCCAACATAACCTCAGAAAACTAAGGTATATTCATGCATATTCATATCATGTTTTCACTGAGGATAGCAGTACCACTTTGTATCCTATGTTTGCTACTAAGGATAGGAGTACTGCTTTGTATATCGAGTTTTCTAGGTATTTTTATGGCTTTGTTCAAATCGTCTTGAAAACTGTGATTTATCTTCTCAATGCATTTCCAGTTGTTTCCAGTCGATTTTCTTTTCAAAATTCAAACAGCTAGCCAAGCATGTGATGCTCTTGGCGCTCAAACTATCAAAGGGTAAAGGAATTCTTCAACCCGTGACCTTGATGTTTTCAAGGTCCATTTGTTTATGCTTGGTTTGTGTTACACTTACCTGTGCAGTTGATAGTAGGCTGTATGATCCTAGAAGGAAGCTGTTTTGCTTTTTCATATTGTTGACATTTTTTTAGAATGCTTTTTGCAAAACCTTTTTCCCTCTTATGAAAAGCTAGCCATTTTTGGAAAGTTGGTTTTGTCCTCTTGTGCTTGGCGTTGTACTACAAAGGATTTCAACAGCATCTAAGCCAAACACATAAGGACAAACCTCCTTAATCCATTGGCATGCGTATTGCTCTCTTAGCAATTCATACTTGCCTATAAATACCAAGTAAAGTGATTTTGCTTGGTAGTCAATTTTATTTGTGTTTTTGTTTTTATTGAAGAATATCAGCTTGGCTGTGTTCTTACTCTCTACTGCTCTAAGTCTTCCTAGTGATTATAAATCTTAGAGCTTGAGAAATCAAAAACCGTTTTTCAAAAATCATAAAGCATTTGCATTCCAATACATGAGGTTGTGATTGGAGGTGCAACGACCCCAAGAGTTCACAAGCAGAGTTAGCTAAGGAGTAGTTAAGGTCTGAGTGAAGCTCTTGTATCCCTTTCATGTGTGAGGACTTAGAGGACAAGATGGGAGAGCGTTCTAGTTAGACTAGGTAGAGTCATAGAACAAGATAACAACAAAGTCTGGTATCCCATGCTCTATTCTTGTATAAGTCTACGAATCACATAGTGGAAAGGTTTGTCCTTCGGATAAGGGCACGCAGTTTTCTTCCCTGAGTTCAGGGTTCCTGCGTTAAAGGAAAACATCTCTGTGTTGTTTTTACTTTCAGCAATCTTTTTCATTACTTGCATAATCGTAGTAAACTATGAATCGGGATAGCACAACTCCTTGCTAGCCTCGTATTACAACACATAACGAAAAAGTTGCAAAGAGTGCTACTAAGGATAGGAGTACTGCTTTGTATATCGAGTTTTCTAGGTATTTTTATGGCTTTGTTCAAATCGTCTTGAAAACTGTGATTTATCTTCTCAATGCATTTCCAGTTGTTTCCAGTCGATTTGCTTTTCAAAATTCAAACAGCTAGCCAAGCATGTGATGCTCTTGGCGCTCAAACTATCAAAGGGTAAAGGAATTCTTCAACCCGTGACCTTGATGTTTTCAAGGTCCATTTGTTTATGCTTGGTTTGTGTTACACTTACCTGTGCAGTTGATAGTAGGCTGTATGATCCTAGAAGGAAGCTGTTTTGCTTTTTCATATTGTTGACATTCTTTTAGAATGCTTTTTGCAAAACCTTTTTCCCTCTTATGAAAAGCTAGCCATTTTTGGAAAGTTGGTTTTGTCCTCTTGTGCTTGGCGTTGTACTACAAAGGATTTCAACAGCATCTAAGCCAAACACATAAGGACAAACCTCCTTAATCCATTGGCATGCGTATTGCTCTCTTAGCAATTCATACTTGCCTATAAATACCAAGTAAAGTGATTTTGCTTGGTAGTCAATTTTATTTGTGTTTTTGTTTTTATTGAAGAATATCAGCTTGGCTGTGTTCTTACTCTCTACTGCTCTAAGTCTTCCTAGTGATTATAAATCTTAGAGCTTGAGAAATCAAAAACCGTTTTTCAAAAATCATAAAGCATTTGCATTCCAATACATGAGGTTGTGATTGGAGGTGCAACGACCCCAAGAGTTCACAAGCAGAGTTAGCTAAGGAGTAGTTAAGGTCTGAGTGAAGCTCTTGTATCCCTTTCATGTATGAGGACTTAGAGGACAAGATGGGAGAGCGTTCTAGTTAGACTAGGTAGAGTCATAGAACAAGATAACAACAAAGTCTGGTATCCCATGCTCTATTCTTGTATAAGTCTACGAATCACATAGTGGAAAGGTTTGTCCTTCGGATAAGGGCACGCAGTTTTCTTTCCTGAGTTCAGGGTTCCTGCGTTAAAGAAAAACATCTCTGTGTTGTTTTTACTTTCAACAATCTTTTTCATTACTTGCATAATCGTAGTAAACTATGAATCGGGATAGCACAACTCCTTGCTAGCCTCGTATTACAACACATAACGAAAAAGTTGCAAAGAGTCCTATTCACCCCCCCCCCCCCCCCCCCCCCCCCCCCCGGACCTTCAATTTGATAATATTAAACATCTTTTGCTACTTAACTTACAAGTTAAATAGTTTATGTATAGAACTTAACCTATGCCAAACTGGCAAACTGTGCTTAAATGCTGTAGAACGGTAGGAGCTGGTTGCACAACTTAATCACAAGAGTTGATTATTGTTGAGTCATTTAGGCTTAGTTTGGTATTGAGGTGAAAAAACTCAAATATAGAAAAACTGAGTCTTAAATAAATAACATCTAACCTGCTTTTTAAAATAGTGGTTTTTTCACTTAAAATTTATAAATAAGCACCTTATAAAAAACTTACCAAATGTAAAAGTAAAACTCAATCTGTCTGCTCATTTCATTAGAGAATCCCTTTATATAGGGTGACGATTACAATGGAAACATCAATTACAATTATGGTAATAAGCACTGATTGAAACGTTACATCAGATTGATACTAATTTCCTAATTCGCTATCGTCAGTTACTTTGACGAAGGCATATTTATGGTATTTTCCTTCAACACTCCCCCTTGTGCCAAGTCAAAGACAAAATGGTGCATAGATCGTTGCCTCATTAAAAACCTTGCCAAGTAACAAAACCCAGTGGGACAAAATAAAACTTGGACGAAGGGAAAAAGAGCACAACGCACCTTTAACCTTTGAGGATGACATGTGTGTATTAGACTCCCCCTGAAGTCTACATCTCCCCCTGATCCTTACATTAATCAAGGAAGCTTTGAAAGCTTTCGCATTCCTATGTTTTTCACATGTTCCTCGAATATTGCTTTGGGTAATGATTTGGTAAACAAATCTGCTACATTCTCCTCAGATCTTACTTGATTCACTTGAATCTTGAGAAGAGCTTGTTGTTGCTGATTATAGAAAAACTTTGGCGATATGTGTTTTGTATTATCACCCTTGATATAACCTAGCTTCATCTGTTCAATGCAAGCTGCATTGTCTTCATAAATGCAGGTGGGCTCTTCAGTGGTAGTACTTAAACCACTAGTCCCTCGAATATGTGTAATGATGGATCTCAACCATATACACTCACGAACCGCCTCATGTGGAGCTATGATCTCTGAGTGGTTCGAGGAGGTAGCCACAAGGGTTTGCTTGGTTGATCTCCAAGATATCGTCGTATTCCCAATGGTGAATACATAACCAGTTTGAGAACGACCTTTATGTGGGTCAGAGAGGTACCCAGCATCAGCAAACCCAATTAATACATTATTTGGGGTTTCAGTGTGGGGGGTGGTACCTTCTTTATCGACATTTCCTTTAGGGATTACATTTTCATTTGTGTTCCCTTTTGCCTTTGTGTAGGGATAGAATAGGCCCAAGTCAATGGTTCCTTTTAGGTATCGAAACATGTTCTTAATACCATTTCAATGACGCTGCGTTGGCGCTGAGCTAAATCTAGCTAACAAATTCACTGAGAATGCAATGTCAGGTCGAGTACATTGAGCTAGGTACAATAATGCGCCTATTGCACTCAAGTAGGGAATTTCGGCTCCCAATAGCTCTTCATCATCTTCCTTTGAGCGAAATGGATCTTTCTTTATATCCAAACTCCGACCGATCATGGGAGTGCTAACAGGATGCGCTTTGTCCATGTTAAATTGCATGAGTATCTTTTGGACATATGCAGACTGGTGGATAAGTATTCCACAAGCTCGGTGTTCTAGTTCAAGACCTAGACAAAACTGAGTTTTCCCAAGATCTTTCATCTCAAACTCGGATTTCAAATAGCTCGCGGTTTCTCTTATTTCATTAAGAGTATCTATTATGTTCATATCATCGACATACACAGCTACAATTGAAAATCCGGAACTTGTTTTCTTTATGAATACGCAGGGGCATAGTTCATCATTCTTATATCCCTTCCCAATCAAGTAGTCACTTAGACGGGTATACCACATCCGCCCGGATTGTTTCAATCCGTAAAGTGAGCGTTTCAATCTGATTGCAAACGCACTCCGTGGTTTAGAGTCACTTGATTTGGGCAATGGAAGGCCATCAGGCACTTTCATATATATCTCTGAATCAAGATCCCCATAGAGATATGCTGTAACCACATCCATGAGCTGCATTTCCAATCCTTCGGAAACTACCAAACTAACTAAGTAGCGGAACGTTATAACGTCTATTACGGGAGAGTACGTCTCCTCATAGTCAATTCCAGGGCGTTGTGAGAAACCTTGCGCTACAAGGCGAGCCTTGTACCTTAGGACTTCATTCTTCTCATTACGCTTTCTGACAAAGACCCATTTATGTCCGACAGGCTTTACACTTGGTGGGGTTAGCACTACCGGACCAAATACCTGTCTCTTTGTCAGAGAATCTAGTTCTGCCTGGATTGCTACTTTCCATTGAGGCCAATCTGCTCTTTGTTGACATTCTGCAACAGAGCGTGGTTCGATATCATCGTGCTCTATGATTCCTTGAGCAACAGTGTATGCAAATACATCATCAATGTACATGGAAGATCTTTCCATCAACTCGTATGCCTCCTCATAATCCATTGAGATTTCTTTGTTCTCTGGAATCATTTCAAACATCGGAGCGTCCTCCAGTATTGATTCATGGACATAACTATAGTCAGAGACAATCTCATGTGAGGGATTCTCTACATTGATGATTAATGGATCGAGTTGTGCCTTACTCGCCCTCTTTTTCCTTGGGTGAGTGTCAGTCGAACCAAGTGGCCTTCCCCTCTTCCTTTGAGAAGCCACGGCCTCAACCACACCTCCACTAAGTGTGGTTGCAATGCCTCTATCTGCGGCATTGTGCCCCTGTTTGGGGACTTCTAACCTTGCAGGCACATTTGCAACTGGTATATGTGATCTTGTCACTTTAGCAATCTCAGAAAACGCATCAGGCATCGAATCAGCTACGTTCTGAAGATTGATTATTCTTTTCACTTCACTTTCACATTGTGAAGTGCGGGGATCAAAATGAGACTGAGTGGGGACAGACCACGACAATTCTTGTCGTTCCCTTAGAAAATCCTTTTTTCTTATCTCCCCCTAACGACGGGAAGACAGTCTCATCAAAGTGACAATCCGCAAATCTAGCGGTAAAGAGATCGCCTGTCAAAGGTTCCAAATAGCGGATAATAGTTGGGGATTCATATCCAACATAAATACCTAATCGTCTCTGAGGACTCATTTTAGTGCGCTGTGGGGGCACAATAGGCACATATATTGCGCAACCAAATATGCGTAAGTGTGAAATATCAGGCTCATATCCAGTGACCAACTGGTAAGCAGAAAATGGTTGGCTAGCAGTGGGTCTGAAACGAATAAGTAAAGCTGTATGTAATATTGCATAACCCCAAGCAGATATAGGCATGTTGGTGTGCATAACCAGTGCCCTAGCCACCATCTGTAGCTTTTTGATGGTGGCCTCTGCGAGACCATTTTGTGTATGCACATGGGGTACAGGATGCTCTACATCGATCCCAATTGACATGCAATAATCATCAAATACTTTTGATGTGAACTCTCCAGCGTTATCAAGCCTTATAGACTTAATAGGGTGATCAGGGTGGTGAGCCCTTAAACGTATAATTTGTGCTAAGAGTTTTGCAAATGCAGCATTTCTTGTGGACAATAATGCGACATGTGACCAGCGTGTCGAAGCATCTACCAGAACCATAAAGTACTTGAATGGCCCGCATTCTGGATGGATAGGTCCACATATATCACCTTGTATCCTTTGTAAGAATGGAATATTTTGTTTCATGTCTTTAGCATAGGAAGGTCTCGATCCTGTTTTTGCTAAAGAGCAGGCTTTGCAAAATGAGTGATGTGCCTTTGAAATAGTCAATGAGGCAGAGGGACACAGCGCATCTGGTGCTTCAGAAGATAATAGGTGTGTTGAAGTAGTACTACGACCGGCACTTTGCATTGTGTCGGATCTTTGTCCCATTTTATTTCTTCCTCGGAAGAATGGATGTCCGTGTGAGTTCTTTAAAACACGAACCATCATGTCCCGACCAGGGTGTCCTAGTCGGTCATGCCAAAGCATGTATGCGTCAGTGTCCCAAATTTCTTTGTTGGTGACAGCATAAGATTCGATAATCCGGATGGTAGTTAGATATAATCCATTATCTTGACGCATTAGTTTATCTAAAATGCGTTTTCTTCCGCATTCATAAGAAGTAATATTCAAATATTCAATTACATTCTCACAGTAAGTTTGCAAATGATAATTGTTGGCACGAATATCTTTGAAACTTAATAAGGTTCAATTGCCTCTAGGTGCATATAGGGCGTTTGTGACTTTTATCATTGTGTCATTAGGCATAAAAAAGGAGGCCTTTCCTCGCCCCTGTATTATTTGGGATGATCCCTCTAACATAGTCACAGATGTGTTATAAGGAATTAATTCAACAAATAATTGTCGATTCCTTAAGATAGTGTGAGTAGTCCCACTATCAGCTAAGCACTCTATTTCTCCTCGATACATTCCTACAATTAAATGAGATGGGATTATTATATAAAGTCGAAAAATATATCTCATATTCTTTAGAGGATGATATTCTTTTCATTCTCATAATATTTTTCTTTTATTTGCTAGATGTATTGCTTCACATCGTAATAGTGCTATTTTCGAACCATGTATATATATAGGGGACAAAATCGAATAAAATTCAATACTTTAGAATAAAATCCGAAATTTATTAATAAGCCAACAATAATCAAATCAAAGTCTTGGACATCAAAAACCAATTCAACAGGCCATTATTCAAATAAACTTTAAGACCAAAAAACCATAGTCTAATTAAAATTAGGCAGATCAATCAAAGTCTGGAACATCCATAGACTGAGCAGGGTTCATGTTGCCATTGAAGTGTGCAATTGTGAGGTTGACATCAGCGTCATCGCCTCCATCTTCCATATAGTGAGCCTCTTGTTCTCTAGACTCCCTATACCTCTTGTAATTGGCTGCTACTTTGTTGCTTGCCTGGCAGTTCTTGTACCAATGCTCAGTAGCTCCACACCTATAGCAAGGTTCATTTCCAACTCTCTCTCTCTCCCTTTTGACTGCAGGGTTCTTGGGTGCCTTTTGCACCTTTGCCCTAGGACCACCATGGCCACTAGGACCAGCACCACCCTCTCTGCGCCATACGTTAGGAGGGCCTCCGCGGCCCATCCTATGGCCCATACCACGGCCCATGGGTGCCTTGCCACGTGGTGTATTGTGCCCACGTGGGTAGGGCTCAGCACGTCCAACCCCCTTTTCTCTAGGGTTCTTTCCACCTTTTATCTTGCCATAGTTGACCTCAGGAATTTTCTTTGTCCCAACAGGTCTGGCATTATTGTTCAGAAGAACTTGATCATGTCGCTCTGCCACTTGCAACATATTGATCAGTTTGTTGAAAGTTGTGATATTTTTCTTGTCATACTCCAACCTATACTGGTTCGCTAGTATAAGAGCTGAAGTAGGAAAAGTGGAAAGAGTCTTCTGGATCATATCATCTTCTGTGAGTTCCTTGCCACAGAAATTAAGGCGTGTTTTAAGGCGCAACATTTCTTTGTTAAATTCATTAACCCTTTTGTAGTCAAGCAAACGGATTTCATTCCACTGAGCGGTCAGTTCTGGGAGTAAAGTGTCATGAATATTCCCAAAACGTCCCTTCAGGGCATCTCACAGTTCTTTGGGTGATTTTAACTGAAGGTACTCCCAGCGTAAGCTGGAGTCAATATGTCGCCTCAGAAACATTAAGGCATTTGCTTTGACTTTTGCAGACGGTTCTGCGTCTTTAGGGTCGGTGGAGGGTTGGATAGTGAAAGTATAGTCTTTTACAATAAATGCAGTTTCCACATCCGAAACCCAACGGTGGTACTCAATTCCTTCTGAGTCCAGTATTTCAAATTCGGGTCGAGTTGGATCAGCTATCTACATAAACAAGAGTGAAGAATATATTAATTATGTAGTCGTAAGACATCCACAATAATTAATTGCCAAGAATGTGAATTGGATTTTGAGACCAGAATTCATAGTGGTCACACATTTTCGATGCTTTGTGAAAATACTGTATCACATGGTAAATTTGTGCTTATTTTATAACGCACATGAAATTTCTTTATCATGGCATTATACTCAACATAATATATGCGGAATAATTCAACATTTAACAAAATACATATAGCATGCTTGATAATTAATTAAAAAAAAAAATAGCATACAATATTCGCATATAAAAACGATGTCATATTAATTTCGAAATAACATATAAATGAAAAATATTGCCTACATAAAATCTCATTTATAAAATTTAATGCTTAATTTACCACATATATATATATATATATAAATATTTACGTAGGCAGTAAAAAAAAAACCAAATATACAATCAAATTTCACATTTATAATTAATTGCATTAAACAGTACTAGTGAACAGTAATTATTTATTTTATACTTCAGTAAGTTTTCAGAAAACTAACCTTAATTTACCAGAAATGGTAAATATTTGTTTTCTGTTCGCGGGTCGGGTCGAGGGAAAAAAACAGGGTCGGGTCGGGTCGCACAATCTCTGCCGACGAATTTCTTTTGTCGGCAGAACTTCTGAGGCAGTCTTTTCCCGACGAGTTGTAGTCGGTAGAAACGGGATCGGATCTTTTGACTCGGGCTGTGCTGGCGATCGGATTGGGGCTGCTGGACGAAGGGGGACCGGATCGGGGCTGCTGGAGCGGCGTCGATGGATCGGGGCTGCTGGAGCGGCGTCGATGGATCGGGGCTGCTGGACCAGCGTCAATGGATCGAAGGGAGGGCTGAGGTCGAGATCGGAGTGGCGTCGAGGGGGGGGCTCCTGATCGAGGTCGAACGGAGGGCTGGGACCGGAGGATCGAGCCGATCGGAGGTCGAGATCGGAGTGGCGTCGAGGGGGGGGCTCCTGATCGAGGTCGAGCGGAGGGCCGGGACCGGAGGATCGAGCCGATCTGAGGTCGAGATGGGACGTTGGCCTGGGCAGGCCTAGCGGCGGCGCCGGGGGGGGGGGGGGGGGGCTGCTTCTCCGGCTAGGGTTTTTTCTCTTTTTTTTTTCAGTATAATTTTTTTTTTCTTGGCTAAAAATCTCAGCGTGTAAAGCTACGTGCTGATAACGTGTAAAAGTAAAACTCAATCTATCTGCTCATTTCATTAGAGAATCCCTTTATATAGGGTGACGATTACAATGGAAACATCAATTACAATTATGGTAATAAACACTGATTGAAACGTTACATCAGATTGATACTAATTTCCTAATTCGCTATCGTCAGTTACTTTGACGAAGGCACATTTATGGTATTTTCCTTCAACACCAAACACATAATCAATCATAATAATAATTATAAGTGATTATTTTTTCCAAAACTCAATATCAAACTAAACCTTAGTAATTTAGCTAGGTAGTCGGTCGAGCTATGTATTTTATAACACCAAGAGCTCACCAACTACATCAAATTCAACTAGCATGCATGATTATTAGTAGGTAAGAAACACCAAATGGCTTCAGATTTTTTATTAAACGAAGCAACATATAATATATATATATATATATATATATATATATATATATATATATATATATAGTGTTTCTCTGCTGCTGACGTCCGCACTGTGCGGATTCGTCGCAAACGCCTGCCGCACGCCAACGACGGCGCAGATGCTGCGGGTCGCGCTCCTCTCCTCCCAGCGCTCCGGTCTGTGTCGGCCGGAATCTGTAAAATTCAAGTTTCTGGACAGCAACTTGAAAAATCCTTGAATTTTACAGATTTCGGCCGGCGCTGGAGCTCCGGCCGACACAGACATGAGCGTACAGTGGAGAGGAGCGCGACCAGCAGCATCCGCTCCGTCGTCGGCGTGCGGCGGCGGCCGTTTGCAGCGAATCCTCACTGTGCGGACGTCCGCACCTGAGAATGTCCGTTTATAGATATATACACACACACACACACACACACACACTTTCTCAACTAAGGACCTCTGCACCAATCCTTATGGTGCGGATTTGATATTTTGACTAACTTTTCGATTTAATTTTTACTTCCGCCGTCTTGTCTTTCAGTACTCATGTATTGATAATTTCTGTAAATTTTCAGCCAATTTGATAACTATTAGCATATCAAACTAGATTAAAACAAATGGACAGACTGCATTTTATCAAAACTGAATCGTTCATGTTTATGATAGGAAATCGCACTTTTATATGCCTTAACGTATGCCTCATCATGGGCCGGGCCGGGCCAAGCCCTACCCTAAAATTTAGGGCTTAGGGTAGGGTCGGGTCGGGCTTTGACTAAGTCAACAGTGCTTAGGGCCGGGCCGGGCCGGGCCGGGCTAAGGCTTCGATATGTAAACCCTTACCCGCCCTTAAGGCCCATTTTATTAGGGCTAACAGGGCCGGGCCGGGCTAGCCCTTTAAACTAGGGCCGGGTTGGGCTTTTAGTCTCTGAAGGATTTTGAAAAAAGCTATGAAATAGAATTTTATCTTTATGATGAAATACGGTGATGGTAAAAAAATCATTTAAATACGACAAAATTAGAGCCCCGATTAATGCGGTCAATCTTATTTAAACTTATCTCTCTCTATGTGGAGTCATAGTATTGGGAGGTAAACATTCCAAAATTTTTACATGGATGATTACGTCTCATCTATTTAAGAGTTTAATGTTTGGAATAGTCGACGAAACAAGGTCATCTAAATGTACGTAATAGCGTTTTTCTATGATAAGTTTTATGGAAATATGGTTGACTGTTTCGATCGAGCATCGAACGTTCACGAAACAAGTTGATTTTTATACTCTACTCATATTTGACTATAACGATCATATCAGACGGTCACAATTTTCATTTTTTGAATTTAGACATTATAATGACAACATGCTTACTAATGCGGTATAGCTTGATTATTAGATTATACTCAAGTGTACAACTTTTCGAAACAACTATATAAAAGAAGTCAAATTTTGAAAAACTATGAAATAACATTTGATCTTTATGATGAAATACAGTGATGGTAAAAAAATCACTTACATCCGATAAGGTTAGAGCCCCGATCGATGCGGTCAACCTTATTTAAATTTATTTCTCTCTATGGGGAGCAATAGTATCGGGAGGTAAACGTTTCTACATTTTTACATAGATGATTACATCTCATCTATTTGAGAGTTTAATGTTTGGAAGAGTCGACAAAACAGGATTATCTAAAGGTACGTAATAGCGTTTTCGTATGATAAGTTTTATGAAAATATGGTTGACCGTTTCGATCGAGCATCGAACATTCACGAAACAAGTTGATTTTTATACTCTACTCATATTTGACTATAACGATCATATTAGACGGTCAAAATTTTCATTTTGTGAATTTAGACATTATAATAACAACATGCTTACTAATGCAGTATAACTTGATTAGTAGATTATATTTAAGTATACAACTTTTTGAAACAACTATATAAAAGAAGTCAAATTTTGAAAAACGCTATGAAATAACATTTGATCGTTATGATGAAATATGGTGATGATAAAAAAATCACTTAAATCCGACAAAGTTAGAGCCCCAAATCGGTTAGTGAAGACATTTGAATGTATTATGTAATATAAAATAGTTAAAATTTTAGAGTAGGGTCGGGCTGGGCTTTTAGGGCCGGGTAGGACTTGGCCCTAAAAGGCTCAATAGGGTCGGGCCGTAGGGTAGGGCCGGGTTTAATTTGCTCGACCCTCACCCTACCCTACTCGAAAAGGGCCAAGGCCGACCCGCCCTAATGGAGGGCCGGGCCGGGCTTCGGCCCTATAGGGTAGGGCGGACTTTAGGGCGGGTCAGGGCCAAAGGGCCAAATGATGAGGCCTACCTTAATGATTATCAAATTGGCTGAAATTTTGCAGACATGATTTATATATAATTATCTAAAGATTAGACGGTGGAAATGTAAAAATTAAAAAAAAAAATAGTCAAAATATCAAATCCGCACTATAAGGATTGACGTAGAGGTTCTTAATCAAAAAGGCATATATATATATATATATATATATATATATATATATATATATATATATATATATATATATATATATATATACAGTCCGTCTACAATACGGACGTCCGTATTTTAAGCTAAAATACGGATTTCCGTTTTTCCACCATTTCCCGACCGAATTTCATCAAACTTCCTTCTAGACTTATCTAGATCATGTTGTGTAGATCATTCCTGCAAAATTTCAGCCAATTTGGTGATCGTTAAGGCCCTCAAACTTCAGTTTTTCTAAAGTATATCAAAACCGGGCCGATTTAGACCGTCCGATTTGTTTTTTGATTTTGAGGGCCTTAACGATCACCAAATTGGCTAAAATTTTGCAGGGATGATCTACACAACATGATCTAGATAAGTCTAGAAGGAAGTTTGATGAAATTCGGTCGGAAAATAGGGGAAAAACGGACATCCGTATCTTAACTAAAATACGGACGTCCGTATTTGAAAATATCTATATATATATATATATATATATATATATATGCTGATTTCACAATAAGCATCATTGATATATATCATAATCTACAAAACAAGACTTCACTATCAGTTCATAGCTGTACATCACTGGTCCATAGCTGTACATCACTGGTCCATCACTGGTCCATAGCTGTACATCACTGGTCCATAGCTGTAAAACTAACTTTTAAAGAAGTTAATGTCAGCTAAAACAGCCATAATTGCTCACCTTTGTGAACATATTTAAGTAAATATAGCTACTCAAGGTGGCTATTTTTTTTTTTTTAATTTTCATAGAATATGATTGAAAAGTTGAACATTCAAAAGTCTGAACAAGAGAAATTTGTACGCAACCGAGAACATAATCAATAAAAAAGTATTTATTGTAGAAATGTGTATATGAGGCACTTGGTCATAATTTATTGAAGAAAGACTTCAGAATTGTTTAAAAGAAAATACAGCTGGAAGTTGCCAAAGCATGTGAGGACGCATTTATTTGATTTTGATTAATAGACTTTGTATGATTGCAATACTGCTGAGTACTGTGAGCGCATTTATTTGATTTTGATAAATAGACTTTGTATTATTGCATCTGCTCACACTTCGCTCTGTCCTGTCTTTCATGAAAACCTTTGTTCCATGATCTAAGCCAAATCCCCAGAAAAACAGCTCCCATTGTGCTGAATGAGCATTGAGCTGATTGTTTTCATTTATCCTACTATTTCCGGCCAACTGTAGGTAGTTCATTGTTTCTATGGTTCTTAATATATACATATACTAGATTGTAGGGCCGCGCTTTGCTGCGGCTTTGTGAATGAAGAGTTTATTAAGAGATAAATTTGAGATGAACTAAAGGAGAAAAAATGGAAAGTTTTTCACTTGTGTTTGGCAGTACAACAAAATGGATGTTGTTCAATCTTTTGTATAAGAGTGAGTATAATATTAAAGAAACTGAAGCAAGCTTTAGGCATGAACTATTGTATTGTATGAGATCAATAAGGGATTAAAACTGCATTGTGCATGTCTTAAAACTATATTACTCTAGCAAAACACCATCAACGGTTATGGGCCGGGTTGGTTTTTTTGTCACTCCTTTTTTGCCTGGGTGTCGTGAGTCTCAATCATGTTCCTACTCACAGCACCCTGCATTGTCGCAAAAGGCACCACCGTCCCCAACTCAATCCCTGCCGCTGCCGCTGCTGTCTGCATTGCCACGACCGGAACCTGAGCTTGAGCTGCAGCATAAGCTTCAACATCCTTAGCCATAATCCTACCCATCGCCCCAGTTCCAACTATTCCACTCAACTCAACCTTCAGTTCCTTCGCCAGCTTCCTCGCTTTATAGAGCCATGGCCAGAAATGGAAGGGTGTGTGGAGTTCACAATGTGAATGAGTCAGTGAGAAAGAGATTTGATTTTTATGGTGGGCCGGGTGTCGTCGACCTCGAGTGCATCAAAATCAAGGCGGAGGTTCCAACTACTGAACTACTCTATCTCACCGGTGAATGTGATGATGATGATGATGATGTGTCTCACCAGTGACATCCACGTAAATCATTTCAAAAACAGGGGCAATAACGATACTGTACTTAGGAACAGTGCATGACCCCTAGGCCGAATGTAATATAGTAAATTTCAACCAAAACACACCCTCAATATATACATATATTTCACACTTTCACACACACACACACACACATATATATATATATATATATCACGTAAATATATATACACGTAGGCATTTACTCATGAACTGCCCACTAATACCAACTATAGTTTATTGATCGTAAAATACTTTAAAAACATTTTTATATTAAATCATTTTACTTACCAATGAACCGTAGTCGATCAAGTTCATTTAATTTAAAACAAATATTATTTCCATAAAACAATTTACATATAACGATCCATTACTATAATCAACTCATATTAAATACGAATACTGTGAGATTTACTCACCTTAATTACTCCCGCTGCGTCTTCAACCTCACAATGGTGAGATACTCACGCACGATCAAACACCTAAGTGATATTATCGAAAACTTAGCATTCAATTCCAATAAAATATAATAGAAATCGCTCCGATCACAAAACCCTTAACCCCGAGGCTCGCCAACAAGTGACAAACCTCCTTCAGAACCTCTAAAGGCTCCTAGACAGCATAGTCGATCCTAGGATCGAACATCAAGCCCAAATTCTAGGCCGATACACACATAAATTAATAAGGGTGCTTCTAAATATACCCAGCAAATGTCTAAGTATACCCAACAACATGTATTTTATTTATTATTTCCATTATTGCCCCTTAAAAACATCATGGAAGAAAAACTAAATTTATTCTGAACTCTAGAACGTCGACGGTTTCTGCCCCTTCCACTATCATTCCTTCGTCTTCTTCTTCTCTCTTTCTTTTCTCTCAGCTTTGTTTCTTTATGTAATCTTGGATGATGGAGACTATCGAAATGAAACCTTAAAACAATATAGTTTCTGAGCCAGCAAGCCAACTTGAATGGCCGCACTTCCATGATTCCATCTCGACCAGTTATACTTTTATGTATTCATAATTGATGAATTCTTCTACCGGATAATCAATCAATCATATATGTAACATATAGGCCAACCAATGATTGTTAGAATCTTTGATGCTTTCAGTCTTTACCAATCTATTCTGATCACAAACAAGAACATAAACCTCAGTCCCAGGCCTTGAGAAGATTAAAAGATGTCCCCTCCCCTAAGTGAGATTACCCGATCCATCTTTGAGAAGATCAAAGAAGAATGTCCTATCAACATAATGACTGAACGGAATAGTGTGAGCCAATAAGAAAATCTGGGGATAACCCGACAATTTACGGATGAAAGATATTTTTTTTATTTGACTGAAATAAGGGGTAAAATCGGAAGGTTAGGAGCCAAATACATGTCGCTGGGTATACTTCGACATTTACCGGGTACATTTAGAATCACCCGTTAGTAAACGCTTAACGTATAATTAAAAAATGTATAATTTGGTCATACGGCGACCAAATCGCACAAATAATATATCTACGAGACGAGCACGATACAGCAGGACACCCTATTGCCCCAAAAATTTACAGATGCGCAGCCACACGCCGCCCAAAGGGGCTGCACCCAAATGCGCCGCCACCAAAACCACCCCAAATCCTGCAACCAAGGCCACCAACAGGAAGAACAAGGTACAAAGGTTCGAAAGCAACCTGGAACACTCGAAGTTACGGCCGGAAAGAGGCCGAAACGCCGCCACCAAGTTAAGCTCAACTCAGCCGCCGTCTCCGCCATTTTCGCCTTTAAAGCGCCCCACAGACGTCGAAACATTGCCAAGAGGAAGGAAAAGGTCCAGAAATTGGCAGCCGTGAGCTCCGGCGTCGCCTGGAACGAACGCAGCTCCGCCGCCTACGGTGGCAGGAACTTGCGGGCGCCGCCGGGTCGCGTACAGGCGCGAACCTCGAATGGAATGGAAGAGGAGGTCTAGCTGATCACGTTGGTAGGTCGCATGACGCGAGGCGTGGCCGGACGACGGAGAAAGGGCCGAAAGAAAATCCGGCGTCGGGGAGAGAGATGATGAACAGTGATTTCTAGAAAAATCTGGAAATCTGATATTTTTGGTAATTTTGACTTTGACCGAGATATTTTTACTATTTATAGAAATTTAAGATTTTAGAAATAACTTCAATATGTCATAAATTCTTCATACGATGTCCGTGCCGCGTGTCTACGAACTCGTATCGTCGAGCTCTACGACTTTCGTGAAGGAAACTTTTCAAAATTCCCGACGGATCGAAAATTCAACCTTTGACCCATCGAAACTTAAACGTTTTTTAAAATTTAACTCTCCGAATCACTAACTTCCAATCTAATAATTTCCAAATAAACATTAGAAATTAATAAGGAATTTCCGGGTATTACAATATATCCCTACACCCTATGATCTCCATGAACTTCAACAAGAATTCAGCCAAGTCTGAACTCAAACCTGACCCTTAGACTCAATTTTTTCAAACCAAACATGCCTTGAGTAGCCACAAGCCTGTCATAACCTAAAACTTTGTCGACTTGTAAAGACTTACGTTTTTCGTGTGGTTTGACATAGCCACACGAAAACCTTCTCCAGTTGCCCATTAATTGCCGGATGATCAGTGAAAGTCATCTCCTCAGCACAAATTGAGGATGCAACACTATTGACTTTCCAAACCATCACCAACATGACCAACTGCTGAACTCGAACTCACCTTCATAGCACTAGAATGAGCTAGCTTATTGCCATTAGGTTTTACATGAGCCAACGTCATGTATGTTTTATAGGTCTGCCGAGTGTAAGGACTGTTGCAATTTCGATTGCCATCTGAAAGCGAATTTCATTCTCCTCAACTGTGTACGTATGTCCCTTGCAAATATTTTGGAATCGAGTGCACCAAGTGATATGAGATTCCACCTCAACTTTGGAACGTATATGACATTTCCAAGAATTCTCACCAACTCATCATATGTTTTGATATAGACTGCTCCAATTCCTTCTAATTAATTTGAAAACTTTTCCTTATGGCGTAAAATAGTACTACGTACTCTCTACCTTACAGACACGCAAGAAAGAAACAACCAGAATTAAGGACCCAAACGTTAACAGACAACATACCAGAGTAAGAGGTTGCCATGATGAAAGTTGTTGAAATCTATGCTGAGAATTTTTCATTTTTCTCGTTGTCTTCATCTTTCTTCTTCTTCTTCAGCTTTGAGCAATGCATCCCGATGTGCCTTTTCTCAGGACAGTAGTAGCACTCATTGCCCTCATGAATTCGTTAGTAGGACTTTGAGCACTTCCAACTTTGATTTCGATTTTCTATACTTCCTCTAGAGTCTTCATAGTTACCATCTACAACGTTTCTCCGATTTTCATTTGAGAGAAATGAGTTAATCGTCAAGAACTATACTCTGCTTACTGTATAACATTCTTGTCACCAAGTGATCACACTTTTTGGGATTGATATGAATTTGGGAGCCAATTTCTAGATAAAGCTTTTCCAATATCTCTGGCGGACGTTTCTGTCATGATACTATGCTTAATTTCTTTCAACATGCACAATTTGATTGTGGAGCAAGCTTGCTGATCAAAGCTTATCCACTCATTTTCCTTCATCTGTGGAGTTTCCCATCCAAAACTTCTAACAAACAACCTTTGACGATGATGAATTTCACCTCAACTTGCCACATGCTAGAATCACTTTTCCCATAAAATTTCTCAATACCATTCATTGATATCCTCAAAGCCATATTAGATAATACCTACGTACCTAGGCTTTGAATTTTTTTTGTCTTTTCATTTTCATTGACTAACGGGAGACCAATTAACTTTTGACTTCAACTAACAGTGCACATGACTTGCACATGCCTGGGTGCAAGTGTCCTTCGGTGGCTGTGTTACTGTAACTATACTTCTCACGTACGTGAAATTCAAATAAGGAAGAAGCTAAGGGAAAAAAAAATTGGCTTTGTATCCAGTGGATTACGCATACACCTACAAGGCATCTCCCTTTCCGTTTGGACTTTCGGCCTCCACTACAGACTTCTCATTCCTTAAGTCCTTAAGAAAATGCAAAGCCGTTTCTCCAATTTCAGAAACAACAATATTGATCTTGTGAGATTTCGGTTTAGGGCAAAAGAATGAAATCCGATCAGGAAGAGCGGGAATCTATGAAGACCAAAGGGTTAGAATCAGACCCAAAGAGGCCTAAACTTAATGATCGAGCATTCATCCCCCGACTCTGCAGGTGGGTAAGACGTCAAAGCTGGACGCCGTTAACCGCCCATGTTTTGGATTTTGACAATACTAAACATCTTTCGCTACTTAACTTACAAGTTAAATAGTTTAAGCATAGAGCTTAACCTATGCCAAACTGGCAAACTGTGCTTAAATGCTGAAGAACGGTAGGAGCTGGTTGCAGTACAACTTAATCACGAGTTGATTATTGTTAAGTCATTTAGCTAGCTAGTCGGTCAAGCTATGTATTTTATAACACTAAGAGCTCACCAACTACATCAAATTCAACTAGCTGGTTGCATGATTATTATTGGTGAGGACGCATTTGTTGAAGAAAGACTTGAGAATTGTTTAAAAGAAAATACAGCTGGAAGTTGCAAAGCACGTGAGGACGCATTTATTTGATTTTGATAAATAGACTTTGTATTACTGCATCTGCTGAGTACTGTCTCACACTTTGCTCTGTCTTCTCTCATGAAAACCTTTGTTCCGTGATCTAAGCCAAATCCCCAGAAAAACAGCTCCCATTGTGCTGATCAATGAGCATTGAGCTGATTGTTTTCATTTATCCTACTATTTCCGGTCAACTACAGGTAGTTCATTGTTTTTTATGGTTCTTAAATAACTGTTTGGATTTTAATTTTCAGCTTTGTTCTCGCTTTGATTTGATTGTTCATTTTGTTTTTACTTTCTCTTTAATTAGTCGGATTGTGTGTCTCACTTAGGAGTATCGAACGCGACGAAATCTACATCTTGTTTGCAACCAGAGTAGTTTGAGTTCTTAGTTCCTCATTTTTTCACAAGAAGGATT
This sequence comes from Potentilla sterilis, assembly GCA_963682095.1. Taxonomy (NCBI): domain Eukaryota; kingdom Viridiplantae; phylum Streptophyta; class Magnoliopsida; order Rosales; family Rosaceae; genus Potentilla; species Potentilla sterilis. The sequence continues at coordinate 48,351,738 of OY821758.1, read as the reverse complement.
CCCACATTATTCAAAGTGAAGGAATTTGGAGACTGGAGTTATTGATCATCAATCATATATAAACCAAAGAGATAAGGTACATCCTAAATTTCCAATTTTCAATCTCATTTGCTATTTCATTTGTCTGTATACTTTTTTATTTATGTAATCTTTAATACAGAAAAGCAAAATCATGAGAACAACTTTCATCCCAGCTGCGTTGGGACCATGGGAGATAATTACACCAAACAGTTTCAGGATTAAGATGGTCTGAATTTATGATTTCATCCGCTACAAAATTCATAAGTGATTTTTAAACCAAAGAGATAAGGTACATCCTTTAATTCCGATCTTCAATTTGATATGCTAATTTCATTTTAGGGTAATACAGATCTGATTTCTTTCTTCCATTTTACTCTGCTATTTAAGTTCTAGTCCTTTGACTTTTTGGTTAATCATATATACATATTTTTGAAATATTAATGCATATAATATCTTTCTATTACATTTTTCTAACGAAATGCCGAATCTATATGATCACAAAATAACATGAGAATTTATTCTCACTACCAATTACTCATTTAGCAACAAGACCTAAAACTTATGTTCACTACAAAATCGGAGGGAATAGCCGACGAAAAAAATTTCGTCGGCTATGCCAATTTTTCGTTGGCTATACATTCTACCGACGAAATTTTCGTCGGCTATAAGTCGTCGGAAATACCCCGTCGGTAATACCAATGGCCGACGAAAAAAACCATTTCGTCGGCCATTCCAACCTTGGCCGACGAATTATGGCCGACGAAAATGATTTCGTCGGCTATTTGTTCGAGTATGGCCGACGAAATTTGGTTTCGTCGGTTATTTGTTCTGAAGTATAGCCGACGAATTGGGTTATTTCGTCGGCTATTTCGTCGGAATATATTAATATTTTAAAGTTATAGCCGACGAAATAATGTCAATTTCGTCGGCTATAACTGCATTTTGGGCAAAAAAAAATACCGGATTGGAGGAGGAGGAGGAGGAGGAGGCCGGAGGAGGAGGGGAAGGAGGAGGAGGAGGAGAAGGAGGAGGCCGGAGGAGGAGGAGGAGGAGGAGGAGGGGAAGGAGGAGAAGGAGGAGGAGGGGAAGGAGGAGGAGGAGGAGGAGGCCGGAGGGGAAGGAGGAGAAGGAGGAGGAGGGGAAGGAGGAGGAGGAGGAGGAGGAGGGGAAGGAGGAGGAGAAGGAGGAGGCCGGAGGAGGAGAAGGAGGTGGCCGGAGGAGGAGGAGGAGGCCGGAGGAGGGGGAGGAGGAGGAGGAGGAGGGGAAGGAGGAGGAGGGGGAGGAGGAGGGGAAGGAGGAGGAGGAGGAGAAGGAGGAGGGGAAGGAGGAGGAGGGGGCCGGAGGAGGGGGGGAAGGAGGAGAGAAAAAAGGCGGGAGGAAGATTTAAAAGATTTAGAAGGAGAATAGCCAACGAAATAAAAGATTTCGTCGGCTATACTTAGAGAATAGCCGACGATTTAATATATTTCGTCGGCTATACTTTGGAAAATCAACAGCCGTTGGATCTGAGCCATCAAACGACGGACAATAAAAAGGCGCGGATCAAGAGTTTAGCCGACGAAATATTTGAATTCATCGGCTATACCTAGAGAATAGCCGACGAAATTTGAATGTTTCGTCGGCTATTCTATGAAAACATACTAAATTGCGGTTTTGAGGCCCTAAACGAACTCGAAAGCCCGAAAAAGCCCACACGTCGTGGCAAAGCAACGAGTTTGATTCCTGGCGTCGTTCCCTTTTCGGAATGGTATCACAATCATCATTCGGACGCCGGACGCCAAATCTACAGTAAACCGGGTTTTGACTGATTTCATTATTTCGGCACACGGATTTTATCGGAATCTTGTCATTTTTCAACCGTAGACGTATTTCATTATTTCTGTCATATCTTATTTGACGACATATTTGCATTTGAAGAGTGTACGTATAGTAACTATTCGAAACTATACATTCACTTAAACACTTAGTAAACAAGTTAAGGAACATTAGTGCATATGTTCCGATTTTGAATCTAAAAGTTTGGAAAATCTATTCCAACCGTCAGATATCACCGTTAAGATTAAATACGTGTATGAAAAAAAATCCAACTACATCTGACAACGTTAAAGGCTCGATCGGGACGGTCAACCGGGTGAGTCAAACCTCTAAACGCTTTAAAACGGAAATTGGCATGTCTAAATGACGTTTTTTTGCCTGACCTTCAACAGAGAATAGTTTCAAATCGATGAGACGCAACTAATCGTATAAAAATTTTCTTCAAAATATTTACCGACCATCAGGCTACCGATAGGAAAACGGAAGTAAAAAACAGTTAACCGCAACATTCAGCACACAGATTTTGTCGGAATCTTCTCATTTTTCAACCGTAGACGTATTTCATTATTTCGGTCATATCTTATTTCACGACACATTTGCATTTGAAGGACGAAGCAATGGTTTGTCGATAGTGATAGAAAATATAAGCTGTTTTTTTTTTTTTTTTTAATCATAGCCGACGAAATCAAACCTAGTGCTCGTCGGCCATACTTCTAAAAATTTTCGTCGGCTAAAGTTTCAGAGAAAGGCCGACGAAAATTCAAATCGTCGGCCATTCTAGGGGAATAGCCGAAGATTTTTTTTTTATCGACGAAAAAAAAAATTCGTCGGCCATTCTATTTTTTTTTTTTTTCGACGAAAAAAAAAATTCGTCGGCCATTCTAGGGGAATAGCCGACGTTTTTTTTTTTTTAGCGACGAAAAAAAAATTCATCGGCCATTCTTGGGAATAGCCGATGAAAATTTTATTTCGTCGGCCGTTCTTTTTTATTTCGTCGGGAAAAGCCTTTTTTCTGGTAGTGGTTTGAAATTAGAGTGTTGCTATTGGAACCTCCACATTTGCTCACTTAACCTCCTTCTATTTTCAATTCTTGAATTACATTTGTATCATCTTGCATAAAGACTATTGAGGACAATAAGTGTATAAAAAGAGTATCATATTTATTGTCTATAGACTTTCCAATTCAATAATAATGTTATTTATTATTTTTCTTATTAAATTTATTTTCCAATTTCACTAAGTGCTGAAACTAAGCAAATATATAAATTATAAGATTGTTACTGTGATATAAAGTTACTATAATTATACATGTTTAAGCGCATATAAAAAATATAAAGGCAAGAGTAAGTGTTGAAAACTAAGCGCATATATTTTAATAAGTTTGCAACATGAAAAAAAAAGGTAAATTGTTTTGATATATATATATTGAATATTTTTATATATCTTATTCGACCTTAAATATATTTACAACACACTAGTAACTATTGAAATAGTACAAATGCATATGCTAGTGTGTTTTGAAATATTTGTATATCCTATGCAAGTATGCATTGATTTATCTCATTAGATCTTACACATGAAAGACAAAAAAAAATTAAGAAATAGAGGTCTAGTGAGTGAATAAGAGGTTGAATGAGTAAGTTATTGAAATATATGTGAATAACATATTTAAGGTTATTTCAGTAATTTGAATGGAGGTCTAGTAAGTAAATGCTTATATTCAAAAGTATAATGGAGGTGTAGAAAGTATTGGAGGTCTAATGAGCAAATGTGGAGGTCTCAATAGCAATACTCTTGAAATTATATACTTAGATGGGTCCAAAATAAAACCACCACACCGAATGACTTGAAAACATTTACCATCTTGAATAAAGTTGGCCAATAAATACCCTGACTCATCATTATATATATATATATATATATATATATATATATAAACGTGATGTAGAAGAAATACAATAAAATAGAGAGCATTGAAAGATATGTATTTATTTATCACTAGGTGTCTATATATATATATGAACGTGATGTAGAAGAAATACAATAACGTAGAGAGCATTGAAAGATATGTATTTATTTATCAATAGGTGTCTATTTATAGAAATTACATAGTACCTTTTAGGTAGGTAATAGGAAACCTATATCTATATGGAATAGTAAACCAATTACTACATGAAATTATTGTTCTTAATCGTACACGGACTAGACCAAGACACACACATGTGAGATTTCCTTCAACACTCTCCTTTGTGCCAAGTGTCTAGTGATGATGCTCATGGTGTTGACTCATTAAAAACATTTCACTAAATAACAGTAAAAACCCGTAGGAAAAAATAAACCTTAGTAAAACGCACCAACATGTGGGATAGACTCTCCCTGATGTCTACATCTCTCCCTGATCATTACATTAATCAAAAGAGACGCTAATTAGACATAAATGATGCACTCGATGTTGTCTCGTTAAAAATCTTGCCAAGTAACAAAAACCTCATGGGTGAAAATTATCCGTGGTCTAAGGACAAAAAGAGTACAACGCACCCTTCACATTTGAAAGGCACATGTAATGTGCCTGACTTCCTTGAATGTCTACAACTTCCTTTGTTTCTTACCTTAATCATGGGAGCTTCGAAAAATGTAGCATATCAATGCTATGACATGTATTCCAAACGTGGCATTAGACAATGAAGAGAAGTTGCTCTTGTAATGCATGCTTGATTTTATGTGTGTGCAGAGAAGTTGCTCCCGCAATTTCGTCCTGATTCTGTTGTACGATAAATTTCATGAAAGATAAAGTCATGTGGTTAAATTCATATTACCATATATATATATATATATATATATATATATATTATCATAAATCGTAAAATGATGAAGTAATTAAATAATTACTGTAATAAATAACTTGTTTTACTTGTTCGTAAAAAACTTTTTACCTAGAGGAGCAAATTTACTAATTTTGCCCCTTGTATATTCGTCGGGTCGGACCATGGAACCGGGTTGACACGCAATTGAGGAGAAGTATTCGGTGGGTTGTCGGGGCTTCAATATTCGAAACCAAATTATAGGCCTAAAATTACAACTCAAGCTTTTGAGAGCTAAAATGTCTGATAACGTGATGTAGGAGAACTACAATAAAGTAGAGAGCAATGAAAGAATATATATTTATTTATCAATATATGTCTCTATTTGTAGAAGATTATAAGAGAAATTTTTAAATATGACGGGAGGACCACGTGGCAATACACGTGGAATTTAATGATATAAATTATTTTTATTTTTTATAAAGTAATTTTAATAGATCTGTGATGAGTTTAGACTAAAGTTTAGGATTTAGAGTTTAGGGTTTAGGGTTTTAGGGTTAGGTGTAGGGTTTAGAAAAACAATAAAAAAAAACACAAAATGATATTTGACAAAATAACTGAAATATTATATATCATAAAATCCCATGTGGCAAAATTTAATTGGAAGGGAGGACCATTAGGTATTGCCACGTAGTTCTCCCGTAGCACTGAAAAATTCCTCAGATTATAGAGTACCTTTTAGGTAGGTAGTAGAAAACCTATATCTATATGGAACACTAAACCTATCACTACATGGAACTATTCTTCCTAATCCTACAATATATGGACTAGACCATGGGACACATATGTGAGATTTCCCTCAACAGAACGAAAAATAAAATAGATTCACGACCCTTATTGTTGACAATAGCCACAGAGAGGCTACCCAGGCCCACATACCCGCAACCGCTAAACCCGGGCCCGGTCCATGGCCCGGGGCAGGATCGCTAACACCCGGACCCAGGGCCCAGCAGTCTACCTTATGGCCAGGGGCCCGGGAACCGGGGGCATCAGCCTGCCGAACAGATCACCAAAGCTGCCCCAATGTATGAACAGAAGGGGATCAGTCCCACATCGAAGAGTGAGACCATACCTCACGCTCGACAACCTATATAAGGGTCTCAACTACCCTCATTAATAGGTAACCAACTCTCCAACTACTTATTATTCCCGTTTAAGTTATCCCTTTATCCCAACGGTACTGACTTAGGCATCGGAGAGGAGAAGACCAGCCCGCCCGGTATTCCTCTTAGTTAGCAGGACTTGCAAGAAGGAATTACACCAAGATCCACCAGTCTCTGTCAGACCTACGGGTTTAAACAGAAACAATTGGCGCCGTCTGTGGGAAGATTTACGAAAAGTTGTGTTGCTCTACTGGAGGGTAGAGCCCGATCGATTCCTCGGAAGGCGATTTAAAATCAAGTTTACGTTCCGGACACCATGGGGAGAAAGAAGTTGAAAACTGGCGCGGGAAGACCGGAAGAGGTACGTCGGGCCCAAGGCCCTGGAGCTGAGATAACGCCGCGGGCCCCGACCAA